>CM041516.1:15000-635000 GCA_023091065.1 Dianthus caryophyllus | reverse complement strand
GTATTAGATTAGATTTTATAGTTATTTTTTCCGTTAACTATCCGATTTAATTTGAATTTGAATCGGACGGACAATTAGGGTAGTTATGTTTTTGCCGAGTTTTTGGCACGCCTATATTCCGTATGCCTGGTTCGATAAGATTTGGACAAATGTGACATTTTTTTTTTGTGTGTGTGTACATTAGTAGACTTGACCTTGAAATTTAAGGATGCGTTACAATTGAACCATCGTGTTTGGTTAAGATTTGAACGGGTATAATCTCAAGGGCGATTAGAGGATTAGACTTTTCATAACTTTCTACAAGTTGTTCATTTATCGCTCCTTTATCCTTATCCTTAAATGAACAAGACACTAACCATGTTGCCCAAGAGGTCCTTAATCACTCATTAATGGCAGTAATTGACAAAGTATAAACTCTATGAAGGAAATATCTGATTGTATTTAAGGTATGGAGAAGGTTCAAACATCAAAGAATATGAATTGTTCAACACCAATAAACAATAAATACGAGAATCAGAATCAAAGTCAAAAACGATACACCACTTATTTCTGATTCAAAGTATTTATTTTAGGACCAACCTATTTCATCCTTACGGATGAAGGAAGATAGTAAAAGCCAAACGCTTTCAAACCGCCTCGAAAGAGTTGGACAATCATGCCCAACATCAGCCATAAAGTCAGCAACTTTAATATATCTCTAATATATCTCTTTTAATATGAACCTTTCTTCTATAAAGATCTGTAGCTAAACAGTGAAGCAGTGAAACATTATTAATACCATATCTTAACTTAAACGGAAAGTGCTCGTCTTAAGGGAGACTTGTTGTTTAAGGCAAATATATAACCCCATGAATCGTAATTTGTAAAAGTAGGCGAGTAATTGTTTTACTGACTGGAGCGAATTAAGATAAGATGTACATGAGCAATTATACTTGCAGGTTGAACCAAAACTTTAATAAGACGGTTGGAAGTAATATTTACAGCTCGTTTACTGATGGTATTTTAAATTTACCTAAACCCGTCATTGAACTGTATGTTCTTAGATTTCATTACCATGATTTTGCTTCGGGTTCCTTTTGTACCTCTAGTGTTTTTGCTGTTGAATGCTCAGCAATATCTGCACAAAAGGAGAAATCCTTCATCTTGGTCTGCTGAACTAAACATTGCTAGTCTAATTTACATTATTAATTACTTAAATTTCATTACTCTTGCTGATTTGTTGATAAGTGTACTCTCGGTTTCCAGGCAAGCCTTCAGTGTTTGACGTTTCGTGCTTATTCGATATAATGTGTAATGAGTTCGGGCAGATTAAACTTGTGGATCGACATGATGGAGTTTCATGACCGTGTGACGGTTCGTCTTATGGCTAACATTACGCGTGTGAAAGCACTGAAACTCAAAGGAACAGTGGCGTCTAGATGGGATTTTGGGTTCGGCTACACTGCTTGGCAAGGCTAGTCTCGGTCTGCTCAGAGGACGGGACACGTTATATTGAAGTTTGGTTAGGATAGATCACCACTCATTTTTTATTCAAAATAGAGTTTTTTGTCAGACACTACCTTATATTTAGGTCAAATTGTGAGGAACTACCTTACATTTTATTTTTTGTGAAGAACTACCTTACTTTTTTAAAAACTTGTGAAACACTACCAACGTTACTTTTCCATTAAATAGTAACCATTGACCGTCATTGACTAACGGTTTTTGCTTCACTTTAGCTATCCTCCTTCTTTAGAACAAATTTTCCCAATTATAACCATTTATTTGGAACTTACTCTTCATTATCACCAATCACCATGCAATCTCATTCTCAAAACCTTAAATTTTAAATATTTTCTTTTATATCATCAATTATGCTTCAAGCTCTACAATTAAACAATAAGTCTACAAATTATACTTCACCTTTGCAATTAAAAATCAATTATACAACAAAACCGTAAATTTTAAATCTCTTGTTTTTTTCCTATTTTTTTATCATCATATTTTCTTATAGTTTAATCCATCTTTATTTTTTACTCACTTGTTGCAATCAAGTTTATCATCAACTTTTACTGACATTTTCATCTCATTTTCCAAAAATTGATTCTCTTTAAGTAATGATTAATGAGTTATGTTTGTTAATCCGTCATGTCTTCATTAACCCACTTAAACAACCTACCATCACATATCTTTGTATAGGATATAAAATTAATAAGCAACATACCTTTTACTCGGATTTTGAAAAGTCTAAGAAGTTTGGTATGCGCGGTGGTGAAATTTTACATCTAGATGTCAACGTTTTGGGGAGGAGAGTGACTGAGTTTTAGATATTAAATGGAGAGAATGATTAAAAGTGAATGTAACTAAAGATGCATGTCTTAGAATGATAAAAAAGACAATGGAGGAAAAAAAAAAGCTTGAAAAACCAACTTAGGAGTAGTAAGAAACAAAATTTCGTTAGTCAATGACGGTCAACTCACTAAAGTTAACGGAAAAGTGAGTTTGGTAGCGCTTCACAAGTTTTTACAAAAGTAAGGTAGTTCTTCACAAAAAATAAAATGTAAGGTAGTTCCTCACAATTCGACCTAAATTTAAGGTAGTGCCTGACAAAAAACCCTTCAAAATATTGTATTTTTGTTTTTGACATCATATATCATATGAATTATAGTTTAAATATAAAACCCCGTGAACCGTTATTAAAGTAGCATAGTAATTGTTGTGTCACATGGAGCGAATTACTATAAGATATACGTTGAACAAAAACTTTAATAAGACGGTTGTAAGTAATATTTACAACTCATTTATTGACGGTTCTTTAAATTTACCTAAACCCGTTGTATGTATATCAGGGTTTTACGCAAGAGTTACTATGCAAACTATATACTAGCCACTGAAATCAGAACTATAATAAGTAGAAATGATCTCTGATGATGAAGGGAATGAAGGCAGAGTATCATTATGAGTAATGCTCATCTCTGGCAATGTATATTCTCCATTAAGAAACTCCATCACTTGCCTCATTTTAGGCCTTGTTTCCGGCCTTGGATGAGAGCAAAGCATCCCTAGTTTCAAAACCGTCTCCATTTCTTCCAACACATAATTCCCAACTAATCTTGAATCGCTTGCCTCGAAAATTACCCCGTTTGCCCAACAATTGTACACAAAGTCGATCAAATTCAATTTGTTCTCGACTTCAATGTTCACCGGACTCCTTCCACAAGCGATTTCTAGGATGGATACCCCAAACGAATAGACGTCTGTGATAGTACTTGCTTTTCCTTGTCTGATGAGCTCTGGCGCAAGGTATCCTACTGTACCCACAACGTGGGTCGTTTTAGGGTTCGCTCCGTGGTCGTACAACCTAGCCAACCCAAAGTCACCTAGACGCGCATTCATGTTACCGTCTAGTAACACATTGCTAGGTTTAATATCGCGGTGGACAATTACTTTCTCCCATTCTTCATGAAGGTATGCTAGTGCAGAAGCGACATCCTTGATGATTTTGAAACGATTCAACCATGGAAGATTTGTCATCGATTCGTGATTATATAGATGCTTGTCGAGGCTACCATTAGGCATGTAATCGTAAACTAAAAACAACTCTCCTTTCCTTCGGCAATACCCAAGAAGTTGCACCAAGTTCCTATGCCTTAATTTAGCCATACAAGCAATCTCTGCAACGAATTCTTTCATTCCTTGACTAGAATTATGGCATACTTTTTTAACAGCAACTTCAGCTTTCGAACACGGTAAAATCCCTTTATAAACCTCCCCAAATCCTCCGATACCTAGTAACTCCTTATGTTTGAACCCTTTAGTTGCTTTGTAGAGATCTTTGTAGGAAAATCTTTGGAGGACGTACTCGTGCTCCCAATCCTCGATAATTTCCTCGAACTTCTTCATCCATCTCCTATAAACTCCAAAACCTACTGCTATGAGCAGAGAAGGTGTGATAAACACCAAGATCATAGAAACCGTGTTCAATTTTCGCTTTCTACCTCCATATCGAGGAAGAGTAGGGAGTTTCGACAAGTCCAAACTTCGAGCTTGTGCTTTCCTCCCTTGGCTGAAGCTCCAACCGAGAAGATAGTGACTACTTGCCGAAGGACCAGTGGTCGCAACCAAACCGACATACATGGTCTTTTGAACGATTTGAGATAGATTGACATGCGTAGACAAGAGAGGCTTACTTGGTCTAGGGTGGCGAAGAGGAGCCAAGGTCACCTCCACTACCATGTTAATGTTGTTATAATCGATCCAAATTTGCATCGGTTTTGCGCTTATAAGTTTCAAGCTCTTATTTCTCATCTCTGCCTCGGAAAAGTAACTTGCAGACACTGATGCAATAGACTGTAGGCTGTTCACATCAATACCAACATGGTTGCTGTCAATATCTTTGAATTCAACGTTTTGCACTGTATCCATCTCCACAGCGAATATGTGGTTAGAGAAGTTTCCGAGTGTCGTAGCATTAAACAGTCCGAAATATTGGCCTGCTGTCGCGTGGCTGAAGTCCATAGATGGTGCGAGAAAGAACACGATTCCTTGACCACTGACAGCCTGTATCTCCGGGTATATGGCAAAGGCGAAAGTGGTGGAAAACGAGAGGGATGACGGTGAGACAAACTTGATAGGGACGGGATCAAAAACGTACGCTTTTAGCTGCTTTGAAGTGTTGGTTAGCTGCAACAGTCCATTGGAATGAACTGTTGCAGAACCGTCTAGACGAAGCGCGGTTTGTTTGAAGCCATTATAAGTGAATTGTTTGAAGGGTTTAGCAGAAATTGTGAATGGTAATGTGCAGAAATAAATTGCTATGATAAAATGGAGTTTAAAGGCCACCATTGCAGGGTAAAAAGGAGAGATATTTTAGTCATAAAACTTAGGTTATGTAATGTGTTAGAAACTTGTTGCCCTTATGAAGAAGCAACAAGTCAACGAAGTCAAGGGATTTAACTAGTAAAATTGACATTTTAGTGACTTGCCTTTGAAAATTCGGAAACCCAAATATACGTCTATAACTGAATTAACATTTAGTAAACGTGTAGGATTTTTTCCTGTGAAACCATCTCATATATAAGACTAAATCTTCTAGTAATTCTTTTGTGAGATAGTCTAACCATTGGATAAATTAAGGATTAATTGTCAAACACCACCTTTAAAAAATCTCATTTTGTCAAACATCACCTTTAAAAAAATAATTGTCAATTACCACCTTTAAAAAATAATTTTTGTCAAACACCACCTTTTGCCCTGTGTTTGACTTAGTCAACTGAATTCCGATATTTTTGGTCTCCGGAGCACGTTTTTTTAAGTTGAAAAGACGAATTTCTAGGTTTTAGTGGTTATATTCTTGGTTTGAGATGGTGTATTTTGGGTTTGACGGATAATAATTCAAATTTGAGGGAAGTAAAAAGATGAAAACGGAAAAAAAAATGTTAATTCCGGTAAGTTAACGTCGGAATTTGGTCAACTCCGGCCAAAAGGTGGTGTTTGACAAAAAATATTTTTTAAAGGTGGTAATTAACAAGTTTTTTTTTTAAAGGTGGTGTTTGACAAAATGTATTTTTTAAAGGTATGAAACGGTTTTGAAAATGAGTGATAATAAACTTTTGTATGAGACGTCTCACGAGGCTTCTTCGAACAGGAAATCTCGGCTTCAAAATCAAATATTACATAGAGATTTCTAGAGTAAAGACTATAATATGTACTTTTTTTCAAGATAATGTTGCAGGAAACACTGGAAAAAAAATCAGATCATCTACTGTAAATCAACGACCACTATGAACAACAGAGTTATCAAAGAAAAATGTTCCAGCTGACAACCTAAGCAAGCTACCTTATTGTAATAAAAACCAGGAAGTTGATGGCGACGACACAGCTGAAGTTGATACTCCCCAACTCTCATCCAACAAATCTCCCCTCTCGAGCTCGTAATCTGCAGGAACGTCTGGCAAATCTGCTTCAAACCAAAGAAACTGAACAACTTGTCTCATACTTGGCCGCGCTTCTGAGTTTGGATGTGAACATGGGTACTTCTCGGGTTAGTGTCGTGGTCATATAGCCTAGATAACCCGAAGTCACCTAGACGAGCAGATGGCTAATTCGGCTTTCACCGTTTCTTGGATGGAATATGTGCATTAGATTCCATTAGTTTGTATACTTATAAAAGGATGTTTCGATCAGTTACTATACGTTAAATTTTTGCAGCTTTGTGATGTCAATTTCTAGCATGTGTTTCGTTAAACTCACATCGTAATTTGAATAAACTTAGGTCCTGTTTATTGTGGTTCGTATTTAGAATTTTATATTGAACCTTTGACCTTTATTAGGTTATTGGTTAATGCTATAAACACTTATAAAAGCTGAATTTATAGGAGCCGAAGTCAGTGTTAATTAAAGCTTAGTACGGCTTATAGGAGCTGAACTTTATTAGAGTGTTGAGTTGAATTTTAAGAGTTGAAATTAAGCTGAAAAAATAGGCTAAATATCGAACAAGTATTTTAAATATGAGGCCATTTATTTTTGGGCTCCGGTTTCGAGAATCGAATAGAACTCCTTATGGGCCTGCCTTGCAAATTATGTGCTAGTACGACACAGTTTATACATTTTCTCTATTAACGAATCCTTATTTTCAATTTAATGTGGTGAAAATTATTTCACAAAAATATAAGACTTCTTTCGTTAAAATGAATGACCGATACTGAAACCGGAAAAAATAATTTATCCGTGTTTTTTTTTATACGGAGCAGAACTTTCTAGTAACTTTCTGGTTGAAAGCCCAAGATTGATATATATTCTAACACTTACCTGATGCGAAATATACCACTTGGTGAGATTCGAACTCGTGACCTTTTAGTTACAAGGCTCTGATATCATGTCAGGAAATAACTCAACCTAAAGCTTAAGCTGATGGTTGGAGGCCCAAGATCGATTATATACTCTAACACGCCCCTCACGCAAATGCCCACTGGTGCGATATATACCACTTTGAAAGCCAACTCAACCAAATGCATGCTTAAACTGATGGTTGAAGGTCCAATATCGATTATATACTCTACCATGTAAGTCCCTTATTAATATGCCCCATATGTGAGTCCCACGTCGGTTGTGGAGAGCTGAAATGTCCACCTGAGCTACTCCTCCTATTGCCAATTGGTTTTAGCATGAACCTACCACTTGTGGGTGTAGCGCTGGGTCCGTCTCTGATTTATTAGTGTTTTTTTTATACGGAGTAAAACTTTTTGCTAAATCAAATTTCATGTCTTTTATTAGCGCGTGATCAATTGGGAGATTTAAAAATCAAGAAAAACCCTAACATTCAAAAATTTGAGGAGTCAAATTCATCAAGTGTCGCTTGCCCAAGCGGAGTTCCAGGGGTGCCTCAAAGCTTGCATTGGTAGGAATTGAGAGGTCCTGGGTTCGGTATCACGGCGGCCCCGTTGGGGTGGCTTACATGGTCTAATTCTTCGCTCTCCAGTCTCCAGTAAGTTTGATCGATTTTTTTTTTTTTTTTTTTTTTTTGGCTGTAAGCTTAAGCTTATCGATTTCAATTTGTTAATGTAGATTGCAAATGACTTTGATTTGATCATGCAAACACCTTTTTGCTTCATTAATCTCACATTATTTTTCAATCATACAGTTATTTTTCATTAAATTGTTGTTAATGTAGATTGCAGTTAAGATTATTGTAATCATGTGACCACTTAATTAATGCATTTTAGAGTAAACTTCGATGAGATTGTTATGAGTGTTTGTGAATCTGTGACTAAAGTAAAACCGTTTTTGCGATTTTTGTAATTCGGACGGCTTTTAAGCCTCTAATAATCGTCACAGATCGCTCAGTTCACTATAATTATATTGTAATTATCACAATTTAATTAATTTTGGAGTAATTTCCGATGTGTTAATGGTGTGTTTGTGACTAAAATAAAACCGTTATTGTGGATTTGTGATTTCGACGGCTTTAAAACTCTTAATAATGGTCACTGTGCACTCAGGTGACGCAGGTCACACGTAGTTTTCATTGTATGCGTAAAGCGGTCTAATTGGTGAATTTGTGTTCGTTTTGTTTGACAGTTTTGCGTGTAGTTTATTTAATATGCGCTGATGATGTAGTTTCGTACAATGCACGTTTTAAGTTAAACAACCTTTGTTAATATTTGGTGATTGTTTTGTCGTGATGAAATTTCAGGATTTATTTACCTGCATTGTGGTGTGAACGTGTGATATTGTTGGTAACTATGGAGCTGCAACATTACAGGTATAAACACGGCTCAAATTTTAGTATATTCATATATATGAAGTGTTTGTTATGTGATCTTCCTGAGATTATTATACTACATGATTCAAACTTTTTGTATTCTTTCTGGGTTTAGTACTATACTGGTAACATTCTGTGAAATGTCGTCTTCAATACATATTTCCTCTGAATCTCTGATGGATAATACAATGCACATCTAGGTTTTGCTCGTATGAATTAAATGTGAAAGAGAGATTATTAGTTGCCTTGGGTCGAGCTAGTAGACTATTTCCAAATCGAGTTATAGTTCATAAGATATCAGAAATTTCTAGTAATTTTCTGCGTCCACTTTGAAGGACTGAATTTATGGTAGACACGGTACAAGAGGATGGTATTGAATTTGTTGAGCCCCGCCCGTTTACACGGTAGTCGGTGTCAACAGGGTTGTAGTCAGGTGGTAGATCAGGTAGAATTGCGGTCTGACTTAGATAGTGAACCACTTGTCTCATCGTCAGCCTTAATTCCGCCTTAGGATTTGAACATAGCAGACCTAAAGTCAAAACCATCTCCATTTCCAACTCAACGTAGTTTCCTTCCAACTTAGGATCACTGGCCTCGAGAATCGCTCCCTTCTTCCGGCAACCATAAACCAAATCTACTAAAATCACTTCCTCTGCTTCGGCAAGCGGATCCGTCCAACTTATTAGATAGTCGATGAAATTTCCTTGTCGAATTTAATTGGCCTGTGAATTTTTTCAATCGAAAGACGAGCTGGTTGGTCCATTGGGTGTCATGAAAAAACCCGAGTAAGCAAATGAAAAGGTGTGAGGATGGATTTTTTATCTGGATTTTAATCCCGTCCTGTTTCAACCCAAGCTTGATCCGTCCAACTTATTAGATAGGTATATGGTGTACCTGACCCTATGTAAATTATAGTGTGTTGATCTGAGTTGAGCCATTTCATAGCGATGACTGTGTATATAAATTATACAGATCACCTCCATCGTGTTTTGAGACTGTTGACTGTATCAGCTGCACATAACGTAGTAGCGTAAATATGACTAGTGTGAGGACAAATTTCAAACCGATACTTACTGTAGCAAAAATGCAAGTTTTTGACATCCTACTCTGAAAATGAGAGGAGATATTTTCCTGTCCCACCTCCACAGACTTAATCTGCGTATGATTTCCTGCATTGACTTTAACACTGTCGTGCTGTTTGGGTTGTAGAAAATGTTTGATGAAAAAGGAAATTTCAAAATGAAAACAAGTATTGCCAGAGAAAAGTCTGTGTCCACATGAAGATCCCGTTAGCTGAACTCCAAGCTCGGGAAAGAGCTTTGGAGCAAAGCATCCGTCACCAAAGTCACTACCTTAAGTACCCAAGGGGCCATGGGGCTGAATGACAGCTGATTATTAGTTGATTACCTCCCAAAAAGGTTAGTCTTGTTTTTCAACATTATATTAAATTATACTCCGTACTAAAATAGTTGACAGGTTACGTATTATTCTATTGACCTAAAGCTATTGGGTTGACGTTGAAACTTACTCTGTGATTATGTCTAAGACTCTCTCCAAAAGCTTGTTTTTATAGGTTTTACAGAAAATATAACAAATTGAGATAACAATAACTTTAATCATTAAATTTAACAATTATAGATGCATAGATACAACGTATAAAATTTTACATTCAATTTA
The DNA here is from genome assembly GCA_023091065.1 of Dianthus caryophyllus. NCBI lineage: Eukaryota > Viridiplantae > Streptophyta > Magnoliopsida > Caryophyllales > Caryophyllaceae > Dianthus > Dianthus caryophyllus. Next base: position 625,081 of record CM041516.1, on the reverse strand, counting down.
TTCAATCTACTCGTACTATGATTTTAAAATAAGTCTAAACTTGTAGATATACTGAGACAACTTTGATCCGTCCCTAAAACTTAAGTGGAGTTGATAGTAATGGGATGAGGGGAGTATAAGTCAGCGACCACATTGCAAGATCGAGTTTGTGCTGGACGTGTAACTTATGGAAACATTTTCCGAGGCAAATGTCTGAGAGGAGGATGATGGCAACGAACTCGATGCTCCAAAACCTTCGAGAAAAAACTCATTGCCTTTGGGGTTATAGTCAGATGGTATATCAGGCATATTGTGGCCATGGTGCAGATACTGAACCACTTGCCTCATTGTCGGCCTTGCTTCTGCCTTAGGATTCGAACACAGAAGGCCTAACCTCAAAACCACCTCCATCTCTGATTTAACATAATCTTCTTTCAATTTAGGATCGCTAGCCTTGAGAATTGCTCCCTTCTTCCAGCAATCGTAAACCCAATCAACCAAAATGACATCCTCTGCTTCTTCAGCATGTGGGTCAATCGGCCTCCTTCCACAACCTACTTCAAATAAAAACATTCCAAAGGCGTAAACGTCGGTTTTCGTGCTTGGTACCCGAGTTCTGTTGGCTTCTGGTGCAATATACCCCATTGTTCCGACCAAATGGGTGGTTTTAGGGTCAGTATTGTGATCATAAAGTCTAGCAAGGCCAAAATCACCTAATCGCGCGTTCATCTCAGCATCCAACAGGACATTACTTGCCTTTACATCTCGGTGTATGACGGTTTGTTCCCACTCCTCATGAAGGTACAAGAGTGCGGAAGCTATACCCTTGATGATCTTAAACCTTAGAAACCAACACAACTCTGATTTATCGTGTTTCGTGAAGAGGAGTTTGTCGAGGCTGCCATGAATCATGTACTCATACACTAATAACAGCTCTCCCTGTCTTCGGCAGTAGCCTAAGAGTTGCACCAAGTTTCTGTGTGTTAGCCTCCTCATGCTAGCCACTTCTGCGACAAATTCCCTCATTCCTTGTTGTGAATCATGAGAGACACGCTTAATTGCGACTGAAACACCAGTAGAACCCAACACGCCCTTGTACACTTTCCCAAAACCTCCCACACCAAGAAGCTCTGTGTCTTTAAACCCCTTTGTCGCGGTAAATAGATCTTTGTATGAGTATCTATGAGGCCTGTAAATTTGTTCCCAAGGTTCTTCTAATTCGTCATACTTCTTCCTCCTTATAATCCAACTAACTCCGCCTATCATCAACACGACGAGTGACAACATGCTTAGCATAACAAAAACAATTACTTGATTGAGTCTAGACCAATGTTTCCTAAATTTCGGAAGGGATGGGAGTTTCGAGATGTCTAAATTTTGTGCGGGACCACTTTGGTTCCAGCTCCATCCGAGTATGGAGTGATAATTTGACTTTATTCCTGTAGCCGAGGAGAAACCAACATACATGGAATTGACAAGTATGTTGGAGAGATCTAAGTGCTTCGACAAGAGCGATTTGCTAGGCTTCAATTCATCATTCGGACTGATTGTTACATTTATCATCTTTTCTATACCATCATAGTCTATCCAAACCTGCATAGGTTTACCACTCGTTAGACGAAGCGTCTTCCACACTCTTTTCTTATCTGAGTAGTATGATGCCGAAGCAGGGTAAACAGAGACCAAGCTATCAACATCAATACCGACATGGTTGTCGTCGATATCGTGAAAGACATCATTTTTTATGGTGTCTAATTCCACCGCGAATACATGGTTCGATTTAAGGCCATTGCTGGAGGTGTTGAAGAGTCCTAGGTATGACTGCCCTATAGCAATGCTGTGTAGGTTCAAAGAAGGGCTGATAACGAAAGCGATTCCATGACCCGAATAGTTAGTTATTTGAGGATGCATAGCAAAAACAAAAGTGGTAGAGAATGATAGATGATTTCGGCCAAAAGTAACCGGGTTTTTGTAGAAAACATGAGATGTTTTGAGCATTGTGAAGTTGGTCAATTGAAGAAGACCGTTTTTTTGGATTTTTGCAATTCCGTCGACATGAAGATTGTTGATGCTTCCTTTAAAACCGTTGAAGATGAACTGTGTGTCTTCTTGAGCAGTAGCGAAAAGTAGCAGAAAAAAACTGCAGGCTATTATTATTGTCGAGGGAAGTTCAAGAGTACCAATACCCATTTTTTGTGTTTATAATGAGTTAAGGGGGGAGACAAAGAACACAAATGCTAGTTTTATTTGTAATTTGATAGTTAATTTTTCCGTTAACTATCCGATTTAGTTTGAATTTGAATCGGTAGGACAATAGGCTAGTTATCTGGATTTGAATCGGTCGGACAATTAGGGTAGTTATGTTTTTGCTGAGTTTTTGGCACACCTATATTCCCTATGCCTGGTTAAATAAGATATGGATGGACAAATGTGACTATTTTTTTTTTTTTTTTTTTTTTTTTTTTTTTTTTTTTGTTTTGTACATTAGTAGACTTGAGCACTTGACCTTGTCATACGTTACAATTAAGCTATCGTAACTCTCTATGATGAGAGGATTAGACTTTTCATTACTTTCTACAAGTTGTTCGTCTTTTCTCAATTAAAAGACTTGGACCTTAATACTAGGGAAGTTATGTGATAGGACCCTCTAAATGTTATTTGGCATTATTGTCTGAGCATTTCGAATAATTTCAAAGATTCACCACCCGTTGTACCACGGCATTTTATCGCTCCTTTGTCCTTAAATGGACAAGACACTAGCCATGTTGCCCAAGAGGTCCTTAATCACCACTAGTGACAGTAATTGACAAAGTCAGTGTAGGGTATAAACTCTATGAAGGAAATATCTGATTGAATTTAAGGTATGGGGAAGATTCAAACATCAAAGAATATGAATTGTTCAACACTAATAATACACTACTCATTTCTAATTAAGAATATTATTTATGTTTCGGGTTACAAACACTTGGAGTATTTCCTAACACGGATCAAGTAATATCAATTGTATGAACTTCTGTGAGCTGCGGTATCACTTGACCTTCTCTGACTAGACGTCCTGCACAACGTGACAAACCTAGCATCGGGAGTGTCCAAGGATAATCCCTCCTATGCTTAAGTAAGCAGATGTGTGTATGTTTTTTTATAAGAAAGTAGAGAGAGAAAGTCCAAATAATACCTTATATGAGTTTTTGTGAGTTATGTGTGAATGAATCCATAGAAGTCCTCACTGTCCTTTTGTACTCTGTGTTAGCTTTAGAAATCTAATCCTTTAATATTAGTTTCTTATAATCAAGTACAGACAAAGTCTGACACATCTGTCCCCTGCCTTCGGTGGCCGAGCTACCTTATTTGAGGCCGTATGGTTGACTTGGCCATGCGGCCCGAGATGTCAACCATCGCATTTTGAGGTCTTGGTTAGGGGGGCCGTGCAGCCACCCATGATGGTACGGCCATGCAGGCTATTAATTTATATTCGTCAAACTCTTTTAATATGAACCTTTCTTCTATAAAGATTTGTAGCTAAACAGTGAAGCAGTGAAACATTATTAATCCCATATCTTAGCTGAAGACGAAAAGTGCTCGTCTTAAGGAAGACTTGTTGTTTAAGGCAAATATATAACCCCATGAATTGTAATTTGTAAAATTAGGCGAGTAATTGTTTTACCGACTGAAGCGAATTAAGACAAGGGATACATGAGCAATTATACATGCAGGTTGAACCAAAACTTTAATAAGACGGTTGGAAGTAATATTTACAACTCGTTTACTGATGGTTTTTTTAAATTTACCTAAACCCGTCATTGAACTGTATGTTCTTACATTTCATTACCATGATTTTGTTTCAGGTTCCGTTTGTGCCGCTAGTGTTTTTGCTGTTGAATGCTCAGCAATATCTGCACATTATGAATTACTTAAATTTCATTCCTCTTGCTGATTTGTTGATAAGCGTACTCTCTGTTTCCGGGCAAGCCTTCAGTGTTGACGTTTCGTGCTTACTCAATATTACGTGTAATGAGTTCGGGCAGATTCCACGTGCTTACTCAAAGGAATGGTGGCGTCTAGATGGGATTTTGGGTTCGGCTACACTGCTGGGCAAGGCTAGTCTCGGTCTGCTCAGAGGACGGGACACGTTATATTGAAGTTTGGTTCGGATAGATCACTTATCATTTTTTTATTCAAAATATTGTATTTTTGTCACCCTTTTAATTTGAATCTTTCTATGAGTTATAGACTTATTTAAATATAAAACCCCGTGAACCGTAATTTATTAGTATCAACTGGAGCGAATTACGATAAGATATACGTAGATGAATTATACATGCAGATTGAACAAAAACTTAAAATAGACTGTTGTAAGTAATATTTACAACTCGTTTATTGATGGTTCTTTAAATTTACCCAAACCCGTTGTATGTATATACGGGTTTTACGCAAGAGTTACTATGCAAACTATATTAGGTGGCTCCACATCAACTACGCTAGTTTGATGGCTAAATACTAGCCATTGAAATCAGAATGATCTCTGATCTCTGGCAATGTACTGTCTCCATTAAGAAACTCCATCACTTGCCTCATTTTAGGCCTTGTTTCCGGCCTTGGATGAGAGCAAAGAATCCCTAGTTTCAAAACCGTCTCCATTTCTTCCAACACATAATTCCCGACTAATCTTGAATCGCTTGCCTCGAGAATTACCCCGTTTGCCCAACAATTGTACACAAAGTCGATCAAATTCAATTCGTTCTCGACTTCAATGTTCACCGGACTCCTTCCACAAGCGATTTCTAGGATGGATACCCCAAACGAATAGACGTCTGTGGTAGTACTTGCTTTTCCTCGTCTGATGAGCTCTGGCGCAAGGTATCCTACTGTACCCACAACGTGGGTCGTTTGAGGGTTCGCTCCGTGGTCGTACAACCTAGCCAACCCAAAGTCACCTAGACGCGCATTCATGTTACCGTCTAGTAACACATTGCTAGGTTTAATATCGCGGTGTACAATCACTTTCTCCCATTCTTCATGAAGGTATGCTAGTGCAGAAGCGACATCCTTGATGATTTTGAATCGAATCGACCATGGAAGATTCGTCATTGATTCGTGATTATATAGATGCTTGTTGAGGCTACCATTAGGCATGTAATCGTAAACTAAAAACAACTCTCCTTTCCTTCGGCAATACCCAAGAAGTTGCACCAAGTTCCTATGCCTTAATTTAGCCATACAAGCAATCTCTGCAACGAATTCTTTCATTCCTTGACTAGAATTATGGCATACTTTTTTAACAGCAACTTCAGCTTTCGAACACGGTAAAATCCCTTTATAAACCTTCCCAAATCCTCCAATACCTAGTAACTCCTTATGTTTGAACCCTTTAGTTGCTTTGTAGAGATCTTTGTAGGAAAATCTTTGGAGGACGTATTCGTGCTCCCAATCCTCGAGAATTTCCTCAAACTTCTTCGTCCATCTTCTGTAAGCTCCAAAACCTATTGCTACGAGCAAAGAAGATGTGATAAACACCAAGATCATAGAAGCCGTGTTCAATTTTTGGTTTCTGCCTCCAACTCGTGGAAGAGTAGGGAGTTTCGACAAGTCCAAACTTCGAGCTTGTGCTTTCCTCCCTTGGCTGAAGCTCCACCCGAGAAGATAGTGACTACTTGCCGAAGGATTAGTGGTCGCAACCAAACCGACATACATGTTCTCTTGAAGGATTTGAGACAGATTGACATACGTAGATAAGAGAGGCTTACTTGGTCTAGGGAGCCTCAAAGGAGCCAAGGTCACCTCCACAACCATGTCAATGTCGTTATAATCGATCCAAATTTGCATTGGTTTTGCGCTTAAAAGTTTCAAGCTCTTATTTCTCATCTCTGCCTCGGAAAAGTAACTTGCAGACGCTGATGCAATAGACTGTGGGCTGTTCACATCGATACCAACATGGTTGCTGTCAATATCTTGGAATTCAAGGTTTTGCACTGTGTCGATCTCCACAGCGAATATGTGGTCAGAGAAATTTCCGACTGTTGTAGCATTAAACAGTCCGAAATACTGGGCTGCTGTCGCGTGGCTGAAGTCCATTGATGGTGTGAGAACAAACGCGATTCCTTGACCACTGACAGCCTGTATCTCCGGGTATATGGCAAAGGCGAAAGTGGTGGAAAACGAGAGGGATGACGGTGAGACAAACTTGATAGGGACGGGATCAAAAACGTGCCCTTTTATCTGCTTTGAAGTGTTGGTTAGCTGCAACAGTCCGTTGGGATGGACTGTTGCAAAACCGTCTAGACGAAGCGTGGTTTGTTTGAAGCCATTATAAGTGAATTGCTTGAAAGTTTTGGCACATATTGTGAATGATGATGTCCAGAAATAAAATGCTATTATAAAATGGAGTTTAAAGGCCACCATTGCACGGTAAAAAGGGGAGAGATTTTAGTCATAAAATTTAGGTTATGTAATGTGTTAGAGAAACTGGTAAGAGGGCAAGAGGCCCTTATGAAGAAGCAACAAGTCAACATTTTAGTGAACTGCCTTTGAAAATTCATAACCGACACTAAAATATACGCCTATATGACTGAATTAACATTTACTCCGTAGTTAACGTGTAGGATTTTTTCTGTAAAACCGTCTCATTGTATATGAGACTAAGGACCTGTTCTTTCCAGCTTAATTTTAGCTCTTATATGTTCAGCTCAACTCTTATAAGTTCATTTCGAACACGTAAGTTCAATTTCTGACATTACAAGACAAATTTACTATGAGAAAAAATAAGCTCATTTCAAAATTTCACTATAAGTTAGAACTTTTATAAGTTCAGGTCCTAAATCTTCTAGTAATTTTTTTGTGAGAGCGTCTCACCATTAGACAAACCTAAATATACTTTTAAATAGTTGGTTGCTTTTATCATTGTGTTAACATACCGTAATTCATTGATGAGACTGTTTCACAATGAGACCAAACCAAATATCCCTGCAAATAGTTTACATTGGTTGTGTAATCATACAAGGTTTGGAAGTAATTGGGACAGTCTCAAATGAAACGGTTTTAGGACAGTCTCAAATGAAACGGTTTTGAAAATGAGTGATAATAAACTTTTGTATGAGACGTCTTACGAGGCTTCTTATAACAAAAAAACTCGGCATCAAAATCAAATACGAAGTAAATATTAATCACTACCGTCTACCATATGAGAGATTTCTAGAGCAAACACTATAATATGTGCTTGTTTTCAAGATAATGTTGCAGGAAACACTGGGAAAAAAATCAGTTCATCTAGCGTAAATCAACGACCACTATGAACAACAGAGTTATCAGAGAAAAATGTTTCAACTGACACCTTGAATGACGACGACGACACAGCTGAAGTTGATACTCCCCAACTCTCATCCAACAAATCTCCCCTCTCGGCTCTCGAGCTCGTAATCTGCAGGAACGTCTGGCAAATCTTCTTCAAACCGAAGAAACTGAACAACTTGTCTCATACTTGGCCGTGCTTCTGAGTTTGGATGTGAACAATGCAGTTCTAATTTCAGCACCAACTCCATTTCCAACTTAGATTCCATTAGTTTGTATACTTATAAAAGGATGTTTCGAGCAGTTACTACTCCGTATACGTTAAATTTTTGCAGCTTTGTGCTGTCAATTTCTAGCATGTGTTTCGTTAAACTCGCATCGTAATTTGAATCAACTTAGGTCCTGTTTATTGTGGTTCGTATTTAGAATTTTATATTGAACCTTTGACCTTTATTAGGTTATTTGTTAATGCTATAACCACTTATAAAAGTGGAATTTATAGGAGCTGAAGTCAGTGTTAATTAAAGTTTAGTGCGGCTTATAAGAGCTGAACTTTATTAGAGTGTTGAGTTGAATTTTTAGAATTGAAATTAAGCTTAAAAAATAGGCTAAATATCGAACAAATATTTTAAATATGAGACCATTTATTTTTGGGCTCCGGTTTCGAGATTCGAATAGAACACCTTATGGGTCTGCCCTGCAAGTTATGTGCTAGTACGACATAGTTTATACATTTTCTCTATTAACGAATCCTTATTTTCAATTTAATGGGGTGAAAATTATTTTACAAAAATATAAGACTTCTTTCGTTAAAATGAATGACCGATACTGAAATCGGAAAAAATAATTTATCCGTGTTTTTTTTTTTACACGGAGCATCAACCAAAGTTTAAGCTGGTGGTTGAAGGCCCAAGATGCCCTTTTTTAATATACCATGTCATGAACCAACTTAACCAAAAGCTTAAGCTGATGGTTGGAGGTCCAAGATCGATTATATACTTTAACATGTAAGTCCCATATTAATATGCCCATGTGTAAGTCCCACATCGGTTGTGGTTGTAGAGAGCTGAAATGTCCACCTTATAAAAACCTAAGGACTACTCCTCCTGTTGCCAATTAGTTTTAACCCTTGGGCTTATGAGGGGACTTTCTTTCTACCACTCGTGGAGGTAGGACCTGTTCTTTCCAGCTTATTTTCAGCTCGATTTAGTTCAGTTCAGATCTAAAAAGTCCGAAAGAACAGGTCCGTAGTCCGGACCCATCTATGATTTATTAGTGTTTTTTATACGGAGTAGAACTTTCTGCTAATCAAATTTCACGTCTTTTATTAGCGCGTGATCAACTGAGATTTAAAAAACAAGAAAAACCCTAACATTCAAAATTTAGGAGGAGCTCAAACATTCGTAATTCTTCGCTCTCCAGTAAGTTTGATCGATTTTTTTTGCTGTAATTAATTGTTTAGCATCATTTTCAGCGATTAGTTATTGCGATATTACTCTCTTCTTACCACGTGTAAGCTTAAGCTTATCGATTTCAAATTGTTAATGTAGATTGCAAATTGCAAATGACTTTATTTGATCATGCGAACACCTTTTTCCTTCATTAATCTCACATTATTTGTCAATCGTACAGTTATTTCATTCATGTTTTGTTTATCTTGTAGTATACGAGCTTAATAAATTGTTGTAAATGTAGATTGCAGTTAAGTTTATTGTAATCATCTGACCACTTAATTAATGCATTTTAGAGTAATCTTCGATGATATTGTTGTATGCGTATTAATGGAGTGTTTGTAATTCTGACGGCTTTTAAGCCGCTAATAATCGTCGCACATCGCTCAGGTCACTATAATTATATTTTAATTATCACAATTTAATTTATTTTGGAGTAATCTCCGATGCGTTAATGGTGTGTTTGTGACTAAAATAAAACCGTTATTGTGGATTTGTGATTACGACTGCTTTAAAACTCTTAATAATGGTCACTGTGCACTCAGGAGACTCTGGTCACCGTAAATATGATAATAAGCGTTACATTTTAGTCACACGTAGTTTTCATTGTACGCGTAAAGCGGTCTAATTGGTGAATTTGTGTTCGTTTTGTTTGACAGTTTTGCGTGTAGTTTATTTAATATGCGCTGATGATGTAGTTTCGTACAATGCACGTTTCAAGTTAAACAACCTTTACTAATATTTGGTGATTGTTTTGTCATGATGAAATTTCAGGATTTATTTACCTGCATTGTGGTGTGATATTGTTTGTAACTATGGAGCTGCAACATTACAGGTATAAACACGGCTCAAATTTTAGTATATTCATATATATGAAGTGTTTGTTATGTGATCTTCCTGAGATTATTATACTACATGATTCAAACTTTTTGTATTCTTTCTGGGTTTAGTACTATACTGGTAACATTCTGTGAAATGTCGTCTTCAATACATATTTCCTCTGAATCTCTGATGGATAATACAATGCGCATCTAGGTTTTGCTCGTATGAATTAAATGTGAAGGAGAGATTATTAGTTGCCTTGGGTCGAGCTAGTAGACTATTTCCAGATCGAGTTATAGTTCATAAGATATCAGAAATTTCTAGTAATTTTCTGCGACCACTTTGAAGGACTGATTTTATGGTAGACACGGTAGAAGAGGATGGTATTGAATTTGTTGAGCCCCAACCGTTTACACGGTAGTCGGTGTCAACAGGGTTGTAGTCAGGTGGTAGATCAGGTAGAATTGCGGTCTGACTTAGATACAAAACCACTTGTCTCATCGTCAGCCTTACTTCCGCCTTAGGATTTGAACATAGCAGAGCTAAAGTCAAAACCATCTCCATTTCCGACTCAACGTAGTTTCCTTCCAACTTAGGATCACTGGCCTCGAGAATCGCTCCCTTCTTCCAGCAACCATAAACCCAATCTACTAAAATCACTTCCTCTGCTGCTTTGTCGAGCGGATCAAGTGGATGTCGTCCGCAAGCCACTTCAAATAAGAACATTCCAAAGGCAAAAACATCAGTTTTAGTTCTTGGTATTCGTGTTCTACTAGCCTCTGGCGCGATATACCCCATAGTTCCGACCAGACGCGTAGTCCGAGGATCAGTGCGGTGATCATAAAGTTTAGCCAGGCCGAAATCGCCCAACCGAGCATTCATCTCAGCATCCAATAAGACGTTACCCGCCTTGACATCGCGGTGAATGACGATCTGTTCCCACTCTTCATGAAGGTACAGGAGTGCGGAAGCTATACCCTTTACGATATTCCCTGAAGCCAGCTCAGCTTTGATTTATCGTCTACTGTGAAGAGGAATTTGTCAAGGCTTCCATGAAGCATGTACTCATACACTATTAGTAGCTCACCTTTTCTTCAGCAGTAGCCTAGGAGTTGCACCTAGAAGCTCAGAATCTTTAAAACCCTTTGTTGCGGTAAACAGATCCTTGTATGAGAATCTATGAGGGACATAAACTTCGGACCTGTTCTTTCCAGCTTATTTTCAAAGACATTTCGATTCGATTCATGGGCCATTCGATTCGATTCACCTTTGGGCCTCGATTCGATTCGATTCATTCGATTGATTCGATTCACTTCATTTCATTGATTATTCGATTGATTCGGCGTTTGGTAGGGTGGTTTCAGAAATAGGAAAGGGAATTAAATTGTCTGATTCCCTTGATTGATGTTTGTTTGGAAAAACTTTTCATTCCCTTTCCACCAAATCTCTATTCACAATCTCCCTCTCCCTCCTAATTTCTTACCCCCCCCCCCCCCTCCCCCTCCCCCTCCCCTTACTGATTTTCATTCCTACCTATTCTCCTTTCTCCCTCCCTCACTTCATTAAAAAAAAAAAAATCTCTCTCCTCCCGGCGTCTACTCCGGCAACCACCACCCTCTCTGGCGACCCCAGTGCACCCTCCTCCATCTCTTTCCACCGTGAGAAGGTTTTCCTTTTTTATTTTTCTGCCGCTTCTGCCTCCCCGCCGCTCCGTCGACCTCGGTGCTCCACAACCTTCTCCCGCCTCCGTCGGTCACCTTGCCACGGTGCTTCCCCTCCGTCGTTATTTGGCAGATCTGCCTTTTTTTTTTTTTTTTTTTTTTTTTTTTTCGGCTGATATTGCCGCTCCTGGCGGCCCTCATCTCATTTGACGTCCGCGGCCTCTGGCGGCCTCCCTGCCACCCTGGTTCCCCCTCCCCGTTTTGGCAGTTCTGCCCTTTTTTTTTTCTTTTTTTTTTTTTTTAAAATTTTATATTTATTATTATATTTTTGTATTATACAATATGTTATATTATAAATTTGGGTTATTATATTGTTATTATGTGTGTTATTATAAATTTTGGTGATTGTATATTTCAATATTTGTATTGTTATTATATATGTTACGGAGTATATTATAAATTTTGGTGATTTTAGTTAATAAATTCATTAAGTACAATTAAAAGTAAAAAAATAACTTCAAATAAAAAAAAAATAGTTTCATTCACTTGATTCGTACCAAACAACTGCAAAGGGAATCCACATCAATATAATTCCCTTTCCAGATTGTACCAAACAACAACCTAAATTCAGGGTAATCTGATTCTTTTCCCCCTTGTTTCCCTTTCTGATTCATTTTCTCTTTCCTCTGCACATACCAAACGCCCCCTCAGTTCAGTTCAGTTCAGCTCTAAAAAGTCTGAAAGAACAGGTTCGTCTTCCCAAGGCTCTTTTAACTCTTCATATCTCTTTCTCCTTTTGATCCAAGCAACTCCACCTATCATCAAAACCGCGAGTGATAGTATAGTCAGCGTAACACCAACAATCACTTGATTCAATCTCGATCGATGTTTCTCGAAGTTTGGAAGGGATGGGAGTTTAGACAGGTCTAGTTGTTGTGCTGGCCCACTTTGATTCCAGCTCCATCCAAGTATATAGTGACTAGTCGAGAGCAGGCCACTAGATGAGGAGAAACCGATGTACGTGGAATCCAGAAGTAATGTGGAAAGATCTAGGTGCTTCGACAAGAGTGTTTTACTTGGCTTTGGTTCATCAATTGGATCGATTGTTACATGGATCATCATTTCCACCCCGTCATAGTCTATCCAAACTTGCATAGGTTAACCGCTGTTTAGACGTAGAATCTTTCTTACCCTTTCTTTATCAGAATAGTACGAAGCTGAAGCAGCATATGTAGATATCAAGCTGTTGACATCAATACCCACGTGGTTATCGTCCATATCCTTGAAAACAGCATTCTGCTGGTTGTCTAACTCTACTCCGAATATATGATTCGAATTAAGGCCATTACTGGAGGAATTAAAAAGTCCTAAATACTCTTGTGCTAGAGTAGTGTTGTATAAATTTAGAGAAGGGGAGATAGCAAAGACGATCCCATGAGTGGAATGATTAGCAATTTGAGGATGCATAGCAAAAACAAAAGTTGATACAATAGTCTTAAGTTTCATCTTGTTATAAATTTTTAACAAAATTTTTATATTAAAGTTGTCAATTCCAATTCCAATTCCATGCGCCACCAAACATCATTATGGAATTGGATTTGGTATTGAAATGCAACATTTCAAATTTCACATTTGAATTCAAGAATTTCAAATTAATTCCAAGTTTCCAAACACAGCCTAAACATAATTGGGTTTGAGTAGAAAGAATGAGATGTTTTGAGAAACGTAAAGTCAGTTAGTTGGAGAAGACCATTCTTGTGGATTTGGGCAAGTCCATCTAAGTGAAGGTCGTTGATGGATCCCTTAAAACTGTTGTAGATGAACTGTGTGTTTCCGTGTGCAGTGACGATCAATTGAATGAAAATGTGTGATATTAGTATTTTAGTGAAAGGATATTCGAGAGTAGTAGCCATTTGAGTCTTGAGACTATCAACAAGAATGGACTAAAAATTCAAGAATTGTAAGTTTATTGGTTGGATTCCTAGTTCACTTGACCCTGAAGTGCTCTCGTTTTTTTTTTTTTTTCCTGAATGTTTTAGACTACTATATTTTTTCAATATGCGTGCTTTTGACATTAAAGGAAGTTATTGTTGGAATTTCAAACTGAAAGCAGTATAGTCAATGAAATTTCCTTGTCGAATTTAATTGGCCTGTGAATTTTTTCAATCGAAAGACGAGCTGGTTGGTCCATTGGGTGTCATGAAAAAACCCGAGTAGGCAAATGAAAAGGTGTGAGGATGGATTTTTTATCTGGATTTTAATCCTGTCCTGTTTCAACCCAAGCTTGATCCGTCCAACTTATTAGATAGGTATATGGTGTACCGTGTACCTGACCCTATGTAAATTATAGTGTGTTGATCGTTGTTGAGCCATTTCATAGCGATGACTCTGTGTATAAATTATACAGATCACCTCCATCGTGTTTTGAGACTGTTGACTGTATCAGCTGCACATAATGTAGTAGCGTAAATATGACTAGTGTGAGGACAAATTTCAAACCGATACTTACTGTAGCAAAAATGCAAGTTTTTGACATCCTCCTCTGAAAATGAGAGGAGATATTTTCCTCCACAGACTTAATATGCGTATGATTTCCTGCATTGACTTTAACACTGGCGTGCTGTTTGGGTTGTAGAAAATGTTTGATGAAATTTCAAAATGAAAACAAGTATTGCCAGAGAAAAGTCTGTGTCCAATTAATAATACAATGGCATCATTCACAGTCAATTTTATGAGCTTGAGCTGAGCATTGGCCACTTCTTTAGCGAGCAGTTAGTTTGTTGGTTATTTGTCATCACAATTGTTTCAGGTGAGAAACGGGGTGTTCGAGCCATAGCCCAAATTGTGTCCACATGAAGATCCCGTTAGCTGAACTCCAAGCTCGGGAAAGAGCTTTGGAGCAAAGGACCCAAGGGGCAGTGGGGCTGAATGAATAAATGCGAGACTTTCTACTCTTATACATTTTCTGTGGGTCACGATCTTTTTTTTTTTTTTTTTTTTTTTTTTTTTTTTTTTTTTTGCAGATATTTATTCGGTCAGTACACTTGTGGTGGATGACATATTGACAACTGATGATTGCCTCTTAAAAAGGTTAGTCTTGTTTTTCAACAATTTTGTTAAATTGTATAACCAAAAATGGACTGCAGTCACTGTTCAGTTATAATTGTTCAGTTACCACAAAGGCTCATATGAGACCGTCTCACGCGTGCGACGACATATTTGCAACTGAAATGTGTCTGGTTTAAGGTTTAAAGTGACTATTTTATGCTTAAAGTGACCATTTCTTGAGGTTTTAAAGTGATCACTTGAAGAGTTAAAGTGGTCACTTTAAGCATTATAGTAGTCACGTTTTAAAAAAAAACTCGTCGCACTCTTGAAACGGTCTCACGGAAGACTTATAAAATAATTGACAGGTTACATTTATTCTATTGACCTGATGTTATTCTGTTGATGTTGAAAATTATTCTGTAATTATGTATGCTCTTGGAAATTTGAAGAAATTTAAGCATTAAATAGAATTATCTAACACTCCTCTAAGCTTGTTTTTATAGGCTTTACAGAAAATATAACAAATGGAGATAACAATAACTTTAATCATTAAATTTTACAAATATATGCAGAGATACAACGTATAAAATTTTACATTCAATTTATTCAATTTACTCATACTATGATTTTAAAATAAGTCTAAACTTGTATATATACTGAGACAACTTTGATCCGTCCCTAAAACTTAAGTGGAGTTGATAGTAATGGGATGAGGGGCGTATAAGTCAGCGACCACATTGCAAGATCGAGTTTGTGCTGGACGTGTAACTTACGGAAACAGTTTCCGAGGCAAATGCCCGAATGGAGGATGATGGCAAAGAACTTGATGATCCAAAACCCTCGACAAAAAACTCGTTGCCTTTGGGGTTATAGTCAGATGGTATATCAGGCATCATGTGGCTATGTTGCAGATACTGAACCACTTGCCTCATTGTCGGCCTTTCTTCTGCCTTAGGATTCGAACACAGAAGGCCTAACTTCAAAACCACCTCCATCTCTGACTTAGCATAGTCTTCTTTCAATTTAGGATCGCTAGCCTTGAGAATTGCTCCCTTCTTCCAGCAATCGTAAACCCGATCGACCAAAATGACATCCTCTGCTTCTTCAGCATGTGGGTCAATCGGCCTCCTTCCACAACCTACTTCAAATAAAAACATTCCAAAGGCAAAAATGTCGGTTTTCGTGCTTGGTACCCGAGTTCTGTTGGCTTCTGGTGCAATATACCCCATTGTTCCGACCAAATTGGTTGTTCTAGGGTCAGTATTGTGATCATAAAGTCTAGCAAGGCCAAAATCACCTAATCGTGCGTTCATCTCAGCATCCAACAGGACATTACTTGCCTTCACATCTCGGTGTATGACGGTTTGTTCCCACTCTTCATGAAGGTACAAGAGTGCGGAAGCTATACCCTTGATGATCTTAAACCTTAGAAACCAGCACAACTCTGATTTATCGTCTTTCGTGAAGAGGAGTTTGTCGAGGCTGCCATTAATCATGTACTCATACACTAATAATAGCTCTCCCTTTCTTCGGCAGTAGCCTAAGAGTTGCACCAAGTTTCTGTGTGTTAGCCTCCTCATGCTGGCCACTTCTGCGACAAATTCCCTCATTCCTTGTCGTGAATCATGAGAGACACGCTTAACTGCGATTTTAACACCGGGAGAACCCAACTCGCCCTTGTAGACTTTCCCAAAACCTCCCACACCAAGAAGCTCTGTGTCTTTAAACCCCTTTGTCGCGGTAAATAGATCCTTGTATGAGTATCTATGAGGCCTGTAAATTTGTTCCCAAGGTTCTTCTAATTCGTCATACTTCTTCCTCCTTATAATCCAACTAACTCCGCCTATCATCAACACGACGAGTGACAACATGCTCAGCATAACAAAAACAATTACTTGATTGAGTCTAGACCTATGTTTCCTAAATTTCGGAAGGGATGGGAGTTTCGGGAGTTTCGCGATGTTTAAATTTTGTGCGGGACCATTTTGGTTCCAGCTCCATCCGAGTATGGAGTGATAATTTGACACTGAGGCTGTAGCCGCAGAGAAACCAACATACATGGAATTGACAAGTATGTTGGAGAGATCTAAGTGCTTCGACAAGAGCGATTTGCTAGGCTTCAATTCATCAATCGGACTGATTGTTACATTTATCATCTTTTCTATACCATCATAGTCTATCCAAACCTGAATAGGTTTACCACTTGTTAGACGAAGCGTCTTCCGCACTCCTTCCTTATCTGAGTAGTATGATGCCGAAGCAGAGTAAACAGAGACCAAGCTATCAACATCAATGCCGACATGGTTGTCGTCGATATCGTCAAAGACATCATTTTTTATGGTGTCTAATTCCACCGCGAATACATGGTTCGATTTAAGGCCATTGTTGGACATGTTGAAGAGTCCTAGGTACAACTGCCCTGTAGCAATGCTGTGTAGGTTCAAAGAAGGGCAGATGACGAACGCCATTCCATGACCCGAATGATAAGCTATTTGAGGATGCATAGCAAAAACAAAAGTGGTAGAGAATGATAGATGATTACGGCCAAAAGTAACCGGGTTTTTATAGAAAACATGAGATGTATTGAGCTTTGTGAAGTTGGTCAATTGAAGAAGACCGTTTTTTTGGATTTTTGCAAGTCCGTCAACATGAAGATTGTTGATGCTTCCTTTAAAACCATTGAAGATGAACTGTGTGTCTTCTTGAGCAGTAGCGAAAAGTAGCAGAAAAAAAGTGCAGGCTATTATTATTGTTGTGGGAAATTCAAGAGTACCAATACCCATTTTTTGGGTTAGAGGGCTCTATAACGAGTTAATGGGGGAGACAAAGAACACAAATGCTAGTTTTATTTATAAATAGCTCAGCGGCCCGTAAAAATCACGGGTTCTCTTAATAATTTTCGTATTTATATCGTTTTTATTTATCTAATAAAACGTGTTTATTGTTGATGTTTTTAATTTTCAGCTTCCATATATTTCATTACTCGTTTTTATTAGTTAGTACATTTTATTTGATGCAATCGAAATATAATATGTACCATATTGTAAACGTTTAATCTCAAATAATATACAAATCTCAAATAATATACACTATATATCGAAAATGTACCCAATATTACAAATTTTGTTTCATTGTTTGGATTTTTAGGTAATAATGAAAAACAGGTAATCTCGATAATTAAACAAAAATACATAAAACACCTACCCTCAAATCTTTTTCAATGTGCTTAAGCTAATTTAAAACACCCTCAAATCTTTTTCATTTCTTCTTTGTTTTTTCCTCCAACTTTAATGAATAAAGAGCAAACCTTCTTGCTAAAAAAAACCTATACTACTTCGACCATACTCATTTTTTGTTGTTTTTATATACATCTTGCACACATATGAAAAAATATTGTGTGATAAGATTAATTTAGGAAAAGAAAATATGAAATTAAAAACCCCAAAAATTTAAATATAAAATGAGGAGAATTAATGAGTTTCTTAGTGCATGACTTGCAATTTTTTATATATTGTACTAATAAAAATAATGCATTATTTTTCCTCTAAAAAATAAATCCATTAACTTTATAAGTAGTAGTTCATCTATTTTGGTTCTTTTATATTAAATAATTAGTTAAAATAAATTAGTATGAAAATTAGCAAGGGAATTATGAAAAAAAGTTAGACACAAAATTTATCTACTCCTTATTACTTTACAAAAAGGTATATCCATTACTTAAAAATTAGCAAAGGAATTATGAAAAAAAGTTAGACACAAAATAAATTAGTATGAAAATTAGCAAGGGAATTATGGAGTAAAGCAAACGACTCTTCGTCTACCTCGGGCATAAATTAAAAAGCAACAGAGTGTTCAATATTCCCGCGGTTTTTTTTTGGGTTGAAGCACAATAGGGTGACGTACAAACAAAGGAGGGAGGCTTGTCATACGTGACAAGCAAATATGAGTAGGAAATGATGAGGTGAGAAATTGAAGTCAATAACTTAGAACCTGTTCTTTCGGACTTATTTTCTTTCATTTCAATTGATTAAAGACACTTCAAAGACACTTGATTGATTGATTGATTGATTAAATTATTCAGTTAATATTATTATTATTATTCTTATTAATAATAATAATAATAATAATAATAATAATAATAATAATAATAATAATAAATATATTAATAATAATAAATATAATAATAATAATAATAATAATAATAATAATAATAATAATAATAATAATAATAATAATAATAATAATAATAAATATAATAATAATTATAATAATAAATATAATAATAATAATAAAATATAATAATAATAATAATAAAATATAATAATAATAATAAATATAATAATAATTATAATAAATATAATAATAATAATAATAATAATAATAATAATAAAATATAATAATAATAATAATAATAATAATAATAATAATAATAATAATAATATTAATAATAAATATAATAATAATAATAATAATAATAATAATAATAATAATAAAATAATAATAATAATAATAAAATATAATAATAATAATAATAATAAAATATAATAATAATAATAATAATAATAATAAATATAATAATAATAATAATATAATAATAATAATAATAATAATAATAATAATAATAATAATAATAATAAAATATAATAATAATAATAATAATAATAATAATAATAATAAATATAACAACAATAATATGTGTCACGAGACGCTGTTATAGCTGACTTTTCACTATGCGTACTCAAAGTGAGCTTACCGGTAATAGGAGCAGACCAGGGCATATTAAACCATGGCCAGGGCTGAAGTGATCCGCGTCTGATCGACAAGCTTTCCTCTCTTAACGACTTTTCTGGATGTTATGATTTTGGCGAGCTTTTTCAGTTCTTTTACTAATGTTCAGTTTTTTGTTCATTTATTTCGATTTAGTTGATTTAGTTGATTATTTCATTTGATTCGATTCGATTGATTCGGTCTAAAAAGTCCGAAAGAACAGGTTCTTAGTGAACTATTGAGATTTTAGTTATACTCCGTATTAGATTAGATTTTATAGTTATTTTTTCCGTTAACTATCCGATTTAATTTGAATTTGAATCGGACAGACAATTAGGGTAGTTATATTTTTGCCGAGTTTTTGGCACGCCTATATTCCGTATGCCTGGTTTGATAAGATTTGGACAAATGTGACATTTTTTTTTTTGTGTGTGTACATTAGTAGACTTGACCTTGAAATTTAAGGATGCGTTACAATTGAACCATCGTGTTTGGTTAAGATTTGAACGGGTATAATCTCAAGGGCGATTAGAGGGTTAGACTTTTCATAACTTTCTACAAGTTGTTCATTTATTTCTCAATTACAAGTTGTTCATTTATCGCTCCTTTATCCTTATCCTTAAATGAACAAGACACTAACCATGTTGCCCAAGAGGTCCTTAATCACTCATTAATGGCAGTAATTGACAAAGTCCAGTGTAGGTTATAAACTCTATGAAGGAGATATCTGATTGTATTTAAGGTATGGAGAAGATTCAAACATCAAAGAATATGAATTGTTCAACACTAATAAACAATAAATATGAGAATCAGAATCAAAGTCAAAAACGATACACCACTCATTTCTGATTCAAAGTATTTATTTTAGGACCAACCTATTTCATCCTTATGGATGAAGGAAGATAGTAAAAGCCAAACGCTTTCAAACCGCTTCGAAAGAGTTGGACAATCATGCCCAACATCAGCCATAAAGTCAGCAACTTTAATATATCTCTTTTAATATGAACCTTTCTTCTATAAAGATTTGTAGCTAAACAGTGAAGCAGTGAAACATTATTAATACCATATCTTAACTTAAACGGAAAGTGCTCGTCTTAAGGGAGACTTGTTGTTTAAGGCAAATATATAACCCCATGAATCGTAATTTGTAAAAGTAGGCGAGTAATTGTTTTACTGACTGGAGCGAATTAAGATAAGATGTACATGAGCAATTATACTTGCAGGTTGAACCAAAACTTTAATAAGACGGTTGGAAGTAATATTTACAGCTCGTTTACTGATGGTATTTTAAATTTACCTAAACCCGTCATTGAACTGTATGTTCTTAGATTTCATTACCATGATTTTGCTTCGGGTTCCTTTTGTACCTCTAGTGTTTTTGCTGTTGAATGCTCAGCAATATCTGCACAAAAGGAGAAATCCTTCATCTTGGTCTGCTGAACTAAACATTGCTAGTCTAATTTACATTATTAATTACTTAAATTTCATTACTCTTGCTGATTTGTTGATAAGTGTACTCTCGGTTTCCAGGCAAGCCTTCAGTGTTTGACGTTTCGTGCATATTCGATATAATGTGTAATGAGTTCGGGCAGATTAAACTTGTGGATCGACATGATGGAGTTTCATGACCGTGTGACGGTTCGTCTTATGGCTAACATTACGCGTGTGAAAGCACTGAAACTCAAAGGAACGGTGGCGTCTAGATGGGATTTTGGGTTCGGCTACACTGCTTGGCAAGGCTAGTCTCGGTCTGCTCAGAGGACGGGACACGTTATATTGAAGTTTGGTTAGGATAGATCACCACTCATTTTTTATTCAAAATATTGTATTTTTGTTTTTGACATCATATATCATATGAATTATAGTTTAAATATAAAACCCCGTGAACCGTTATTAAAGTAGCATAGTAATTGTTGTGTGACATGGAGCGAATTACTATAAGATATACGTTGAACAAAAACTTTAATAAGACGGTTGTAAGTAATATTTACAATCGTTTATTGACGGTTCTTTAAATTTACCTAAACCCGTTGTATGTATATAAGGGTTTTACGCAAGAGTTACTATGCAAACTATATACTAGCCACTGAAATCAGAACTATAATAAGTAGAAATGATCTCTGATGATGAAGGTAATGAAGGCAGAGTATCATTTGTAGCTGTAGAAAATGCCAATTCGTTAACATTATGAGTAATGCTCATCTCTGGCAATGTATTGTCTCCATTTAGAAACTCCATCACTTGCCTCATTTTAGGCCTTGTTTCGGGCCTTGGATGAGAGCAAAGCATCCCTAGTTTCAAAACCGTCTCCATTTCTTCCAACACATAATTCCCAACTAATATTGAATCGCTTGCCTCGAGAATTACCCCGTCTGCCCAACAGTTGTACACAAAGTCGATCAAGTTCAATTCGTTCTCGACTTCGTTGTTCACCGGACTCCTTCCACAAGCGATTTCTAGGATGGATACCCCAAACGAGTAGACGTCTGTGGTAGTACTTGCTTTTCCTTGTCTTATGAGCTCAGGTGCAAGGTATCCTACTGTACCCACAACGTGGGTCGTTTGAGGGTTCGCTCCGTGGTCGTACAACCTAGCCAACCCAAAGTCACCTAGACGCGCATTCATGTTACCGTCTAGTAACACATTGCTAGGTTTAATATCGCGGTGTACAATTACTTGCTCCCATTCTTCATGAAGGTATACTAGTGCAGAAGCGACATCCTTGATGATTTTGAATCGATTCGACCATGGAAGATTCGCCATCGTTTCGTGGTTATATAGATGCTTGTCGAGGCTACCATTAGGCATGTAATCGTAAACTAAAAACAACTCTCCTTTCCTTCGGCAATACCCAAGAAGTTGCACCAAGTTCCTATGCCTTAATTTAGCCATACAAGCAATCTCTGCAACGAATTCTTTCATTCCTTGACTAGAATTATGGCGTACTTTTTTAACAGCAACTTCAGCTTTCGAACACGGTAAAATCCCTTTATAAACCTCCCCAAATCCTCCAATACCTAGTAACTCCTTATGTTTGAACCCTTTAGTTGCTTTGTAGAGATCTTTGTATGAAAATCTTTGGAGGATGTACTCGTGCTCCCAATCCTCGATAATTTCCTCGAACTTCTTCATCCATCTCCTATAAACTCCAAAACCTATTGCTATGAGCAAAGAAGATGTGATAAACACCAAGATCATAGAAACCGTGTTCAATTTTCGGTTTCTACCTCCATATCGAGGAAGAGTAGGGAGTTTCGACAAGTCCAAATTTCGAGCTTGTGCTTTCCTCCCTTGGCTGAAGCTCCACCCGAGAAGATAGTGACTACTTCCCGAAGCATCAGTGGTCGCAACCAAACCGACATACATGGTCTCTTGAACGATTCGAGATAGATTGACATGCGTAGACAAGAGAGGTTTACTTGGTCTAGGGAGGCGAAGAGGAGCCAAGGTCACCTCCACTACCATGTTAATGTCGTTATAATCGATCCAAATTTGCATTGGTTTTGCGCTTTTAAGTTTCAAGCTTTTATTTCTCATCTCTGCCTCGGAAAAGTAACTTGCAGAGGCTGATGCAATCGACCGTGGGCTGTTGACATCAATACCAACATGGTTGCTGTCAATATCTTGGAATTCAAGGTTTTGCAGCGTATCTATCTCCACAGCGAATATGTGGTTAGAGGAATTTCCGACTGTTGTAGCATTAAACAGTCCGTAATACTGGGCTGCTGTCGCGTAGCTGAAGTCCATTGATGGTGCGAGGACGAAGGCGATTCCTTGACCACTGACAGCTTGTATTTCCGGGTATATGGCAAAGGCGAAAGTGGTGGAAAACGAGAGGGATGACGGTGAGACAAACTTGATAGGGACGGGATCAAAAACGTGCCCTTTTATCTGCTCTGAAGTGTTGGTTAGCTGCAACAGTCCGTTGGGATGGACTGTTGCAGAACCGTCTAGACGAAGCGCGGTTTGTTTGAAGTCATTATAAGTGAATTGTTTGAAGGGTTTAGCACATATTGTGAATGATGATGTGCAGAAATAAAATGCTATGATAAAATGGAGTTTAAAGGCCACCATTTTCAGGGTAAAAAGGGGAGAGATTTTAGTCATAAAACTGAGGTTATAAAGAAACTGGTAAGAGGGCTTATAAAGAAGTAACAAGTCGACCAAGTCAAGGGATTTTACTCTTCTCAGTTTCCTAGTAAAATTAACATTTTAGTGACCTGCCTTTGAAAATATAAGGGTAAAAAGGGAGGATTTTAGTCATAAAACTGAGGTTATGTAATGTGATAGAAACAAGTCAACAAGTCAACCAAGTCATCTGAAGAAATTTAAGCATTATATAGGATTATCTAAGACTCCCTCCAAAAGCTTGTTTTTATAGGTTTTACAGAAAATATAACAAATGGAGATAACAATAACTTTAATCATTAAATTTTACAAATATATGCAGAGATACAACGTATAAAATTTTACATTCAATTTATTCAATCTACTCATACTATGATTTTAAAATAAGTCTAAACTTGTATATATACTGAGACAACTTTGATCCGTCCCTAAAACTTAAGTGGAGTTAATATTAATGGGATGAGGGGCGTATAAGTCACCGACCATATTACAAGATCGAGTTTGTGCTGGACGTGTAACCTACGGAAACAGTTTCGGAGGCAAATGTCCGAAAGGAGGATGATGGCAACGAACTCGATGATCCAGAACCCTCGACAAAAAACTCGTTGTCTTCGGGGTTATAGTCAGATGGTATATCAGGCATCTTGTGGCCATGTTGCAGATACTGAACCACTTGCCTCATTGTCGGCCTTGCTTCTGCCTTAGGATTCGAACACAGAAGGCCTAACTTCAAAACCACCTCCATCTCTGATTTAACATAGTCTTCTTTCAATTTAGGATCGCTAGCCATGAGAATTGCTCCCTTCTTCCAGCAATCGTAAACCCAATCGACCAAAATGACATCCTCTGCTTCTTCAGCATGTGGGTCAATCGGCCTCCTTCCACAACCTACTTCAAATAAAAACATTCCAAAGGCGAAAACGTCGGTTTTCGTGCTTGGTACCCGAGTTCTGTTGGCTTCTGGTGCAATATACCCCATTGTTCCGACCAAATGGGTGGTTCTAGGGTCAGTATTGTGATCATAAAGTCTAGCAAGGCCAAAATCACCTAACCGCGCGTTCATCTCAGCATCTAACAGGATATTACTTGCCTTCACATCTCGGTGTATGACAGTTTGTTCCCACTCTTCATGAAGGTACAAAAGCGCGGAAGCTATACCCTTGATGATCTTAAACCTTAGAAACCAGCACAATTCTGATTTATCGTCTTTCGTGAAGAGGAGTTTGTCGAGGCTTCCATTGATCATGTACTCATACACTAATAATAGCTCTCCCTTTCTTCGGCAATAGCCTAAGAGTTGCACCAAGTTTCTGTGTGTTAGCCTCCTCATGCTGGCCACTTCTGCGACAAATTCCCTCATTCCTTGTCGTGAATCATGAGAGACACGCTTAACTGCGATTATAACACCGGTAGAACCCAACTCGCCCTTGTAGACTTTCCCAAAACCTCCCACACCAAGAAGCTCTGTGTCTTTAAACCCCTTTGTCGCGGTAAATAGATCCTTGTATGAGTATCTATGAGGGCTGTAAAATTGTTCCCAAGGTTCTTCTAATTCGTCATACTTCTTCCTACTTATAATCCAACTAACTCCGCCTGTCATCAACACGACGAGTGACAACATGCTTAGCATAACAAAAACAATTACTTGATTGAGTCTAGACCAATGTTTCCTAAATTTCGGAAGGGATGGGAGTTTCGAGATGTCTAAATTTTGTGCGGGACCACTTTGGTTCCAGCTCCATCCGAGTATGGAGTGATAATTTGACACTACGCCTGTGGCCGAGGAGAAACCAACATACATGGAATTGATAAGTATGTTGGAGAGGTCTAAGTGCTTCGACAAGAGCGATTTGCTAGGCTTCAATTCATCAATTGGACTGATTGTTACATTTATCATCTTTTCTATACCATCATAGTCTATCCAAACCTGCATAGGTTTACCACTCGTTAGACGAAGCGTCTTCCACACTCTTTTCTTATCTGAGTAGTATGATGCCGAAGCAGGGTAAACAGAGACCAAGCTATCAACATCAATACCGACATGGTTGTCGTCGATATCGTTAAAGACAGCATTTTGCATAGTGTCTAATTCCACTGCGAATACATGGTTCGATTTATGCCCATTGCTGGAGGTGTTGAAGAGTCCTAGGTATGACTGCCCTGTAGCAATGCTGTGTAGGTTCAAAGAAGGGCAGATAACGAACGCGATTCCGTGACCCGAATGATTAGTTATTTGAGGATGCATAGCAAAAACAAAAGTGGTAGAGAATGATAGATGATTACGGCCAAAAGTAACCGGGTTTTTGTAGAAAACATGAGATGTATTGAGCTTTGTGAAGTCGGTCAATTGAAGAAGACCGTTTTTTTTTATTTTTGCAAGTCCGTCAACATGAAGATTGTTGATGCTTCCTTTAAAACCATTGAAGATGAACTGTGTGTCTTCTTGAGCAGTAGCGAAAAGTAGCAGAAAAAAACTGCAGGCTATTGTTATTGTTGAGGGAAATTCAAGAGTACCAATACCCATTTTTTGTGTTAGAGGGGAGCTATAATGAGTTAAGGGGGGAGACAAAGAACACAAGTGCTAGTTTTATTTGTAATTTGATAGTTATTTTTTCCGTTAACTATCCGATTTAATTTGAATCTGAATCGGTAGGACAATAGGCTAGTTATCTGGATTTGAATCGGTCGGACAATTAGGGTAGTTATGTTTTTGCTGAGTTTTTGCCACTCCTATATTCCCTATGCCTGGTTGGATAAGATATGGACAAATGTGACGTTTTTTTTTGTGTACATTAGTAGACTTGACCTTGTAAGGATATGTAACAATTGAGCCATCGTGTTTGGTTCATTCAGATTTGAACGGGTATAATCTCAAGGGCGATAAGAGGATTAGACTTTTCATAACTTTCTACGAGTTGTTCGTTTTTGCTCAATTAGAAGACTTGACCTACATAACATCCACGGAATACTAGGGAAGTTATGTGATAGGAGTATATGAGAATTACAATACGTTACATATGACCCTCTGAGAACCTGTTCTTTCGGACTTTTTAGAGTTGAACCGAACTGAACTGAACTGAATCGAGCTGAAATGAAATGAAATGAACTGAATTGAAGTGAAATGAGCTGAACTGAATTGAAATAAGCTGAAAATAAGCCGGAAAGAACAGGTCCTAAATGCTTTGGCATTATTGTCTGAGCATTTCGAATAATTTCTAAGATTTACCACCTGCTGTACCACGGCGCTTTATCGCTCCTCCAACAAAAATATTACTCCATAGAATTCCTGTATTGGTTTTTACAAAAGATTATTAAAACTATATTTAATAGTTAAAATGTATGATGATATAATATTTGTCCTTGAATGGACAAGACACTAACCATGTTGCCCAAGAGGTCCTTAATCACTAGTGGCAGTAATAGACAAAGTCAGTGTAGGGTATAAACTCTATGAAGGAAATATCTGATTGAGTTTAAGGTATGGAGAAGATTCAAACATCAAAGAATATGAATTGTTCAACACTAATAATACACCACTCATTTCTGAATCAAACTATTATATTCTTGTCAAACTCTTTTAATATGAACCTTTCTTCCATAAAGTTTTGTAGCTAAACTGTGAAGCAGTGAAATACTGTTTTTTGATCCCATATCTTAACTTAAGACGAAAAGTGCTCGTCTTAAGGGAGACTTGCTGTTTAAGGCAACTATATAACCCCTAACCGGGGTTTGCAGTGGTGGAGGAACTGGATCGGAAAAAAGAAGGATTCTAGTTGTAAGATATCTAATGAAACCGTCGCTGGAATTGAGATCTCATTCAAAGAGAAAGATTGAATTGTAATTTGTAAAATCAGCAAAGTAATTATTGTATCAACCGGAGCGAATTAAGATAAGATATACATGAGCAAAATTATACATGCAGATTGAACAAAAACTTTAATAAGATGGTTGTAAGTAAGATTTACAACTCGTTTACTGATGGTTTTTTAAATTTACCTAAACCCGTCATTGAACTGTATGTTCTTACATTTCATTACCATGATTTTGTTTTGGGTTCCGTTTGTACCTCTAGTGTTTTTGCTGTTGAATGCTCTGCAATATCTGCACGAAATGAGAAGTTCTTCATCTTGGCCTGCTGAGCTAAACATTTCTAAGTCTAATTTACATTATGAATTATTTAAATTTCATTCCTCTTGCTGATTTGTTGATAAGCGTACTCTCGGTTTCCAGGCAAGCCTTCAGTGTTGGCATTCCGTGCTTACTCAAAAGTTCATGTACAAAGGATTCTTCAGGGAAGGCTTGCGGTTAGTGCTTTCTGTGTGTAACATCCGAAAAACATAACACGGTACAATATTTTTCTAAACATCATAGAAGTTCATAAGCTTCAAAGTAGATCAGTCAATTTATCCCGAGTTCTATAACTCAGTTCTCTATTTTCTAAGCAGGCGCTTCCTAACCAAGTCTTTCAGCTTCAAGCTCTGTGCATTAGTAGGTGTGTAATTGACCAATGCTGTTTAAGATACAGTTTAGTGCATTAGTTTCTGTCATCTGTATTTCATAGGTTTAAGACATGAACAAAGGATTTACGATTTAGAGAAAATTTAGTACCGAGTATTTAATATGGGAGTTGATACTTTATTCACATTTGTTTTGCAAGACGGTTGAAACAGCTTTGATAAACATGGTTGTCTTTTTCTTTCAGGAGTGCAATTGATGTGCTTGAATCTGAGATTATTCAGCTTTGATTATTGAGGTGTTTGATAAACATGGTTGAACATTGCAGCTGAATAATCATATGTGAGTTGATACGATTTAGAGAAAATTTAGTACGGAGCTTTGAACGACCAAGGGTTATTGAAGTTTGTTCGATCTCTCAAAAGGGCAAAAAAGTGAGCTTGAAAATAGATGCAGCAGATGTGAGTATGTGATCTTTGCACTGCAGGTCTGTCTCGAAGAATCATCCAATAAAAGGGTTTTACGCGAGAGTTTACTATGCAAACTTTATTAGGTGACTCGACATCAACTAAGCTAGTTTGATGTCTAAATACTAGCCATTGAAATCAGAACTCTAAGAATTAGAAATGATCTCTGATGATGAAGGAAATGAAGGCAGAGTATCATTTGTAGCTGTATAAAATGCCAATTTGTTAGCATTATGACTTATGAGTAATGCTCATCTCTGGCAATGTATTGTCTCCATTAAGAAACTCCATCACTTGCCTCATTTTAGGCCTTGTTTCCGGCTTTGGATGAGAGCAAAGCATCCCTAGTTTCAAAACCGTCTCCATTTCTTCCAACACATAATTCCCGACTAATCTTGAATCGCTTGCCTCGAGAATTACCCCTTTTGCCCAACAATTATACACAAAGTTGATCAAATTCAATTCCTTCTCGACTTCAATGTTCACAGGACTCCTTCCACAAGCGATTTCTAGGATGGATACCCCAAACGAATAGACGTCTGTGGTAGTACTTGCTTTTCCTCGTTTGATGAGCTCAGGCGCAAGGTATCCTACTGTACCAACAACGTGGGTCGTTTGAGGGTTCGCTCCGTGGTCGTACAACCTAGCCAACCCAAAGTCACCTAGACGCGCATTCATGTTAGCGTCTAGTAACACATTGCTAGGTTTAACATCACGGTGTACAATCACTTTCTCCCATTCTTCATGAAGGTATACTAGTGCAGAAGCAACATCCTTGATGATTTTGAATCGATTCGACCATGGAAGATTCGTCATCGTTTCGTGATTATATAGATGCTTGTCGAGGCTACCATAAGGCATGTACTCGTAAACTAAAAACAACTCTCCTTTCCTTCGGCAATACCCAAGAAGTTGCACCAAGTTCCTATGCCTTAATTTAGCCATACAAGCAATCTCTGCAACAAATTCTTTCATTCCTTGACTAGAATTGTGGCATACTTTTTTAACAGCAACTTCAGCTTTCGAACACGGTAAAACCCCTTTATAAACCTCCCCAAATCCTCCTATACCAAGTAACTCCTTATGTTTGAACCCTTTAGTTGCTTTGTAGAGATCTTTGTATGAAAATCTTTGGAGGATGTACTCGTGCTCCCAATCCTCGATAATTTCCTCAAACTTCTTCATCCATCTCCTATAAACTCCAACACCTATTGCTATGAGCAAAGAAGATGTGATTAACACCAAGATCATAGAAACCGTGTTCAATTTTCGGTTTCTACCTCCATATCGAGGAAGAGTAGGGAGTTTCGACAAGTCCAAATTTTGAGCTTGTGCTTTCCTCCCTTGGCTGAAGCTCCAACCGAGAAGATAGTGACTACTTGCTGAAGGACCAGTGGTCGCAACCAAACCGACATACATGGTCTCTTGAACGACTTGAGATAGATTGACATACGTAGATAAGAGAGGCTTACTTGGTCTAGGGAGTCTCAGAGGAGCCAAGGTCACCTCCACTACCATGTTAACGTCGTTATAATCGATCCAAATTTGCATCGGTTTTGCGCTTATAAGTTTCAAGCTTTTATTTCTCATCTCTGCCTCGGAAAAGTAACTTGCAGAGGCTGATGCAATCGACTGTGGGCTGTTGACATCAATACCAACATGGTTGCTGTCAATATCTTGGAATTCAAGGTTTTGCAGCGTATCTATCTCCACAGCGAATATGTGGTTAGAGGAATTTCCGACTGTTGTAGCATTAAACAGTCCGAAATACTGGGCTGCTGTCGTGTGGCTGAAGTCCATAGATGGTGCAAGAACGAACGCGATTCCTTGACCGCTGACAGCCTGTATCTCCGGGTATATGGCAAAGGCGAAAGTGGTGGAAAACGAGAGGGATGACGGTGAGACAAACTCGATAGGGACGGGATCAAAAACGTGCGCTTTTGTCTGCTTTGAAGTGTTGGTTAGCTGCAACAGTCCATTGCGGTGGACAGTTGCAGAACCGTCTAGACGAAGCGTGGTTTGTTTGAAGTCATTATAAGTGAATTGTTTGAAGGGTTTAGCAGAAATTGTGAATGATAATGTGCAGAAATAAAATGCTATGATAAAATGGAGTTTAAAGGCCACCATTTTCAGGGTAAAAAGGGAGGATTTTAGTCATAAAACTTAGGTTGTGTAATGTGTTAGAAACTGGTAAGAGGCCCTTATGAAGAAGCAACAAGTCAACCAAGTCAAGGGATTTAACTCTAGAGATATGTGGTACACTAACATTTCTCAGTTTGCTAGTAAAATTGACATTTTAGTGACCTGCCTTTGAAATTTCGTAACCGAAACCCAAATATACGTCTATATGACTGAATTAACATTTAGTAAACGTGTAAGATTTTTTCGGTGAAACCAACTCATATATAAGACTAAATCTTCAAGTAATTATTTTGTGAGATAGTTTCACCATTGGATAAAATTAAATATATTGTGTTAACATACTGTAATTCTTTGATGAGACGTTCTCACCATGTGACCAAACCAAATGTCGATGCAAATAGTTTACATTGGTTGTGTAATCATACAAGGTTTGGAAGTAATTGGGACAGTCTCAAATGAAACAGTTTTGAAAATGAGTGATAATAAACTTTTGTAGGAGACGTCTGACGTCTCACGAGGCTTATTCGAACAGGAAAACTCGGCTTCAAAATCAAATATTACATAGAGATTTCTAGAGTAAAGACTATAATATGTGCTTCATTTCAAGATAATGTTGCAGGAAACACTGGGAAAAAAATCAGCTCATCTACTGTAAATCAACGACCGCTATGAACAACAGAGTTATCAGAGAAAAATGTTCCAGCTGACACCTTGAAAGATGACGACGACACAGCTGAAGTTGATACTCCCCAACTCTCATCCAACAAATCTCCCCTCTCGAGCTCGTAATCTGCAGGAACGTCTGGCAAATCTGCTTCAAACCGAAGAAACTGAACAACTTGTCTCATACTTGGCCGCGCTTCTGAGTTTGGATGTGAACAATGCAGCCCTAATTTCAACACCAACTCCATTTCTCGGTGCACATACCGCCCTTCCAACTTAGGGTCACTGGTCTCGTGTATGGCCCCTCGTTTCAACGATTCGTAAACCCAATCGACCAACAGAAAATCGTCTCGGTCTGTATTGTGTAGGCCAAGTGGCCGTCTTCCACAAGCGACCTCGAGCACGAACGTTCCAAAGGCAAACACGTCTGTGGCAGTCGTAGGCTTTCCGGTTATACTTAGCTCAGGTGCAAGGTACCCGACTGTGCCTACGACATGGGTGCTTCTCGGGTTAGTGTCGTGGTCATATAGCCTAGCTAACCCGAAGTCACCTAGACGAGCGTTCATTTCAGCGTCTAGTAGTACGTTGCTCGCTTTTACATCTCGATGAAGGACTAGTTGTTCCCATTCTTCGTGAAGGTAAAGGAGCGCAGATGCAACACCCTTAATAATGCCGAATCTTTGGACCCACGAAAGGACTACTACTTCGGTATTGAAGTTTCGGAATAGATACTTGTCTAGGCTTCCATTTGGCATGTACTCGTACACGAGAAGAAGCTCGCCTTTTCTTCGACAATACCCCAAGAGTTGGACAAGATTCCTATGTCTTAGCCTTCTCATACTTACGATTTCCGACACAAATTCTCTCATTCCTTGCCTTGAATCATGGGAAATTTTCTTAATAGCTACTTCACTATGGTTTGTCGGAAGAATTCCTTTGTAAACCTTACCAAATCCACCAAAACCTAGAAGCTCTGACTCTCGAAAACCCTTTGTTGCGCGGTACAAATCCTTGTACGAAAGCCTATACGCAGAGTATTCCTTCTCCCATGACTCTTCGACCTCCTCGAACATCTTCTTCCATATAACGTACCCTACTACAGCTATGAAAACCACCGCCAAAATCAAAATTATAAGCAATGATATAAAAACCGCGCTAGTTTTACCCTTGTGACCGAACTTAGGAAGCGTGGGAAGCTTGGAAACATTGAACCCTTGTGCTTGTCCAACTTGAGACCAACTCCACCCGAGAATGTAATGGTCATTCGCGGTAAGGCCAGTTGATGCAGAGAACCCTATGTGCATAGGATCGAGAAAGACGGCCGAAAGATTGAGATGTGTAGATAAGAGACTTCTGCTTGGTTTAGGTAGTTCAAGTGGGGCCAAAGTTACATTGATCACCATGTTTTTAGCATCATAATCAATCCAAATTTGCATAGGTTTTCCGCTTGTAAGTTGAAGGGTTTTGTTAACTCCGTCGTTATCAGAGTAATATGTGGCTGAAGCCGAATCATTAGACCGTAAACTATTAACGTCGATACCAACATGGTTACCGTCTATGTCGCCAAACCCAGCATTTTGGACCGTGTCTAATTCCACGGCGAAAATATGATTAGAACTCAGACCGTTGTTCGAGATGTTAAAGATTCCGAGGTACTCAGCTGGAACAGCTTGCTTAAAGTTGGTAGACGAGGCGATAACAAAGGCGATACCATGGCCGCCGTGGCCAGGGATATCAGGGTACATTGCAAACACGAAACGTGTCGAAAACGATGAGTGGGTCCCATTGAAGTGTATTGGTTTAGTGTAGAAAACATGACCACTTTGTTGTTTTATTGTAGTGTTTGTTAGTTGAAGAAGGCCATTTGATTGAATGATTGCAAGACCATCTAACTTAAGGTTTTTTGCTCCTTGAAAACCATTGTAGATGAATTGAGTTTCTTCATCTTGTGAATACACCAAAACAACAAAGAAAATGAGAATTATTAAGGATTTATTCATGGAAAACAACTATACAATATGCACAAATTTGTGATGATGAAAAATCGTAAGAAATTATAATGTTTCTTATTATTTTTTTACCAACATAGGAAAGTAGTTGTAATAAAGTTTGGTTTTGTGGTGTGTACTAGGAGTAGTATTTCAAAGTTCATCACTTTAATTTTGCCTTTTGTATAAAAAATAGGGTATGCTTGACTAATTCAATGACAAAAATGAAGTTTGATATTTTGTGGAGTCATTCTAGAAATTATGAAATTGATTTTTTATTTTATTTTTTTATTAACAATAACAAAGTTTCAAAACAGCAATGAAATGCGAAACTTCGGGCTTAATTTGACCCTTAATCATATTACTTGACAAATGAATCATTTAGCTAGTTATATACTTTTACTAGAGTATTGAATTTTATGTACAGAATATATTATATGAAACTGTTTCACAAATATTTTCCAGTAAGTAGTAAATTATTCTCTAATAATTAACACGTTACATAATAATATGCCAAATTAAATACTGTATATATTTTTAACACATTTTAAATTTATTGAAAATTATTGAAATGGGAATCTAACAATTCAACATCATTTTGCATAGCATAATGTTTTCATAGTCATATAAGGAGTACTCATAGAACAAGTTTTTGTATAGGAAAACACATGGAAATAGTAGGATGTAGAGTTGTAGACCCCTCCAATGTATTGTCTTAAAAGGTATGATGAATATTGAATGGTTGAGTTCTAATTTGGAGATGCTAATCTAATTTAAAGTTTGAATCATCTTTATTTGTGCCTTATATTTGAAAATTGAAAGGGACTTCAAAAAAAAACAATATTTATCCATGCACAATTTCTTGGTCTTCATTTGCTTGCAATACTTTAGTCAAAAAAAACATGTGGGACGCCTTATAAAGTTATAATCCCCACCTAATCAATGTGTTAGGTTGCCATTAATTGTTACTCCGTTGTACTTTTTTTCGTGCTTTGTTTTATAACGACTGATCTACCTAGAGTTATCCCGATTAAATGTTTTCGTGATTCACAATTTCAAATAATTTTTTATTAAATCGTCTTAAAATAAATGCTTTTGTTACTTTAATTGTATTCATATAATCTATAGTTGGGTATTTGCGTTCCCCGCCCATTTTCCTCTTTGATGTAGTTCATCGCTTTTCTCGGTCAAGTTTATTGGGCCATGACTACCACATCAGTACACCGTACCACCGCTTCACTATTAAGCCCATCTAATCATTTTTTTTCCGGTCCTTAAGATGGTTGTTTAACTACTTCGTAAGTTTATTTGTACTCAAATGACACTTTATGTCAAAAATATGAACTTTAATTCACAACTTTATTAGAGTCAAACATAAACTGCAATTAAATGAAAACTACGATGAATTCATACCTATGTGCGAATATTCAAAGATTTGAATTTGAACACTATTTCAATACAAATATAAACCTGGTGATTTCAAATTTTATATCCTACTCCCTCCCTTCAAATCCAAACCCTACACTTGCTTTATCACATTTGTCGAGGCAAATGTCAGAACGGAAATATCTATAATTTCACATGAGAAAAAAATTTAAAAATTGGATATTAATATTGTACCCATAAAGACGAATCAAACAAGATCACACATGATTATATTTTCACTTATAGATTGTCGGGAATTTCAAAGATTCCCGACCTAAATGAATAGTGTCAAAAAGGTAAATGTAGTGTTTGGATTTGAAGGGAGGGAGTACATGTTTGTTACAAATTTTAAATGTCTATTCTCGAACACTACTTGAGATTTCAAAAATAAATGTTTTTGCCACCATAATTTCCGTGCGTAATCAAAGTCCTATTGTAGTGACATAATTTTGCCACTTATATCAATTTTTATGACATAATTCGTGGTCAAGTGATAAAGTATTGTAGTAATTGATGTAAATGAAATGAGTTGTGGTGACGGATCGAACCCTTAATCTAATGCACTAAGCAACCACCACCCCATCTTGGCCCTAAGCCCACCACGATAACCGATCCACCACAGACGGTCAACCCACAAAAAAAATACTAACCTCTAAACAGAAATTCAAGTTGATTGGTGAGAAAATCTTGTGATCAAAATGCAAATTTGAGAGTATATACAAGGGATGAACGCAACAAAAATCAAACAACCGAAAACTACATGGCAAAGCACGTCTTCCGATTTACCCCTCTCGATGAAATCACGCTACCCATTGAATTACGAACTTCAATCCTTCCAAAACTCATTACTCGTACATTTTTTTTTTTTTTTTTGACAAAGGTAAAACAGAAGGGTACTACAGATGCTTAGCCCCAAAATCTAAGTTATGAGCTCTACGATTAAACTGCCTAGGTACAAAACAAAAAGAACAACAATGAAAAAACGGAAAGTAAAGCTTGAAGTCGTCTAATAAACATGCCGTCAGATGATTCCTTTTGGCCAATCCTGCAACTTGTAAAATCAGACTAAGACAGTCTGACATGAAATGAACGTGTAGAAACTTATTCCGTTTTGCCCAAACTAAAGCTTCCATTAAAGCTTTGGCCTCCGCTTGAAGTGGTGACTCTGCTAAACACTTTGTAGCCCCTTGCTCCAATATTCTTCCACTTTCATCCATACCTAGCCATCCTAAACCTGTCGTGCCGTCTTTGTCCCAAGCTGCATCCACCATAATACGGATATGACTGTCCCCATGTTCTTTCCCTATAACAAAGAAAGAAAAGGAGTTCCTAATACTCCAACTATCATCCTGCTGTCCGGGAGGTTGACTACACTCCTGTAAACACTTTTGGTTTGCACACCATACCGTAGAAAAAGACTCGTTAAAAAGAGCAATTAACTTTCTCACACAGACAGAACCTTGACGGAACTACACTCCTGTAAACACTTTTGGTTTGCACACCATACCGTAGAAAAAGACTCGTTAAAAAGAGCAATTAACTTTCTCACACAGACAGAACCTTGACGGAACAGAGTATCATTCCTACCACACCAGATCGTCCACAGAGTCGCAAGGAAAGATAAAGTACCCCAATTAGAGCCATCCTTTTTGACAAGGTACGTCAACCAGTTAACAACCCATACTTTTAGAGGTAAATCTTGACCCACTTCACTCCTAATACCTAACTGTAGACATGCCCACAACCTAGTAGCAATACTACAATCCCTAAAGAGATGTTCCATAGATTCCACACCTGAGTCCTCCAAGCACAAATTACAACTAAACTCAGTTCCTATATTACGTTTCTGGAATTCTAAGCCTAAGGGTAAAGTATCCGTTAGTATTTTCCACACCAGAACGATCCATTTCCTAGGTCCAGGAAGGTGCCACAAAAACTTTTTAACAAAGGCTCTGACAAGGGGGTAAAGTCTAGAATTATCCTTCCTTGAGCTCTTCAAGTTCCAATGAGCCATAAACGCTATGCCATATGCACTCTTGACATCATAGTTCCTTGCGACTCTGTGGACGATCTGGTGTGGTAGGAATGATACTCTGTTCCGTCAAGGTTCTGTCTGTGTGAGAAAGTTAATTGCTCTTTTTAACGAGTCTTTTTCTACGGTATGGTGTGCAAACCAAAAGTGTTTACAGGAGGGTAGTCAACCTCCCGGACAGCAGGATGATAGTTGGAGTATTAGGAACTCCTTTCCTTTCTTTGTTATAGGGAAAGAACATGGGGACAGTCATATCCGTATTATGGTGGATGCAGCTTGGGACAAAGAC
Source organism: Dianthus caryophyllus (assembly GCA_023091065.1). Classification (NCBI taxonomy): domain Eukaryota; kingdom Viridiplantae; phylum Streptophyta; class Magnoliopsida; order Caryophyllales; family Caryophyllaceae; genus Dianthus; species Dianthus caryophyllus. Next base: position 588,480 of record CM041516.1, on the reverse strand, counting down.
GGCACGACAGGTTTAGGATGGCTAGGTATGGATGAAAGTGGAAGAATATTGGAGCAAGGGGCTACAAAGTGTTTAGCAGAGTCACCACTTCAAGCGGAGGCCAAAGCTTTAATGGAAGCTTTAGTTTGGGCAAAACGGAATAAGTTTCTACACGTTCATTTCATGTCAGACTGTCTTAGTCTGATTTTACAAGTTGCAGGATTGGCCAAAAGGAATCATCTGACGGCATGTTTATTAGTTGAGGGATACGAAATCAATTTAATTCCCACGTGAAAAAAACTCTTGCTTTCCGAATTTTAACCGTACGACGTGAGATGATTTTATGTGAGCTTTTAAAATGGCCATAAATCTTTAGTCACATTTAGCATTAATACCGTCATTTTAAATATTAAAATAGTGACATTTTAAATATTAAAATAGTGACACCGTTTTAGGCAATACTTTTGCTCATTCTTTCAGCTGACGACAATGAAGTTGATACATTGACTCAATATTATCATCTTAAACCCTAATTTCATATTCTTTCTCTCTCTCTTCCACTCTCTCACAACAATGGCCTCTCTCTCCACCGGAGCAAACCTCTTCTCACTCTCTCACCACCGCAACAACCACCGTCTCCACCCATCCCACCACTCTCCTCTCCCTCTCTCTACCGCAACAACCGCCGCCGCCGCAGCAAAACCCCTCCGCATTTCTCTCTCCTCCAACCACCACCACGAAAGTCAATCCAAATCTCACCGCAAAACCCTACCTTCTCACCTCACCTCTCTCCTCTGTAATCCTCTCTCCAAAACCCTAGCTATCTTCTCCTCCACCGGTGTCCTCCTCTCTCTCTCTATCTCATCCTCCTTCTCAGGCGGCGGCGACGGCGGCGGAGGATTCTTCTCCGGCGGAGGTGGTGGCGGCGGCGGCGGTGGAGAAGGAGGAAGCGGTGGATGGTGGAGGAAGTTGTTCGTCGCACATGCGAAGAATGACGATGAATCTGGCGAAGGATTTGATTCTCATGGACTTCCGGCGGAAATTGTGGTGCAATTGAATAAGTTGAGTGGATTTAAGAAGTATAAGGTGTCGGAGATTATGTTCTTCGATTTGAGGCGTAGAACGACTGTTGGAACGGAGGACTCGTTTTTCGAGATGGTGTCGTTGAGGCCTGGCGGAGTTTACACGAAGGCGCAGCTTCAGAAGGAGCTCGAGACGCTTGCGTCGTGTGGAATGTTCGAGAAGGTTGATTTGGAAGGGAAGACGAAAGCGGATGGTACTATCGGTGTTACTATCTCTTTTACTGAGAGTACTTGGCAATCTGCTGAGAGATTTAGGTATAATCATAACAATCTCTGTTTAATTTTGTGTTGTTTTTATCGTTTTGTGTGATAATTGATTGATGAATTGATTTAGGTTTGAGAATTTTGCCTAGCTGTTCGGTTTAGGTTTGATTGCGATTTGTGAGGCACATTGTCACAGGATTATTGTAGAATTTTCATATGATTTGTGTAAATGATAGCGTTTCGTTATGAGTAAATGGCTGACTTGTTGCACGGAAAATGACTGAGACGAATTGATGATACAGGTTTGTGGATGTTTGGTGGTTTTACGGTTTAGATGTGAATGCAGGGTGCATTGTTACAGGATTTTGGTCGAATTTGCATATGATTTGCTTGTAAATTGGCGTGTAGTGTATTTGTGATTAGTGTAATTAGTATATAGTGACTTGCTACTTGTTACACGGAACTTGTGTATGAGATAACTTGGTGATGAATATCTTTAGGTTTTAGTTGATAACATGAAACTTCGGAAGAAACACCAAAAACAGATATATTAAGATTGTGAGGAAAGAGGCGGAACAATCGAAACTAGGGTAGAGGATTGAGATAGATGGATTCAAAAGTGATTGTTTTCTCAATATATGTGTAAGGGTGAGAACTAGGATTCTAGGAGAGTATAATTATCAATCCTTTTGTTAGTGAACATCATATTTCTAAATTCGGAAATGTTTTGAAGAACTCGAGAAAGTTCAATCGTCAAGATTATCTAAATTCTGGCATGTCGTTGACTGAGGGCATGACAAAAAGAATGAACATGTATCAGATGTTTGTAGTTCAAGCTGAGAGGTTCAGGATAATCTAACAATTGCTTCTCCTACTTTACAATTGTCAATTATGCGTGCATTTTGAAAATGGACTGAATCAGGCAGCATTTCTTCTCTCCACTCGTTTCTTTTCCACTTTCTCGTCGTTCCATCCATTTATAATGGTTTAGGCTTTCTCTGTAGGTTGTGGGTCAAAGTCCAAGACAGTAGATAAATTAAGATAAATAAACAGAAGATGATGTACTTGATAGTTTTATGTTTTGATATGTAAAGCTGGTGCTGATAGTTATTCTGACACTCGGTTTTTTATAGCTTAAAATTTAGATGGAGCAACTGAGTTATTGACTACACTTGTGTTTTCTTGTTGGGTCAGGTGTATCAACGTGGGATTGATGCAGCAGACACAACCGATTGATATGGATCCAGATATGACTGATAAGGAGAAGATGGAGTACTTTAGAAGCCAGGAAAAGGATTACAGGCGAAGGATTGAGAGGGCACGAGGGTGCTTGTTGCCTCCTGCAGTTAACCGTGAGGTGATGCAGATGTTGAAGGAGCAGGGGAAGGTTAGCGCACGATTGTTGCAGAGAATTAGGGATAGGGTTCAGAAGTGGTATTTAGATGAGGGGTATGCATGTGCACAAGTGGTGAATTTTGGGAACTTGCATACTAAGGAAGTGGTTTGTGAGGTGGTAGAAGGGGATATTACGCAGTTAGTGATTCAGTTCCAGGATAAGCTTGGGAATGTAGTCGAAGGGAATACTCAATTGCCGGTTGTCTATAGAGAGTTGCCTAAGCAGGTAACATGATCATCACTCATCGCTGTTTGCTTATGTGGAGTTGGTATGGGCATAGTACTCCGTATTGCTTTTCCAGATAGGCGAAAATTTCTCACTTTTCAGAATATATCCAATTAGGCATTGTCTATTTGTTTAATTGAGGTGAAATTCTTTCTATTGTATAGTGAGCTCTAGTTGATTCACCTTATACATTCTTCATGGAAAAAATGCTGTAAGGTTTCAGTATCAATTTTGAAGCGGGAATCTGTATTGATATGCAACCATTATATTTGGACCGGGTCGGGCTGGCCCGCCAAGGGTTGGGCTCTAAACTCGAAGCCCGGCCCCGGCCCTTTGGAGGCAAAGGCCGGGCCTCCAAAGGGCCGGGCTCTAAAATTGAGGCCCTAGCCCGGCCTTAGGCGGGTATGAGAGGGCCGGGCTTCAAAAATTGGACCCAAGCCTGGCCCTTCAAAAAAAGGGGCCCCACCGGGCTTTGGGAGGGCCGGGCGGGGAGGGCTCCAATTTTAAGGCCCTAATGGCGGGTTTGGCCGGGCCGGGCCGGGCCGGGCATATGGCCTGCTCTAATTTGTAGATTAGGTTAATCCTGGTGTTGGTGTTGGATAGTTGGCTATTACTGGTGCTAAGTACTCTGATAATTCATCTCAAAATGCTTCTTTCTGATCTTATTAATGCTGACGTTTTTACTGTATTTTTCCGGTTTTTTAATGTGTCTAATGCTCTGCTTGTTTGGTGTAACAAGTGAGAACTTGGGTTTAATTGTTATGTTGTCTATTCTTTTGCAGCTTAGAGTAGGCCATGTCTTCAATATTGAAGCGGGGAAGAAAGCCTTGAGAAATATAAACTCTTTAGGTCTGTTTTCAAATATTGAAGTGAATCCACGCCCCGATGAAAAGAATGAAGGAGGTATCATTGTTGAGATAAAGCTTAAAGAACTCGATCAAAAGTCAGCAGAAGTGAGTACCGAATGGAGTATAGTACCTGGCCGTCAAGGTCGTCCAACACTGGTAAAGCTTATTTGATACTCTCATACTCCTAATCGTTTCCACTGTTTGTATGTAATGAGTCGTTAAGAGTAAGATTTTGAAATTGAATTTATGATGTATTTTCAGGCTTCTGTCCAGCCAGGCGGAACTGTCACCGTGGAGCACCGAAATCTCAAAGGTCTGAATAGATCATTTAGTGGCTCTGTAACAACCAGTAACTTCCTTAATCCTCAGGTACTTTTCTTCGATCTATCAATCCGTCAGGCATCAATACCATTGGTTGTGTTTAGTGGGGTGGTGGTAGGCGGTGGTGAACGATTAAGTTAGTGAATGGTGGTGCTTGGTTTCTTAAAGTAGGAAACCAAATCAAGAGTATAGGGTAATCCCTTTCTTTTACCCTTCTTACCCAAACCAAACATCAATAAGTATATGTGATCGATCTTCCTCTCAATAACATGAAAATGATAAACATAGCTCCAATGTAATTCTTTGCTAAAGAAATCTAGTGCCAATTGATGTTTGCCATCTCTCTCCTTTCTGATGCTTGCAGGTGATTTGTCGCAATATTACATATTGATAACTTATAATTGGAATTTTTCATAGCTAAGAAGGGAGGGAGGCGAATAGGGGATTGAAGAAACTAATCACAAATATTTTCATTGTTTTGAGAATGCTATACGATAAATTTCAACTTGCCTTTTTTGTAGGATGATCTTACATACAAGTTTGAATATCTGCATCCATATCTGGACGGTGTATATAATGCTCGTGATCGTACTCTAAAAATTGCTGGATTTAACAGCCGGAAGTTGAGTCCCGTGTTTACTGGCGGCCCAGGAGTGGATGAAGTTCCTCCCATATGGGTCGACCGCACAGGTGTCAAGGCAAATATTACTGAGGTATATACCTTTCTAAATTTGCCTGAATTTGATGCATGTTGTTTTTATAAATGTCTATTGCTAAGTTAATGCTGCACACTTCTGTTATTTCTGAAGAATTTCACCCGGCAAAGCAAGTTCACCTATGGGCTTGTGGCAGAAAATATAACAACACGAGACGAGGGTAGTCACATTACTGTAGCAGGTCAAAGGGTGCTGCCAAATGGAGGGATTAGTGCTGATGGCCCCCCGACAACTTTGAGTGACACTGGCGTTGATCAGATGGTGTTTGCACAGGCAAATCTCACCCGTGATAACACGAAGTTTGTGAATGGAGCTATAGTTGGTGAGAGGAACGTGTTTCAGGTAACTGTTATTACATCGGCTGAAGAGATGTATTTTTTATTTTTTTATTATTTCTTGTAGTAACAATAAATAGGAAACATAAGAAACTGTTGGGAGTATATTGTTTACTTTCTTGGTGCCTTACTCTCTTTACGCAGCTTTGTATTTGAACGCTACTCAACCTTACAATTTTGGTCGGAATTGAATTAAAGCTCATCTTCTGACTGCAGGTGGACCAAGGACTTGGGATCGGTAGTAAATTCCCGATCTTCAACCGTCATCAACTGACCTTAACTAAGTTTCTCCAGCTGAAGGATGTGGAAGAAGGTGCTGGAAAACCGCCACCACCTGTTCTTGTTCTTCATGGACACTACGGTGGTTGCGTGGGAGACCTTCCCAGTTACGACGCCTTTACACTTGGTGGTCCTTACTCTGTTAGGGGTTACAACATGGGAGAATTAGGTGCAGCTAGAAATATCCTTGAGGTAATTTGCTCTATTCCGCAGCACCTTTACGTTTACATGATGCCATATTTCTGACGAGTAGTCTTGACTACGACCATCATACTTTGACACGAAGGTTTAACGTTATCACCTTAAATCCTTAATCATTTGAGCCACTCTTTAGTCAGAAAGAGTTTGTCGCATGCGTATGACAGTTTCATTTGAACATTTGTGAAATCTGACTGATGTTTGACTGCAGGTTGCTGCTGAACTAAGGGTACCGGTAAAAAATACATATTTATACGCTTTTGTAGAACACGGGAATGATCTTGGAAGTTCCAAAGATGTGAAAGGAAATCCGACGGAAGTTTACAGAAGAGTTGGCCAAGGGTCGTCTTATGGAGCCGGTGTTAAGCTAGGTCTTGTTCGAGCCGAGTATGCTGTTGACCATAATTCAGGCACTGGATCCGTCTTCTTCCGATTTGGCGAGAGGTTTTGAGTTCAACTATCATTTTTGATTGCGCTTAGTGCACTGAGGCTTTAAAGGTGGAGAACTCAACTTGGCATTTTTATAGAGTTTGTAGATTGAAGGAATTGCAATTTATATTTTGCCAGTTTAACAGCATTTTCTTTGATTTTTTCCAAGGGATTCGGCACTCTTTCAGTTGTACGATTGTTTTGTTAATATAGATAGTAATGTATTACGGAGTAATAAACTTGTGTAGTGCCCTAATGCCGTTGAAAACTGAATTTGAAAGAAAGTCGCATCGCTTGTCAGTTAATTTGGTGGATTCATTGTATTTTCATGACACGAGTTTAAGAAAAACAGCGGAAAGAGCTCATATCTTTACCCGTAGTTTTTTTCTGTATTTTTTTTTTTTTCGATATTTGGCCTGCTTGCGGTGACATTAGAATATGCCGGAGCTTGTAAGCAAGCTGAAATGCTGAATCAACGCAAGAATATGATGAGTAAGTTCAGACTAGTGTGTTGCGTGTTGGTTTATGCTCCTTGGCCATGTAGAAAATTAATCGTTTTTTAAGATTTGGTTGGAAAAGCGTTACTTAATATCATCCTGGAAACCGCTTATCTGGGTTTGCATTTCATCAACCTGTCAAATGGGAATAATCGGTCGGCGAGTATGGATGTATTTGGGTACACGATGGTTCACGGACAACTAGACATCGCCAAATTCATGGATTTACGACTTGAATAAAGAACCAATCACGACAAGCTTGTCAGATAGGTTCGTCATCTTAATCCTCGGTCTTTTAGGTCCGTATAGGGATGTCAATGGGGCGGGTCAATACGATTACCGCTCCGCATCCACCCCAGTTAAGGTGGAGGTAGAGGACACTTTAGTGGGTGGTGGAGCGGAAGTGGATCCTAAAAGTGACTTCCGCCGCAGGTCGTGGAGCGGTGGTGGATTTCATCAAAACACCGCCCCGCACCCGCAACCGCCCCCACCCCGTACGCGCCCCGCCTATATCCGCCTTATTTATATCCTTGAAAATATATATACAAATTTAACATTTAAACAAAAATAATATGGAGTACTCCGTATTCAATACTTTAAAACGGTTATTAGGATTGCATTTCCTATGTGGCTATGTCGTTATTGAAAATTTCCAATAAAAATTATTTAAATTTACGTTACGAATGCGATTCCATGGGGCGGAGGAGGCGGGTTTGGGGCGAGTGGTGGAGCGGTGGTTGATCTAAAAAAGTCATCGTTAGGCGGGTGGTGGAGGATGGGTTGTCACCCGCCACGGGTGATGGGGCGGAGGTGGAGGTGGGTTTTTGTTGGTGGATGCGGTGGTAGAGATCCTTCCCCCGCCCCGCCCCGATGACATCCCTAGGTCCGTAACAACAGCCATAAGAGATATGAAAACTATGTAACACACGTTGTCGCCTTGAAACGGCGCACTAAGCTTAGAGGTTGCATACTAAACACGTGACATCGGCAGGCCGACCAGCATGACCACATTTTTTATGGCCCAGCACAGCCCTTCCAGGGTCCGGCCTTGACCACTCCAATTACTGGGTTTTGCTCTAATTGTGTTAGTGTGCCCCGCCCCGCAGAGCCTATATTCGACAAGCTCAGCCCAGCGCTTGACTATTACTCCCTTCATTGTTTTCCATTTAGTTTCGTGGACCCACTTTTTTCTTACAAAAATTGGACCAATGGGGTTAAATGGAAATAATGGAGGGAGTAATCATCATTAAAGTCAATTCTACGTAGTTCGGTCTTTCGAAAGAAGGTGACTGAAAACAAATGCTAATAAAACAATAACATTACCCAAAATTAAAGAAATAAACAAAGCAGTAAATAGGTCACACACTCACACTACCCTCTTATCAATTTGGAGCCTTCCTTTTCGTGGCTTAGACTATGTTTATTGGTAGGTATACAACTAGGTCTACAACTAGGTTTAGAAAAAAAGATAGAAAAATAAAAGAAAACTAAAATAAAATTCTAAACCTACTTTCAACTAGGTCCAATTTAGACCTACTTCAAAACTTCTAAACCTAGTACAAATGGCATGATTTGATTGGTTCTAGCATTAAAACATTTTGTTTATTCTTAAAAATGCTTATATTTTCAAATTTGTAAAACAAAATAATATAAAAGATATATAAATGTTCATATTAAATCATTCCCTACGATTAGAGACCAATCTTGACATACTTTCGTTACCTTATTAATTTTAGCAATGTTTGTTTTTTTATTTATAATTTAAATTTAATTAATCCAAATATATTATGTGATATTTTTAAAATCATTTTTTTTTCAAAATTTTACTAAAACTCAAAATTAAAAAAGTACTTCCTCCATTCCATTTGATTCTATACGTTTGCTTTTTGCACGTACGTCGATACACGTTTTCTTTTGTTCATATCTTTAGTTACGTATTTCAAAAAATTATAAAAATTTGATATTAATAATGTATTCGAAAAGACAATTAAAACAAGATCCCACATGATTATGTTTTATTTTATATGTTAAAAATTATATCGACCATTATCCTCACTCGTGAATAGTGTCAAAAAACCAAACGTATACAATCAAACGGAATGGAGGAAGTAATTTTTTAGAATATGATTCAATGTGAATAAAAATAACTTAGGTATTTATATTTTGTAAACCTACCAATAAAGTGTTAGAAAAGTGAAGTAGGTTTGAGGTAGGTTTAGAAAATAAAAATTAATATTTTAATTCTAAACCTAGTTGAAGGTAGGTTTGCAAACCTACCAATAAACATAGTCTTAAAAGGTCACTTATCCACTTAAAAAATCCATAAATGAGGTGGGTGTACGGTGTACCCTCAAAAAGTTCCATTTTCTTTCTTTCTTTATTGTAAAAAGAAAGCAACAACTATATAATAGAGTACTCCGTACTAATTTTTCTTTCAAAGTCTAGCCATTATAACATTAAATAAACATAGACATAATTGCTTTAGCACACTAATTTAATAGCAATAAATGAATAAATGTACTAATACAAGTGACTAAAACAAGCATAAATTTATGCAACAATCTGAACACAGCAAATTAAAGAGAATAATTTATAAAAAATGGGAAAGAAGATATGGTGGACCACTGGACCATTACATATCAATCAACTGACGAATGAGAGAGTCGTTTTAAATTCATGACATAATTATATTATTGGTGGCCATTTTTTTTCTAGCCACCTGGTTTTTATGTGAAGTAGTCTAATATTCCAAAATAAAGGATTTTTCTTCTTTCTAATATACTCGTGAAAAAGTGTAATAATCAATTATAGAATTAGTAATTTCTTCTAAATTAATTTACCCGAAAATAAATACTCTCTCTGTCTCAGTTTTATACTTCTCTCAAATCCCCCTCACAAAGATTAAGTCTTGCATAAAACCGTTTCACGCGTGCGACGGAATTTTTATGAGTAAAATGTGACTATTTTAATGCTTAAAGTGACCACTTTAATGCTAAATGTGACCATTTTAAAGCTCTATAAAATAGTCACTTTAAACATTAAAATAGTAACTTTAAACCTTAAAGTAGACACATTTTAGTTGCAAATATCCCGTCGCACGCGTGAGACGGTTTTTTGTAAGCATTTGCGAATATAGAATAATTACAAAGAGGTTTCATTTTATAATATGATTGGTTCTCAGAATTAAGGGTCTATTTGCACAAGGTCTCACATAGTGACATAGGCCACTGGCCACTTATAAAAGTGTAAACAAATAACCCGTACATCCCAAAATAAAAACTGTAAATAAATCACTGGAACAGATGGAGTACAAAGTATGTAAGACCCTTATATCACCTTATAAAAACTCTTGTCTTATATCATCTGCGTCAAACTTATACGGAGTATAAGTAGAGAAGATTTATAAAATAGAATCAAATCTTCTGGAGTAACAGTATTTTTTATCAGAAGAATAATTTGCCTAAAAAGAAGTACCACAGAGTTTCAAGTTGAATATGATGACAATAACAGTTGAATTGAGAATCAATTAAGTTGCAAACATTGCAGAATAATACTTCCTCCATTCCGTTTGATTCTATACGTTTGACCAAAACACGGTAATTAAGGTAGAAGAAAATCAAGTGGGGTAGATAATGGAATTACTTAAATACCCCTACTTTATTGTTTGCAAGTGGGTTGAGTGGGTATTAGTGAAGGGTATATTGGTCTTTTAGTTTAATAAAGTAGAGACTAAAATAGAAATGTATAGAATTGATTGGAATTTCCGAAAAAGGAATATGTATAGAATCAAATGGAATGGAGGAAGTAATGTATAGAAAGAAGGACCACCTAAAGCCGACCGCAAAGAGCAATGGTGATCTATAAGGCCTAAGGTCCCAACATCCATGGCATTTTGTGGTGACGAGACTCGTCATCTACGTGTTTAAAGATTCTCCCTGTTACGTTATTCGATCCTATCTATCGTGCTTGTACTCTTCGTTTTACCTCAGAGCCTCAAGATTAGACGTTTCGGTGCTAAGATCAAACACAGCTTCATCTCGTCTTGAAAACAAAAGCGAGAACAAAGTGACATTCCTTTTCTATTGGTCTCGTTTTGCGTTCTTATGTGATATGACCTAATTTCCGTAGATATTCTCGACAAATTGAACTCTGATGCTTTTCTAATTTTGGTGTGTACTAGTCTGCATTCGTGCCTAGCACGTTAGTACGCTCTACGTATTAATGCTGCAACAACGTTGCATTCTCGAGGTCTAAACCTACTCTCTAATTAAGCTGCACCGACTCCCCACCATTTGATCTAAGTGCAAAGGGTGTCCAAAACTTACAATGTACTAGAAGTCTAGAAGTTCGTGCAGTATAATGAACGACAATCACGAGACAAGAATAACACGCTCTCTAGACGGAAATGACCTGCTGCTCTCAGCCTCTCACCGCTAATTCTGAAAGTTTAAACAACAATACAAAGCACAAGCATTCCAGCAATGCAACAGCCAACAGCATATCAAAGATTCACGGCATATATCAGCAACGGGGAAACTAAGCATGTAATTTGCAAGAACAATATCGATATGTGATGCCATGTATATCAATCAAGCAAGGAAAAAAGAGAGACATTATTACCGGAAATTGCAGTTCAATGTTCAAGTGTACTTCATCTTGATCATAACTGAGAAGGAAGATTCAATGTCACCCTCCGTTAACATTTATCAACTGCAAAAGAACACGACAAACACAAACGCATGCATCGAAACATACAGTACAGTAATAAATAACCTAAGCGTACAATGACAGATATATCTTTCCATAAATCACAACGGAAAGAAATACACCAGACGAGATATATGCGATCCTTAAACCTATATTTGAGCGTACATCAGAGGCGTCTCCATAACTGTTCGTCATTTCTCGGAAAGCATCCCCCAGACCGAACTTTGAAAGGAAATTTTGACGCTCTTTTCCAGGCTCGTAATCTGCTTATTCAGACAGAAGCATCAGCAGAGGCAATTTAGTTTAAAAGAACGAGAACTGACGCAGTTTATGAAGCACGTGCAATATACAATAACACAATCGATAAAACAATAATACAATCAGAAGTTAGTCTCAATATCAGCCTCGCTAACACAATCCACAGAACCGATACACTTAATCGAAAGACAGAAATAGATCAAGTAGTATAGCGCCGCATAGCGGAAACTTCTCCACTGCTTATATTATTAACTGATAGTATTATTATGTTCATCACACCAAATAATCAAGCTTAAATCTCCAGAAAATCGATGAAAACAGTACCAAATCTCAGTGACAAACCTAGAATCATTCATGCAGCATGACAAAACTTGAATTCTGAGTTCAGATCTAGCACCAGACATCAGTAAATAATCTAAACAAATAGGATTAACACAAAGTAAAGTGAAAATAGACTAATAATTAAAAGAGAATCAAACATAAAGTAATTAATTAGAATATTAGATCAATTGAAACAGATTTTATTACCTATAACAAAAAATTTCAGAAGCAAAAGTAATTCCATCACTGCTCACCAGGAGCAACATGAGGAGGATAATTATGATTGAGATGATGATTTTGATGATATACAACTGATGAACCATACATATTATTATTCCCTGTCTGCATCACTCCATTACTATACTGATACTGATTATGCTGATTATTATAATTATTATTCTGATTATAATTGTATTGATGATTATTGCTTTGATGATGATGATGTTGATGTTGTTGTTGTTGATGATTTTGAAGATTATTACTATGATTCGCCTGAACATTCGTGGCCTGCGACGAATTTGATTGTCCGTTTTCCAGACTATAACCTTGATTTCTCTTCAAATAAAGGCGATACTTCTGCAAATGACTCGCGACATTCTCTCTTGTTAATCCTTCAACATTCATCAGCTGCATAATCGTCTTCGGTACCGCGTTCTTAATCCCTAAATGCGCCACAACTTCGACGAATCTCTTGTGCAACTGCGGCGTCCACACTAACCTCGCACGCTTCGCCGCCTTCTCATCCGCCGCATCATCCGCCGCCGCCGCCGCTGAGTCAGCATCCTCCGGCGAAAAGTTTCGCCTACTCTTCTTCTCCGGCGAAACTCCGTCTAAATCGTCCACATCTCCGTCGTCCTCATCCATCACTTCGTCGACGACGACGACCTCTTTTCCGACGACGTTTCCGAAATTCGAACCTCGAATCGACGAAATCGTCTGCTGCGAAGCTTGAGCGACATCGCCGGAAGTTCGATAAGGTTCCGGCGTAATATTAAACGCCGACAACAACTCCGGCGGAATAAGTCCGTGAGATAACGGCGTTATGTCTTCAAAGTTAGGTAGTCCAGCTTCCCACTCGTGAACTCTGTCAGAGTCGTCTCCGCCGTTAATTACGCCGTTGAAGTTGCCGTTAACTTCTCCCATTGAAAATTGAATTGTTAGGTTTTTTGCGGTGGTGGTGGTGTTTTAGAGAGAGAAAGTTAAAATAAATAAATAAAAAGTCGTGTTTGGTGGAATGAAAGAGGAAAAGGGTAAGAAAAAGTGCAAATACTATTAAAAATATCTTTTGATTATTTGTGCCTACGTGGACCAGATATTTTTTTTTGCCTTATTAAGCGTGTTTTGTGAAATCAGATCATTTACCGACTTATTAGGACTTATCTCAATTTGATTGATTTGTTTCAAACTTTTGTCTCAATCTTAATTAAACTGTTTTAAGTTTATATTTAATTATTTTTACAGAGTACTCCGTATATGATAGTGCTGACGTGTCATTGTAAATTTCGTGAGACCAATCTTTCACTATTAACATATATATAAACGATAAGTTCTTAGACGCAAAAGATATACTATGTGGTTATATTTAGATGTGCAATCATTATTAAAAAACAGTTTGAAAATAGGATAAGAAGACTTAAACGTGGGAATATTGCCCTACATTCTTATGAGAGATAAGAAATTACCTAACTTTTTAAAAAAAAATTAAAAAAAAAAAACAAAAACAAAGAGAAAATATTTTCATTTTCAATCTCTTATCTTATGCCTATTGGGCATAGGATAGTAAATCTGTTAAAAAAACAAACAAACAAACATGGCTATTTTTAAGAGTTTGTTATCTACCTAAATAAAGTCCAACCATTTTTTGAGTATACTAGACTCATACTTTGCCGAAAAGTAAAATAGACAACTTGACGAGTTAGTGCTTTTGTTAATGTGTTCAATGTTCTAATTTCATAACATTAAGGAAGTGTATTATCATGGTTGAATGTTGGGAACTTCAATCTACCGAATGCATTACATTATATTTATTACGGAGTACGTCAACATAAGAACTTAAAAGTGTTTACGTTTGTACCACAAAAATTACCACTTATATACTCCCTCCCAGTTTACATGTTCGTCATATTTGTTTTTTGGGCAGAAATTAAGAAGAGAATAATTTGGGGTGGAAAATAGAAGCAGAGACAATTGTGTGGCCAAAAAGTACAAGAACCAAAAGATATAGACCAGAAGAAAAATGAGAAAAAGAAATAAGATGAACTAAAAAGTAGAGTGGGAAGAACATATGAAATGACTTCTTTAGTTTAAGTGAATTATATATATATATTTTTTTTTCCTTATGGTAAGAAGAAAATAAAGTAAGTTATATTATTGAGTAATTCTATGGTGGGTGATGCAAATACTTGTAAACACCAGTGATATTTATTTATAGTTATCTTACACTTCACCCACACATAACAACATTATACATCTTATTTTAGTTTTTATCGTTATTATCAATTATATACAACATTATTTTAATCTTCTGACGTTGATGTAAGAATGTAAAAAATGTACATAAGTTAATTTATTTTTTTTATTTATATTTTATCGTAATCGGTAAAAATTTGTTTCTGATGTACATTTTTTTTAATAAAATATCGTTACGTTTCACGTACAATAAAGTTACATTTGAAGCAAGGTACAATTACTTTTCAAGTTAAATAAATAGGTTACGTTTGAAAAGTAATATAGTTACTTTGGAGTTGTCTCATACTATGAGACAGATGTACCATAGAATTTGTATATATTATTAACTGAAACGAAGAAAATGCAGTATTCTATACTTCGTACTTCGTATATAATTTAGTAACTATGTAAAATCTAGTGCAAACGGTCAATAAGTTTAGTACTATAAATATTATGCTCCGTAGTAAGTTTATACGGAGTATTATTAACTGAAACGAACTAAATAATACAACACTTTATACTTACTATAAATATTTTTTTTCTCTCACAAAAAAGTTAAACTGTAAACAATTCACTGGAACCGAGAGAGTATATAATTTAGTAACTCCGAAAAATCTAGCGCAAACGGTCAACATGTTTAGTACTTACTATAAATATTAATACTCGGAAAAAAGACTAAAAGTTATAAATGGCAAATGACTACCATAACATGAAAAGAAATGAATAAAAAGCACAAGTCCACTAACCGTCTGACGAGTAATACGTAGACACGTAGACAGAAAGTGTAATGTTGGTCCCCGCAAGAAAAATGGGAATATAAAAAGGGTATTTACGTAAATTCAGACGAAGTGAGCAAAACCAATGATTTGAGACAAAAGTGATTATACAGTTGGCCGTGATTCGGTGATTTTCAGCCGTTAGATGATGACTACAGCACCGCTAATCCAACGGCCAAGAAACCGTCACGTAGTTTCGTAAAATATAAGGCCGCAATTTGCATTCAAGGATTGACGTTCAACGACGCCGTTTAACGGTGAAAGAATTAAACAATGCGGATTTCACGTGGTATGTAGGTTGCCGCACGTGAATACTTTTAACTTTTTACCAAATTTATCCAATTTAATCCTTAAGCATGAGTCACAGTGAATTTATGATTTAACTAGAATATAGGACATAACATATCATCATCTTAAAACTCTTTTAAGTACACACATTTCATTCAATAACGATCACGAAGTATTAAGTTGGTCACGTTTTATACGCTAAAAACCTACAATTTGACACACAAGTTTAAAATTCACTGTGGTGCCACACGAGAACTTGTACATATGATGGTCACGTACGTCGTACATGAGACGGAGTCTTGCGGACCACAGAATTTAGCGAACCATAAACTGTGCGATGCTGTGTTTGACATAACTTCATCACGTATTTAATCGCAAACAAAACCTTCAGCAAAATATGTCGAAAGGTAGAAGTCTTTTCAATGGTTGGTAATCATCAGCTCAAAACCGTATTTGACACATAAAAATGTTGGCTAAACATAAGTCCATAAATGCCTACTTCAAGATTGTCTTTCGTTTTCTTTTCGTCCTAGGTCTGAGAATACCATTGCACACAACCTTGCGAGGTCGGTGATGCATAGCTAATCAAAGATCATATCCTGCTGGCGAGAAAAAAAAAAAAAAAAAGATTGTCTAACAAATTCCGGAAAAATGTAGCCTCAGATTCGTAATACTAGTAACTTTTTCTATATGCCTTACTCATCTCATTCCAGCATTTTAGCGGCCAACTACACATCAGACGAAAAATATATCGTTATTTTGCATACCGAATATATCCCTGAACAATCAAACTATCAATGTTTTGCGGAACAAAGAAAGTATTTCGTACTTCATTTCAGGAAAAACACGGAAACCATACAATGAAAAATTCCGACAATTGTTCCTAGACACAACCAGCGGCTCTAGAGACGCCCACATTTGTACAGTCACGGTAGCTACATGGAAAAAGAAAAACGGACCTAAACCCTCTCACCAGTCACCATTCAATCATTTTATACACCGTGTATGCTCATCTTCTATTCTCTGCAGGAGCACGGAAGCATATTTCACATCTGCAGCACAAGCTCACCTCATTCTATGTATTATATAGCGCCTTTAAAACTACGAAATGTACAGTTCCGACTTCCAAGTACATCTCCACAACTTTTATTGCAGGGCTCTCATAACGATTCCTTGACAGGATTCGCGGAGCACTTTCTCCAGGATTTAAGAGAGGAAATAAAAAAAAACTAGAAAAACAAAAAAAACGAACTTGGAAGAGATGAAGCCTATGGATAGGTTTCTGTCAACTGTACAACTCTGATTCTAATCCCGTCTATGCATGTTGCGCAGTCTGCACAGCCATTCTCCTTTCTGAACTCAAGTCACAAAGATATTGTCAGATAAGACTTGCAAGAGTTACGAGCCTTCGAAATGTAAATGCAAAAACATGGCAAAATTATCTCGAAATTACATACGATATATACTAGGTTTCAAAATGAAAACCTCAAATTGCAAATGTGTAGTTCAATTACTCTGTAGGCACAGTTGAATGGAGGGAGTATTTTACTAGTATAGATTATGCATCATGAGCACAACCATACGTGTGAACTATACTGTAAAACACTAAAACATAGAGTATACAAGGACAAGAACAAGCCGTACCTCCTGCAGCAACGAGCTTCTCCACACGAGCAACAATATGCTTGCCGTAAGTGTATTTCTTCAATGCATTAAGGTGAACCTTAATCCGTGACAGGATATACTCCCTCTTTTGATCATTGCACGTTTCCAACACCTTCTGTACAACGTAATTAGCGAACTGGTCCTTCATCATAGCCTGGATTAGCACACACAGAACGTGTAAGAAACCGAGAATGCAAAATGAAGCAAAAACGAAGCGGAAAAAAAGATGTGGCCAGTCTCAAACAAATTTGACTTTTGACAAGTACCTGAAGAGGCTCATTTTCATCAGTGGTGCCAAGCATCTCATTCACCAAAAATTCACGCTCTTCTGCATCTCCGAAAGCCAAACATTTCTCAACTACATTGGAGGCAAACTTCTGCTGACTCATTATAACTATCTTTCCAGCCAACTCTTTTATTATAATAGTTCGTTCATGCGGCTTGCCATGCTCCAGCACATGCTGCTCAACATAAGATTTAGATTAAGTAGCGTAAAGTTAAATGAACTCGAACATCTGAACGAAAAAATCAAATGAGAATAACGTGGTGAAGCTAGTTTTAAAACGCCGCATTCAGACAGCATAATCAATCGTGATAATAGCAAGAATCGGCTGAGGCTGTTTTTGTCGTTAATTTGACGAAGTCAACTAAATAAATGTGAAGCTCACATGGGTCAAAAAATTTGAATCTAAATTACGGACAAGGGACCGAAACAAACCTGAACAACATAATTCCCATACTGATCCTGCGCGAGCATGCTAACAGAACTGAGAATCTCATCCATGACTTTGCTCTGCGTCCTCGGATCTTTGCAGTGCTCCAGAACTCTCTGCAACCATATATAAGAAAATTGCATTTAAATCGAGCAACATGAGAAATATGAGAAGTCCATCAACCAATTAACAAACCTGAATTACACGGCACCCATAAGGATGAGTAGAAAGAGTAACAACTTGATCAAAGAAAGATTCAATTATGAACTGAATATTCTCTTCAGGGACACACTCAATACATTTCTGGATCACGTGATTCCCATTCTGATCACGTACACACCGCATAATATTACCGTCAAGCTCTTGAACCATTTTAATCTTTTGATCAACATCAACCACTTCAATAGCCTGTCAAACAAAATGAATATTTTAATAACCTGTACCTTTCAATCACACTATGAACAAGTTACCGATAAACAAGTGACAACGAATGAAAAAAAAAAAAAACCTAAACTATTTCCCAAGCTATCCATGCAAAAGAAGATAGTAGATAACAGAAGCATAATCGAGTGAAGGAGAAACTTAGAGAAGTTAGACCCACAATCAAAACGAGAACGGCATACCTTTTGAATAACACGACAGCCATACATTTGCAGGCTCATGTTCAAGACATGATTGTCAAGCTTGCTAGCGAGCTCTCGTCTTTGAGCATCCATTCCATGCTCAAAGAACTGAAAAACAGATCAAACAGTAAACAGGGTGAAAGTTAAACTTACAGTTCAAAGATTATATGCAGTGAAAAAAGCACATGAATACTAAACCAGAAGGATTGAACATGAAACTGTCATTACCTTTTGAATTACGTAATTTCCGAAAACATCAGTCATCAAAGAAAGAGCCTGCGGGCCAATTTCTTCGAACACCATGTTTTTCTCATCAACAGTAGCGGTTTCAAGTTTTTGCTGGATGAAACGACTTCCATACTGATCCCCACTGTTCATGCATAACGATTAGAAAAATAACAAAAATTTCAAAATTCAGTTCATTCTAGAAGAACACGAAAGAAACACTGAACATTGCGGACCTGAACTCAACAACATGGCCTGCGATATCTGACAGCTCAAAGCTTTTCGTCTTATTGCTCTTAAACTCTTCCAACAGAGAGGAGCCGATGCTGCTATCCATGTGCCACGGTCCCATACCACCCGCTAAATTTCTCATTGCAGAGGGATAATGCATGTTGAAGTCATTATGCCTGATTGGACTACCTGGTCCACCAGGCGAGTTCGGAATAACGGGGCTCATCAACGAGCCTCCAGGATACCCCATCCCAATACCGTACGCATGATTTCCGTAATATCCATGATTAGACCTACTTGACTTGTTTCCCAAAGGAGCACCGAACTGCGACTTTTGAGGGGACATGACAGAACCCATATAGGCCTTCTGCAGCAAATCCATGTAGTAGTTATCGGGAGATTGATCACTCAGAGCAGCTACTTGTGCTGCGTACTCGGCTGATCTCAAGTATTGTAAGTACATGGCATCTTGATTCCCCATCAGACCTGAATCCGCAGCAGAAGCGAGATTTCCATGGACCCCCATTGCTGGAGATGCAGGCAGACTGTAGTTGCCAAGTTGACTCGCTATCATGGACGGTACACCCGAGTTCAATGAAAACCCATTCAAGCCATAATTTGCAAACGAAGAGCCAGTTCCATCTAATGGACTATAATGAGGTGACAAGCCACCACCATTTAGGGATGATGGAGACACTCCCTTGGAATACGGGGACCCTGTATACACAGACCGCTCCATTTGAGGTATCCTCAATTCAGCAGGCGCGGTATTGCTGCGAACTGCAGAGTGAGGGCCAGGTGACTTGTTCACATATGGATATTGCTTACTATATTCATGACCACTACGCGTATTGAAAGGATAGTTTTGCTGACCGGAAACGTCATGTTTGGTGTGCGACAACAAATGACTTCCATTGTCAATATTACCATTTGTTGCCAGGTTTATACCGGAAAAAGCTGCTGCGAGATCAGCAGAGTCGTTCATTCCAGACGTTAAGCCATTGAATGTATTTGGATTGGTAACGTTCTTTTTCGTAGCTCCTGCTCTGCCTTCGCCAATAGGAGTAGGGCATGGACTCGGAACTCTAGCTATATGCTGAGGATCAGGCGTAGTGCTTCTAGACAACGACGAGCCTAAAGCGGCAGCATATGAGTGTGGAGCGGCCTCGCGACGCAGAAGAGCAAGCTCAGCTTCAGCTGAACCCGATGCATCAATATTTTCATCAAAAGCATTGCGACTGGCAGGACGAGAGGGGTGTCTAGATGGAGGATTAGACCGTTCCAAGTCGTTCTGGAAAGAATTAAACTTGCAAGATTCAGAATATTGTTTGGCATATGCATATACAAGTTAAAACAGTACGGGATTAAGAACAATCATTGAATAAACACATAAATGTAATCCTTTTTACCTGAAAAATTTCAGCGAGACTCTTTTGTTTAGGGCCAAGTCCGATACCAGGAAGCCCGTCTTTACCCCAATCAACCGTTCCCTGAAACTTCTCTGCCTCGCTCACCTTTTCCTCTTTCTTAGACCTAAACCCCGGAGGCATCAAAAGGGGCGACCTACTAGGCCCATTCTCGGTTTTGTTCACTTTCCGCCTATCACCAATTCCACCCAACACCGAGTTCCCACCTTGCAACCGTTGTGTCAGCCGCCAATCCTCTTTAGACAGCAAAGGTGGCGGCAACCTTGGGTTCAAATTAACATTCGAGTAATAGTACGATAAATACGCTGGGTCAGACCTAAGCTCCTCCTCAGACATACCCACATTGTCGTTCTTACTACGAGCAAAGTCGGAAAACGCACCATAGTCCTCACCAAACAACCCTCCTACCGCGGTTAACGACCCTTCCACAGTGGGAGGGGCAGAACCACTCCTAAACATGTTCAATTCCCGCTCACGCTCATCGACTGAAACGTCAGGTTCGTGAACCTGCCGCCTTTGTTCGCGGAGCAACGCCCCGATTTCCTTCTCCAATTCATCCCCAAATGACCCCTCATTGTTCCCACCTACCATTTGTGTCCTTCCTAATTCAGATAACATTTTCACACACAAACCCTAGAAAAATTAAAACCCTAATATGTTGAATGATCAAATATAATCCCTTTAGAACCCTTGACCACCCTAATCTCACTTTTAAAAGATCAAACTTTCAAACCCTAATATACTAATAGTCTAATAATAAGTTTGTTATATTATTTACAGCTACAGAAAACTTTTTTTTTTATCAACCCTAATTATTTCAACACTGAAATATATCAATCAAACCAACTATATAACGATCAATCAATCAAAATTTCAACTGGGTTTTAGCTGGGCATTAATCAATCAACAGAAAAAAAGTAAACAAACATGAAAAAGATTAAAACTTTTATCTGGGTTTTGATTGTTTGACGATGATGATGATGATCAAGCGACAAATTCCTACAAATATAACTCCTTTTTTCACAATAATGAGAAAGCAAACACCAAAACCCTGTAAATTTAAAGAGAAAAACAAAAAAAAAAAAAAAAAAAAGGGAAAAATGAGATGAAAATAAAAGAGAGAAGATTATAAAAGAGGGTTTATTATTTAAGTGATATCAATTTTTGCGGCTAATTAATTTGATTTTTTAACAAGTTGAACACTTGTTGAAACAAGAACCCTAAATTAGGGTTTTGGGGGTTAATTTTGTTAGTAATATGTTTGGTTTGATGAATGGATTTTGTTTGTTTGAAACAGAGAAAGAGAGAGACACAACTATCAACTATGAAGGGGATAGGTCATTTAACTCTCTTCAATTAACTCATTAAATATTTTTAGACATTTCATTTTTCTTATTTTAACTTATTAATATTAATATTTATAATAATTGATTATAATTTCATATTTTTTCAATTATATTCATTTATATTTTTTTTGTCATTTTTTGACACTATTTATAAATGAAAAATAAAAATAAAACATACGGAGTAACATTTTGTTTAAATTGTCTTATCAATACTCCGTATTAATTCTTATACATTTTAGTTGTATGTAACTAGAGAGATAAACGAAAGAATTTGTGTATTAATTCAATCATAAAATAAATGTATACGGAGTACAACTGAATTAAGTACAAACACAAAGTATCACATTACTTTGTATTACCTAATACAGAGTACTTATGGGGTGCATAATATATACGGAGTACTTCGTATAATGTACTTTGTACTCCGTATCATTCTAGACGAAACGGTGCGTGTGAATATTATTACTCATTTTTTTTCCAATTTTGTGACTTTTTTTATACGCTCAATTTATTAAATTTAGAAGGGAAGCTATGAACAAATTTAATAATTATGTAATTAATTAAAAAAAAAAAAAATTAATGAAAGTCTTTCAGTTCCGGGAAAGTAGGGGTGATTGACCAAGTGATAGTAATAAACTGCTGGAGAATTCCAAAATGCTTTTTAGTGGAATTTGTTTATGCATTTTACTGGATAAGTATAGAACCCTTAACTAAAGACTTCTAATCTAATCTAATTATATAGGGAGTATTCCGTAATAAAATAGTTATATAAGTACGATAAATTATTACTCGTATTTTTTTTACATAAATGATAATAATTGTCGTATACTCCGAATTTATAAGTATGATGCTCAGTCGTTCATATATGATAATTTCATACGACAATAACTAATCATTTGCATCGAAATATAAATTTTATAATCATTGTGCTCCGGTTTTGAGATCGAATTCGAGATATGTGAGAATACAGTGATGGTAATATGAGTTTTACGAATTATTAGCTAGTTTGTGACCAAATTAAAAATAACTCATATCGATTGTGTGCATACATTGTATAGTAGTGTCGAGGATGTCTTAGCCTAGTGATTAAATGGAGGTATCGGACTATATATTGGGGACATTTGATCACAGGTTCGAATCTCCTCCCCTGCTGTATTGTCCTTGAGTATTCAATTTAATGATTTGACTTGATTCCCGCTACCTTAACGATGCGCGCAGGTGTCAACAGACTCAACACTTACAAGCGCAGTACTCTCATGCTCACGACACAGCTCGCAGACACACATGGGCATGTTGGGTAATGCGCAATTTCGTTCGCACTAGCAATGATGCACGTACGCTGCCTGCAATCTATGCTGTTTGCTAAGCAAAGCGTCTTGTCTTAGATTCTGCAGCAGACGTTTTAGAAAATCGTCTAAGTTTGACAACTTCAAAACAACATGCTCCATAATAATTATCGAGGATATGTTTTATTTACCTGTAGATAGCCTCGAGACTGCAAATCAATGATGCTGCTGGGCGCTGGTACCATGGTGAAACCGTCTCAACCAAACTTCAATCATTCCTACAGAGTAACTCTTAGCGCTGTGATATAAATTCTGCGCAGAACATAAAACGAAAGGTTAACTAGATTATGTTGAAGGAGACATATAAAAAGCGAAAAATGGAAGATAACCAATTCAAGCCTTACTTTTAAATTACCATATATCATCCCATTTGTCGACTTATTTACAATTAAAATATGGTTTTATTTCCGACACTGGATTATTAAAACCTGTAGTTCTACATGTTTTTAAAAGTCCAAATTATATAATATTTGTTTCGGTTTTCAGATGAGAAGAAATAGTCTTTCTGATGGTGAACCGTGGACTAAAACATTGCGAGTTTGTACTGATAAGCAGCATGCTTCATGCCTTTTGTAAACAGCGACGGTTTCATAGAACTCTTCTGGTGCAAAAATGACCCTTGATCCTAGCTATGTAGTTTCTGTAAGTATCGATGACCAAATTTCGTTGTTAGTTTACACGAATACAAATGCGGTTGTTCCTATTACTTCTACGACTAGTGCAGGTTGTTCCTATTACAGGGAAGACGCTCAGATGTAGACGTCTATATATAAAAAAAACCTGAATATGTTTCGAGATTGAACCGTCTTTTGTTTAGTATTACCAACTTATAGTTACCAACTTGAGAAAAAAATGTACATTAAATTATCGTGTACTTCTATGATTAACAGACTATTGTGTAGTACAAATTTTGCAAAAGTCAATGATGTACTACAAATTTAAAGTTTGTATAACAATCACCCATGTAACTCTATGTTTAATTATTGAATATAAATGTTATATATATAATTTAGCAGAATTTGTCAACCATATCATTGTATAAACTGTCACAAATTTATTCAGATGAAATCAACACATTCAAAGGTCATTTGAGAGTTCAAAAATAATTGAAACCTAAAATAAACTTCTGTCTAAACTTCAATGACTATATCATATTTCACCCTCAAATCACTAAAACCGGCGTATCTCGCAATTATCTTCTGTATCCTCCTCTCGTTGCAGCACACACGGGTTGATGCTCACGGAGGAATAGATGACGACCACGAAGAAACACCTGAGAACGACGTGAATCTGCATTCGAAGAAGCTCGTGGCAGTAAAACTAGCATGTCTAGCAATATTCTTCGTGAGCACATTCGCCTTTGGTGTGTCGCCCTACTTCTTACGCTGGAACGAAGGATTTCTTGTCCTAGGGACGCAGTTTGCAGGGGGAGTGTTCCTGGGAACGTCGACAATGCATTTCCTGAGTGACTCCACGTCGACATTTAAGGGTCTCACGTCGATTGAGTACCCTTTTTCGTTCATGTTGGCCTGTGCAGGGTACCTTGTGACAATGTTCTCGGACTGTGTGATTGCATTTGTTGCCACAAGGAGTTCGAAGGCTGATAACAGAGTCGAGACAGAACACGGGAAGACGGGTGATGGTGATGCGCCACCGGAGGTTGGAGCGTGCGAGGTTTTGCCTCAAAATCCCGCCTTTTTGAGGACAACGTCGATTGGAGATACTATGCTGCTTATTACTGCTCTTTGTTTTCATTCTGTTTTTGAGGGCATTGCTGTTGGTATTGCAGGTAAATAACTTTTACATATTCCCTCCATTTCATTCATTTTTACGCCGTTTATTTACTCGTTTAGCGTGAAAATTCTGAACAAAGATGACGTCGCAGATGAAATTAAATGAAATATTTGATTTCATTCTTGAATTTGCTCTTCCCATATATTCTTAAATGCCAAGCTAATTAGTAAAATTTGATCATATATTGAGAGATGATTTTCATTTGTTACATCAAAACTCAAAAGATGCCCTAATGTTGCTTGGCTTAACAACTTCATTTCCCATAGAGCAAAAGATTCATTACTATCTTATTTTTGGAATTTACGATTACCCGCTTATTTTTACGATTAATATCATTCGAGAAGATTAAGTCCTTGATCGCATTTATTTGTTTCTCCTAGCCACGGAGGCGGCCGCATGGAAAAACCTATGGACAATAACACTACACAAAGTTTTCGCGGCCATAGCCATGGGAATTGCTCTGCTGAAGATGTTGCCAAAGAGACCTCTGTTAGCCACAATCCTTTACTCTTTTGCCTTTGCCGTCTCGAGCCCTATCGGAGTTGGCATCGGACTAGGCATCGATGCTACATCCGAGGGCCGTGCAGCTGATTGGACGTACGCTATTGCTATGGGGTTCGGTACTGGCATCTTTATATACGTAGCCATTTGCCATCTTATAGCAAAAGGTTATAAACCACTATCCCCGTGTCGTGTCGACACTCCATTTTATAAATTTTCAGCTGTGTTTCTCGGGGTCGCTCTTATAGCAGTTGTAATGATATGGGACTAGTCATTGTTACTTTACTAAGTTTTAACATTGATGTATCATATAACATGCCCTTCATACTTCTTAATCTCCCTATTTTGTGAAGTAAAAGATTAAATTTGTTTGGTGTGTGCACTTTTTAGTTCATCACATGAAATATCCCACCAAATGCTAATTGATTTTAGGAAAATGAAACAAGAGCAACTATCATATATTCACATGCAATATATCCCAACATTGTTGTGTTAAGTCCTTTTCCCACAACCAATGTCCTATGTGCCTAAATTATTACCATAAAAAATTGTGATTCACCTTTGATGAAATTCTATCTTTATTCTTGATTGATTGATTTTTATATATTTTATATTTTGTTTCTGTAAATTAACCGTTGTTTATTTGAACCTCTTCAACATAACATTTCATTGTAACGTAATTAGACTTGTGAGTTATTCTTAAAGTCTAGTAAAGTAACTAGTACCTCATAATTCTCTGCTGCGAATAACTTTATCGGGTGAATATAATTTTCAACATAAGCTATCAGACAATATTAAAATTATCTTTTAAAATTTACATGCAACAATGAAATCACGTAGACGGTAGACCCAACTCATTTTCCTTTACTAAACTCCATCATTTAAACAAGGGATATTTCCCACGGTACTCTTGAGATTTACAATTTTTTCCAAAATACCCTTTGTTTTGTGAAGAACAACTTTAACTGACCATAACTTGTAGTTACGAATTCAGAATTTGATCATTATTGTTTTCAAAGTAATCGTCTTTTCGAGCTATTCGATTTGACATAAAAAAATCATGTTTAGAACACGTAGTTTCAAGTTATGATCGGTCAAAGTTATTTTATTGAAAAAAATTGACCGACCATATCTACTAGTCACGAGTTGCGAATCTGGAAAATTCGATGTTCAAATTGATCGTCTCAACGATATCTACAGCTTAGGTAAAACGATTGTCAATTTCTAAATTCGTAATTACAAGTTAAGCTCGATCAGTCAAAGTTTTTTAGCATGAAAATAGAAATATCATGGGTAAAATGACAAACCTTTAAGGGTACCATAGGAAATATTCCTTTAAACAACCAAATTACCACATAATTGCAAGAAAACATTGAAAAGGGCATGTTAATTTGTGTCACACTTACCTTTGAAGATTATAAAAATAGATAAATTGTCCTTTTCATAATCGAAAAGTGATGTCGTAAACTTGCTACTTTCAACACTTAAGGGCTATGTTTGGTTAAACGATACCTCCAATACACCTACCAAATTAACATTCAAAACTCCCCTGACCTCGTAAAATGGGACCTTGAAAATTTTATACTCCGTACAAGCGATAGAAAATGTACGGAGTATGGCTCTCAATGTCATACGAGCTGTAACTTGTAAGACACTCTCTTTCCGATTGACAATTTGTTCCTAGAAAAATGTTCAAAGGGTGCATACGATTGCTATGATACACAGTTATGAATTTTACTATTAGCAAGAGATGACAATCGACCCAAAATCTGACTCAGATCCGCTCATATGTGGACAACGACCTGATCAATAGACCAGCACATTTACACATTATGTCCGATTCTTAATATTTATTGGATAATTTCCCATGTCTTCGCATAATTTTTTTCACAAATGTTGAACATCTATTATGTACTCTAATCCCGTTAGATTATAGTTTACTTTCAAAAATTCATCTTATTCATTTCACCGATATATGAACCATTCATAAAATAATTTGAATTTTTTTTAATATATTTAATTTTGTCCAAAGAACTCTAATATATGTCTCAATAAAATTGGACCCGCCAAGGCCCAAATCCGACCAAGATGCAATAGGTCCCGGTATGGATCTAAGATTCTAAGAATTTTAGACCCTCCGAATTCGAATCCAGTACATACAAAACAGATCTGGGTCTTACCCGATTCATTATCATTTCTAATTATTACTTCCTCCATTCCGTTACGTTTTATGCGTTTGACCATGGCACAATAATTAAGGTAGAAGAAAATCAAGTGGGATAGAGAATATAATTACCAAAATAACCCTACTTTATTTGCAAGTGGGTGGGCGAATGGATAGTAAATTAAGGATAGTATAGTATTTTAACTTGATAAAGTATGGATTAAAATAGAAACGTATACAATTAATTGGAATTTCTAAAAAAGAAAAACGTATAGAACCTAAATACCTAATGGAATGTAGGAAGTATTATTATTTTCCAATTTAATTAACTGTTACATTATAGGCCTAGTTTGCATCCCTCGACTTCTACCTTAAAGCTTCTACCTTAAAGTTTACTAATTATAACATCTTCCGTGTTTCAACCAATGAAAAGTCAAATAAAATTGTCTTAAACACCACTCCACAGTGAGTGAATGACTCTCTAGAATTTTGTTCACCTAATACTTATATACCAAACAAACATGTCACTTTCTAGTGACCAACACTTTCCTATATAAGTAAAGTTTCATATTTAATTAATTAATTTATCTTAAACAATTACACTTACACTTCTACTTACACTAGCAATATATATTACTCCTAATAGCTAATAATTAATTTAATTAATAGTCACTGTAATATCGCGATCATTAAGAAAAATGAAGATGAATTCTTCATTATCGTTTTATGCATCCATTTTCATTGTCATTGCAAATACATGGTTATGTCATGGAGTTACAAGACACTATAGGTTTGATGTACGTGTGTACATTAATAAATTTCTGTATGAAATGTTTTACGGTAAATCATTATAAAACAACATTAGTTTACTACGGAGTACTTTTTTGTTAATAGTAACCCTTGTAATATAAGGTTATCACACAAAAAAAAAATATAACCATTTTGTCAACAAACTTTAATCTTCGTTAATTAACTATTTTACTGTTTTTTTTTACTATTGATTATTTATTGTTTTCTTGTGATCTTACGTTGTTTTGTTTTGTATATTTTGTCAAAAGCATAATGAGTGATAACCCAAAAGTTTAACATGCAAAAATAGTTTAATTTACTATTTATATAATATAAAATTGTAGATAAAGGTGCATAATGTGACACACTTGTGCAAGACAAAGAGCATAATCACGGTTAACGGCAAGTTTCCTGGGCCAAGAATTTCGGCTAGGGAGGGTGATCAAGTCCTCATTAAAGTTGTCAATCATGTCCAAAACAATGTCTCTATTCATTGGTAATATTCTCCCTCCATTCAAATCCAAATTGCAAGTTTCTCTATTGTACACTATTCATTCTTAGACGTTCAATTTCAATTATCTCTCGATACGTAAATATAAATATATTCATGTGTGATCTTGTTTCATTCGTCTTTATGAGTAGAAAATTAAAATATATTTTTTACATTTTTTGAATAAACGTAGCTAAAGATATGTAACTCGCAAAAGTCGTCTCGGCAAATGTGAAAAAAGAAACTTGCAATTTGGATTTGAATGGAGGGAGTATTATTTTAATATATTACTCCGTATTTTATTTTATTATACTTTCTAATTTTACATAATTTAATTGATAGATTATGTATATGACATAATACAAATAGAGTATAAGAAATATATTATACTAATCAATTTAGGTGTTCATGCGAATTTGATCGAGATACCTAATGTAGAAACAAAAATCATTAATTTCTAATTACCTATCAAAAGTATATAATCGTACGTAATTTTACTTTCTGTGTAATTGTAGTTTCATTTGAATTTGCATTTTTCTTAGGTTTTGGTTAAAAAAAAAATTACCATTAAGCAACACACATTTTGTAGCTTAAGAGAATTGTTAGTTCAAAATAATTTTAAATGTTTTAGCCAAACGGTGACTTATTTAGTTACAATAAATATTACAATAACTAAAAATATTTTTATTCTCATGAGATGGTGTGGAAAATTTCTCATTTTCAGTTTCTTATCATATGCCCACAGGGTATAGGAATATAGGATAGAAAAACCGTTTTTTTTTTTTAATTACTTGTTTGAACATTTATAGGCATGGATTAAGGCAACTTGGAAGTCAATGGGCCGATGGGCCGGCCTACATAACCCAATGTCCAATTCAATCCAACCAAAGTTATGTTTACAACTTCACTATCAATGGTCAAAGAGGGACACTCTTTTGGCATGCTCATATCTCATGGCTTAGATCCACTCTTCATGGTCCGATTATCATTCTTCCTTCCAAAAATTCTTCATATCCTTTCCCTAAACCTCACAAGGAAAATACTATTATTTTCGGTACTTAATTCGCCCTCCCTCCCTCTTTATAATGTAAGACCGTTTTATATTACTCGAGTTTTGTTGGTATTAAAGTGTCATTTTGACATGGACTGTGTAGGTGAGTGGTGGTATAACGACACAGAAGCAGTTGTATCTCAATCTCTTCAGACTGGTGGAGGCCCTAATGTATCAGATGCCTATACCTTTAATGGATATCCCGGACCATTATACAATTCATGTGTTGGAGCTAAAGGTAATACGGAGTACTAATTTTAAGTACTAAGGACATACGCCTTTTGTTTCAGTCAAATAATTCATTAAGGTCTTTCATTTCGGGGTGTTGAATTGTTTCACTAGGTTTGGCCGATACGTACAAGTTGAAGGTCGAGCCAGGGAAAATATACCTATTACGTTTGATCAATGCTGCACTCAATGACGACCTATTCTTCAGCATAGCGAACCACACCATGACCGTGGTCGAGGCAGATGCTCTATACGTTAAACC
Source organism: Dianthus caryophyllus (assembly GCA_023091065.1). Lineage (NCBI taxonomy): Eukaryota > Viridiplantae > Streptophyta > Magnoliopsida > Caryophyllales > Caryophyllaceae > Dianthus > Dianthus caryophyllus. The sequence continues at coordinate 558,318 of CM041516.1, read as the reverse complement.
TTTTGAAACTGACACCCTTCTCATAACACCGGGCCAAACCACCAATGTTCTCCTTAAAACTAAGCCAAACCCTAGTCATACCACATACCTAATGGGTCTAAGACCCTACTTTGTCGGAAGTGGCACGTTCGACAACACCACCTCTGCAGCCATTCTCGAGTATCAGGTGTCATCCAATTCCTCGTCCACGGCCAAAAATGTGACTGTAAAGGACCTACCTCGTCTCCCTTCAATAAACGACACTTCTTTCGTGACAAATTTCACTACTAAATTCCGAAGTTTGAACTCTGCTGCATTCCCCGTCAATGTACCCAAAAGCATCGATAAACACGTCTTTTTAACCGTAGGTCTAGGAACAAACCCTTGCCCGAAGAATCAAACATGTCAAGGACCAACTAACACCACAAAATTTTCGGCCTCAATTAACAACATTTCAATGATTCTTCCATCAACTTCAATACTTCAATCCCACTTCTACGGCCAAAATGCAGGGGTTTACGGAACAGATTTCCCCCAATTTCCTCGAACGCCATTCAATTACACGGGCACGCCTCCAGGGGCGGATCCAAATGGGGTTCTGTGGGTTCGACTGCACCCCTAAAGTTTACAAACTTATACTGATAGCAAGGCTTTCAAAACATAAAAATTCAATGTTGCTTGTTGGTTTGGAAGCTTTAATGTGAATGAATGGTCATGGGTTCAAATCCCATTGTAAGTTTTTTTTAAATGCATTGATTTCTTCTAACATTGTATTTTAAAGTAATGTTTTTTCCAAAACCCTTGTATTTCATATCATAAATGAAGCCTTTATTACCACTTGAAAATCGACCTTAACTATATTTTATAGTAGCAATGTTTTTTCGCACCCCCAAACTCCGGAGTCTAGATCCGCCTCTGCACGCCTCCCAATAACACGAACGTTTTGAATGGTACAAAAGTGATAGTTATGCCATACAACACAAGCGTTGAGCTAGTTTTGCAAGATACTAGCATAGTTAGTGCTGAAAGTCACCCACTACACCTTCATGGTTACGATGTGTACATTGTAGGCCAAGGTTTTGGTAACTTCAACTCCTCCAAAGACCCTTCTAACTACAATCTCGTCGACCCCGTTGAACGGAACACTGTCGCCATTCCAGCTGGTGGTTGGGTCGCACTTCGATTCAGGACCGATAACCCAGGTCTGTAAACATGTCATCTACTCCGTATAATTAATACTGTCTTACAAGAGACCAACTGATTTCTAATTTTTATTCGTTTTATATTTGCGTAATTTGTCTTCCATTATCCTACAAATCTATTGACCCTGCACAGAATGTGACCGTTATTATGATTATTGCAAATACAAACATTTTATGAATTCTCTATAATACGAGTAACTAATAATACTGGTCATAAAACTAATCATACACCTACAACCGTCTTTTATTTAAGTCTTATTGAACATTATAAATGTACATATTCACATAGAATAAATTAATTATAATGTTTTTTTTAATACATTTATAGGAGTATGGTTTATGCATTGCCATTTTGAGGTGCACTTAACTTGGGGACTAAGAATGGCTTGGGTTGTCCATGATGGCAAGCTACCCAATCAAAAGGTGCCACCTCCGCCGTTGGACCTACCAAAATGCTGACTCATCAACTCAGATATTTTTGAGTCATTTACATTATGTTTTAATTTGTTTTGCTTTTTTTTTTTTTTTTCCTAAGGATGAATGTATACTTCTTTTGTTAAATTTGGTGATTTTGTCTTACTATTATAGTATTATTTGCACAAACAATTTTTTTTCAAGTGAACAAAACAATTACTCCTATATTTTTTAGCGTAACATATCATTGTATATCGTGTTATTGCCATATTACTTGACTAGGGCTTATGCATGGTGATTTGGTCATATTCCAATTTATCGTACATGGGTTGCGCGGCCTTTTAAATAATATCGTGCCTAAATTTTAAGGTACTCATTTAGTACGAATATATCTGTACTTCATAACTTATATACGGAGTACTCTGTAATCTGTATTCATTTACTCTTAGCTATACTTTTAAAGACATAGCCGCGCCATGTGCATTGTAGTTGTGTTACTTGTGTACGACGACGATGATTTTATACACGAAATAAGTTTCGAACATTCTAATTACGGAGTATATACATTCATTTATTCATAACGTAAGCTTATAAATTTCTTCTCAATTTATAAGGTGATCGATCGAGCTTTAATTTCTTGTCACCCGATTAGGACCATTGAACCACCCGTAGCTTTCAGATGAGTTTAATCACTTCAACTATCTTTTCACAAAAAAAGTTACACTCCGTATATGATCAATAACATTAAAGCATTACACTTTCTTAGTTTCTTTACTTTATTGAAATTTGATAGTATAAAATTTTCATTGTTCACAATATTTTAAATATAAACAACAATTGACTTAAATTAAAATCATCAAAAATAATATTCCCTCTATCCCAAAATAATTGTCCCCCTACACATAAACCTTGGATTTAAGGAATTTAGAAAAATGTCACTCTCCTCTCCTAATCTTAACAATATTTTCTTATAATTTCAATTTTACTCCTAAACTAATATGGGTGAGAGAACTTAATATTCTCACAGTAAGGATCACATAAGGGTAATTTAGTAATTTTTCCAAATGAGACAATTATTTTGAGATATTTTAAAAATCAAAAGGGGACAATTATTTTGAGATGAAGAGAATATCGACTAAACATTAGTGTTAAGAATCATCCTAGTCAAAAGGTTAAGCTGATTGTTAGAAGTTGAAAAACAGTTTTACTCTAACATGCCCCACGCGGCCCACACAAATGCTTTTTGAGCTTGAAGTGTGAATACAACGACGGACCTTCTTATACCTGATGCTACATATTTCACCGTACAAAGGAGGAAGTAGGATTCAAACTTGTAACCTATAGTCACAAACTCTGATATCATATCAAAAAATTATCTCTACTACTCCGTATAAATTTAAACAGATAATTAAATACTCAAGATGAACTATATACTTTAGGTTAAGGGTTATAAACTTACAATGTGTCAGTGCACTCGTGGAAATATAGACGATGTAGTACAAATTGTTAAATTATTACATACCCCATGTAGGAAATAAATGGTGTAAAAAGTGAGTGGGTTATTGAAGATAATATCAGTGTCACATCAATGTACTCAAAAAAGTTTTTCCTGCACAATTGAATTTGCATAATGTTTGCATGGTTTCACTCGTGTATGTGTATGTATGCTTTTTGGTTTCATTTATAATTAGTGTACGTCTTGTCTCTTCTCTTTTTCTTTATCTACATACTATCCTTGTTGTTTCTGTACTTTTTTGCATTCTTTAGTGTCTGAAATATTCGTAGTAACTTCATCTTAGTCTTTAATATTGGTCTAGAATATTAGATTCAAACAACTATAACAAGACAACTTCACGTACTTCTTTTTATTGTTTCCTCCTCCTTTGAGTTTTTGGAGACCTTGAAAGTTTAACCATTCATGGGCCTTTATGTTTTCGAAATAACGTTCGGAATACGTAGTCGTTCTCTACGGTGCGCGTTAAGTAAATTCCCGTGTATGATTTATAGTATGTATGTGTTAATCTCGATCACTTCTTAAGACACGCTCTTATCCTTCTGGTCTTACTAACTAATTCCCGTGTATGATTTATAGTCAAAGGCTACCGTTATACTAGTGTATAAAATCTTTCATACACTACATGAGATTTTGATTTATCGTGTATAGAAGTTTCTATATACTCCCTCTGTCTCAGTCATTTATTTGTTTACATTTTTTTCATTTTTTCCTTACAAAAAATTCAAATTGTAAACAATTCATCAAAACGAACGGAGTATTAATGATGCTATATATATATATTGAATTGTCTAATTAATGATATCACCCTAATTCAGGGGATTACACAACTTGCTAGTAGGGCATCAGAGCTCCTTCATCGCCACATAACTGACAATGTACTGTGTGTTTGCATATATTGATGCCTCCGTGTAATGCATTTACCCATGAGTCGACGTTTTTGAGCAGGCCTATCCATATCCATATAAAGAGAGCGATCAACGATAAGATATAAGAACTACTCCGTATTATTGAACTTAAATATCGCATTAGGGTTTTGGTGATGTTGAAAGTTAACTTTAAATGAAGATAATCATGCAAGTCATAATAATAAGAAGAAAAGAAATGAGGAATTTGGATTACAGCTGCTAAATGATATGATCACATTATTATGTTTGGTTTCACTCCAATCAAATACTTCTTCTATTCAAAGGACATCTACACTGTTTTCTTTTTGCAAATTAAATGTCTTTCATTCTCTTCACTTTTGATCTTTTTTCTATGCAATACTCCGTATGTTATACTCGTATGTGTGCATGCACCACTTGTTCAAAGCCGTTTATATTTATCTCGAGGGAAAAAAGTTAAATTAAAGTTTATAAATTTAGTGGGGATTAATTTGTTAAGTATGTAAAATGTAAAATATTCCCTCCATTCAAATTCACACTACACATTTATTTTTTCACATATTAAGATTACGTAACAATCGAAATTGTATTTCTGTTTCTTATGAGCAATTGCTTTGAGTATTTATACACACACACAAGTCTAGGTTTAGGAAAGACGGGTTTTGGAAAAGTCCAAAGCCCAAAGATTTACGAATACATCAATATTAAATATAATTTTTATTATTCCCCCTCAAGCATGGAGCGGTAAGTCACAAACGCCCATCTTGGATAACAAAGATGTGAACGGACCAACACCAAGCTTTACTTGGTCAATATATCACCTAACCGAGTAAGTGAACATACGACGGCAACAATACCATCCTTGATGGCGCTACGACAAAGTGATACTAATCTCAATGCGCTTTGTCATGTGGAAAACAGGATTATTCGCAATATGAAGAGTGCATCAAGCTATCACAATAGGCATTGTGAAAGATGACACCGTCAAGTCAAGCAAAGCAGCCATTTTATCTCGCCGTGATGGCAAAGCAAAGAGCGCAGATTCGCTTCAAAGAGAGGACCGAAACCGTAGCCTCGCTTTCTTAGTCTTCCAAGATACCAACGACGATCCTAAAAAACCATCCAACCAAGAAGACCTTCGCGGGACACGCAGCCTCAATCCGAGTCACACCACCCAAGAAGTGGTCAAAGACGCAAATTGAAATAAAAACAATCCTTGACCAGGGCACTTTAAGCTAACGACCGCATTTAAGCGCGCAGTCCCAATGACATTCACGTGGCGACGACATATCGGGGAGAGAACATGGATAGCATAAGTGCGTCCGGCACGAGTAACCGCCAGATAAACCAACCGACTCCACAAGGCGCGATTTAGACACAAGATGTGGTCGAAGTAGCTGGAGTCAAGCCAGAGTCGAGCCGGTGGTGCCGCTCGAGAGGCATACGGCTACCAAGTATCCAACTTCAACAGGATGTCATGCCCAGATTTCCGACATAGGTAATAAAACCATTTGACGACGAAAGCAACCTCTAGGCCAAGAAAATACTTCAAGTCCCCAAGATCTTTCATGTGGAAACAAGAGGCAAATATTGCTTAAAAATCTAAATAGCACTAATATGTCCACACGGAATAATCAAGTCAGTTTCGACATAGATGAGAGACGCAATGGACCTACCATTGGTGTGTACTAAAATAGAGAGTAGTCAAGAAGACTTTGTCACGAAACCATAGGATTTCTCAAATAAAAACAGCTTAACTTAGCAAACCAACAACGAGGGGCCTGTTTCAGCCCGTACAACGACTTACGCAATTTACATACCAAACCCGATTTGGGGTTAAAGGCCTGGGGTGCACGTAAACATCTTCATCCAAGTCTCCGTGTAAAAACGCATTATGAACATCCATCTGTTGAAGATGCCACTTACGTACTACAAAGAATCGATAAAAAGTACTGATCGTAGTCATTTTTGCAACGGGCGCAAATGTCTCATCATAATCTACGCTTCCGTTCCGATGGTTTCCGAACACCCACTGCCGAGCCTTAAGTCTTTCAATGGTGGCGCTTGATTTATACTTTATTTTGTACAACCACTACGCCGAAACGCTTTCTTCTGAGGAAGAGGGACCCACGACCACGTATCGCTAATCAACAAATGGAGCATATTTCAAGACTATCGCTACGCTGCCTCATCCTGATGCCTCAAATGAAAGAACGGGTCAGCATGTGTCCAGAAAATAACAAGAAATACACGATGTGCCGGAGTAAATTTGGCACAAGCAACATAACTAGCTAAAGGGTATTGCGTACCGAGATGGATTTGATGTATGGATACGAAGGATGTGAGGACTGACCACTACCTTGAATCGCACTCTTCAACAACAAACCCACTAAGACGCTGGGTTCGAATTTGACGCCATGACCACGCCCGAGGGTCTGACTGCTACCGTATCAGAAAGGGCCGAACATTCACTAGCAGGTCAGCTGCGAGCGAGCATGGAGTACGGAGACGCTGATGGATGCAGGGTCACCGTGGGTGTTGTAGGACCCTCTGTCGTGAGTGGCGTGACTCGTCGAGGATCAAACAAATAGGACCCGCCGTGTCCTTGTCTCTGGCCAGTAACAATGGGCAGTGAGAGCATCGTGGCGCAGCGAGGTTAAGAATGGGAACGTGTCTTCAGTGAAACACTACACGAGACACAAAGAAGGCCTCACCTCGAGATCGTATAAATACCAAACCTTTTGTCCCGACGATACCCCACAAAAACGCACTTACGACTACGACTAGCAAACTTGTCATTCTTAGCTCGTTGATTATGAGCAAACATAATGAACCGAACACACGAAGATGATCAAGGAAGGAGGAGAATCAGACAAGACTTCATACTGGAGCGACTCCATTCAACACAACTAAGGTGTTCGATTAATCGAGCATAGTCAGCATAAGGCACACTCACCCAAAATGTAATTCCAGAAATCGCCAAAACGCAGGCACGCCGCAACATATGAGAATGTGTTGGTGCTTCCTCTCAACACGCCTATTCGCCGGGGTGTCCCGACACACGGTTTAAGTAACAAAATACCCGCCTCACGAAAGTATGGTTTCAACGCATTAAGTTCGCGTATATCACTACTTAACAATTTTAACAACCGCGAAAATTGTCGTTGAATCATGGCCGTGAATCGCATGTACTTGTCGATACTCCGCTATTACCAACAAATAGATCCAAACTACTTCTGGGAACAATCAGTCCACAATAGTAAAAAATAGCCGAGCACCGCTATGAGCCGAGTATCGTAAGGCCCTACAAATCACAATGAATTAATCTTGCAAAAATTCGTACTTTTATTATTACTCAAAGTAAAGCTACGACGTAGCATGTTTAGCACGATGACAAATCTCACATGGTTTGATAATGTTATCGCTACTATTATTACAAAACTAAGTAATTTAACTACTTTTCAAGAAGGATGACCCAATCGCAGGCTACAAAGATAACGACGGTCAACAAAATTTACTCCCAAATCTTCACGCGGAGCTTCGGACACAGTAGTATAGTCCATCCCGTTGTTCACCCCTGGCCCAATCACTCATCCTCGACGCGAGTCCCGAATAAGACATGATTTAGCATTAGTTATGAACTCACAACCGAGGTCCCTACTTAATCGCTGAATAAAATTAAATTACAATGAAGCCGGGGACATAAAGTACGTAATCAAGAGTATTAGATGAGTAAGTTTAATTCTTCCCCGCAATGTAGGCAAATACACATGACCCATCAGTAAACCCACGCCTCGTGAGGGTACCGAATGCACGCCACACAAAGACATCATAATGCACTGCTACATGATGTGAAAGCAACCCAGATCAATAAGCCACTTACCTGGAGGTGTGATGGTGTACCATATAGACATATACTGAGGAGTCGTCATTGTCACAGACCCTCATCTTTTGGAGCAGAAATGCCAAAGTAGCGCTTTTCACCCTTATTTATGACAGAGACATGAATTGCCGGCATGAGCGGCGTGCATACGACCACCACCACGCCCCAGACCGCCTACTTCATCAGCGCGAGCCGCACCACCATCACATCGCGAGGAGCACTTTGGAGGGTTTTCGAGACCCTTTTAACTCATACCACCAACCGGAGCTCGCAGAAGTTCGAAACACATAGTGCGATCGCGTGGCCGCTGACGAACAATGACTACAAACCAAATTACGGCGTCAATCGAGAAAGAGACTAAGACGAGGAGCAGATGCATATGGTACAGAAGAAACCACCACTGCAAGGAGCCGGGTCAAGAAGGCTTATAACCCCGCACTTCTTCTTCCCCGCGACACCAACAAATACGCCCACTACATCCGCGGCGGTTTCGCGCCAAAATAACAGAGCGACAAGACTATATGGATCGTAATAATCCCATCAAAATCGAAAGACGACGGAGTTACGACGCCGCGTGTTGATTTCGACGCTGCCACAAGTCTGGAAGTAATGGGGCTCTTGTCTTCATCTAATCGTCCCCAAAGCCGGTAAAGCTTGCCGAAATAATCACATGCAAAGGCCCCTCGCCATGCATTCACGAGGCGAGTTTTAATTTGATATACGCGAGACCATCAAGAACATTAAAACGAGCACAATGGCCCCACATACTTTTTGCATTCTCATACTGATAAAAGAGAGCGCACTGCGTGACAGAGTGTCATAGAGCCACGTGACGAAGAAGCTCAGATAGCATCCCAGCCTCCGACGCGCGAGGTGCTCGTTCAACAAGTACCATCAAGAAAACCAAATTTCCGACGAGCAAGAGCATGCTCTGACTAAGATGACCAAATATCAAAGTTATCCAACCGCAGCCTTCACGGTGGTGATAAGCTCAATGAGCCGATCTCAAGACACATCGACATAATAGGGGGAAGATGGATCGTTTTTTTTAGATTGGGCGTCACCCGTGGTGACTAAATAAGGCTAGGTTAAAAATTTATAGGCTTTGATACCATATTAAGATTACGTGAACAATCGAAATTGTATTGCTTTCTTATGAGCAATCGCTTTGAGTATTTATACACACACACAAGTCTAGGTTTAGGAAAGACGGTTTTGGAAAAGTCCAAAGCTCCAAGATTATTTAATACATCAATATTAAATATAATTTCCTTATTATCACACGTGCCAATAACACGCAAAAAATATGAAAATTAGATTTAATTATGTACTCATAAAAACGAATCAAGCGAGATCGCACATGAATATATCTACACTTATGTATCGAGAGATAACTGAAATTGAATGTTGAAGTGTGAATAGTTTACAAAATAAAAACATACAATGTGGATATGAATGGAGGGAGTATTGTAATAATGCATGCATTTGAATTACTTGTCACTCAAAATCATAACATTTCAATTTATTTTAACTGTTTTAGCGATTGTTAAGAGAATTGTCCATTACGTGATCATTCAAATCCTCAACATGGACAAAAACATTTATTTAATTATTTACTACGAGTATGAAATTACCCGTTAATTGTCGAAAAATTCCATTACAAAAACTACGAGTAACATTTAGTATGAATTTTAAAGTCATCCGTCAACCAATAATCACTAATTTTGATCAAGACAGTGAATGAAATGGTGTTGTCGATGATATCAAATTTTATTATCATCCTTTTAAATAAAATAATGCACCCTAATAATCGAGAATAAAATTTAAAAAATGTAAAATACGCGAAAGAGTATCATGTCGTCATTCGGTAATATTTTTTTCATTAATTTTTTTTTAACTTTTTAGGGGAAGAAACTAACCATTTTTTTCACCTAACAAGTTTTAGGTATATACTGCTCTTTTGTAAACTTTTTAAGGTAATTTCCAAAGCATCTTTTTTTTGCACACATTAACTTCCCACCCCAAAAAACTGAAACTTTTTTAAACTGGAAAGTAGCAGAAGGGGAATTTTAGATAGAAACTATTCACTTTGTACTATTTTACATTACTTTTAGAAATATTTCGTGTATTTTTTTTTTTAAGGTTATTATAACTGAAGGGTAAAAACAAACCATGTGGTATATCCACTATAAATGGAATAAGTAATAAATAGGTGAAAACCGAAGATGTCTTCTTATTCTAGTTGTTGGCTAGTTAGGACGGAGGTATTGTGAACAGTAGATCTCGAGTTTTGATAACTTTTTTTTTTTTTTTTTCGTTGTAACAGTCTTTTGCCTAGTGATGAACCAAAATATGTACAAATTTTTTTATTTAGTTCCTCATGATACATCAACAAATGTTAATTTCATATTACTTTCAAAATTGAACTTCGTATATTAATTAGAGCACACTATGAGTTTTGAAAAACACAATATACGATGTATAAGTCTAAAAGAATACACTTGAAAGTAATTTTTCGAGATGAATGAAAATAATGGAAATACGAATAAAATAGTGACATACGGAGTATTAAATTGTAGACCGTATATTTAATTAAATACTCGGGTATATCAGTATATGGCAGCAAGTGAAATAAACTCGATCACATGCATTTCCTGCTATATATGTATGTAGATCTAATTAAATGATTTTTGTATTTCAATACAATACATACAAATTTTTATATTTGTGGACTATAAATAAATTTGGATTTCTGAATTACAATGTACTACGTACATGTATATATGCTTACATATATATATGTCAGTCGAATATTCCATGAATATTTGACATTGTATTTTAGTTAATATTATCTTTGTAATTATCTACGTTTCCTTGTTTAGCTAGGTTGTTAATATTGTTTCCTTAATTATAGGAATGTAGCTAGCTAGGTCAATTGACATGTAACTATATATATTTGAGGAATGATAATGAAAACCTCAAGGAATTCCATTATCTGACATGGTATCCGCCTGAGAAGATTATTTCGATTATCTTCCAGATCCTGTGTCTCTGTGTGTGTCGTTCTGCCTTTCGCAATGACCGAAGATACACCTCCTCCTCCTCCCCCTCTCAAATCCCACCTACACCCCGTTTTCACCGTCACGAATATCCAAAATCGAGTCCGTGTTCTTGATGGCACAAAAGTTACATATGCATCTTGGGTTAATCTATTCAAACTGCATGCCCGTGGTTATGACGTACTCTCACATATTGACGGCACGGCTAGCCCTGCCGATACAGATGCGTCATATACCGATTGGTGTAAGGTAGATGCACATGTCCTCCAATGGATATACGGAACGGTCAGCGACGACATTCTCCCTCGCATTCTTGAAGACGAATCCACCGCTCGCGAAGCATGGCTCCGCGTCGAGAATATCTTCAACAATAATAAAGGGGCTCGCGCCGCTGCTCTTGAGTCTGAGTTTAATTCCCTTAAACTCGAGAATATGTCCTCTCTCGAGGCCTATTGTCAACGACTCCGGGAACTTGCTGGGATGTTGAAAGATGTTGATGCTCCGGTCACCGACCGACGCCTCGTCATACAACTGGTACGTGGTCTTCCAGGTGAGTATGATACTGTGGCCTCTTATATTAATCAAACTTCTCCGAATTTTGAAACCGCTCGCAGTATGCTAGAGCTTGAATTACATCGTAAGACTGGCCGCGAAGAAGCCGCCACTGCCTTGGCTGCCCCTCCGGCTGCCACCCCTGACCCGTGGGCTGACCCGACACCCAAGACCACCAACCCGGCTCCCCCTCGTCAGCCTCATAACAACTCCCATAATAATCGCTCCAATCGTCGCAACAATAAAAATACCCCTACTCACCCACAAAATCGCTCACAACAACCACCCTCCGTCACAGCACCACCACCCTCTTACCCGTGGGGACCACCACCAGGTTGGCCTACACCCTGGACTCCCCCACCTTGTCCCTACCCTACGTACCCTGGCTGGGCCCCTCAATGGCCGTCTCACTATCAGCAACCGCGCTCGCAACAGACTCGCGGTGGTCCGTCTCGTTCTCATGGGCAGGCTTATGTTATGGAGAATGAACCCTCTCAGCCCACTGATTTAAGCCAGGTCTTTCAAGCTCTCTCGGTGCAACACTCTGTGGATCCGTGGTATATGGATACGGGCGCATCGTCTCATTTGACCTCTGATCCAGGTATGATTAAATCTCCCTTTAATACGAGCAAAATTCGTTCTATTTACGTCGGTAATGGCAATAGCATTTCAGTTTTGGGTTCTGGTACCTCATCTATTCACACTGCCAACCGCACCCTTCACCTCACTCAAGTCCTTCACGCTCCAAACATTATTAAAAACTTAATATCTGTACGCCAATTTACCCGGGACAATAATGTTAGTGTTGAATTTGATCCATTTGGTTTCTCTGTGAAGGATATTCCGACTGGGAAAACGATTTTGCGGAGTGATAGTGACGGAGAGCTCTACCCCGTGTCAGCCGTCCCTGGACCCCAACCTACGCAGCCCGCTGCCTTGCTGACCCATGGCCCTGACATTTGGCACTCTCGTCTCGGACATCCCGGGACTTCTACTTTAAATTATTTACATTCTTCGTGTCGTATTCCTTTTAATAAATCTCATCACTCTAGTCTTTGTTCGTCTTGTCAAATTAGCAAACATAAACGATTGCCTTTTTATGATTCATCTTCTACGACTCTTGCTCCTTTTGATATTGTGCACAGTGATTTATGGACATCCCCATTATTAAGCACCAATGGTCACAAATATTATATGGTTCTCATTGATAATTTTTCCCAATTTGTTTGGGTGTATCCTCTGAAGTTTAAGTCACAGGTCTACGAAAAATTCATTCAGTTTCACAACTTTGTCCACACTCAATTCAATATTAAAATAAAATCTTTCCAATGTGACTTAGGACGAGAGTTTGACAATAATTCCTTTAAATCGTTTGCTGATAAACATGGCTTTGTCTTCCGCTTCTCATGCCCACAAACCTCTCCCCAAAACGGTAAATCTGAGCGCATGATTCAACGACTTAATGATATTACCAATGTCCTCCTTCACCATGGCTCGGTTCCTAAGCGTTATTGGGTCGATGCCCTTCATGTAGCCACTCACCTCCACAATATTCTACCCACATCAACACTACAATACCGCAGCCCCACCTCTGTTCTTTACCTCAAAAGTCCGTCTTACGATCACCTTCGAATTTTCGGTTGTGCTTGTTACCCGAATATGTCCGCCACTCGTCCCCATAAGCTCGCCCCAAAGTCTCTCAAGTGTGTCTTCCTAGGGTATCCCCCTAATCAAAGGGGTTATAGATGTCTCGAAATAGCTACTGGTAAATTATTCGTGTCGCGTCATGTCACTTTCGACGAAACCGTTTTCCCATTTCAGGATACGTCCTCACCGTCTAAACCACCTGAACATGACCCGCCCATACCCCTTATCCATGCCCAGCCTGTACCGACCCCTAACCCAATTCCCAACACTCCCCACACTCCTCCTGCTTCCCCAACCCGACAACCATCTCCACCCCCACAGACACCTCACACACCTACCACTCAACCTCCCCCCTCCACCCCTCCTTCCGCTCCCTCTCCCAGCCCACCGCCTCCCCCTCCACCCCCACGACGACCCATTATACCCACTCATGCCATGTCAACCCGCGGCATGAATGGCATCTTTAAACCAAAAGCCCTACATACATCGGCCCCACTCTCACCCGTCCCCAAATCCCCTCACCTTGCCCTACAGGACCCAAACTGGAAACGTGCTATGCAGGACGAATTTTCCGCATTACGGGAAAATCATACTTGGGATTTGGTCCCTCGACCGACTGATGCGTCTGTTATTCGTTGTATGTGGCTTTTTCGACATAAATTCAATGCAGATGGCTCGCTTCAACGATACAAGGCTCGCCTTGTAGTCAATGGTAAAACTCAACAAATTGGAATTGATTGTGACGAAACATTTAGCCCGGTTGTTAAGCCTACTACCATTCGGACAGTTCTCAGCCTTGCGGTCTCCAAGTCTTGGCCAATCCATCAATTGGATGTTAAAAATGCTTTTTTACATGGTACCTTGGAAGAAACTGTTTACATGCATCAACCACCGGGATTTGTTGACTCATCTGCCCCTACTCACGTGTGCAAACTACGAAAATCGTTATATGGTCTTAAGCAAGCGCCGCGGGCTTGGTTTCATCGGTTTGCAACGTTCATTATTTCGAAGGGTTTTATTAGCAGTAAATGTGACAACTCCCTATTTATTTACAAGACTCCTACTGCTACGGTGTACCTACTGTTATACGTCGATGATATCGTCATCACCGCATCCAGCCCTTCCCTGCTACGGTCTCTTATTCAATGTCTCTCCCGTGAATTTGCTATGACGGATCTCGGTAATTTGCATCACTTCTTGGGCATCTCTGTTCGACGGTCCACCAATGGCTTATTTTTGTCGCAAGAACAGTACGCCAAAGACATCATTAACCGAGCCAAAATGGCTTCGTGTAAACCATGCTCTACTCCTGTTGAACCGGGCTCTAAGCTTAGTGCCGACGCTGGTCCACAGTTTGAGGACCCTGCGCTTTATCGAAGTCTGGCCGGCGCTCTCCAATACCTCACTATTACGCGCCCAGATATTACTTATGCGGTACAACAGGTTTGCTTATTTATGCACGACCCCCGTGCCTCTCACTTTCAGTTTTTAAAACGAATTATTCGTTATCTTCAAGGTACTACTAGTCACGGGTTAACCATTCGACCTACCCGCACACATGCTCTTACCGCCTACTCCGATGCAGATTGGGGCGGCTGTCCTGATTCCCGTCGCTCCACTTCGGGTTATTGTGTGTTCTTGGGTGATAACTTGGTCTCCTGGTCCTCAAAACGTCAAGCCACCACCTCTAGGTCCAGTGCTGAGGCCGAATATCGCGGTGTTGCTAATGCCGTCGCTGAAACTAGCTGGCTCCGTAACTTACTTCTCGAATTACACGTGCCGCTACAACGGTCCACCGTAGTTTTTTGCGACAACATATCCGCCGTTTATCTCTCTGGCAATCCGGTCCAGCATCAACGCACCAAACATGTCGAGATTGACATTCATTTTGTTCGTGATAAGGTCAAAATTGGTGAGGTCCGCGTTCTTCATGTACCATCCGAATATCAGTATGCCGACATTTTCACCAAAGGACTACCTCGGCATCTATTTGATCGGTTTAAGGCCAGTTTGAGTGTTCGCCCTGCTCCCGCTCCAACTGCGGGGGCGTGTCAGTCGAATATTCCATGAATATTTGACATTGTATTTTAGTTAATATTATCTTTGTAATTATCTACGTTTCCTTGTTTAGCTAGGTTGTTAATATTGTTTCCTTAATTATAGGAATGTAGCTAGCTAGGTCAATTGACATGTAACTATATATATTTGAGGAATGATAATGAAAACCTCAAGGAATTCCATTATCTGACAATATATTATATGTAAATTAATTTGCATGCATATGATAACTTCAACAGCTGTATGGAATCAATTTTCTGACTTACCAAAGACAAATATGAAAACAAAATTGCAGACTAACTGCTGCCAAAAAATATTTTTCATGTATCGGAGAAAAACGGTAAAAAATAACACACATTCTCGTGTAAGTCAGACCTTAAAATAATAAATTGAATACTTGGTCCGGTAATATATCTTATTTCTAGTGTGCTATGGAGTACTTCTTAATCTCGATGATTAACATAAATTCTCAAATATTACCGTTGATTTATACAATAATTTTATTATAATATATATATGCACTTTATTTATTGCATGCTATCAGTTACGAGTATGAAATATTAACCTATACAAAGAATACTACAGTCCGTATAGCATATTTATACACGTTATACGTACAATCCTTTAATTTTGTAGAAGAGATTAATAGTACAGTGAATACTTCGTATAATTTAACCACGACAAATTCTATATATACAACGAAAAAATAAATTAATCGATTAATATTAATAACACGAATCGAAGTAGTATAAAAATTACTATATATATTTGCACAAATTGTTACACTAATTAAGTCACTAACATTTGTTGCTTACTAGTTACTACAGTATCTAATACGGAGTACATTTTTACCTAAGCTCACTAATAAACATCTAATTTAAAAAAAAAATACAATACTAATAACCACACTAATTAATCTCACCATCATAAACATCTACATCATGGAGGTATATATGACCGTGGAAAACGTAGATAACTTTTATCTTCTCATATATGACCGTCTTACACGATATTTTGTATCTCTTCAGGCGTACTGGTATAGACCGATCAATAAATATATATTCTTTGTATTTCTTCAGGCATACTGGTATAGACCGATCAATAAATATATATTCTTTGTATTTCTTCAGGCGTACTGGTATATAGATCGATCGATAAAAATATAATATATATTTATAAGTGTATATATATTATTTATATATGTGTGACTCAAGAATCACCATTTTTGCGCCAACTAACAAGCATAGAAACACACCTCTTCATAATGTAAAACCTAGCTTTTTGCTCCTTAGCTAAATTGCTACATTTCTTGCCAAATGCATTGCTTTTCTTCGAAAAATTCGACATTAAATTTGTCGATTTATTATTATGTTTAGTAGATTGGCTTCTTCTAAGTGTAGGAGATGAAGGACATGAGCTTTTAAGTGAAGAACTTCTACTTAATTTATTAGAAGATGATGAGGGTTTTTGAGAAAAACTTCTAAGAAAATTATTATTATTATTATTATTAGGTGGTGATTTTGAAGATAAATTATTATTTTTGTGTGAGTAACTACGCATTAATGATGATGAGTCTATGTAATGTGATGAAGATTTTTGTGTTGATGAATTTTCTTTTTTGAATAATTTCCATTTTTTCTCTGATGATGTTGAGTAGAAATTTGAGTCTTCATAAGCCATGGGGTTGTTAAGAGAATAAAGTATTGAATTATTTGATGTGGGTTTTGAAAATTTTGCTTGCAATTTGTCAATTGTTGTAAAGGGGTGTTATTTGAGGGTATTTATATAGGAGTTAAACAAGAAAAAAAAAATTATATCATACTAACACTATCATTGTTATAAAAATATACTCCGTACTTCGTATAAAGTACTCCGTATGAAATATGAAATATGAAGTATCGCTATTTTTTTTAAATGGTTATTTCTCTTTTTAATACCTCTTCAAATATCTATGAGTAAATATTGTGAAATGTATACTTTAATACTTATATGAAAATATTTCAGTGACCACACAAATTTTATGGTTTATTATTTACTCCCTTCTTTAAAAGCAAAATTGCACATATACTTTATGCACAAGTTTTAAGAAAACGGTTTTATAATATTAAAATGACAATTAGTGGGAGGAAAATTTTAATATTTAATGTTAGTTGTATTAAAGATGTGAGTCCTAGTAATATAATACTTCCTCTATTCCATTTGATTCTATACGTTTGCTTTTTGCACGTACGTCGATACACGTTTTCTTTTGTTCATATCTTTAGTTACGTATTTCAAAAAATTATAAAAATTTGATATTAATAATGTATTCAAAAAGACAATTAAAACAAGATCCCACATGATTATGTTTTATTTTATATGTTAAAAATTATATCGACCATTATCCTCACTCGTGAATAGTGTCGAAAAAGCAAACGTATAGAATCAAATGGAATGGAGGAAGTAGTATTATTTGTATAGCCAAAAAAAAAATGTGCAATTTGGATATGAATGGACTGAAAAGGAATAAGTGCAATTTGGAGTTGAATGGAGGGATCGGAGTATTATTTTAAATTTTTTCATCACTTTTCTTTTTTCTTTTTTTTTTTTTTTTTTATAAAATCAAAGTCTTATTTTGCCACAAAAAAAAAGGAAATAAAATAAAATTATGTTTCTTAATAGAGTAGTTAATATTACTTTGATAAATGAATTAAATTTATATTTTTGAACCGTACAGGAACCAAAAAAGTAAAAGAGAGTAAAATTGACTACTGAATACACAATAAGTGATCATATGAGTATATATACGGAGTATATGGAGTACTATTTAACTCAAAGATAATATTCCTTTCGTTCTAGTGAATTGTTTACAGTTTGACATTTTTGTGAGGGAAATTTGAAAAAAAATGTAAACAAATTATTGAAACAGAGGAAGTAATTAAATACTCCTATTTAATTTAGATGAAAATTAAAAGCAAGTTAAAATTTCAAGACATCATACGTACGTACGAGAATTATTTTATACTCATTATATAAATTTATCATAATTTTAATATCAAATGAAATATATACTCCGTAGTAATTATTTATCGTGCAAATGAAACAGTTTCTCCGAAATCAAACATTTGAGTGATTGATTAATTGGTGTAATACTATGTAGTCCTTGGAGCACATGTACTGATGTACACATTGTCGAGTTTTTTTTTTTTTTATATCTTCAAATTTCATTGTTTTTTTAGGGGTTAATTGAGTATAATAATTTTTTTTATAATTATTTATCGTGCAAATGAAACAGTTTCCCCGAAATCAAACATTTGAGTGATTGATTAATTGGTGCAATACTATGTAGTCCTTGGAGCACATGTACACATTGTTGATTTTTTTTTTTTTTGTTTTGTTTTGTTTTATATTTCAAATTTCATTGTTTTTTTTTTAATGGTACCAAAAAAAAAAAATCATAGAAGCACAAATAAAATATGATATGATGAGGTACATGTATATGTCACTGTTTAAATCTGACGTGGCTTGATTCTATAGGTACTTGTGCATAAGAAACATGTTTATACACTGTTGATAATTTGGGTACTTTATTACGACCTATGGTCCAACCTTTTAGTTTGACTTCTTTAATGGATTCAAACTCCCTTGTTGAATCATTTATGCCCTATTCCTGCCTTAATTATCTCATTAATTAATCATTAATCATGATTAGATAGTCCTCACTCTTGATGAATCAAGGTTTTTGTTCAAATCAAGTCAAATAATTTATAAAATTCAAAATATATATACGTTCATTAGATCAGAAAATGAGTTTTAATTACGCCTGTACGTGCTTGTACAAACTTGACATATTTTAATTAACTCGTATGAAATCTTATCCACTGATTAAGTCTGATTTGAGTTCAACTCAAACTATCATCAAATCTGATCTAATTTTAATTAATAGTGTAATTTTTAAAATACTTTTCAATCTGTCTCTAAATCCATGTAATCGAAACGTGTGAAATTAATCAGCCTATTAATTAAATTAAATCAAAGCGATATTACATATAGCTTAGTTTGTTTTAATTATATATTTCATATTTTTTTTAATTAATTGTGAGGAAATCAGTTTGATTTGAGTTTAATATGTCTTGTTACGAATTAAGTTTTTTAGATATAAAAGTAACTAATAAATAAGGTAAAGTGATTTGAAGTTATTGAGCTTGGAACACAAATCAAATGAAAGCTATCAAATTATGTAATGTGGCAATTAATTAATGAAGTTAAAATGGCATTTATCATCATGTAATACAAGAGTAGTATGTAGTCACAAGTTCACATGGGAGTTCATGTGATAAGGTTGTACTTGTTGCTTTAAAATGTCTTCACACAATACACATACATAAATACATGGCCACATATAATTTTATTTTATCAATATCATTCAATTCATGCTTTGTTATTGCAATGATAGACTTGTGGAGTTTTTCACTTGTATGATTGTTTGCTTATTTTCCATACTTCACACGAGTTTTGACATGACATTTCTTTGTTCCCATCGTGCGAATACTATTCGATAATTAATTGATACACTTTATCCGTTTCAGTGATTTGTTTACAATTTGAATGAGAGAGGTGTAAAGACATGACTGAGACAGAGGGAGTATAAGTTAACGAGTTAGTCATCTTATTATTTCTCGATCAAATGGTATAAAATCTTTTGTTGTATGAACATAATTATGAATTGAGCTCATTTATTCTAGCGCAGAAAATTAAGATGTGATTATAGTCATTCAGCCATTTTAGTTACTCCCTCCGTTTCAGTGAATTGTTTACAGTTTGACTTTTTTATGAGGGAATATGAGCCTACCAATACTACTAGTTGGGTGTGGAGGCAAATCTGTAAAGTGAAACAAATTCTCAAACCTGGTTTTTCTGTGGACAAATGGCAATCCAAGGATGGGAGGTATACTATTAAGAGCGGATATGAATGGTTGTGTGGAAGACAACAGCAGGTATCTTGGGCTTTTGATGTGTGGAACAGGTATAATTTACCCAAGTGGACGTTTATAGCGTGGCTGATTCGATTGCAACGGTTGGCTACCCTTGACAGATTAGCTAAATTTGGGATAGTTGATGTGGTGGATTGTTACTTGTGTGCACGGGCGCATGAGTGCAGCTCTCATCTGTTTTTTGATTGCATCTATAGCAGGACGTGTTTGGCCGGCTGATATAGGGGCATGGCTTGGATGGCAGATCTCGGCTGAAAACTGGCGGGTACTTCTCAGACGAAGAGCGTTGTCGAAATTCCAGAGGGCAGTTGGCGCGGCTGCGATTAATGGTTTAATGTATGGATTATGGATGCAACGCAACAAATGTAGGCTTGAGGCTACGCTTCTCTTTCCTAAAGGGGTGGTAGTTCAGGTTAAGAACATGCTTATGTCGAGGCTTGATGTCTTAGATGTGAGTCATTTGTCCATTAGAGATAAAGCTTGGCTTCTGTCCATTAGGAGTGTCATGTAATTAGTTTGGCCTTTCTCCCAAAATTGAGTGTGGTTGATGTAATTTGGAATGTTTTGGATTGAAATTAATATATCTTACCTTTCACAAAAAAAAAAAAAAAAAAAAAAAAAAAAGTCAAACTGTAAACAAATGACTGAGACAGAGGAGTATGAAAAAGATGAGATCTAATTAACATTGTAGTTAAGTAGCTTTTTAATTACCTTATTTAGCAGTATCTTGTTTCTCTAGAAGTTTCGTCCCCCGCTCTTAGCGTTGAAAGTTAGTTGTGCTACCATTTTATTTAATATGCAATGTATAGAGTACATGTGTTTCACTATAATTCTACTATTTCACTATAATTAACTTATTTATCAGTATCTTATAATTGAAGTATTTCTGTAGAAGGTCACGAAAATTGCTAAATTGAAAGTTGGAGGGTATCGATGTATCATAGATACAAACATAAAAACTTGAATACCATTGAAATGCGTCAAATCTCAGGGACATCATAGTAAATTTCCCTAAAACATTTCTAGAAAATAATTATATTCCATATTATTTTTAAAAAATAAATTATTTTTAATATGAGATCATGGTACTTTTCCCCAAAACCAAATCTAGAAAAGAAGGACAGTTGAAAACGGCGTAGTAAAAAAGATTTACGTTAAATTTGCAATTTGCAAATTAAAATGCACATGCACGCATATGCATGGGTATATGTCAAAGACACAATTTAATTTCTTTGATTTTAAAGTCTTTTGAATTGAAAGCACCGCCCTTTTAAATTTTTTCAACTCCATTTCTCTGACATGCTTCCACTCTTTTCTACTCTTTAATTAATTATTTACCTTTTTTCTTTCTTACGTTGATGGTTTTGACATATACTCCGTAATTAACTATTTTGGACTAATTTAAAACAATTACAAATTTGTGGATTAATATTTATATCCTTAATTTTAGGTATATGTCATTCGATTTGAATAGTAACATTTGAAAGTTATCGAGGTTTTGACGATGTCATATATGAAGTAGGAGTAGTATTATACGGTGATACTCATAAGAATTTTGAAATTTCATAATGAAACTCATTCACTATTTTGATAACTTTTATAAAATGTTCATAAAATTATTAATTTTAAAGCCTCCCATACAAGATACTTGTATAATCATTTTTCGTGGATTACATGTTTTATAAACTTTTTTTCAAGTCATATTCTATGATTTGTTCTCTTTTTAATTGTTTAGAAGTATATTTTAGTGATCACTCATTTAAGAAAAAACATCGTCATAACTTAGAATGAAGACCATTTATACTTTCTTATTTACATTCAGTTAATTTGTTGATTATTTCTTTTACTTCTAGCAGCTATTTTATCATATTTATTACTCCTTAAGTTTATTCTCTACTATACTAGAACTACATCATAACCGGTAACTATCGATAAAAATGTTTCTAAATTTCACAATTACTATAAAATTTTATTACTTCTGTGCATTTCCAACAAAGTGATCAGAAATCGAGTTTTTTATTTTTTTTTTATTTTTTTTACCAATCGATACTAATTTTGCTTAGGATCCAAGGAAGTGAAAGTGATACTCCGTAAATATTTACTCCGTAGTATAAAATCTGACAGCATGTTTTGAAATAATACTAGTACGTACACACTACACACTTACATATAATATATTTTGACCAGTCAAACCAAAATTGCAAAACATTTGTTCATGTAAATGTGAATATGTGATTGTGAATCGAGATATATTTATCTACACTATCTCTGCACACTGCACTTGTGTTCAATTAATCTATCATGCATTATTAATTATTTATATACTATTTTATTTTATTTTGATACCGTCCATTTTCTTGCACCAATTATTATTAGCATATCCTATAAAACTATTTATGGTTTTTAAACATTCAAAAAAAATTGGATATTGTTGAGTTTCTCATATACTCTTCTCTATTTTTTTTTCTCCCTATTTTTTAGATTAATAGGTGTGGTATTGACCCGGTAACTGTAATTTATACGGACTATATTATTTATTTTTTTACATTTATTTTAGTCAAATGTTGGTTGGGAGACAGATGTAAGTACGTAACAGTCACACGTGAACAAATTGAGTACTACGTACGGAGTACTTCAATAACTTTAAAAGTTATTAATTTTGTCGGGTGTACCACATTATCGTACATAGACAATTAGTTGTGAATATCACAAGCTACTAAACTAGTATTATTATATGGAGACATTGAGTATATAAAATTACTTTATTTATTATAAATGGAAACTATGACTCTACGAGCAATGATTAAATAAAAAAAAAAAAAAAATGAAAGTAGTAGATATTATATGAGACTGTCTCATGCCTTCCAAGTTTCAACATAAAACAATCAAAAAAATGCTTACAAAAATATGAATAACTATATTAGAATATTACAATATATTACGGAGTATATTATACCGAAATGATATGTGTAATCATATATTCATATATAACATATTTTAGGTTATGAATTTAGCTTCCCATATCATGTTGCTTCTTAGATATCGGACGAGTAGTATATATAGTCTCATATATTGTAATTGTAATTGCTGAGAACACATTGAATAATAATACCGTCTTTACAAGTTACTCCGTATTATTTCTTCCTCTCATATTCCTATCAAACTACCTATAGAAAAAATCTCACATCAACGGTTCGATAGTTTCATTTTATTGAAGCTCTTAAATTCAATCTATTTTAACAAGTCTGAAAATTTATTGAATTTAGTGTATTTTTATATAATAATGCTCACAAATGTTTTTAAAATTATCCAAACTTTAATAAAATAGGTAAAAATAAGATGAAAAATCAAGTACTCCGATACTACGTATAAACTTATCGTAAAAAGTTAGTAGTACAAAATTTAGCGAGACAAGAATACGGGCTAGTGTAAACGAAAAAAGGGCCCATGCGTACACTTGGGCCTAATAAAATTGCACTACAGTTCATATACGGGCCAGACGGCCCAGGCCCAACAAAGGTTTTGTTACAACTAATGTTGACTCGCCATCAGCCCATCACAGACAATTCCGTTTATTTTTCTGAGATTAAATCCTCTATTTTTTTTATTTTTTTTACCAATTGTAATGTAACAAATTTATGGTTGAAAATTATCAATGAAATTAGTTTTTCTCTCAATAATAATAATAAAATTTGAAGATTATATTTGATAGCATACTCCGTATGATTAAAAATGTACAATTAAATCGAATATGATAGTAAAAGATTTATAATTCACATCAAAACAACTTCTATAAAATTTTATTTTTGACGCAAAAAAAAAAAAAAAAAAAAGATGTGTATTTGTGGTAAAAACACGATCAATGTGATGCGTTGAAGATCGCACAAAATATAAACAGAGTGAACACTATGATTTGGATAGAGTATACGAAGTATTTTGTACGGAGTACTTCACAATATTAATATCTTATGGAGTAATTTGTACTTCGTATTATGTGTAATGAGTACGGAGTACATCTCTTTTTTTTTTTTTTTTTTTTTTTTTGTTTGGGGGGGGGGGGGAGAGAACAAAATTGGAGAATTTAAGTGAAAATTAAAATATATATATGTAATACTTCCTCCATTCCATTTGATTCTATACATATTCTTTTTTCGGAAATTCCAATCAATTCTATACATTTCTATTTTAGTCTCTACTTTATTAAACTAAAAGACCAATATACCCTTCACTAATACCCACTCAACTTGGAGAATTTAAGTGAAAATTAAAATATATATATGTAATACTTCCTCCATTCCATTTGATTCTATACATATTCTTTTTTCGGAAATTCCAATCAATTCTATACATTTCTATTTTAGTCTCTACTTTATTAAACTAAAAGACCAATATACCCTTCACTAATACCCACTCAACCCACTTGCAAACAATAAAGTAGGGGTATTTAAGTAATTCCATTATCTACCCCACTTGATTTTCTTCTACCTTAATTACCGTGTTTTGGTCAAACGTATAGAATCAAACGGAATGGAGGAAGTACTAAATATAAAAAGTGAATTTTTGATCCTTTATTTTTAGGTGTACTCTAGTATACGGAGTAACAGTTAGTAATGACGATAAAACTATTTAGTTAAACGGTAATAGAAAAATAAATTATTTAGTTAACGGTCTTACCATTAATTCACGGTAATAAAAAGTTTTTTCTAAAAAAAAAAAAAGAAGAAAAGAAAGAATCAGGTGACAGGAGGAAGTAGGAGTGAGGTGGAGCTGCGGAAAAATGATTCGAAAAATAAACAGAGGGAGTCAGTGGGCAGGCAAGCGCGTCAACTCAATTGATTGTTCCGTACGATAATGTATCATCAGCTGTCACCTGGTCCCTCCTCAGTCCTTTCCCCTCTCTCTCTCTCTCTTTATTTACTCTTTGATTCTCCACTCCCCACTCAATCTTTAAAGGGATGTGCTTTACGCAGTCGGCATTTCATTTCGCGCAGTCGACATTTATTTTCACTAATTATACTTAAGGATTTTAATAATTAATTACTCTCTCCGATTCAACAGGTTTTTAACGTTTGACCAAAATCCCCCTCACAAAAAAAGTCAAACGTTAAGAACCTGTTGAATCGGAGGGAGTATCTATTTAGGTTATTAATATCTATTATTAAGTTTCGAATTATTATTTTGGAAATTTTAAAACTTTTACGAAAAATCGTGCTCCCTCTATTCAAGTCCATTGGCATACCTTCATTTTTCACATTTGTCGAGGCGCATTTTGTAACGACAATATCTATAGTTCTAAATTGTGTAAAAATTTAAATATTTGATTTTAATGTTGTACTTATAAAAACGAATAAAACAAGATCTCACATGACTATATTTTTATTTATACATTACAAGTTATACCGAAGATTCTTCACCTATGTGAATAGTGTCAAAAAAGAAGGGATGCTAATGGATATGAATGGAGGGAGTATAATTTTAAACACGGTATTAGCAAAATAGTAAAAAAAAATTCACTCACTACCCTTATCTTTTAACCTTATCTTTTCACTCACCACTTATTTACACTTTAAAAAATTCACTCACTACCCAAAAAATTATAAAACTCTAAAAATGTCCGACGATTTAAGCGATGAGAATGAGGTAATTTTTATATTTTATACTTCGTATCTATTTGTGTTTTTTTATAGTGTATTTGATAATAGAAAGTTTTAAATGTTGATATTTGAAAAACGATAATTTTGAAATTGAAATCGTCGAATGAAAAAAAAAAAAAAAAAAAAAAACATGGCGTAAGGGTGAGTGGCAATGTGGGGGTAGATTGCGGAGGGTGAATAGATGATGTGCATGCACATTGCGAAGGGCGACATGGTGATGTGTTGACACATTGCGGAGGGCGACAGGGTGATGTGTGTGCACATTGCGAAGGGCGACAGGGTGATGTGTTGGCACTTCACCTAGGGTGTGTAGGTGATGTGTAGGAGTTTAACGTAGGGCTTGTAGGTGATGTGAAGTCCACGTTTTTTTTTTTTTTTTCTTTTAACAATTTGTTTAAAAAAAATATCAATTTATTGCAAATAATGAATAATACAAAATCGAGGAATTCATTTTTTAAGAGTATCCAAAATAAATTATAAAATAACGTAAATGTAACGACAAAAATATTTACGGATTTTATGAAAATATCAAATTTTAAAAATTTGTAATTCAAAACATTACAAATAATATTACTAACAAAAAATAAAAAAATAATTATGAAATTCATTAAGTGTAATTAGTGAAAAGAAAAACCGACTGCGCAAAATAATTTGCCGACTGCAAAATAGCAAATGGCTCTTTAAACCCACTTCTTTTTTTTTCTTTTTTTTCTTTCTTTTTTTTTTTTTTTATTTTTAATTTCAACAAAATAAAGTTGCTTATACAAATACTCCATAATTTTAGGTGTAAATGATTAGAACCGAGGTATTGTGTACGGAGTACAATAAATTATGTTAGAGTATAAAATCAATATCAAAATTTCAATTGTTAGAATTAGTTTTTAGATTAAGTTGGTTTCTGCGAAATATTAGAGTTTTATATGTAGAGATCACAATTTCAAACTCACTACCCTTCACTTTCAAAGTGAAATATATCGCATCAAGTAGGCTAACATGTACTGTAGTTGTTTTCACACTTTAAACTCATAGGACATTCGTTTACAGAGATCTATTAAAGTCAGAGTATATAAATCGATCTTGAGCCTCTAATGATCAGGCTAAACTTTTGGGTAAGTTGGTTATTCACATATTTTGAGTTCAAATCATCATCCATCTTTGTAATGGCCTTTTTGCTACTCATGAACCCAAAAAAATAAAATAACTTATTTTCGTTTAATTTTATTTATCACATGATTTTACTCCTTATGACAAAATCACATACATTTTATATGTTATGAGTAATTAGTGCCACAAGACTTATTCTTTTATACTCTCTATACATTTATATGTTATGACAAAATATTAGATTGTTTGGTCAATTAAATGAAATATTAATATAGAGAGTATAAGAGAATAAGTCTTGTGACAGACGACCTTTTTTTTAAGACCAGTATTAGACAAGTGCTATTAGATACTCAACGGTGGTCACCATACACCTAATTGAGAACGAAAAAAAATAATTTTAAAAAATACCATCTTTTTTAAGACTAGGCCATCAAAAGTAAAACCGTAACAAAATATTAACAATTCTATGAATCGAATATACTAAGAACCTGTTCTTTCGGACTTTCTGGTGAATCAATCGAACTTAATGGATCGAATGTAATCGAACTTAATCGAATCGAATGAATCGAATCGAATGAAGTTTAATTAAATAACATAGCTGTGTTGAACTGAACTAAATTGAATGAATCGAATCGAATGAATGAATCGAATCGAATCGAATCGAATCGAATCGAATCGAATCGAAATGTATTGAAAATAAGTTGGAAAGAACATGTCCTAAGTACGGAGTAATTACTCTGTATATTTTTAGTTCAATAATAATAAATAGATTATTATATATACCGAGCAATAATTTATTATAAGTACGGAGTAATTGTGCATGCTAATATTTATACTCTGCTTTTTATGCACTTAATTATGCATTTATTTGTTGGCTTTGTCTCCCAAATTGTCTTTGTTTAATTGGTCCTATGTTATAAAGCCGAATAAAGCATGTGTTTATGTTATCTGAACTACTACACTTTGGATAATATTTGTTATAATAGCTTGTGTGCAAATGATTTGTACTCCTGTTTACCTGGAGCTTTATTATAGAGCAATTTTTTTGTACAAAGCTGTTTTATACATTGAGTAGTACGGAGTATTTTATTATCAGTTAAGTTTATTTAATAATGGGAATCATATTCGGTTGAAACTTATTTAAAGTAATACTTCTTCCATTTCAATAGGTTCTATACATTTGATTTTATAAGAGATGAAAATCTTCGACATAACTTTTAATATATAAAATAAGAAATAGTCATGTGATATCTTGTTTTAATTGTCTTTTCGAGAGCATTATTAATAATTTACAGAATTATATAGGTAAAGATATGAACCAAAGAAAACGTGCATCGACATACGTGTAAAAACCAAATGTATAAAATCTATTGAAATGGAGGAAATAATTAATTACTATGAGTATAAAATATTATTTAGTCAGATACAAAATCTTTTTAATCAAGTTATAGTGCAACAAACTATCTTGTACTCCGTAGAACATTTTAATAAGTATTTTAGTGTAACGAAGTACGGAGTATTAAACTATTCTTATCAATTATTTTAGGGGGTTAATTGAATATAACTCCCTTTTATAACACTTTTTTTCAAAATAACTCCCTTATATGTTATTTTTATGACATAACCCCCTTTTAAGACACTTTTATTTCTAAATCACCCCCAACGTCGAATTTTTTTACTTAAAAATTGCAATTAAAGACATTATAGGGTATGCCATTTTCAAGATACAACCACCAATGTCTAAAATATATCGACATCTCTTGAGAAATCTTTGTTTAAAGGTGTGAATATATACCATTATTTTTAAGTAGCATATTTCGACTTTGGGGGTAATTTAGAAACAAAAGTGTCTTAAAAAAGGGTTATGTTATGAAAATAACATATGAGGGGGTTATTTTGAAAAAAAGTATTATAAAAGAAAATTATATTCAATTAACTCTATTTTAGGATACAACTGTTGTACGGAGTACAACCGTTCTCATGCGCGATATGCCGATATACTATTTCAAGTGTAGAAAAAGTAGTGGACCTTGCTACACAAATGGAATATGAACAATGGTTAGATATTATCTTTAATATGTTACCAATTATTCATCTATTTTTTAGAAATAAATTATTCAACATTAGATACAAAATTATCTTCTCTTATCTGTGAAATTGAAATTAACTATATACTCCGTTATTCTCAAGTGTTCAAATGATAGTTCACCTAGAATTTAGAAGCATTTGGGAACAAAAGAGTAATGATAATATAACACCATTAATAATACCTCCAAATATACGGAGTAGTCAATTTCGTACTTAATATTAGTTGACTTAATTTTAATGAAACTCTAATCTCTGTAAATCTTTGATTTTGAAATTTTAATACTCTCTCTGGTTCAGTGAATTGCTTACAAATTGAATTTTTTGTGAGAGGATATGAGAAAAATGTAAACAAATGACTGAAGATGGAGGGAGTAATAAAGTTGATAATTGATAATCGAAAAATAGTTCCGCTTATCATCATTTAAGTATGATCGAGTCCACAAAGTAAAGATTTGATCATGTAAAACATGATCACATTTAAGTGACTAATTAACATATACTCCGTACTACCTACGCATGCCTTTGTTTATTTATCTCTAACGATTGAAGAAGGGACCTCATCGTGGTCCAATAGATTCATTTCATTATAAGTTGGACAAAAACAACAAACACAAAAAGAAGTCAATAATTAAAGTAATTGGTGTGGTAACTGGTAATAAGTGCATAACCACTATTCCACTAACCATATTATATGTCAACCCATGTGAATGTCCGATATATATCATCTTTTACATGTAACAATATTTTCTAAATGAAAAACCTTGAAAATTCAAAGTGCAAATAATTAGTTTTAAACTGATCTCGTTGAAACGTATGCATGTCTCGTTTGTCGTTGCTCACGTTGGCCACTCTGTTAAACGGTCTTGACAAGAATACACTTCATATAATAAAAAGTACGATCAAAGAGTATCTCTTTTACAGCAAAGGATCCCAAATTATGATTTAACAATTTGATACATCCTATTATAATTTTAGGGAAATCTTTTGTTTGAATCGATGTAATAAAAAAATATTCTGAATTGACTTCCGACGGTTGACGATCAACTTGTATCCATGCATTGAAGAAATGCGCATCGACCAATAAAAAGCACAAAAACCTTGAAATGAAACCCTTAAAGGAAAAACCCTAAGAACAAGGACTAAACCATCTCACCAACATATATATATATATATATTCTTTTTTTTTTTTCGAAAACAGTAAAAATACAAAAAATTAAATATTTAATTTAATTGATTATAGAGTTTATCATCAATAATTTTTTGAATGGTGGCCCCAAATTTTTGTTAGAAATTAGGGTTTTTTTTTGGAGAAGATACCTAGTTTGAATTTTTACGTCAGATTTCCAAAATAAATTTCAATTTTATTTTAAAATATTCATAAATATTCCGATAAAAAATAATTATACATAATCAAAACTCAAAACTTCTACAAAAACCGATATCATAATCTGTAGAAAAAAACAATAACTAAAAAAAAAAAAAAAACATATGACGGCTAGAAATATCTCTAGAAAAATAAAGTTTTAACCGCGGATAACATGTGATATGTACTCGTATTAATTTGAAACTAGTTGAACAAGTCATGGTCATGTATTGCACACAAGATTAGTTCAGTTCTTTGAAAAAAAAAATATATAAATCCAACATTAAATTAGACTAAACACCACATGATGAGTATTTCATTATATTAGATGTAAAAAATAATTTGCATTGAGTAAATTTAATTATTGAAAAAAATAAGAGTATAAAACAGTCAAAATAATACTTCGTATGTCCTTATTTTGTTGAAATAGAATAGGTATAGTAAAATCATAAATGAGAAAGTACACAAAATAATTGCCAATACATTTCTTGTATACCGTTATTTTTAGATTCAGATTAATAATGGATTAAAAAAAAAAATTAGGGAAAATAAATGATATGGTATATTATCTTATATGTTATGATATATTATCTTAGAGAATAAGTTAGAATTAAGTAGATCTACTTAATTCTAACTTATTCTCTAAGATAATACGGAGTATATCATAACATATATGGTATATGATGGTATATTCTAATAATATACCATATCATATTTTCCCTAATAAAAGGAAATACGATCATGTTCATAAATTAAATCTAGCTATAATTATTTTCGAAAATAATAAAAAGAAAAATCGTAGCTTAGCTACACAATAAAATGTTACCAACAACATGTTCTAATACAGAGAGTGGTTTTCTTTTCAGAAAGTAGTACTCGTTATTTTCTTATTCATCTGATACATGAAAATACAGAAATGTATTACGATTTATTATATTCATTTTTTTTTTTGTTCAATAATTATTTTATTCAATCTTTGCATACATACTTGAAGTAAAAAATAAAAAATAAAAAAGAAATTATTTTTTTCGGTGATAATGTAACATAACACAAAATATAAGCTCTTGTATATGTTCCGATTAATAGTTAGCATTAACATTAATAATTAATACGGAGTACTCCGTAATAATATTAAAAATGAATCGTTTTAGAAAAAAATATTTATAATAAATAGATAACTATAGATCGAAACACGAATTAAATTAATAAGCCATGCAAATTAATTAAAGAGTTAACTAGCATACACGAGTGACGACTCACCTTATGTTATGATGAATTGATGATCACACAAAAAAAAAAAAAATTATTGAGCCAAGTATGCGCTGATGCAGCATCATCAAGATTCTCATATGATAATAGTAATAATAATCTCACTAATTAATTGCTAATAATAATAATAATTATTATAATTAATAATAATATAATCGGTAATTAATTAAAAGAGGAATAATAATAATAAGTAGTATGTGAATCTTGGTGATGCTGCATCTGCTCAAACTGACTGACTACTTTGGTTTTCTATACGAAAGCAAGGCTGATTTAATGAGGAGATAAAGCCTTTAAGACTTCTAAGCCACATATTGGAGGTTTATATATAGTCGTGGAACCATCAAATTAGGGTATTGTTTGTGGACTACATATACTGTATTATATTATCGTAATTGAGACGTGTTACTTTTAAAATCATATACAGGGAGTATATATATTTTATACGGAGTATTTAGAGAGGATGTTAAGCAATATGATTGTAAAGTTATCTGAAAGTTAGAACTGTTTGGGAAAGCCCAGGTGAAAAAGGTAATTTGAAAGGTGAAAAATTGGTGAAAAAGTGAAAAAGGTATTTGGCTGAAAAATTAGGTGAATAGGTGGTGAAAGGTATTTGGAAATATGGTGAAAAGGTAGGTGAAATCGATTATATTGTTTGGTAAAGCAATTTGAAATAATAAGCTGAAATAAATTAATTGACATAAATGGGCGTGATTTTTATTTTATAGATAAAGTTATAAGGGTATAATAAGAAACAAACTTATAACCAGCAAATTTATTTTTTTAATAAGCTACATAAATCATTTTTATTTAATTTAGGCTTAAATAAGGCTTAAATTAGTGAAATATTTTCCAGTACCTTCACCAAACACTTCCAGGTTAAAGAGTGAATTGAAATTTTGGTCAACCAAATAATTGGTCGAATAAAATAGTGAAAGTTCTGTAAAGCAGTACTTAAACTGAGTGTAAAAATATATATATTAGTTGTGGATTATAATTATCATGATTTTAAATACGTTTTAATTTGGCCATATTTTTTGAAATTTTTTATTAAATAATTTAACTAAATTTATTAAAATTAAAGTAAACTAAATTAAATGAATCGAAAAATGAATTCAAGGAGCTTAGGGTTATTTGTCAACATGTGATATGTGTGACCTAGAGCAAAAAAATTCATATCGATCATGACCCCAATTTGTTGTCTTATACTCCGCACTTCAAATTATTAAAAAAAATTGTCATTGATTAATAATTAAGGTATGTATGGTCCAAAACCAAACTAATGAATAACGTTACTAAATTTGTTTTGGGTTTTGCTTTAACGGAGGCGATTACATTGTTTGCCAAAGAAATGTGAAAAGTTTTGCCGTCTTTTTTTGACCAGTAAATTAAGTTAATTTAGTAGTAAGAATATTTGTTAAATTTTTTGCTTGGTTTCTCCTTTCAGTCGAGTCATTTCATACCTCTCCCTGTGTCTTCTAGTAGGGCAAATGCCCATTAAGAAAAGGTAAGGCAAATAAACTTCTTCCAAAAAAGACGGAGAAACTTCATCAATTACAACAAGACTTTGTTTGCTAATGTTATTATTTTAACAATCTGAAATAAATTGTTTGTAAAATTACGCACTGTTATGTCTTACAAATTAAAACAGAGTAGTAAATATTGATGCATGATTTTTATTTTATTTTTTGAAATATTGTTGTTTGTGTGCTTTTTTAAGACTTTAAATTTACATTTTATTGAGTCTGATGATAAACAACAAATTAATGTAGTCATTGTAAAATATATCAAGATTTGGATCGTTGAGTAAGTGGAACGACACTTTGATAAGGGAACATACGAATTTTTTGTTCATATTTCACATCTTTTAATTATATTTTAAAATATACATAATGCCTCCTTTATTTTTAAATTTGTTTAAAGTCGACACATCATTGAGTGAAACGTTACCGTATTTTACTTTAATTTTTTTTTCAAATTTTCAATGGATCACATAAACATCTACGTCCTGTTATGCCTAACCTTTTAGACACCAACTTCATTAGATAATGTATGGAAATGGCCGGCGAACGAATCATGTAGTGTAGGTAATTAACAAAGGTTGATTAAGCATTACGCAAGTATAAATAAAGCTAGATTGGAGTAATTAGTACTGTTAATTAATTGACTAATTACCTTAAACATAATTTAAACCACCTTCCTCCACCTTACACTTCCTCGGATTTAGCACATTACAAATAATAAATTAATTAATTTAGGAACTACTGTATAAAATATGCTTAAACTTTGTTGCTTATAATAGTTATAATCTCATATTTAAGCTTGTAATTGAAGTTATGTATGATTAATGACTTTTACTCTTGATTCAAAATGATCACTCGTTTTGCCGTTTAGGTAAGATGATATTCAAAAATCAAAATGAGCTATGTACAGAGTAAAAGACTTCAAATAGTTCATTTTCAACTTAAATCAACTGGTAACACATAGTCAG
Source organism: Dianthus caryophyllus (assembly GCA_023091065.1). Lineage (NCBI taxonomy): Eukaryota > Viridiplantae > Streptophyta > Magnoliopsida > Caryophyllales > Caryophyllaceae > Dianthus > Dianthus caryophyllus. Next base: position 524,185 of record CM041516.1, on the reverse strand, counting down.
AGCTAAAGTAACATACGTTAAATTTTTTAAAGCGATATACTCTGTATTACCTTTGAGTAAGTAGTTATGAGACACTTGTAAATTTAATGGTTTGATATCTTTTACTTCCTCCATTCCGTTTGGTTCTATACATTATTTGACCAAAACACGGTAATTAAGGTAGAAAAAAATCAAGTGGGGTAGACAATAGAATTACCAAATTACCCCTACTTTATTCTTTGCAAGTGGGTTGGGTGGGGTATTAATGAAGGGTATATTGGTCTTTTAGTTTAATAAAGTACGGACCAAAATAGAAATGTATAGAATTGATTGGAATTTCCGAAAAAGGAATATGTATAGAATCAAACGGAATGGAGGAAGTACTTCCTCCATTCCAATAGATTCTTTACGTTTGCTTTATGCACGTACATCAATACTCGTTTTGTTTCGTTCATATCTTTGGATTCGTATTCTCGAAAATTTTAAAATTTTGATATTAATAATATCCTCGTTAAGACAATTAAAACAAGATCACACATGACTATTTTTTATTTTGTATTTTAGAAGTTTTATCGAAGATTCTACACACGTATGAATAGTGTCAAAAAAGTGAAACGTAAAGAATCTAATGGAATGGAGGAAGTAGTATTTAGTCAATGTGAAATATTTAGATGTGACGACATATATATATTTATGCTAGTAGTCGTACCTTAGTTAGAGTTATAAAATAACGTTATTTACTACTCCATATAAATAAAGTACTTAACATTTATGAGGAGTACTACACTATGTTCAAGCGATTGGATAATACTCCATCCGTTTCAGTGATTTGTTTATAGTTTGACTTTTTTTAAGGGGATTTAAGGAAAGTGTAAATAAATGACTGAGACAGAGGGAATATAAATTTAAACTAAAGATTTACATACTCCACGAATAAGGTAGGTTATTAAGTTAAGTTTTACAGTAATTTATACTCACACATACTTATATAGTTATATTCCATAAATATTAGTACTCCATACTAATTTGCAAGATTGAGTTGAAATGAAAACATTAACATTATTATGGTCTTTAATTTTATAATAAAGTATACTAAGTACTCCGTATAGGGGCGGACTCAGAATATTTAAATCAGGGTAGAAAAACTAATTTTAATTAGTTACAAAGTCCTAAAAAAATTATCTGTACAAAAGTGACGATTTAAGGTGTCTGTACAAAAACCATCTGTACAAAGTCATAAAAAAATCATCAGAATTTTTAAATCGGGGTAGAAAAACTTTAATGCATAATTCTTTAATAACTTCTACTTCTTTTATGGTGTCTAGTATATACTGATTATATATTACTTTGTACTCTGTACATTAACCACCTATATCGAGTTAACAATCGAGTAGATCACTATACTTCTTTTTACGAGTCAAATAACCAAACCGACTAAATTTGGCTGAAACAATATTGTAAATATATTTCGATTTTTAGGAGTTGCTAGTACAACTTTCGATTTGTTTTTTTTGTATAGGGTAACGGCTGTTACCTCGTGACACTATCTAGGTCCGCCCCAGACTTTATATATGTCAGCGTGTGTCATAAAAAGAGTAAATGACAATAATAACAATTTAATTAAAAAGGGCATCAAATCAAATCTGCTGGTTAAAATGGCTAAAAGTGAGATATATATTTGATTTGATGTTCTCTAAATTCACTGAGTTTCGTCTGCCTTTTTAAAGTCATAAAGATTCCACCTCTAATTCATTTTAATGACTCACTATGACCTCATCTTATGTTTTTATGTTCTTTAACTACGTCATTTTTATTATGACCCATATTATTCACATTCATACCAATACATTTTAATATACTCCCTTTATCTCAGTTATTTTTTTACACTTCTCTTAAATCTGCCTCACAAAAAAATCAAACTGTAAACAAATCACTGGAATGGAGGGAATAACGGCTTTCAAATTTATATTTATAAATTCGTAAAATACTACTCTGGAAATATATTAAAGGATAATGTTGTAAATAATCGACAGGCGACAATTTAATTGAAAAGTATAGATTTGTTTTTCTATTTATCATATACAGTATATATATATATATATATTTTTTTACAAGCGTATCTTAACAAGAGGGCAAATATATTTATTTTCGACAAACTTTATCTAAATAAAAGTTAATGAAAAAAAAATTGAATGTTGAACTCTATTACCATGTGTGCTAAGACCAATTAAAGTCTGACATCGGCAGATTAATAGTTTGGTGACATGTTTATACGTTGGTGGCCTACTTCCTTCTATCACAAATTGATTTTAGGCTGAAACCTCACTTTCTTGTTAGTTTGTTCATCTCACTTGACGTGTAAACTCGTTGCAAAGAGCATTACGAGTATAGAGTATTATTTTTGGTTGTGAGTTGATGTTATTATAAGACGGTCCTATATAAAAATACTTGCAATTATATTTTGCTCTCAATATTTGTGACCCGAAACTAGCCCATAAGAATTGATAGGTTGTTATGAAGTGATCCTTATTTGGGCTCAAAAGTAGTTGTTGTTAATTGCAAGAATGGGTTTGACTAGAAGCCCACTATAAAACCGGGTTAAATAAGTAATCGAATTTGGGCTTTTTTTTATCGAAAATTGGGCCAATATTACAATCTTTTTTGGTTTAAATACAGCAAATCATCGACTAAAAATAGATTAGCATTTTTTTTTATTGAACCGTCGTAACGTAAAGTCCGAAGTTCAAACAACCATAAAAGAAACTTATTAAAAGTTTACAAATGGAATTAGAATAAATTGCATTGTTTATATTTTTAAGTTGTTAAAATTGTAATGAGTCGAAATTTCAAAATCTAGAGACGACAAGTAACAGCTGACATAATCGGAGGTGTCGGAGGAAGAGTAAAGTAATTATTTGAAGGAAATTTCAAATTAAATCCATGTTGTCTTAAACCTTTTGTATCTGTTGTCTTAAACCTTTTGTATCCTTTAAATTCGCTATATATATATACTATTGCACGTAAATTGTAAATTACTCCGTAATATATTACTCCGTATTACTTACAATTCTTTTTCGTTTTATCAGTAACATGTACTGATGTACAGATGCGGTCTAAAATTCTAAAATAATAATATTCCTGAATTGAACTTTTCGGAGGAATAAAGGAGCTGAAGTTGATATCGAATATCGATTCTCCTTATCAGAATAATAAGAAAGAGAAACGTACAACATTATTTGTACTCAAATGAATGGAGGCATCACAAGTGAGAGAACAACTATAGCAACGTTTAGCATGAATCAAATTTGGAAGACTACGACGTACATGGGCACGAGTGCACGACGATATAGCCGTAGTAGTGTGCTCGCATGATAGTGATTTTTCGCGTACTATGCTTCACGCACGTAAATATGTTCCTTTGACTTGAATTTATCCTGTTAGACTAGCGCAAGCATGCAATGCATCCAGTTTATATACTTTTAGGGCGGAATAGAACTTGTAAAAGAACTTGTTAGAGTGTATAAAATCGATCTTGGGCCTCCAACCATCAGTTTAAGCTTTTGGTTGAGTTGGTTCCTTACATGGTATCAAAGCCTTGTATGACGGGCCTGTAGTTGCGTCTAGGGGAGAGCAAAATTTGGTCCGGACCGAAAAATTGGACCGGACCGGTGTATTTGGTCCAAACCGAACCCGGACCGATAAATTTTCGGTCCGGTCCTCGGTCCACTTTTTCCCTTTGATTTGGTCTTTGTTCCATTTGGTCCGGGTTTTGAACTGGACCAAATCTATTTGGTCCAGGTTTGGTCCGGACCAAGAAGTTTTTGGTCCGGTCCTCGGTCCACATTAAAAAAATATTTGGTCCTCGGTCCGGTTCGGTTCGGTTTGGTCCGGTCTTGGACCGATCTCGGCCTAATTGCTCCCCAGCTGAGAGGCGTTCGTGTGGCGTGTTAGAGTGTATAAAACCGATCTTGGGCCTCCAACCATCAGCTTAAGTTTTTGGTTGAGTTGGTTCCTTACAGAACTGGAATTTTAGTACTCGTAATAGAATAAGATAGTTTTGACAAATATGCAAAAAATTTAGATTTTTATTATTTATGATTTATGATTACAATCTACCCCAACAAAACAAATAGTTAACAAATTATCAGAATTTAGGTTCAAAATTACATAGAGATAAAAAGTACAGTAGTTGACCAAACCATACTGATAAAGAAAAATTAATCTACCATATTATTTCAGCATATCATTTTATTTTAGAGTTAAGTGATATAATACGGAGTATCAACATTTCTAATAATATCGACGAAAAAACTCACACTACTTTATGAGCCCACGATAATTTATGTGATATAGCTATATGATCCCCCACTATAACGATCATAATTCACACAAAGTGTAAGAGATACAAACTCGTACGGAAGCAAGCATAACTATGCATGGACACATAATAAATGTGCAAAAAATGATGTCAAAAACCAACAATTCAATTTCAAAAATTCGTCGGCTAAAATAATACTCCGTAATCATCATTTAACATTTGGCAAACAATAATTTTGTCAAAATTTATAGGTATGTGTGTAATGAATTTGTGGCTAAAACATCTAAGACATGCTATAAATCTATAATGGTCCAAAGAAGATCAACTTATTAAAATTGTCCACATCTATACAACAAAATCTCTACTACTTTCTATTTTTAGGTCAAAAAGTCTGCAAAATATATCACATATCCTACATTTTATGGCATATCTTCATTCATTTATTGCCCTATTTGACCTTATCATTTTGCTAGGTGTGCCCTCTATATATTTTGCTAGATTCAATGCCAAAGGTCTCTCTAGTAGACTCCAAATGAGTCATGAAGTCTATTTAGAAGTGTTTTTGAGTGGAAGTACATTTGATTTGAGATTTTGTTTAAGAAAGAAGATCGATATGAAAATCTGTTGACGAGACTGGATAAGAGAAAATAATTGATGGAAAATCTCAATTAGTAAAGTTGAGGACTATGGTTTGAAATTTACTAATGAGTAATTTTATTGTATGCAACCACTCTCCTTGTTTCAGTCATTTGTTTGCACTTCAAATCACTCAAATTCCCTCACAAAAAAGTCAAACCGTAAACAATTCACTGGAACGGATGAAATACAACTCTCACAATCACGGGCTTATAAATGCTTATTACGAAGTCCATGACTACTTAGGTTGAATAACGAACAAAAAACCTACAAGACCAACCGGATAAATTTGTAAGAGATAGAAATTTAAGAGTTTAAACATTATTAGAGGTTTATGTTTTTAGGAATTTTTTTTATTCATTAATGAAACTAAGACAAATTGCCATTTGTTGATATAACTAAATATTTATAAAACCTACGATGTAGACTGGATAACATGTTGTTTTCGTTTATTTACTGACATAAAGAATTAAAACACCAACGGAAGAAAATTTTGTTAATTTTGACAACTAATTTTAAATAGGGATCAATTCTATTTCACTTGAGTAATCGAGTAATTACATTTTCCACAAAATAAAATTAGTTAATACGGAGTACCTTTTAAATCGGCTCAAATTCTACTCCCTTTGTCTTATCCATTTATTTACACTCAACTTCTCATCACAAAAAGGGTAAACAATTAACTGAAACGGAGTGAGTAATAACCCGAGATTAAAAAGAGGCGCAAAATTCGATAGTAACATAAAAACATAAAGCTGCGCCTGCCAAAAGTGGAAAGGGTTACAAATCGTACTTTCGCAATCTAAATTCATGATCTCAAAAAAATAGCCCAAATTACAGCTGGCTTTATTCTACTTCAACCTTGCAAATACTGACACGTGTAGGTTTTACAAGCAAGCATAATTGTGGGATCTTATACCCTAACAGTAGTCCAATGGTAGTTTGCCACGTGTGTAATATAAATGGGCCGCAAATCTTCCCTTAGATTTGAATACGACGTGGACAAATACTTCAGGCCCGCGTGTGTTCTTTTTTGGGCTGGGTTTTATCCGATGAGTATATCTAATTAGTCTTACCAAACTGTTGGTCTATTATTCGTTTACTCATGGAGTACTGGTTACTCCCTCTATTTCATTGAAAAAGTCTCATGGGCTTTTTCACAATTTTTAAGGAAAATGAAAAATTAAGGGTAATATTGATAGTTTGGTTGAGTAGAGTCCATTTTATAAGATAAATGTGTGTGGTATTTTGGTAAAATGAATATATTAGTAAGGGTAAAATGGTTATTTTGATTGTATAAAGTTGTCCTAAATAGTAATGGGGCTAAATGAGTGAAATTGTCGAAAAAGGAAAGTGGGGTTAATGGAGTGAAATGGAGGAAGTATTAGGTATTGTTGTTCTCGATTAGTATGAGCTGAACTTATAAAAATTACTCCGTATATTTATAGGATATAAAATTATTGTTCATAAATTAAGAAATATAGTCTTCAATAATAATGATAATTTAAGATCTGATTTGTAATTCCATAACAGTTATAATATGCTGGTTCAAAACCCTCATTATCACAATATAGATGGTGTATTATTTTCATAATGGAGAGTAGGTTCACTGACCAAATAAGAGATATCACACCCGTATTTATACTGGTCTTGCCATTAACGAACAATTGGTGATCACTAGAATTGTGGTTGATTTGATTAAGATAAAGGAGTCAATTTAGGAGTCAGTTTCATTCAGACTCAAAAACGGACCACACACTTTTTCGAGATAACTTAATAAGATAAACAATATTTTATCTAATATGAAAATAAGAGTATAAAAATAAGGATTAATTGCCAAGAATAATCCGAACTGGTCCTTTTATTCCATAAATAATCCGAACTTGAATTAATCCACGAATAATCCCAACTATCGAAGTAACATTCCAATAATGAACTTTGGCCAATTTTAACCTGCTTTAATCGATAAAAAAAGAAGTGAAAACGGTTTGAATTTTACATAAAATAAGAGTGAGGCATAGTTAGAGTCGATTTCACGATTTTTTTTACGTGTTAGAGTCGATTGAAATTGGTCAAAGTACATTATTGGAATGTTACTTCAATAGTTGGGATTATTCGTGGATTAATTCGAGTTCGGATTATTTATGGAATAAGAGGACGAGTTCGGATTATTCTTGGCAATTAATCCTAAAAATAATTATGGGTCTTGAACTATCAACTTAATTTTTTGGTTCAGTTGGTTCGTGCAACGTATCAGAGCATTGTAACCAAAAGTTACGGGTTCGAATCTGACCACTCACCACCCATCCATTATAAGTGGAATAATATAGTATCGGGTATGGGGAGGTCCGCCTTTGCCTCCGTACTTCAAGCACAAAGGGTTTTCGTGTTAGAATATATATAGCCAATCAAATTTTAATTTGATAAACTTAAGAGGTATAAGTGAATATATCCCTAAAATATTTAAACATAACTCGACCGCCTATGCTTGATAGGTTGGTTAGTTACGATACTAAATATTTTAATATTGCATGGCAAAATGACATTATCTATATGATCGGTTGTCAGCAATGAAAAGGCCATTTCTGCATGGAAATCATAATATAAAAACTCGAGTGTATCCGATAGATTATTTAATTTAGAAACGATTGAAATCGAAGATGAGAGCAATAGGGTAGACTAGTACGTGTGCGTAAAGGAGATTCCAAAGATTCATACGTAAGTCGTAACGCATATAATTTCATTGTAATTTGAGGTGTAAGTTTTACGGTAATATATTCCAAATATTCCTACGTATGGTTTGTTCCCTTAGAATTTGATGTGTAACAACGAGGTGGTCTTAGTGACCGAAGTCCTAAAGCCTCTAAATTTTGCATGTTACCCTCTACGTTCTGAGGACATTATTTTGCATGTTACCTATCAACTACTTCATCTGCGTAATTCTTAATTATTCTGTTGTGAGACCGTTATATATGTATGACGATCAATAAAATTAAATTACTTAACAGTTCATTATATTGATCATTATTAAATAATTACTCATTTTAGAGAAGTGATCAATCTAAATATTTATGAATTGTTTAACACTTTAACTAGTAAATCTTTTATTTTAATAAATGATTGTTAATGAATAGAGGAATTTGATAAATATGTTCATTAAAATAAAAATTATTGTAGAGGTATAGACGTTTGATTTTAAGGCGGCACTTAACTCCATTTGATGGCCAAACTCGTCAAGTCTGAGTTGATAAACTTTATTATTGATCGACCGCCAATTCTTAGATACACTTTGTGCCACCTTATTAAATGGGATGCCATATTCAATAATGAGAATTAGTTATGTTCAAATTTGATAATACTCATATTTATATAATTTTTATAACATAATATGGTATATATACCCGAATTGTAGGTAGAACTATGTTAGAGTATATTCATATTAGGCCTTTTAAATTTACACGTTTTCTCACTACTGTTACCATAGAATAATGTTGTTTATTAAATATAACTGTGGTCGTTTGATTGGTTACTGTGAATGTAAAACAAATGAACAGATAGTTTAGCCGCATTCTTAAAAGTTTATTTTGTCGTTTAACTGAGTGGATCAGACATAATCTAATCGATGCATCATGGCGTAGAACACAATCATTTTTAAGATAGTTTGCGTCATTATAATGAATAGGAGATGCGAAATTGTCGCCGTGAAATGTTGATTCCGTTATATTGGCTTGAAACTCTATATTTAATTGGTCATATATCCTATAGATTTAGATATCAAACATGCATCAATCTAAAAATCAGACGAATTTTTTGTTTTGCCTTTACTTTTAGAATAATTAAGAATTAAGATTAGGGCTTAAATAGTGAACAATATACATGCATAATAATATTAAAATAAGGGTTTTGACTCTCTTAATTTTATGTGAGGGAATTAATTTATACTCCGTACTAAAAATCCTACGAAAATATTTGATGTTGAATCAATGATTACTAAACCTTGATATTTGTAGATACTAGATTCAATTATGTCGATTCAATCTATCTTTAATTAAAGCATTATGGAATGTGCAAGCCAACGTGTGTTGCACTTACAATTTGCTCTCTTATAAATTACGAAGTAGTACGGAGTACAAGTTTATGATCTTTATTAAATTTTAAAAACTTGAGCAAGTTAATTATAATTACTAAACTACTAAAAATGAATAATATTATATTCGTATATAGGTCTTACTGTACTCTTTTAAAAAGAGTAAATATTTATACTGTAAGTTTAAGATTAACACTCTCAGAATATTTAACTTTTTTTTTTTTAAACGGTATAAATAAAACCTCACATATGAAATTTTGGCATACACAACAATTAGTACAATCAATCTATATAATCATGATCTAAACTGGTGACAAAGAGAACGTCCACAAAGATACTTATCTTAGTAATTTAGTATTAAATTAGTGCAAATTCGCACTATATATGCGACAACTAACAATGCACCACTATTGTGTTATACACTTAATACGCTTTTTTCGTAAATGCATGCAACTATTTAACTAAAAAAAGTTGGACGATATTAACTATCAAAGACAATATTCTAGCTTAAAAATCGTGGTACACTACTAAACTAGTACCTATCACGTTCAAAAGTTAAGCCGCATTAGTCACCAACAACACTATCGAATTAGGGTAAATTTAAAAATTTTATAATCCTCCTATCTCAGACATTTGTTTAAATTTCTCTCAAATTTCCCTCATAAAAAAAACTCAAACTTTAAACAAATCACTGGAACGGAGGGAGTACAACAATTTAAAATTAAAATTTATATATTTTAAAAATTATACATTTATAAATATTGATCGTATGTATCATTTTTTTTTTTCCCGCTAGCCCAAAAAATCTTTTATGGATGAATTTTTTCTAGGTAAGATACATATGTGTATGAGTTTCAAAACTATACTGCAATAGCGCGTAAATTTATCTTTAATCTTGTTCAAGGATTGTAATTAAGCATTTTTAGAGCTTATTATTCTAACTATGTTTAACTTTTGAGTTAAATATTGAGGACATAACTTTAAGTCATAATCTTGCATTGATCGATATATACATATTATCATATTGTTGTTATTATGACTATTGGCCATAACAGTGGACAACTCGAAAGATGTGAAAATGATATCTTGTTCAGTTCTGCATGCTTTAGAAAGTGCTGATTTTATTATATACTCTGAATAAGACAATTATATAAAGTATATTTTTAATCAATTGAAATCATTAAATAAGGTGCAAAAATTATCTTAAACTTTAAAATAATTTTAATTTTCCTTTAACATATAATCAACTATTGTATACACCATATGATAGTGAGTCACACTTGTAAAATTATATTGCCATTTACAAAATCTATAATATAACGCAAAATGCAATAACTTCAAAAGGCCTAAACAATGTAGCTTTCTATTTTATAATGATTGGCTTGCACTTTGTAAATGGGTTGGAATTAGGCAATGTGCCAGCAAATTAATTTAATGATGTTTTCAATAACTATTACGGAGTACATTTCACTTTAAATGCTACGTACATTTTGGTACTTCTTATGTAAGGAGTCATGGTGGTTATCACTTATCAAGTTATGAGGGTTGAAATATAGACAAATAAACTTTTCCAAAATATTTCTATAAAAAAATTATTTTTATCATGGATTAGTAATTTATCATTCTTTTTATTAATTTTCCTTCATTTTTTCATATTTCATAACAAATTATTTCGACTCGATCTACCGTTGATTCTATGGTGGTTTAATTTGGTACAATATCGTACGCCAATATGAAATTAATTAGTAGATGATCACTTTCTACAAATAATGTGACAATGACAATATCTATTATGCCCCAATTTCAAGAAAATTCGCTAACAAAACTCTTACACATGGACACATATGATATATGAATAAGAGATTTTGAAATGGAACTAGCTAGTGAGATGATCTAAAGTCACTTTCATTTCCTATTTTTATATACCAAATATATTTTCCTTTTAAGTAAAATGAATTTGATTAACCTCACTTGTAATGTTGTAAATAACTTTTAGATAAAGTTTAACGTAAATGTTGTACTTGTATAAATATTTGTTACTGAATATACCCACACCATAATTATTATCGATGGTTACTACGGAGTAGATTCGATTTTCTTATTGGATAACATCTTAATTAAACTCTCACATCACATCACGTGTAATTTATAATGTTTTTCTATGATATATTTGTAACCTCATATCTTGATCATCATGGATAGTAGCTTAGCTTTTAGAAGTTTTAAAGACGGTTGTTTAACTATAATGTGTGAGGCCAGCCATGAGGTTGAGGTAGGCCGAGGACTGTAACTTTACTTAAGAGGTGTTGAAAAAAAAAGAAAAAAAAAAACCTAAGGAAGAAGAAAACTAAGAAAAGGTTGCCAAACACAAAATGACGCATGTCATGCAAAGCATCCATGACCAATCCTTCTCTCACAATGTACCCTATATAAGGACACCTTTGAAACTCACTTCACACATATCTTCCTCTTATTATTTACTTACATTACATACAATACATACCCTACAAAAAATTTTAAAAAAAAAAACACAAGAAGTATAAGTATAATTTTTGCACCTCACCACTAACTTCTAACCATATTTTGCCACCTACCTACCTATTATATCTCATATTCATCAAAGACCTTACAAATTATAAACATGACATATAATTCTTCTTTACTTATCTCTCATTCTTCTTGTTCTTCTTCTCCTCTTCATATTTCTCATGTTTCACTATCATTATTGCATATGTTTATGTTCTTCTTCTTTGTTGTAGTAGTTGTTATTGTTACCTTCTATGAATTGGTAATAAGGCATGTATTGTGTCCTAAAGATAAAAGGCTACCCCCTGGCTCTATGGGTTGGCCTTATCTTGGAGAGACTCTCAAACTCTATACCGAAAATCCTAATTCGTTCTTCTCTAATCGACAAAAAAGGTAAGCCGTATGTATGCACATGTTACGTTACTCAAATCTATATCTGTTAAGTTTGTACTTGATTTACTGAATAAACCTCAGTCATCATCTGTTTACACTTTTGTCACCTACACCAATCTATCTTTCATACTAGTATTCGACATCAATTCATGTCGAAAATAGATATTATGTTAATAGTTTTGGGAACCTAAAAAACTGAATGTGGAACATTATTTCGAAAGGAGAGAAATCAAATATCAGTTGCCGTTACTAATGTTCTATAAATCCACTATGGAGGACTCAACAACGACTAATCTAAACAACAAGATTGCCGTATATACAAACACATTACTCCGAAACTTATTTGAATGGTTTCCTAATTACTTCGTAATTACATCCTCTGTTTATCCTCTGTCTGAGTCAATAGTTTACACTTTTTATTTATAAAGTAAGTGTAAACAATTTACTAAAACAGATGAAATATATGATGATCAAATAGTATTACTAATGAATTGAATTAAATGAAACGATAAAAAGGTATGGTGAGATATTCAAGACACACATACTAGGGTGCCCTTGTGTGATGATATCGAGTCCCGAAGCAGCAAAGCAAGTGTTAGTAAGCAAGGCAGATTTGTTCAAGCCTACTTATCCACCAAGCAAGGAGAAGATGATTGGTCCTCAAGCTTTGTTCTTTCATCAAGGCGACTATCATTCTAACCTCAAGAAACTCGTTTTATCGTCGTTTCTTCCTTCTACTCTTCGATCATCCGTCTCTCATATTGAAAGCATTGTGCTCCGTTTCTTGCCCTCTTGGGAGAACAATGACATTATCAACACTCTTCATGAAATGAAAAAGGTAAATTTTTATCAGTTTTTCTAACATGTATTCAACGAACCCATGCATGCGCGCTAGCTTAAAATCTGTATCTTCTAACATGGTAAATCGATTAATTACTTCAAATTTCGCGATATTCTTTTCAGACATCTAAATCTAAATTTAGTAACACACGTTCAAAACCGTCTTGTTATTTACAAATATTTTTAAATACTTGTATTTTAGTGATATTCAAAACAATACCAACATAGAATTTTGAAGGATCAAGTTTAATACTTTATTCATTATCTTGTGGTGATCACATTGTTATACTCTACAACATATAAACTATGTCATAGTAGACTCGGGGTACATTTAATAGACTGCGACATTATTATCACGCATAAAGAATGACAACTTTTATTAATACTCAAAAGGAATATGGAGTATATATCAACTGAATTATACTGAACTAAACTGCTAAAATTCATTCTCCTGTGATCAGTACGCTTTCGCGGTGGCAATGATCTCGGTTTTTGGAGACAAAGGGGAGTCGGAGAAGGAAGGCATAAAACAACTATATCAATGTCTAGAGAAGGGCTACAATTCTATGCCTCTCAATTTCCCCGGAACTCCTTTTCACAAAGCAATGAAGGTAATAAAAATAATTCCCTACTTTTTTCTTCTTCTCAAAACTTTAATTTTGTACAATTTTGTTCATTATTATGCATGCCAAGTATTCAAATTATATTGGTCTAATTTTCTTTATTGCCCCACGTACAACTTTTTTTCATTTCATTTTTATTTATTGAGAAAAAAAAAAGTACTCATCAACATTGCTAAAGAAAATGATTCTTGCCAAAATTGTCTAGTACTTGTCCATATCAATTTCAGCACACTAGTTAGTGTTGTGACATTTGTAGTGCTCGATTTGCTTCTCTTGCGATGTACTACTTCTATATAATATATTCCCTCCATTCCAGTGATCCGTTCCAGTGATTTGTTTACTGTTTGACTTTTTTGTGAGAGAAATTTGAGAGAAGTGTAAACAAATGACTGAGACAGATGGAGTAATACTTCGTACAATACTTCGTATCTCTTTTGACGTTTTATTCAAATAATATAATGATCTTATTTATCTCATAATGACTAATAGTATGAAAAATGTTAAGAAATAAAAAGTTACAATAAATTATAAATCAGGTGATATAATATGAAAAATTGTTTGGTGAGATGATACTCCGTAGTTACCTAGGTATTTTATCGTTTTTTTTGTTAATTTATAAGTCTGATTGTCTGAGACGGTCTTACAGAAAATATACTGTGAGTTTAATTTGATAAATATGTGTAGGCAAGGAAGCTTCTAAATGAGACATTGAGGAAGCTAATAGCAAAAAGAAGGAAGGAAAACAAGTTAGAAGGAGGGTTGTTAGGTGTTCTACTAAAGTCAAAGGAAGGGAAAACAGAACTAAGTGATGAACAAATTTCGGATAATGTAATTGGTGTCATTTTTGCTGCCCATGATACTACCGCAAGTGTCCTTACTTGGGTCCTCAAATATTTGCATGATAATCCCGATTTACTTGATGCTCTCACGGTAATTATTTACACTATTTGTCTTGTGATTATTACACTTAGAATTATTACATGTGAAATTTGCATATATATTTCATATCGCAATTTTAAAGAAATTATCATGTATAATACAGATAAAGAAAATAAAAATAAATATCTATGTGAATAGCAGAGGTAACAAATGATTTTTGTTAATTGTTAACGTAAGTGTTAAAAATCATATTTTGTATGATCAAAATTAATTTATTCAATCGGCCATCTCGGATAATTTAAATAAAATAGTAAAAATGGAGAAATTGTACCCCTATTTGATTCCATTTTTAATTTTTAATAGTTTTAAATGGAATATAATAATAAAAGGCTAAAATTGATATTATCTTGATTCAGTTACAACCTTATAATGGTTACGTGATTTAATGAAAGTCCATTTTTGTGTTTGTATGCAGATTATTTTATAATTATAATTATAATATTAGTTATTTAATCATTAACTATTAACAATTAATTTATTAGTGTAGAACTTGAGGTGAAAAGTTAGTGAAAGCTTTTTTTTTAATTGACGACTTTACTTTAGATATTTGATGGTGTACGTTTCTGGCTACAAAATTTTTGAGTTAAATTATTCTGCAGTTTCTACGCCACCCATCATACCACACACATTATAATATATAACATGCATTACAATTTGACAACAACTACGAGTATAACATTTGGCAAAGTTATGTTAAAAGTATGCTAAAATAATATTTCTTCGTATCACAAAGTGACTTTGTGAGTACTCGAAAAATTATACTCCCTCTATTTCAGTTATTTGTTTCTGTTTGTTTTTCCTCACAAAAAGTCAAACTCAGAACAATTCACTAAAGAGAAGAATACTACTGCATTTTAATATTTCTTTTATTTATTTCTCCGTAATTTCATAATAGTGGTTGAAATTAATACAAAGTACAAATGTTACTGGATTTAAAAAACCTTGATCTATGTTATGTACTCTTTAAAAAATTCACAAAATTGTTTATTTGTGCATTTAATAAAACGCCGTCTTACATGACATTATTAATATGAGTTTAATTACTATATGATTTACGTAAATAAAGAAAAGAAAAGGGAGTATTATTTTAGATTTAACACATGATATCAAAAATAAATTATTCAATTTATGTATGCAGAAAGAACAAGAAGGCATTAGACTAAGACGGGTGAGTGAGGCTAATCGTGGTCTTACATGGGAGGATACTCGGAACATGCCTTTGACTAGCCGGGTATGCATACTCTTCTCGTGGCCTCAAAAATTTATATAAGACGATTTACATAGCACTATCTACTCTGATCATTATAACGTACTCTTTATCTGCTTAAATTATTACGTATAAATTTTATCATTTGAATTTCCTAAATCGTTCACATGTTCAATCATAAAAGATTCTGACAACGGGTGATGATAAATTTATAAATAGTAGAGTATCATATGTTATGGTGAATTAGATCGTCAAATATAATTAGTTGCCTGATGATAAAATATATAAGAAAAGACATACAACTCCATGTTATTTTGTACACGATATTTTGCATACCATGTTAGTTTTACTCCATATTTACATATGAACACAATTACTCTATGTAAGTTATATTATTAATTTAATTTGTGTAGAAAGTAAAAGAGAATAATTTAATTAAATTAAATTAATTGGAGAAATGATATAATTGAATAGGTAATACAAGAGACGTTGAGGACAGCAAGTATACTATCGTTCACGTTTAGGGAGGCAGTAGAAGACGTAGAATTTGAAGGATATTTGATTCCTAAAGGCTGGAAAGTCCTTCCTCTCTTTCGAAGTATCCATCATTGTGCCAATTTCTTCCCTCAGCCTGATAAGTTTGACCCTTCTAGATTTGAGGTAAACCATATTAACGTAAACGATAAATCGATATCTATTGTCATACTCCCTTCGATTCAACAGGTTCTTAACGTTTGACCAAAATCCCCCTCACAAAAATTGTTAAACGTTAAGAACCATTTGAATCAAAGGGAGTATATAACAACTGCAGAATAGAATATCCGTTTCTTCAATTCAGTATTAATCTATGTGTGAAATAGTCATTTTTTTAACTATTTTGTTTTGTACAGTATATATATTATAATTATAATTATAATCAAGAAAATGTGGTGTTCTAAGTTTTTTTTAGAAACTACTCGTAGTAAAAAAAAACAACAAAATGCTCCATGTAAGACAATTCAATGTTTGGCATTTATACGGATTGAGAATATAAGGTTACCAATGCCTAAATCAGTAAATGGTAGGGTTCTTAATTGTGTCAACGTCGATTGTTTTGTCATTCAAGTCCATGTTTATACCATCTCTAAGTAACATCATATCACGTGACTAAAGGTTTTGGCTACATTGATTTTTATTTTATTTTTTAATTTGAAATCGATGAGATGATTAATTACTTAATTTCATTAATTGTGGGTGTAAAGGTGCCACTGAAACCTAATACATACATGCCGTTTGGGAATGGAGTTCACTCGTGTCCTGGCAGTGAGCTGGCTAAGCTTGAAATGCTTATTTTCCTCCATCATCTAACCATCGCTTACAGGTAATTACATTTTTCTTTTTCTTTTAATTTATCCAGTCTTGATTGTATCATTATATTTCGACGACCACTAATTTTACATACAACACACATTATATCACACATTATTGTTTATCGGAAGTAATTGAATTGGTGAATTATTATTGGTTATAAAACTAAAATTTAAGAAATTATCAAAGTAAATTTTAGGGACTCAAAGTGAAGAAAAAGGACCACGCAACTTTAGTTTCCTTAAGGCTTGGAAATGGTCCATAAAGGGGATACACTTTGAGACCTTCGTTGAGTTTTGGCCCATATTATTATTATTATTATTATTATTATTATTTAATGCTTCATTTTAGAATGTGACCTCAAATACTAAAAGTGGGTGCATCATGCTTGTTCTTGTCTACTAGTTCCTATCCACGTGTACTTGTCTACTAGTTCCTATCCAAAATACGAAATATTCATCGTAAAAATAGTCAAATGATAAAAAACTGATAAACTAAAAGTAATAATAAGTTATACAATGAAATTATGTGCCACATATTATAAGAGTAAATTATTTAATAAACTTCTTAAGATCATGGTTTAGATTAACTCTCATCTAATTATTGTACTACCAAAAAATCTTCGCTAGGGTGGGGTATAAATTAGATTGGCAAGATATTGCAAATGATGAGGTTTTGAGTGGAAATAAGTGGTACCTCAATTTAGATTCTCTTAGTTTTGGACACAAAAAATCCTAAAAACATGTGAGCTGAACTCGATGTTCATAACTTTTAGATATTATCTTTCCGTAAATATTCAGTAAATTAATTAATTACTTGAAACATTGATTATTAAACAAACAACGACTAATTTCAATCGAAAATGACCCTAATAATCGACTAGCAAAATTAATGGTATAATAGGATCTAGGGAATGAATCTACTATTATTCAATTCAAATGTAAAAAAAAAATTGACAAAAATGTTCAAAGGGTATGATATGGGTCCAATTTTGACTAATAAATTAAAGAAGTGATGAACTATCAAATGATTTATGATCTTGATTGAATGAAGATTATAGGGAGTCAATTATGTTAAAAATTGCCAGCTAAGATAAGTCATAATCAAAGGGTTTTTAACAAAATTACAAATGCCAGCTGTTCAAATCACAAGAGTCTTAAATCTTTTGCACCACACTAATTACATGTCTTCATTGAATTGTCTCCACAAAACCATACTAATTTGATTGATATTAACATGTGTTTAGTTTAAGTAGTCACATTGTCTCCCTTCTTGTCATTAATTAATCTTTTTGTTTGTATCAGACGCCGTGTTAGACGTTAAACGTAAATTATGTAAAGGAGTTTAATTCGTTCCATCAAATGATGTACAATATTGAACGAACAATTATAGAGTTTAGAATCGAGAATTGTGTATGTCGTATTTGAAAATATATATAATTAAACTTAAGGTATGTTAGTAATATAACACATCAAGTATCAAAATCATCATATAATGTGTTGAAAACATCAATTGAGGTATTTAATTTTGGAACTTTAGGCTACCTAATAATATTTGGTATACATTGTCATTCTATGCGATTTGGTATAAGGACCCTACAAAAACAAATAAACTTGCCTAAGGAAACTAATACAAATTTGTTAATTCTTTTGTAGTTAGGTCATGCAATATACTATAACCAAAATGTAGGCAGAATTTTTGATGGAATGTTTTGGTATTTTTTTCAGGTGGAAAGTCGTGGGAGACGATGATGGCATTCAGTATGTTCCATTCCCGGTACCTAAGCACGGGTTCCCCATTTCGGTCCACCCACGCAAGTCACAAAAGTGAAATTTTACTCGATAATTTCACGAGATCTGAAGAATAGAACTTTAGTTCATCGTCTGAAATAAATTGATCCTTTATTATTATATTCCTCCGCAAATCATTTGATTTGTTCATTATTATAGTTCTTATTTATATTTCTCGGCTAAAGGTTTTCCTGTTAACATGTGCCCAATGTCGTACATGTGAGCATGGTTAGTTCGTTAATTAGTTCAATTTTTCTTTAAAAAAGGGTGCACAAATTCGCACCTTTTAGGCTTTTATTAGTCGTTGATGTTCTCAAAGCACTATTATTATTTAGTGTTATGTAAATTATATGTAAAATTAGATTCAAATTTCAAATATGAAAGGGAAGATGGGTAGTAATTACCAAGTGAAATACGTACTTCTTCATTCAATTTTAACAGGATAATGTTGTAATTTGTTTCTATATACTAAAAAAAAAAATATTAAAAAAATGGATAATGTATATAGGGTCTTCAATTGATTCAGTTTTTCACTGTTGTTTCTTTGTGCTTAAAAGTCAAAATTATACAGTCAAAGTTTATCCAAAACAAAGCATCTTAATAATAATCCCATGAAAAAATGACTGAATATAATACACTCAATAATGGACGAGTATATACAAGTAATAGTTACCAAAACCCTAAATTTAACATTATTTGGTAATTATTGTGAACAATTTTAATCAAATAAATAGTGCACTCAAAGTAGCCACGTTGGTGTAAGTATATGCAGCACATATTCAGCTGAGATATTTGTTTTGAAAAATGCATGTGACTTTATTACTATACACCATGTATGTGAGTGACTAGCCATTTTAACTTCGATATCAAGTATCAACCAAATTATCAATAAACTTACTCCCTCTGTCTCAGTCATTTGTTTACACTTCTCTTAAATTCCCCTCACAAAAAAGTCAAACTGTAAACAATTTACTGGGAAAGAATATTGTGATTTTGGTCCTTATAAAGTAATTGCATGCATGCATGCACTAATGAATTGACATAACACCTTGAATTGGAAGGTTGTAGTAGCATATATTATATATATATATAGCCTCTTCTTCATTATCCATGTGAAACAATTTTGTTTTATATTTTTAACTTTCATGTCGATGAACCAATCCAACGAAAGATTAACAATTCTAGTTTGAACAAATTGGAGTATCCAGGATCATGATCAAATTTATACTCACTATATCTAACAACGTGGAATTAGGCACTTCCATCTTTTATCAGTACTCTTGTACGAGTATGTCATTTTCTATCTCACTAGTTTATTGTTTACCTATTGGAATATATTGACCGTATCCGAGTATCGGGTTAATACGTCGAACGTTGGCGAAACAATGCATCCCTTGGTGAAAGATCGGTCTTCATATTAGCACCCCTTGTATATGTTGTATATAAATAGACGTATGTTGTAAATTTAAGATCATGCAATTCATTAATAATTATTACACTTGTGTAATTTAACATGGTATCAGAGCGGTTGCGCTCTTGAGACCCATATTGTTTCCGCTGCAGACTAAAAATCGCATCGAAACCATCAGTCCATTGTATTTTGTTCTACGTTGGAAAGAAAATTGTGCTACTTCGTAGAAAATGTTCATGCTTTAAAAAAAAAAATAATAATAAAAAAAGGAAAGATTGCATTGGACTTCTGTCGTGATGATCAATGTGCATCACTTGCATCAAAAGTTTATGCCAAACAAAGGAAAAGACCACAATTCTTATTTCTTATAGTTGCATATTGGTTTCGGATGTGTTCTTTCATGGAGAGTTTCTTACATGTGATTTATTGCATGAATAATGAATTGTATCAAAATTTTACGGTTCCGCAAAATTGCCGCCTTAATTGTGTTGGAGATGACAAAAGCCTTGATCATGATGACGGTTTGCACTCCACAATTATTAAGATTGCCACATAAATCGGCAGTGTTTATCAAGGTTCAAGATTAAACCAAGACGAAGGTATTAAACCACATTAATGATCTTCAGGATATAATGTGGAGGATTATTGTAAAAGTACTCAATTGTGAGTATATTTAAAATATCGCAACACGAGAAGTTCGACAAGATCGTGTTTCTCGTAAGTGAAAAACCAGCGGGTTTGGAAGCAATGTGCTCCCCGGTTGACCAAATCTAAGGGTCGAAAAGGATGTTTTAATTATTCTTAATTTTTTAATTAAGGGTTCGAAAAGAATGGCGTTCCCTTGAAGCGGATGTGACAAGGTTCGAAAAGAACGGCGTTCCTTGGTTCACTAAGGGAAAAAAAAAAAAAAAGTGTCGATGTTGTACCGACATAGCGCGTTAACTAATCGCGCCAATATTTTTGTAATTTTTTTTGTGTTACTTTGCAAACTCATGGAAATTTTACAAATTGCCATGAGTTTGAGGGGGGGTATTGGAGTATATTTACGGTATGAGTATTGACAAAAACAAGGCATACACGAGATTCAAAGAACGGTGTTAGTGTCCCTTGGGATTGTGTCTCTTGGCGAAGTACCGGTTCGATATAACTACCGTACCCGTTGTTATGTTGTCTATAAATAGACGGTCGATGTAATTTCATACCATGCAATTCATTAACATTGATTACACTTATTTAATTTGTATTCGTGTAATTTAACATAGGAAAAATAATACTACATCGATCATTGAAATTAATAAAAATAAACAAAGGTGTCAAAAAATGGAACAGATAATTCACATTCGCTCACATAAAATAAGGCACAATAACAATTTCAAGAGCCGAAAAGATAAGCTTATTTTTATTACAAAGTACATACATCAAGTATACTGATGAGTGATGTTCGAGTTTAATTTTTGTTTCCCTAAATGTTCAAAACTTACGTTGACTCTCACCGTCTCACGTGTAGGACATGCATGCATATAAAAGAACAAACTAATAAGCTTATTACTTACGGAGTAGAAATAATGCATGAAGGTACTTCCAAAATGATTATTAATTTCAATTAGAAAATACTGAGCCTTTGAAGCTATCCAAAAGAGATCCACGGGTTTTAAGTCAATAACACTCCAAAAAACTTTTATTTTATTTGATTTTGGTGAAATATTACAATTTACAAGTCCAAATTGTGAGATGTGGCGTATGACTATGCACAATGTGAACAGAATCTTTTACTCTAATATTCTTCCTTGTGATCACAAGAATTTGGGCATTTCTTTAGTTTTTCTAATAAAAATAATTTTTAAGATTATAAGTGTTTTACGTTCAGAAATTATAATTTCGATAAATGTGTAAAAATTTTGTTGGTTATTTTCCTAGGCTGTATAAATATGTCAATATTTTTATATAGAATCATTTCGTCAATGACAAGACTATGATCTTTAAGTATGCTTATTTAGTTTAATATAGGTAGAAAATTGTGCACACGTAAGATCTCTAATAATCCACATAATGCATTGACAATAACATCTTGGTCTATTTCATCGATACTATCTCGATTCATAAGTAATGAAAAGTGAAGTTTATTAAAAACTTTTTCAATTATGAAGTACTAGCTAAAACAAAAATAACACGAACATTTTCCAATTTAATCAGCACGTAAAGTGGTGCTATATACAACTCTACGACTCTACATGAGCAACTAGATTAAGACCTCATCGATCGATGTATAGTAATCCAATGCATAAGTTTCAATCGGAACATGGTCGACATGTCTGGTGGTGTAGACACATCAGAAGAATGACATACAAATATACGATGTAATGTAATAACTATAATCAATAGAAGTTATTCAAACAGGACAATGCATCATTGCATCGCTCATTAATTTACGTAAACCACACAAATCGACATCAATAGTCCCTAACCGAAAGTCAAGACAAAACCGCTTTTGTTTGTTCTACAAAACGATGCATTTGATTGCATATCAAAACCACTAGAAAATCGATGATGGATTATAAATTTAAGCCTGACTTGCAGCGGGCCCTACAACCTGAGGCCCCCGTGGGCCCACGCCTTTCGTTATCTGGGGACGAGTGAGCCTACTGCCAGGCTGGCATTGTGGCCTCCATCATCGTGTGAAAGACCTCCACAATTATGAAATAAAAAGTGCACCTCAGAAAAATATTGCTAAATACAGTGTGCAAGTTTTCGTCGTGATATACCGAAGATGATTGCAATTTTAAGAATGTCTGTTTCTGTATCCTCTAAGAAAGCGATATATGCTCACATGATTTTATCGAAATTTAAGCTAAATCGATCGTGTAAATGTCAATATCAGGGGACATTTTGTTCACTAGATTCTTAGAAAATTGGCTTCCAGTCTGGAAATTGAAAGGCCGAACTTAAAACTGCGATATTCTTAAAGGTTGTAGACCGAAAAGCGGTGAAAGTTTTCCTCGCAAATCGAAATCAAAAGGGAATTGATGAATGTGCAAATAATTTAAAAGTTTTCGTTACAAATCGAAATTAAAAGGGAATTGTTGTATATGCAAATAATTTGACAAATCGTGAATAATAGAGGGAATGCAGTGGTTTTGACATTTGAGTAGGGGTGTGCACATTTCGGTCGGGACCTGAATATCGGACCGGACCGGACCGTATTTGCCGGGTTTCAGTCCAACATTTAGAATTTCGGTCCGGTCTTCGGTCCGAGATTTTATGTGATTCCGGTTTCCGGTCCGTATTTGAAAGGGAATGATTTGAGAAACTAAACATATGAAATATTTTAAATTTAAATGAGGCCTAGAAGTGAATATGGGCCGTTATTTTTAATACTGAAGGCCCAAATTAGTAGCCCATTGAAAAAATGTGTAAAGGCCCACGCATTTAATTACTTAGCTCCGTTGGGCCTTCATATTATTCGATTAGAGAGGCCCAATGAAGATACTTCGATTGTTTTTGTGAGATGCAAGAACAATTTTTTTTTTTTTTTTAAATGAGGAAAGGAAATGAAAGAACAATTCATTTGAAAAAGATAAACGGTTTATGAAATCTTGTTTATGCATTCGATAAACGATTATGACTGGCTATAAGTCTATAATACACAAAAATCACAAACTCACAACGAGTTTAGAAAGCGTTTTTTTTTTCCAATCAGAAGTGAAAAATTCGAAAAAATACCATTAAATTTACATGCTTGATTAGTTGGTTAAGAATGAACTATTGGCCTTGTGACTCATGCTTGATTAACTCTTAAATTTATCCACCTTATTAATCTTTGTTGCATAATTATGCATAAATAAATGCAGACTCCGTAATATTTAGAGAATTATTAATTACTTCTTTCAAAAAAAAATAAAAATAAAAATTTAATTATTTTTTAACACAGTTATTATAATTATAATTTTTGTTTAATTACAAAAATAGTTCTTCTTCTTCTTCAATTTAGGCATGGAAAAGGTCAATGACCCAACATGCTCCTATTATTGAGCATTCGTCAATGATAAGCATACCAACCTTCTAAACTTGAGAAACAAGAAACATTACAAGTTCTTGACTTCTTGGTCCACTAATTATGTGAGTATAAATATTATTGTAAAAAAAATCGTATCGACTTAGGTAAACATTTACACATAAACTTAATGTAAGAAAATAACTTTTACGAAGTAAAATTTTCATCTCTTCCTCCCTTTTCTACATAAGTGTATTTGTAAATTGTAAAATTGGGCATTTGTGCAGGCCAGCCCCATCCACTCGTGCACCCGCTCAGCCCTCTCATAAAACGAACCTAGACCAAGGTTTAATTTCTTTGGCCCGGCTTATCAGACGTGTCCTTTTAAGAAATTTTACAACTAACAGGTTAGACTTGTGCCTTCATTTTTAAGTTTGACCCACCATCTCCACAGGCCGATTAAAAGCCTTAAAAGTAAAGTCTAACCCTTAACGGATCGACCCAAACCCGGCCATGGCCACCTCTACCTAGAGGTGGCCAGCGGCGTCAGCGAACCCCCACCACCAGCTTGAAACATGAGGCCGGGCCGGCCGGGCCAGGAGTCTCTGACAGTGGCTCTAGAAACAGCCTTGTCTTGGCTCAGCCGGCCGAGCCCTTAATATATTTTTATATTTTAGTGGTAGAACTTTAAAATTGTGGCCTTAGCAAATTCTGGCTGCTTGACTGGCCAGAAAGAATTGAGACCACAAGACGGCTGGCCAGCCTGGCTGGCCACTGCACTGTTGGCCAGCTCTACCTCTACCAAGTTGGAATAAATTGTTTTCCCACGGATAATTTTAAATTGACCATACACAAAATATCTATTGACCAAATTAAAAGAGAAGATTGTTGTTATCACTTTGGCCTTAAATAAGAACTTTAATTAATCCATCCAATCCATACTATGAAATCTTCTTCATAACCATGAATTTTACAAGCCTTTCTGTATTAATATCCTTCACTTATTTGTAATATTATTACTCCAATTTACTCTTTTTTTCAATTTTTCTTCATAAAAAGTCATTGATTTTTATTAGATCTGCTCATTTTTTCATCTGGGTATCCTCCGAATTTCAAATTATCT
The DNA here is from genome assembly GCA_023091065.1 of Dianthus caryophyllus. Lineage (NCBI taxonomy): Eukaryota > Viridiplantae > Streptophyta > Magnoliopsida > Caryophyllales > Caryophyllaceae > Dianthus > Dianthus caryophyllus. The sequence continues at coordinate 498,975 of CM041516.1, read as the reverse complement.
GATAAAGTTATGATCTTTTCGAAACTTGGGCGTTCTTTGTCTCGTTCATCTCGAGCAAAGGTATGATTTTCTTATTACCTTTTCAATTTAATTTAATTTTGTAGTGAAATTAGTGGGATTTTAATTGGGTATTTGTTTTGAGATTAAAGTTTTGTGCTTTACATGTGTGTTTTATTCGATTTGTTGTTGCAGAATATCATCAATGGGGTTTTGAATAATGGAAGATCAATTTTAGTAGATGAAAGTGTGTTGAAAGCCCCTCTTGTTAGTAAGTTGGATCCAAAATTAGGGTTTGTGAGGAACTATTTGGCTGCAATTGGAGCTAATAATAATAATTATTATTATAATTATAATAATAAAGGGTATTTATCTGATGTGAAATATTTGCTGGGAAACCCTAGACTTTGTAGATTTTTCTCAAGTGAAACTCCAAAGAAGAAAAGTAAGATTTATTTTCAGAATTTGGTGGTTAATTGAGGATTTATTGTTGATTTTGATGGTATTTATTAAAGTTGATGAAATAATTGAAATTTTGCAGAATATGAGAACTTCTATCCAAATGGGAAGAAGGAGATTCCGAAAGCTAACGAGGGCGGTGAGCAGAAATCAGAGTCCAAAGGTATATTAATGTGTGCTTCTTTTGCTGTTCAATGTGTGTTTTTCCTTTGTTTTTGTTGTGTGACAAACTGACAATCACATAAGCTGCTTAAGATGTTTGACTTTAGTATTTGAGGCATTACTGCACGATTTTTTGAGAATGAAAGTTAGCGGCTTAGACATGAGTTTGATGGCTACCTAATCATAGCGCCGCATTTCAAGTTCAGTCAAGTCCTTTGAGTTTGGTTAGGTCTGGAGTAATCCGTCATTGTCTTTTAGAGGATGTCGTCTATGCTTTTACTGTTTATGGTTCATGCTACTCGCTACTTTTGCTTAAGATCTTTCATGGTTGAGGACGTCTGTTCTATCTTCAACAGTGATCTCCTATTCGAGGCTAAAGTCATTCTCAAGTGATTTATAGCTATAAATATGATAATTTGCTCTAGAAGAACTAGAACTTAGTTCTGAAAATAAGTGTAGGAATTCTTAGACAAAATCTAGATGCTCGTAACCAAGCGTGAAGGAAGTTTGTTTGGACGATATGGACATGGTAGATTATCAGTATACAGGTGCAGAAGGCTATATGTGGAGGATATGGACACTAGCCTAGATGCATTAGTGCATTATTGAACTATCTGTTGTAAAGTCCAAGGGCCCAACAATACTCTAGAGGGGGTGAATAGAGGATTGTGCCTTTTCAAATTTTTACGAAAATATAAAGCGATATAAAATAAATCGCGTAAAATAAAGAACACAAGAATTTAACTTAGTTCGGCCCAATTGAAAAGCCTACATCCACCCCCCCGGCCTAGTTTACAATAAATGATCTCGAGAAATTAATCTCTACAAGTTTATCATTAGAATTGTCAAGTTTGTTATTAGAATTGTTACAAGCCTCTCAACAAATATGAAAATACAATTCAATTGTCTAGAGAGTCTTATTGTAACTATGCACTTTTTATAAAATAAGAGTTTAAAAACTGAAGTACATGACTAAAAAGTAGCTCAAAAATTTTGCAAAACAAAATTTGTTAGTATTGAAAGCCTTTTTTGTTAAGTGAAATTGTAGTACTCCACTTGCTTTTTAAGGAGAAGAAATATAAATTAGTTTGGATATTTTTTGTTTTGTTTTGTTCCAAATTTTTGGCAGCCAATGTGAGTTTAGGAAGAGTAGCAATATTAGCTGACTTACTATTATAATTCTATTTTTATCCAAAATAATTTACTAGAAAATAAATATCAAAAGAATGAAAATAATAATGAAAATATATTATAAAAGAAGATATAATACTTTCCATATCTTTCCCAACAAGATATTTATCCATATCTTGTTGAACAAGATATTGACAAATCTAATTCAAAGGATGAGGAAAAATATTTCTCTAATAATATAATTTTAAGACTGAAAATATTTTGCATAAAATATCACTTTGAAAATAAAATAAATTACTTTATAAATATTTCAAAGAGGAAAATCGGTACAACACTAATGTTAGAGTAGCTTTAAGTGCATAGTTTCGACACGACCCTTTACATAAAATTGTTTCTATGGTTTTCTCTTGTATCGAAGCGTGATTTCTAGTGACGGCTTTTCTTCCTTTTTTCGATATTGGTTCCTAAAATAGGAACACACACGAACACCCGAGTAGCGACATACAAATAGAAATAAAGATTTGACAATCATCAAAACACGACAACTAAGATTCAACATCCGTTTAGTGAGCGTTGCCTGGAATATGCGCTCCTTCTATCATTTCATTATAGTGTTACATTGGTCGTATCTTTTTATGTTATTTGTTGACTTGTGTGTTTAATTTATTTATTCAGAAGAATCGAACTCGAACACAAATGATCAAGGAAGTTTTCAGGAAATGTTTATGAAGCTGTTTCAGAATTTACTCACTCCGTTGTTGATACTTGGTCTCTTTTTCTCTACATTTTCTTTTGGCTCCCGCGAACAGCAGCAGGTAAAGACTAATGAACAGTAAATGATCCTGTATATCCAAGTCTTGTGCTGCTTAGAAGTTAGAATTATTGTCACAAAGCAAATCACTTTTAGAAAAAAAAAAGCTAGCGTGTTTTTAATGAACATGGTAGCAGAAGAACCATTAAACTTTTCGGAACAAAATAAGGGGAGAACCGCAGAGGATTCCATTGACCTCTTATCTTGACTGTTTAGACCACTTTTTAACTTAACATTCCTTTTTATTTTTGGCGATGTATCTATGTTCCTTTTGTCCTGGATATGCCTTGTTATTAAGCTTTTCACCTTGTTTACCATATAGCTTTGTTTTTTGGTGCATGATTATATGATTGATATATCTTCTTCCTTCGCCCTCGCCTGTACTTGTTTTTGGAAATGTTATTTCTATTGCATTTTGCTTAAAGACTTGCGATTACTTTCTTACAGATTAGTTTCCAAGAATTCAAAAACAAGCTGCTGGAACCGGGCCTAGTTGACCGTATTGTTGTCACAAATAAATCAATCGCTAAAGTTTATGTTCGGAACACTCCACGAAATCAGTCAACTAGTGATCCACTACAAGGGCCTGTAAGCGGTAACACAGGCCAGTATAAGTACTATTTCACGATTGGAAGCGTCGAGTCTTTCGAGGAAAAGCTAGAGGAAGCACAAGAAGCCTTGGGGATTGACTCACACGATCATGTACCCGTAACATATGTAAGCGAAATGGTTTGGTATCAGGAGTTGCTGAGATTTGCACCGACACTTTTGCTCTTGGGGTCGCTTCTGTACATGGGCAGAAAGATGCAGGGTGGTCTAGGCGTTGGTGGTGGTGGCGGCAAAGGAGGTCGGGGAATTTTCAGCATTGGCAAAGCTCAAATTACGAAAGTTGATAAGAATGCTAAAAACAAGGTTTGTTTATATACTTTTAGTAATCTGGTTTTGTAGAATGGTTTCATTGCTGTCGTACAAAGGTGGTGTGCGGCTTGTGCCTAGTAGTCATGCCTTTTAAAACCAAGCTGAAGAGTGTTAGTAATTATTTCAGGTCTTCTTCAAAGACGTTGCTGGCTGTGATGAAGCCAAGCAAGAGATCATGGAATTTGTGCACTTCCTCAAGAAACCTAAGAAGTACGAAGACCTTGGTGCGAAAATCCCAAAAGGCGCTCTTTTAGTCGGCCCTCCGGGTACTGGTAAGACCCTTTTGGCTAAGGCGACTGCCGGAGAATCCGGTGTGCCCTTCCTCTCCATATCGGGTTCCGACTTTATGGAGATGTTTGTTGGTGTGGGACCCTCAAGAGTACGCAACTTATTTCAAGAAGCAAGGCAGTGTGCACCGAGTATCATCTTCATTGATGAAATTGACGCCATTGGTCGAGCAAGAGGACGTGGAGGCCTCTCGGGTTCGAACGACGAACGTGAGAGCACTCTAAATCAGTTGCTTGTCGAGATGGATGGTTTCGGTACCACCACCGGAGTTGTTGTGCTTGCTGGCACAAATAGGCCCGATATTCTTGATAAAGCGTTGTTGAGACCTGGTCGATTTGATCGACAGATCACCATTGACAAGCCTGATATCAAAGGGCGCGAACAAATCTTCCAGATTTATTTGAAGAAGATTAAGCTTGATCACGACCCGTCTTACTATTCTGAAAGGCTTGCAGCGTTGACTCCTGGGTTTGCTGGAGCCGATATTGCCAATGTTAGTAATGAAGCTGCGTTGATTGCTGCAAGGAACGAAAGCGCAGTCGTTACCATGCAGCATTTTGAGGCAGCTATAGATAGAGTCATCGGTGGCCTCGAGAAGAAAAACAAGGTAAAGCTACAAATTTTGATACAGGATATAAAAAAGCTTCATAATTAGGACCAATTCTCATAATTTATTTTTTTCTTAACTTATCAAACACCTGAGAAAACTTTTGATGACCCCAGAAAACTTCAGAAAATACTACTTAAAATCTCGGAAAACCTGTTAGCTTCATTAACATTCAAATTTAGGACAACTTAAACGAAGAGTAAAGGTCATTGACCACTTTGTACTGTCGTGTTGGCGGAAATCCCTAATTTTGAACCGTTTTTGCACAGGTGATAAGCAAAGAGGAAAGGCGGACAGTTGCTTACCATGAATCTGGACATGCTGTTACGGGATGGTTTCTCGAACACGCAGAGCCTTTATTAAAGGTCACTATAGTTCCTCGAGGCACAGCAGCATTGGGTTTTGCTCAATACGTTCCTAATGAAAATCTTCTCATGACCAAAGAACAGTTGTTTGACGTAACTTGCATGACGTTAGGTGGTCGCGCAGCTGAACAGGTAAATGTTCATTTTAGAAGCATTATCATGTGCCATACTGCACACTTTGGAAAATGTTTGTAATTAACTGATTTCGGCTGATTTGTGAATGGAACCTTTTGCCCGGTTTGCAGGTTTTATTAGGCAAAATTTCAACGGGCGCCCAAAACGACCTGGAAAAGGTCACGAAAATGACTTATGCTCAAGTCGCTGTCTATGGTTTCAGCGACAAAGTGGGCCTCCTCTCTTTCCCTCAAAGGGAGGATGGGTTTGAAATGTCGAAACCCTACAGCAACAAAACCGGAGCTATCATCGACCAAGAGGTGAGGGATTGGGTTAGCAAGGCGTACGAGCGGACTCTTCAGTTAGTCGAGGAGCACAAGGAGCACGTGGCTCAAATTGCCGAGCTCTTACTTGAGAAAGAAGTCCTACATCAAGAGGACTTGCTACAAGTCCTTGGTGAACGGCCCTACAAGCCCGCCGAGCTTACCAACTACGATCGTTTCAAGCAAGGTTTCCAGGCAGAAAAGGATGCGGATATTCCTGTCGTTGAGGACGAGGGATCTCCTATTGTTCCGGATGTAGTCCCCACTTAATAAAATGTTCAGGAGTATTTGTTTCTTGTTGTACATGAGCCGGGGATTGTTTGCCTGCCTTAGATTGAAAATGAGACTGGTGTATTTTGAAGTTTTGGACATTGTACACCTTTTGACATTGTTATTCCCTCACAAATTGTTAATTTGATCAAGTTTACTACGGAGTATATTACAGGAAGGCCAATTTTATAACGTATCGAGGATATAAATTAATAAGTTTTGATTTGGTTTTCTTTGATGCGGCATTATCTATCATCCATGATTAGATTTGTTATAAAATAATCAACTATCAATTACTTTGTCATTGAAAAATACCACTTAAATTTGTACAAAAATGAAAAACAACATGACAGTAACATTGTAGTCCGCGTATTATCGTAAATACCACTTAAATTTGTACAAAAATGAAAAACAACATGACAGTAACATTGTACTCCGCGTATTATCGTAGCAATATCTGAGCCACACAAGTGAAAAACTCCTACAAGTGAGCCACACAACTACTACTCCACTCCGTAGTCCGTACAACTAGTTATCCACTGAACTACCACCTACGGGTCTCGCAAGATATATGCTCGTAGGTGGGCCATCTGCAATTGTCTCGATCGATAAGTAAGCCCAAACACAGCGTTGACATGCTACATGCAAAAAAAGAAAAAAAAAGAGTTAGCTACTTGTATTGACAGAAAAGCTACTCACAATAACAAAAAAAAATTACTCTGTACTAATTTACCGCTCCCGTGTTGAGAGTCACCCGCCATGTTCCACGCGGCAGTGTGTCGTCACGCACCATCATGTCGTGCCGGTGAATGGCGATGTCAAACGCACGGACCGGGGTACAACCCTGGTCGTAGAACTCCTCCCTCAAGAACTGGTGGTCTGGGTGAATCTGGACTACAGTCACCGATGCCCAAGTTGCTCGACAAATGGGACACAAAATACAGTTTGATTTCGTTTTCTATGATGGGCATGCGCGAAGTCAGAAACAAAATACAGTAAGGCCAATTTTTATAACGTACTAGGATATAAATTAATAAAGTTTGATTTGGTTTTCTATGATGGGGCTATAGCTGCATTTTTTGTATTTATTGTATTATTTGAGCAATATCAGATTTCGACGTTAAAGTTTTAAATTTATTTAAAATTTTGGAGGAAAACTAAAAAAAAAATAAAAAAAATAGGTTGACTGACTCGGTGTTGCAGCGACGCTGCATGGAGAGCTGCAGTAGGGTCCAGTGTCGCCATCTGGTCACCCCGATATCCATTAGGTATTGGACGAGTGAATGAATAAAAATAAAAATAAATAAAATAATAAAAAATAAAATAAAAATTGATGAATAGAGAAAATTAGTTTATATGTGTATAATAGAAAATTTGAAAAAATATTTATGAAAAATAACTGAGACCTTTAATTAAATATTTAAATTAGTTTATGTTAGCTTTATTATGATTTTACTATAATTTTTTGACAGAAGATAAATGAGTTTATTAGAATTTGATAAATGAGCTTATTAGAATTTGTTTGTCACTGGATAAATGAGCTTGCGACAGATAATCACTTGCACCACGGATAAAGTTATGATCGTGGCTAAATGAACGTTTTTGTCACGTTTACAACTTTTTTTCGTGGTGCAAGTGATTTTTTTGCCACGAAACGTTTCTTTCGTGACATAAAATTTTTCCGTGGCCACATAAAATAGTTTTTCCCGTGATTACATGAAAATTTGCCACGTGTCACGAATTTTCGTGGCATAAATCGTGGCCCAAGTTATCTTGTAGTGTAAAAAGATCAAATTTTGTTGCGAGAAATCTTCAAAAAAAAAAAATGATGATAAAAAAAAAAGCGTTAAAAAGGAGAAAAAAAATGAACAATAAAGAAAACTAATAATTGAAGAATGAAGATTTGAAGAATTAAAAAGACGTAGGATTTTCGAAAGAAATCTAAGAATATGATGGATGATGAATAAGAGAGTATTAATCAACAACAGACGAATGATTGAATAATAGCAAAAACTAAAAATTGAACTGAAGGAATTAAAGAATTAAACAAATGAAGAATTAATGAGGAAAAATCAGTAGAATATTATGATTAAAATCAGAAAGCTTTACAAACAAGTATTAGGAGGATGATTAAATTTTTGAGAATATGCTGATGAAAAACAGAGCGTTAAAATCAGCAGAGGATTGAATGATTGAAGTGATTTCATAAGAGACAGGGTATATTTATAATTTATACGTATGGGTTAGCCACTAAGCGTTCATAATTAACGATATTACTCCGTATTTTTTTATTTATAGGACTGTGTCACAATTTTGATCGTAGAACTCTGCCCTCTGAAATGCGCGAATGGGCAGTGTACGCCCCAAGTCGTCTGACAATGTGGACACAACAAAATACACTAAGTCTCAAACTACTACGCATACAAATTTACACCCCAAAAAAAAACATTGTTTAATTCAGATTGTTTAATTTTTATATTTAACCCGTATATCCAAATATCCAATTCAATAGAAAACCAAAAGATACAGAAAACCTCGACATTCAAAATAAACAAAAAATATGATCGGCGGTTTACCCGATGTTGCAGAGAGGAGTTATGACCGAGGCCGAGGGGGTCGGTGAGGGCCGCAGCGGGGAGTAGAGTCGCTAGCTGGTCATATCGATACCCATCGCCGTTACGTGTGTTGCACCAAAACTGGAACATCAATATATAGCATGTATTAGTACTATGTACGGAGTATGTGACAACGTATGCTACCGTACAATATTATTGCATAAAATAACTATGGATTATGAGATAACAAAGTAAATGACAAAGTAAATGACAAAGTAAAATAAATTACTCGGTAATATCTTCCATATGAAAAATACAACCTGATAATGTGAAAACACTCATACGATAAAACTATCGTAAGAAACCTTATACATCTTCGTTGCAATTAGAACGGAACAACAAGAAGTCACAATTCTAAAAAAGTTTAAAATTCATGGAAAATCATACCTAACATTGATGCGCAAAATCTGCCACCCACCGAGGATTTCGACGGAAATAACTCGCTCTGAACTCATCTGTCCCATTACAATGCAGAAGCGAGCAGTGTATTGATTGGGAACTGCCATCACAAAAAACAGTGGAAATTAGAAAATGAACAATTGAAATAAGAAAACAAACAAGAATCGATTTTTTTTTTTTTTCAAAAATCGAACAATAAAAGAAAAATAAAGGGTTAATTGAATATGCCCTTTTCTAACACTTTTTTTTTTTTTTTTTTCAAAATAACCCAAAATAACCCCCATATATGTTATTTTTATAACATAAATCCCTTTTAAAACACTTTTGTTTCTAAATCACCCACAACGTCGAAATATGCTACTTAAAAATAGAATATTCACACACTTAAATGTTGGTGATTTAAGTGAATCACGGGATTCCCCTTAAGTGTAATCGGGATTGTATTAAAACCGAAAAGGTGTCTAATGAGTCATTTAGTAAGGGTGCGTGTTATTTATATATACTCCATCCTCTTGCAAAGAAAAGGGCACATAAAATCAGATTTTCATGGAGCAATTAAACAAACACAACAAAACTCCATTAGTGTACTCTCGCTTCTATTTGCCAAGAACGAGAGGATTGAAGCGGACTACCTTTACCTGGTGTTGCAAACACCACAGAAAATGTAAAAAACTTATTAGTATTGAACACATTAGTAGGACATTAAAGATGATGTAGTTCATTTGGCTGGATATGAATCTAATGATGCGCGGTCTGAGATCAAACCTCTGTGCCAACCCTTTTTTTCCCCACCTTCCAATAATGCATTAATTGTGGTGCAATTAATTAGTCTTCTTGATTATTGAAACCATTAAAACATCCGTACAATTATTATTCAATTAATATGATTTCAAACAATTATTCAATTTACAAAATTAATAATTTTTACGACTTTTTTTTTTTCGGTAGATAATCTTAGCTTAAAATGACAGTCTATGAGAGGGTGGCATGATATTGTAAAACCTCCCGCTATTGTATTAGTTTTGTTTTTTATTTTTCTGTTTCTTTTGTTTTTAATTTGTATTTTGTACCTCATTTTCGTATGGGATGATGTTACAAGAAACCAACTACGGAGTATATTGTTTTCAATAGCGAACAATAGAAACATTATTCCGTAACAAAATAAACGTAGGTAAAATTGTATATATGTTACGGAGTATTACAATATTTTGCTACACCATAAAAAAATTTCTGGGTCCGCCCCTGAGAGGATTTGTTGATCGTCGTATCCTGCGAGGGATTTCGTGATACCCGGGGCAAATATAAGGGTCGAAATACTCTCAAAGGAAAGCAGAATATGAAGATGAATTCATGGATTGTATTATAAGTCACTTTGGCGCTGATTTTTTTTGTTTTTCTTTTTTTTCATTCGGTTTATAATTATTTTTAAAAGACAGAGTATTTTTTCTACTACCTTATAATTTTTTTGTTCGAAGTAGTATTATCTTACATTTCTAAAAGTTTTTGAGACACTGCTTATTCCGTTAAGTTTTGAACGTTGACCATTAATCAACGTGCTAAGGAGCAAGTCAACCCGAAGTTTGACTCAGCCTATCGAAATTTCGCATTTGGTAGTCGTATGGCAAAACGTGCAAAAGTTTAGGTAGTTATGATTAAATTTTAAAATGTTAGGTAGTCATATAATAAATGGCGTAATGTTTAGGTAGTTATTGACAAATACTCCTAATAAAAATGCATATAATTGAAAAAATATTACTCGTATACAATGATTAATTATACTAAGGTCTCCAAAAAGACAGAGCACAAAATATTCTACCCTTCCAACCTTGTAACATCCAATTTTTATCTTCATCAACCATAAAATCTCCATGGTAATTCCCTTTCACCATAGCTTTAGCTTTGCTCACTGTCTCCCTATCCAACATTACTTGCTTCATTCCCGCTCTCGTCTGTCGTACCCGCCATTGCTTGTACGTTTCTGGTCGTTGAACACGCTCAACGCCCTCACACGCCACCAAATTATACACTTCTTTACCATACCCTTCACTTTCGATCAACAATCGTTCGTGTGATTCACGCGGTAGTGTCGCGTCAAACACCTCAAACACGGAGGAGTAGTGATATAATGTCTCCCTAAACCGCGTTACAAAAAAGGGTGCATTAAAAGTACCGTTTATGACACCGTGCACAAACAGTTTAGGCTGTACTTTTTGCACAAGTTTTAAGAAAGTGTCACGTGGACTGTTTGAATCGACCGTCTCATCAAACAGTGTACCTGACCGATACATGCAATTGACGATCACAAGCTCGTCGCTTTCGAGCTTGAAATCATCAACTTTAATATTCTCCCATTTGTCCGCTATACCAGTGTACCTAAAAGGTACACCGAATCTTTTACAATAACCCGCTAATCGACGACCAGTTGCGTCGATTCTTTCAGCGGGTCTGAACCCTTGTTGAGGAAAGTCAATGCCCGTAATACGAAGACTAGGTGGACCATTTGGGAATTTCGAGAGACGTTTGATTAGACAAGGCCATTGTAAGCCTAGAAAAATCCCGAAATCAATAATGTGTATTTTAGTCGCCTTTTCAGCTACTTTTAGTATTGTAGTGTTGGCCACGAAATATGACATTCGTTTGAACGGTATAGCTGAGACGTACATTTTGTACGCCTTTAAGAAATTGGCAGTCGATATTTTAATATCGACTACGTTTGTTGAAATTGTTGAGCCAGTTCCAGCTAGTCGCGCCTCCAGACCATTAGCCAAGTGATGGGCTAACCGTTGGAGGCTGTCACCATAAGGCGAAGTGTAACGACGAATTTGTTTCAGAAGCTCGTTTGAGGTTCTGAGATCAAAGGTTGAAACTGCTTGAGCACATTGAGTTAATAAAACTCTTAAATCGACTTCTTCGTGTTGAATACTTATTTGTCTCTTAACACGGGATGTTTTACTTGACTTGTTAGGTTCGTTGAAGTTGAAGGAATCGAATTCGCTACAGAGCAATATGTCGTCGTATTTCTCCATTTCGTCGTAATCATCATTGCTAGACATTGCCTGTATTTTGCTTATCCTTCCTTTGTTGTCGCCCTCGTCTCGTAGACGACTTTTCTTTGGCTTTCTTGGCCTTTTCTCTATAACAACGTTAGTTGTATTAGCATCGTTTTCCGACAGACTACCCGAGCTCTTACTCGAACAACCATCTTCTGAACTTGTAACATATTGGTCGCTCGGGTTTTGGGTCGGGTTTGGGTATGGATATTGAGCACCAAGAGCATCATACAAGGACTTTTCAGTTTCTTGTAAAGCATTAAACTCTTGTGTCGAGGAAGGGTTTTTATTATCGAAACCCTCCTCCAGAAGAATATCTGAAATAAATTTGAGACAATCATCTGGAAAATCAGGTATCTGATCCGAACTGATATTATTTTCATTTTGAACAACAGGATCGAATATCTGATCTGAATTGATATGGTTTACATTTTGAGTAGCAGTATCGGATATCTGATCTGAACTGATGTTATAAACCTCGTTTTGGTCAAATGAAAGGTGATCAACATTTACCAAATCGAGGTTTTGAAATGTTTCGTCGAAAAATTGGTTTTTAGAAAAGTTTGAGAGTAACTCGGGGTTGAATTTGAAGACATTGTTCATGAATTCGTGATCGACGAGAACAGAATTCATAACTATTGGACGATAGGAAGACGGTTTTCGGATTAATCAAGGTTTTTGGTGATTTTTTTGGTTAGAAGATTGATGGTTTAAGGGTGCTATAAAAACAGAGTGAAAAGGCAAGTATGGAGGAACTTTCATGGAACAAGCTTTGCCACTTAAATAAAGGTAGAAAAAAATGAAGATAAGTGATGAATATAATTAAATAATTATAATGTGGTCAAAGGTCAACAAATGAATGGGAGGCTCTAGTACAATATATAATGTTCCAAAGATGCAGACAAAGTATAAATACATAGTGAAATGGTTTCTTGCTTCTCAAGTTGTATTTGTTGGTAGGGTTGACATTATATTATGACGAAGTATGGAGTATTAACTTTCATTATGAGGTATGATGAAACAAGACCAATTATTTTGTGACATGTCATACTTTTGGTATGGTGGTTATAAATTCGATTCGAGTTTAAGCTGAATTAAATCTGAGTATAATATATTATGTATGTATAGGAACCGATTGTATACAGGTGGATGATTGTTTTTCGTTTAGATTGGTGGGGAATTAACTTTAATGTGGAATATTGGTGAGTTGATTTATATTGAGGGACAAAAATTACCCTCTTTTTTAGTTTACTAGTACGAAAGTAGTAATATTGAAATTTTGACGAAGGTTAGTATGTTAAGTGTTAACTATGGAGTATTTATAAGTAGTATGAAAGTAGTAGTAGTTGATTTATATGTGTTACTTAGTATCTGTTCATGTTTTACGGCATTTCATAGTGTTATTAAAGAATGAGATCATATATTCATATGTTTCTAGCATTTGTTTAATTTATATTTCGAAAATAATATAGAATACATCATGTAAGTATGTATTATAAAAATAAATAAAATAAAGTCTGTTTAATGTCGTCAAAGGAGCCTTAGAGTGCTCTCCAAGACTTCGATTAATGTTGCAATAATAATCCTATTTTTCTACTTTCTTGATCAAAAAGCTAATTGATCGAGCTAAAAAAAGAATAAAAAAATTAAAGATTAGAAAAGTTCAAAGGTAAGAAATAATCACAAAGTAATACACTAATACGTATAGTTTATTTATATACTCCGTTGAAAGTTGAAGAAACAATAGGATTGGGCCTACTTATCCACTCTGCACAAAGCCACAAACCAATTACATAAATCTTACTCCCCACGTATGCTCTCAAGTCAAAGTCAAATAAAAATCACAAGAATATGCTCGAAAGAATGACTTTTCTTACCTGTAATCATGCAATCCTCATAATGTTAGTTATACTCTTAACCTTTGTTGGTGAAAGTCAAACATGACTAAAATTGATTTAAATGTTAATTGGAGCTGTTAATTGTCAACTTGAGATCCAATTAATTTTAGCAAAACAGAGGGGAAAAATTAAAAAAAAAAAAAAAAAAAAAAACGAGTTTTTTAACTGTTGGAACATAATTGAGATTCATATCATGTGATTAATCAGTGTCAAGGTGACACTTAACTAACTTCAATTAACGTCTAAATCAATGTTGATCATACTTGACAGTTACTAAAAACATGTCAAGGTTATAATTGAAATTTTGGAGATCATAGGGATACTAGTGAAAAAAATCATTCCTTTAAAGACACGGATGATAATTTCTCAACTTTTTTTTCATAAAAAACTTAAAAATGTAAATTTAAAAGCTAGCTAATTGGCCAAATTTGGATATTGTCCATGATATATGATATATATTTCATTAAACATCACTTTTGTTCTAATTTAAATGTCCTAATTAATTTTTGAAATTGTTCAAATTAAGTTCGCTAATTCTATCTATAGTAAATATTAATACTTGTATATGATTTGTAAAATTTTCAATGATAAGTTTATTCAAAGTAGTTAAAAGAGATCGCATGTTAGCAACTTTATATGACACTTCGGTCAAACTTAAATAGTGGATATAGAAATTATAATAATGCAAATGGCCTTTAAAATACTCTATATAATGGCCCAAAATTAAAGTTGGTCCACTAAACAAGATCAAACAATGTATGTGGACATATTAAAAAAGGTATATTAAAAAAGGTATTTCTGAACCACAACGCTTGATAAACCGTTCAGCGTGAAGCAGATTTATTCTTAAAATGCACCTACTTTAAGGTTTAAAGTGACTATTTTAACGTTTAAAGTGACCATTTTATGGAGTTTTAAAGTGGTCACATTTAAAGTTAAAGTGGTCACTTTAACCATTAAAATAGTCACATTTTACTCATAAGAACTTCGTTTCACGCGTGAAACGGATTTATGTAAGACTTACTCTTTCTGAACTATACTCAATTTTTACTCACTTGTACCTAAGAAATTACCAAAATATCGTTTTTATATTTTCTTCATTCAAATATGTCGTTAATTGAATCCATAGTTTAAAAATTCAATGAATTGTTTTAATAATTGATTGATTTGAGATAAATTTAGGTAATTTTAGAGTTGAATGTTTGAATTGGGAAATGAGAGAAATTAAGGTTACTCAAGGACAGTGGATGGAAAAAAAAATGAACAAAAATAATACAACTGAGTAAAGTTTAGGTACAATTGAACAAAGCGATTAAATCATCATTAATGATCCAAAAAGTTAATCCTTAGCAATTAAATACTAATTAAATTTTAAGGATTTCAATTAGTGGAAATTAGACCTGTCAAAATTCGACCCGACCCGAAAAACCGACCCGACCCGACCCTTTTTTTGGGTCAAGACCCGTAAAATTTGACCCGTGACCCAAAATGACCCGAACCCGAAATGACCCGTTAATTTAGGGTCAAGACCACTGATCTGCTCAATTCGATGGGTCAAGTGTAATTTCGTGTAACAAGATTTTTTGAACCTACAAAATTAATATTTCATGAAAAAAAAAAATTTAATATCAATAATTATTACAACCTCAATATTATAAGTTGAAATATCAAAATTATGATGAAAATTATGATTGAAATATTGTGAATATATTCATAAATAGACTATTTTAATTTTATAAATTACAAGAATGAATATATATCAACTTTAGTATTACATATGTACAATAAAATATGTACATAATGTAAAATAACAATAAAAGAATTTTTTTAATTAAAAAAATAATAAATAAAAAGGCTAATTGACCAGATTTTGACCAAACCGACGACCCAGATTTGGCCTAACCCGTATTAACCCGACCCGTATTTTGACCCGACCCATATAACCCGAACCCGACCCGTCCGACCCGTTTGACAGGTCTAGTGGAAATCATAGACATAGGCTCACTCAGCAAATCTTCACTGTTTTTGTTTTGAAATAATGCATGGAATCTTCACTGTTTTTGTTTTTTGATTGCCTTTTGTTGTACCAAATAACATCAACTGCTCTATTTTGACTTGAATTTTCTTCCGGCTGCTCATGAAATTATTTTAATTTTTTTTCCTTAATGTGTATAATGATTAAAAGATCATGTTATTTTCGGCTTAATTTTAGTTCAATTTTTATAAGTTTTTAGTCAGCTCAAGTTCAACTCTTATAAGTTAACGTTCTAATAATTCAGCTTCTATAAGTTCAACCTAACTTCTATTAATATCTAGCTAACCGTACACGGTAATATTGACTATCGTATACTCGTATAGATACTTAGATAGTCAAGTAACGTTTTCTAAATTTCTTTGTAGTAGTCAAGATTTTGACATATAAATAGACAAAACATTGTACAGCTGAAAACCATAATCAGCCCAAATTAGTAGGGCAGGTAGCAAATACTATAGCTTATAAATGAATGAATGTAGCGACAATATTATCACGTAATTGACCCCTTAATAATGGCAACTTGGCCGCCTTACGAGAATTTTACTCCAATATAGAGTTTATTAATAATTAAATATTCTTAATTTATGAAGAAAAATAAATAAATAAATGTTTGAAATCAGAGACGGATTCAAATCACACCCACGTATAGAAGGAGACTGCTCCATAACGTCTAGAGGGTTCCATCTCATCTTCATGATCAATGTGGAACTATATTTTATTCGTCTAATTAAATGCAATATATATGGTCATGAGTGATCACTTATGACTCTGTTTTCACTATAACTCGGAGTATATATCTCTCGTTAAGTTGGTTTATTGAAATGGTGTAAGTTAAATGAGTCTGAAATATTGTTCAACTTATAATACCACAAATTACCCGACTTATTCTAACTGTCTTCTCTTTTTCGAAGTTTTGATCGACCTACCTAAGCTAGCTTCTTGACACATACGAAGTACTCCGTATTTCATTACCTTCTCCATTTCAGTCTTCTAGTTTGTGGTAGACTGTTCGGTTTGTGTGTAGAAATTGCTAAATAAAATGCGCTTATTCATATGAAAGTTCAACTCACGATATCGCCCATCTGAACGGTACCTAATTCTTTTCGATAAAACGACAATAGATGACAAGGTTGCAATAGAGTACAATACAAATAGCCTCCTACAATTCTACAAACGATGTGTAATATGATTCTTACATTATATTGAATACCTATGACACAATCTTACATTTCCTAACTTATTACGTTATATTGAATCAACCAAACCAAAACAAAATATGTGTAAACAACTAAACAATGCCTGCCTATTTCATATATAAGCATGGCATTACTACTTAGCACTAGCATTACTAGCAACGAACATCATTGACGCCGCCAATCTTCTAATTACACTACGGAGTATTTCACATCGTGCAGAAACCGGAGTAGGAGATCGTTTTCAGCTCAGCAAGTGAACCTCCACGGCTAGGAGCAAGATTGATTGTAAGCCGGAATAAAAATCACGTCGTTTCCTTTGCAAGTCCCTACGTGTAAACGCAGGGTAACATTAAAATATAAAACTAATCACGAGCCTCTAATCATCAGCATAACTCAGCATACCTTCTTTTGACTGAGCTAGTTACTGACATGATATTAAATCTTCGTGACAAAACGTCAACAAAAGTTGACTCAACCAAAAGTTTAAGCCTGATAGTTGGAGGCTCATGATCGTTTTTATACTCTCACAGTCAGCTCAAGCAAGATCTAGGTAGGAACCCATGCTGAGATTGCATATATAATTCGACCCTTCCACCCAAGTAAAACCCATTGACCATCCGCATCAATGACAAAATCCTTATGATGTTGCGCCTTGACTTTGCACCTTAGTTTCTCCAGGAGCTCGGGTTCCAACCGTTGCAGCCTAAACCCAGCCCTATTGTTCCGTACTTGCCATTGCTTGTAAGTCTCGGGCCTTTCAACTCTCTCCGTACCCTCACAAGCCACGACGTTCATAATCTCTCGCCCATAAAACTCCTTCTCAAACATAAACCGCTCTGGATCATCTCGAGGAGCATTGGCATCGAACATATCGAATAGGGTTGAGTAGTGAAAGAGGGCCTCCCTAAAACGTGTCACGAAGAAAGGTGCGTTGTAAGAGCCGTTAACTACACCGTGCACAAATATGTCGGGTTTGATCCCTCGTATCAGATTCAGAACTGCATTCCGCGGACTATCCACTACAATCGTCTCGTCTAGGAGGTTCTTGAACCGAAAGAGAGAATTTACAATCACGACCCCATCTCTTTCTATCTTCAAGTCGTTAAGCTTGATTGTTTCCCATTTTTGCGCAATGGCGTGATATTCAAACGGAACTTTGAACCTTTCGCAATAATTTGCCAGTCGTTTCCCAGTTGTTTCAACTCTTTCAGAAGGTCGAAACCCCGGTTGGGGAAGATCTATTCCGGTTATACACAGTTTCGGAGGTCCCTCGGTTCGTTCTGAAAGTCGCTGAATGAGAAGCGGCCACTGAAAACCATAGAGAATCCCAAAGTCTATAATATGCAGCTTTGATTTGTTTTCAGCCGCTTTCAAAATAGTATGATTGGCGAAACCAATCGATATTTTCTTAAAAGGGCATGTTCGAATGAAAAACTGATATGCTATTATCATATCAGCAGCAGTTGTCCTCTTCGAATTCAGAGCAGTATACAGCTGCGACCCAGTTCCCGACAATCTAGCCTCGAGCGCATTAGCGAAATAGTACGCCAATCTTTGTGATGCATCGCCCTCAGGAGAGGAATTCTCTCGAATTTGCTTCAGCAGCTCATCACTCGTCCTACGATCATCTGAAGCAATAGACTGCGCACACAAAATCATTAGAGTCCTTAAATCCACTGCATTACTCTTACCATTACTCTCCTTCCTCGGACGATCCTTTTTCCCCTCTCGTCCCGGAATTTGGTCGGGCTGTGTGACGGGCCCTTTCTCAGAGTCCAAGCCCATGGTACAATGGGCCTCCTGTTTCATAGGAGCGCAAAGTAAAACCCTATCAAACATTTCAGACAACTCCGCTTCTTCAGTTGAAACAGCTGATTGCTTACTACTCCTACCTTCATCAAACTCATCCTCCTCACGGTAGTGAATCTTACTCCCCCTAGAACCATCAAGAGCTTGCTCGTCCTTCTCCTTTTTAACAGACGTGATAACTTCCTTCGTTTCATCAGGAAAGTCAACGTTCTTAAAGTCGACAACAATATTACTGTTCTTGGGCAGGAATTTACTAGCCTCCTCCATCCCCTTCTGAAACTGCATTATAGACTCGCTCTCGCTAAACATACTCGTCGACCACGAGGAAAGACCAAAAGACGACATATCTGGACTAAAACTCGACTGAGAAAAGCTCGACGGTTGCGACCACGACGAAACAGGAGGATTCAAACTACTACCACTACCACTACCACTACCGCTACCAACATTGGCCGAGTTTGAAGACCGATCATCTGGGCTATTCACAAAATGATCATCGATTAGCGGGTGCTGATTAGGCGAAGGAGGGTATTTCGTCCCCAAAACGTCGTAAAAAGGTCTCTCAGCAGCTTGGAGAGCTAAAGAATCATGGAACATACAAGGTTTTTGCTCCATATCTTCTTCCATAAGAAGCTCTCTAATGTACTTATAAACATCATCAGAATCACTATCATCAGAAGATTCCACACCCGAGGACGCCATCAAATTCGAACCCAAATCGAACCGTGTTGTCGGGTCGGGTAATGGGCTTGGTAGATTCAATGAACTAAGATTTTGAGATTGGTCTTTATAGTTGAACAAATTGGCATAATACAAAGATTCATCATAATAACCAGGGTACATGTCTTTATTATTAGAATTTTCCTCAGCAAAATCATCAGAAAGCTCCCCAAATTGTGAACCCATGATTGATTTCACACCGATAAACCGAAAATGTCTTAATCTAGTGGTCAGGACTGAGATACCGTAGACAATTTTAATTTTTAATCACAAACCCTAACCCATTAGAAACTATAACTTTGAAAACTACAATTTTCTGACAAAATCAGGGAAAACAAGAGAAACCCAATTGAACACAGAATAAAACAAGGGGATAAATCAATAAAAGACAGCAACTTGCAGATGATTTTTCACTTAAATTATTGAGAAAAGATATGTGAAATTGGGCTTACCTCAAAAAAAAAAAAAAAGAGTAAAGATTCAGGAGATAAGATATGTGAAGCTGAGAAAGTAAAAGAATGAAAGGTGAAATTTTTATAAAGAGTTGATTAAAAAAAAAATGAAGGGATAGTTGAACCTTCAGAGAAATAGAGACATAGTAAAAAGTCCTAAAAAAGAAGGGAAATTATACCAAATTGAGTGCCAAACAATGACTTTTACACCATGATCATTCATCATTTTTTCATCTAGTTCACTCTATTAGACCATCCCCATCCAAAGGTGGTGAAATAGTTGGATGGTAAAGTAAGTCAAGTTAATCACTAATTATCTACATAATTAGTATGACTCAATTGAAAGAAGGTCACTTGGTGACTTAAGTTTGCTCAAAGTGAATCAAGTGGTGACTTGATAGGTGTTACACTTCTATTGGCTGTAAATAAAAAAAGGAAGTTGAGGTTTGTGAGCCTCCCAAGGATAACATGCAGTACTATGTATATGAGTATATGTAGAGCATGTCAGCGTAGACACTCCTCAAAGCAACCCTTTATTTACTTACTTCGTATTTAAAAATAATATTAAATTTAAAATTATTGATTATTTAATATCCAAAATAAAAATAAATAATTATTTATTTACTCTAAAATTTTATTGTACCAATTTTAATATTGTTTTTCTTTTAAATTTTTTTTCTGAAGTATGTTATTTTGATATATATAGTATCAAAATTAAAAATAAACATTCATCAAATAGTAACTTTAAATTAATAAAATTAATATCAACAAAAAAATACATTGGTAAACTAGAAAAATAAGAGTAAAATGATGGTGGGTTAAACAATGTAGGAAAGAGAAATGATTGGAAATGATAAAAAAGTTAGAAATGATTGGATTTGTGACCTAGGTGGTGATTTGTTGGATGGGAGGAAGTAAGTGGGTCAAAGTAATTAAAATAGGATTAAGAGTAAAAAGTGAATGGTGACTTAGTTGTTGTAATTATTGGATGGGGATGGTCTTATCTACATACTCTTCATCTTTTGAGTAGTCCTCATGAGAGACTAGACTACTAATTTAGTGTAAGACGATCACTCAATTCCATAAAAAAAATTAAAAAAACAAAAAAAAAATAAAAATAAGTACCCCTCATGTGAGAGGACTCACATAAACTTATTGTGAGTCTCGTCTCACATGAGAATTAGTGTCATCTTTTTGACTTGTACTCTTCTAATTTTAACCTACAATTCTCCAAACTAGAAATGTACTCACTCTATTTAAATGAAAAAGCCTTGCTACTTTTTGCACAAATTTTAAGGAAAATGGAAATTTAAGGGTAATATTGGTCGTTTGGTTACATGGGGTTGATTCGTGTAATACGGCTGATTAAATTACAATTAAAATTCAATGAACCTATACAATATATTTAGTTATATTTAATTTTAGATTAATTAAATCTAGACAATTAATTTAGTTATAATTAATTTTAGATTCGTTTAACTTAAATAATGAATCTAGTCGTATTTAGTTATATATTTAATTTATGTTTCTCTTATATATAGAGAAGTTGTAATTCATTTGAAAAGAGATTTTGATGAAATATAAACTTGTGTTTTTTCAAAAAAAAACGTAGGTAACGTTTATTTGTGAATTTCAGATTGTTGCGTACAATCTAAACTAGTGACTGATTAGGACGCGATTCCTAATTGTTGCTCTATTGGAACCAATAGGTCTTGATTAGCCAATCTCGTTCATCAAGTTATAGGTTTAACTTGGTATCTGCTTATCCTTTTCTTTTTTACTACATTATTATATCTACTTCCGCTGTCGTTTCGCATCAGGGGTCCATTTTAGGAGATAAAGTGTGTAGTTGTTTTGGTAAAATGAGTATATGAGTAAGGGTAAAAGTGATATTTTCATTGACTAAATATTGAAATTGCCAAAAAAAAAAAAAAAAAAAAAAAAAAAGTGAAACTAAATGAGTGAAATAGAAGGAATAATATTTATATTGTTTCGAAATTTGGAATTAAAAACTTATAATTTATGATTTGTTTTTCCTAATCGGTTATAACGTTTTTTGCAAGATCAAAAGTTGAAATCTGATGAAATCAATTTCATGATTGAGTGTATTGTGAATTTTAGCTTTAATTTTTCTTCAAACATGTACTACGTATAAGATTTTAGGCATGTTGTACAGGTAAACATATACTCCGTATTAGTTTATCCAATGCACAACTAAGGTAGCAGCGCAATTGCAACCTTACGTATCTCACGGTACATATAAAAATATATTAAAATTCCTATTAATCTTAGTGTAAATTTGTTTTGGCAATTATATATTTATAGGAGAGACATACATAAAAATGTTAGGTCCAAATTGTGTGAGAATTAAGTAGAGATAAGCCTAATAAGGAGTAACATATCATTGTCTTAATAATTTCATGCAAATTTAAGCATCTTTCATGTAATTTGGCTCTTATATTCCTTGATTCCCTCCACTCTACTCAGCTGGTTTTTGTCCTTTTCATTACCCAAAAAAGTTACCGCGGCATATGACCACTTTGCTAGTTAGTTCCACTATATTCTTTTTTTTTTTTTTTTTTTGTGGTTTAAAATCTTAATAACGAAAATTTAATGTTGTTATCTTTGATTTATTATAGTACGAGTACTTTTTTTTTTCGGTTCAGTATACGTTTATTCGAATGAAGTTGTGTACTATGATCATAATAAAATGATAAAGTAATTTTTTGTGATAACTGATCAGGTCACATTTTAGTCAAAAATACTGTTAACGAATGATACCGTACTTTTGGTATTACTCGAAGAAGCTCTATCACTGTCCTAAATTCAGACTTTCGTGCATAAATTTTGGCTTGTTGACGTTGCATGCAATGAAAAGAGGCTTTAACTATGTTGGGCAAGAATGTAGGAGTTGAGGCCCAAAATGAAGCTTCTATAACATGGGCCTTTATTAGGTGGGCTTCAATTTCAGTTCACTGCTCGATATTTAGGGTAAAAACAAATAGTATGAGTAAGTCAAATTATCATCCGAAATCATATACGTTATCGGATACAGGTACGCAATTTTACTTTTTGTTAGGAATCAACTCAACCAAAATTAAATTAAATTTGGATATCGATTATATACTCTAAGACGCCTCTCACGCAAATGCCTTTGCAGAAAAGCGTGGAGCCTAAGTGGTCCGCCTACCTGATGCGATAAATACCACTTTAAAAGTGAGTGGTGGTGAGATTCATAAAATGATTTGACCTAACAATTATCGAGTTTTTATCTTTTATTTTATTCAAGACACTGTTTTAATTTAGTCACTTAACTTTTTACCGAAGTCCAATACATATATGTCATACTCGTAATACTTCTTTATTAGTGTTGTACTCCGGTCAATATCTCAAAACTTCTAAATAAATAATGATCACATGAAAGTTATACCACAAAGAAAAGGATAATAAATTTTATCTATTGACCGACGACATGTCACAATGATCCACGTTAGTAGTGATTACTCCAAGTACTTTTAATGATAAACGATGAAAAAGATACTTCCTCCATTCCGTTTGATTGTATACGTTTGGTTTTTTGACACTATTCACGAGTGAGGATAATGGTCGATATAATTTTTAACATATAAAATAAAACATAATCATGTGAGATCTTGTTTTAATTGTCTTTTCGAATACATTATTAATATCAAATTTTTATAATTTTTTGAAATACGTAACTAAAGATATGAACAAAAGAAAACGTGTATCGACGTACGTGCAAAAAGCAAACGTATAGAATCAAATGGAATGGAGGAAGTAGGAACAATTATGATTACTCCATCCGTCCCGGTTATTTATTTATACTTTTCATTTATGATTGTACGGGTCATTTATTTATACTTTCCTTAAATGTCTTTGGTGACTCATGTGTGGAGTGAGCCAAACTTTCTTAACCAACTATATTGTTTAATTTTACCTACTTTAAAACAAGTAAAACCTCATTTGTACTTATATTATTATTTTTTTAGTTTTTTAGTTTACTTCTCTCCTCGTATCGATAAATGTGTATAAAGTAAACGTAAACAAATCGTCAGAATGGAGGAAGTACAGAGAAGACAAGTGATAACACTAAAATAATGGCCACAAGATTACACACTAGTCCGTCTACTTCATCCTTTGTTTTGTGGTTCAATTATTAGATTAGACTTCCCTACAACTAACACCCATACTATTGACAATGAATTCGTTTTTTATTTTTTTGTGTGATTTTGACGCATCTTCTGTCACCTTCTTCATTACGTAGGCTTAATAACGACATTATATAGCAGTACTCCCTCCATTCACTTCCATTCAAATCATCGTAGAAATTCTCAGACTATTCATTCAGTGAGCGTTTTGAAATATCTTGTAATCTATAAATGAAAACATAGTCATGTGTGATCTTATATGATACGTCTTCACGAGTACGACAACAATATGTATTTTCCATAATTTTTCGTAATGCCAAACTATAGTTATTTCCATCCCGACATGTGTCTTGGCAAACGTGAAAAAGGTGAATGATGTGAATGGAATTAAATGGAGGGAGTAGCATGTACGGAGTATTCCGTATTTTAAGAGTATTTTCTTTAGCACAATCACATTTTATTTAAATTTACGTATAAATAGATATAAATATTCTATTCCTAATTTTAATTCAAAATGCTATACTCCGTATTTCATATAATCTTCGCTTTCCTTTTTTTGGCCCATTTTATTTGTTCTTCCCATTTCCCTATTGGTCTACATTATATGGTTCTCATACATTTTAGCCCCACATTTTTTCTTCACTTCTATTTTTCACCCCACATTTTTCTCTTCTTAATTTCTACCCCAAAAACAAATGAGAAGAACATAAGAAATAGGAGGGAATATATCATTACAACTCCGAACTTCATTATTAATTTCTATCAAAATTTAATGAGCAAAATGAAAAATGAGTATTCTGATACATAAAATATGACTACATTTAGACTGTATTAGTCTAAATGTGATGATTTTTTATACATTAGAATACTCATCTTTTAACTTTCTGAGATTTAAAATAAATATGAAACAATGTGGAAGGAATATATGAGTATACTTGCGCACACTTAAGGGTGAGATCTAATACAATCATTGCTCTGTAAAATATTAGATCTACTTCAAGTCGGTGCTTGCTGATGTCCTCTAACTTAATTAATTACAAATGATCCACTAACAATATTCTCTCGTACTTTTTTGTTTGTATTCACCCTTACCAAGCTTTCAATAATACCATCTAATATCATACGGAGTATCAAATTATCAATAGTTCAATACCGTCTCATATCAAGAGATCCACCGTTTATTCAACAAATATTGTTAGAAAAACAAATAATTATCAAATTCTCATAATAAGTCGAAACTAATGAGACCATCTCATAATTTGTGATTATACGTAAATTCTATTTTTTGAGTCTTCGACTTAAATAATAATTACCGAGAAAAAAAAAATAACCTCTTTACGTATGCTGTATGGTTATATAAGCTCAAGATGGTCTAATTTCCGAAATAACATTAACATCGATTTAGCAATCACCGCACTTATGTTAGCATTATCGAAAGCTTAAACAGGTCATTTATGAAACTTCCTTCCGAAATCGAGAGAACGACCATTCCTTCGAAACAATGACAGAGCAGAGTATTGACCAATAACCAATGGTCCAATGCATGAAAAAAAAATTAAAACGAATGTACTTTACAACTGCAATTTCAGTCGATCAAACTTACAAGTGAAAAATGCCTAGTTAACACTAAAACAAAAGACGATTCGACTAAAACTAACAGCGAACCATCTCAAACACCCTAAGACAAAGTAATAAAAAAAACAAAAACAATTCTAGTGGGGGGAATGAAATGAAGAGTCGAAACTAATCCCTGTTAGCGTAGCCCTTATTCCGTCAACCAAATTTACAAGCGCCACAAAATCCACTCTACGACAAGTAGGTAGATAGTAGCGAATGAGCCACGACATTTGTTACACACTACATACCTAAGGAACATCTCCGTCTTCCATCTGTTTCCCAACTATCACTAATTTTTACAGCACAATCATTTATCGTCGTCATCACCGTGGTCATCATCATAATCACAAGGTCAAAGGAAATGAAATAAATCTAGACATACCGTGAACTAAGCCGAGATACGTTTGTTATATGTATATTCACATATCTGGCGGCCAGCACCTCGTTACGAGTATATTCAGGGGAGGAGGCAGGTGACAGTTTGTGGGCTTTTGGCTTGGTGTTGGGTCCAAAACCCGTGGGCAGCGAGGACGCGATCGAGCAGTTCCTGAGGAACTGGTTCTCCTCTCCTCTGCTGAGGAGCTATACTCGCCGTATGCACCAATGTCTTCCACTTATCCTGGTTTTACACGTACAAGTTTATCAAACATCTGTCACGCAAATGTATTATAAACAATACGATTGACCAATATATTATACTAGGGGAGTATATATGAATTCATGTATACCCGAGACACATGAATGGAACCATGAATAAATTTCACACCTTCAAATCAACGTAAGTGCGATGTTTTGCATCATCGAAAGCTCTTACTTTAACATCACGCCACCTGTAAAGAAATCAGTATTGGTACCGTTAAATTCATTGGCGACATGCAACTATGGTGTCTAACACCGGACAGACAGAAGTAGGTTGAGAGCAAACTGAACAGATAAAGTTGACAGCGACAATTAACTACAGTTTCCATAGTGGTGTTCATCAACTGAGTTGGAAACCTAACACCGCCGTAACTTCCTCTGTGGTTCCCTTAATACCCGTGAAACATGACTAAGTTAGTATTCAACAGCGAGGACTAAAGCTATGGTGTGTACCTGCCAGTACCAAGCTGCTCAACAGCGAGGACTAAAGCTTCAACTTCAGACACGGAGAAAGGTCTACGAATTCGACGCTGAACCATGTCTGAACGCTGCTTTGATTTGTGGGGCGAGCGAACTACAGCCAGCGCCTGTGGAGTCCCCTCGTGATGAGCTACTAATGCTAGGGAATCCACAGTGCCCTTCTCTGCTGAGAGTAGTTCTGCTGGAGAAGGCGCAGAATCATGATCACTTTCAATAAAATTGCCCACGACAGCAGGCAGATGATCTGCTGAAAGATGAGAAGTTCCTTGGTGAATTTCATTTGTAACAGCATACCTGAGAAAATACGTGGACACACTTAACACTTTAAACCAACAAAACACATGAACATATTATTAACTACAAAGAATTTATACGGAAAATATACGGAGTACTTCACACTAGAGCAAAACAGTAGCTCACCCAGAGACGGGAGGCGTCACATCTGTGGAGAGCACGAGGGAATTTTCTTCCGAAGAGACTGGGGCACCAGCTTGTGAAAGGTTTGGTTCCAAACAGAATCCCAACGATTCAACCTTGTTGGTATTGCAGATACCGGATTGCAAAAGAGTTTTGTTATCGTCTCTAATCTTTTTTCCGTGATGGAGCACGCCCACGTGCAGTCCACCTCCAAGCATGGCAGATACAGCTTGCATTACTGTCCTCTGTACAAATATTCAACATAGAATTCAAGAAATTTATTTACTTCTACGAATAGTCTCAAAAAATTAACACAGTGATCAAAGTGCATAGAAATGCAACCAGTTACCTTGAGTGAACCGATTGTTGCAGTCTCAGGCATCTCAATGAAAAGCTCAGGAACTCGGAGCGACTTGATCCTAAGCTTCACTGAGGCAAACGAAAGATGTGTTCACATGTGAACTCCATTCAACCAAAAGTCAATAAAGCAGACATGAATTGCTCCATTGAGTGGATATCATACCATCAGATTCCCTAGATGACAAGGTTGTGCTTTGACCGGAAACACGGGCGGACGAACCATTGACTACAACAAGATTCACAATCAACGAATGTCACACATATAAATACATAGGAATCAAAAAAAGGGACCCGTTGACACACCTCTAGCAGCATCACAATTATTGTAAATGCCCTTAACACCAACATCACCATGATAACTTGATAATGAATTATACTGATAACACCTCCTTTTTTTGAAAGGGTAAATCCTCTGTGACCTCATGCGTTTAAACCCAACCTTCCTGCTACGATACAAGCAGCGTACATCTGCATAGTAACATAAAAAATTTTAAAAATAAAAAGAGAAAGAGAAAAAAAAATAAAAATAAAATAAAAATAAAAAATAAAAAAAAATGAAAAGACAAATTGTAGGTAATAATCAGTCAATAAGTGCAGATAATCATAAAGCAGCAAGTAAGCACCCACCAGTGTCAGAGATATCTCCGTCCCTCGCTTTCGAAACCATTCTCCAATACTTGGAAGCCAGCAGCTTTCTTATTCTTCGGTCACCTACACGTGCTGGTAACCTCGCAGACTTCTTTGTGCAAAGCTGAATGCACTCGGAAAAGTTTTCGTCATCATCTCTACTAACTAAATTTACATTATTATCCCAACAGGGGATTTGTGAACTACAAGGGTAGCGGTTACAGGACTTATTGTCCAACATAAATTTTATGCGGCTATTAGAGTTAAGTAGTTCACGAGGTTTCTGATCCAGTATCTGTGGTTCCTCTGTACTACGTGAATCAAACCCATTACCAAATATCACCTCTCCCCCAAGATCAAGGCAGTTTGCGTCTTCAACAATTGAAGCGACACGAGGATCTTTTAGACAATCGTGACCGCCATTTAAATCCATCTTTGCAAGAGATCCGTTCTTCTCCAAAGAGATAGCAGACAATGGGGCCACGGAAGAATCACACAAGTGTCCAGAGGCTTCCTTGACATAGCAATTGTGGTCTTGGCCTGGTAACCCGAGCTCCAAGGTCAAGGACGGAGAAGCAGCTTCAACGATTCCTCCATCACAATGCTCGACTATTTTTCCAACCACATTTTCCTCAATGACAGCATCTTGAACATAGCTTAAGTCAGTTTCTGGTGTTGTGATGTGAGAACTCTCTCCCTCGAGTAAAATTTTACCAGCTACCGTCGCCAACAAGTCAAAAGCACACAACTGATTCTCCTCAACCTTATTGTGGACCAGGCTTCTCCTCTAAAATTAAAAGTTTTAAACATAAATCTCAATGCTGAGTGCTTAGACGGTAAAACCATGAATAGACAAAAGAACCGAGGATGAGCAAATTTACCCTAGATGACCTCGCAGCTCTAGGAATGAAAGGGACCTGAAATCCATTGAATCCATTATCTAGCCTCTTCAACATATCAACCACATGCCCTACCACGAGTCTTTGATTTCAAACTGCACATAGTAGCAGATTTGCCTTGAGAATTACACCAACCTCAAATTGAATAGAAAAGAACAATATGTTCATCCGAAGCAATATATCAGCAATACACTACAAGGAATAGTTTAGTGCACGGTTTTAACTCTAGGCCGTACCACCAAGACGGAATCCTATTGTAATGTTTTTGAAAATCAACTCGACCGTATTTGACAGTATTTTGAAGCGATTCTGAACAAATGTAGCAAGATCACGCTGCAATAGTGGATACCACAACAATGACCAATATCAAAATCTAATGCTATGGTTTAAGCCTTTAAGGTATCAAGAAAAAATTGTAAATCAACCCAAATGTCGACAAATTGGTCATAAGATAACAGATGAAGATCATAACTCGCAATCATCAAGCATATTGAATTTAGCACAGAAATTACATATATACAAATGTAAATAATTGGGCATGTCATTACCAGCTAATCACATTAATGCCCAACTAGAGAGCACATTATTGATGATGACAACGACGAGTCGACGACTAAAAAAATTTCAACAAAATTTAATCTAAAACATAGATCTGTCCCACCACATGATTGATGACGAACATGATCCAAACAACATAAAGTACATCTGCTCATGATCAACCAAAATTACCTCATCAGCAAAGCAGCAAAACTATGATATGGAGTATTAATTTCAGTATCAAGTTTAGAATTAATCAAACGTCAACGACAATAAGAGGTTTAAAAACAACCTTGTGTAATATACCATCTTAATTTCCAATATTAATACAATAATACCAACCTAGTGCACAAGGACAATAACTAGAAAATTCAAATTGCTTTTGTGGTAGGACCCACCACATGATTGCTGGTATATTGATGATCAAGCATCATACATTCATACATCATCAACAAAGCAGGAAAACTATCACACTTGAATTATATCATCAAGTCAAGCATACATCAAACATGAACAAAAATAAGCCAAAAGTTTTGATCTTTTCAACACATTATTTCACCAAATTGCAAATTATTGTGGACCACACTTTATTTCTACCCTGAGTGAGTCTCAAGAAACCATCTTACCCTCTCAAATTATAACGTCGGAAACATTTGATCGTCTTATTTGAGACTTTGTGTTCTATCGTTGAGAGAAAAAAAAACGTGATGAACAATTCGTAAGTACAATTTGTGTACAAGCAGACACAAATGACATCGGAAAAATAAGAGAATTTTTGTGATCCAAAACCCTTAAATTAATGAAAAGCACGAAATTCCAAGTATTTTTTATTTATTTTTTTAATTTGATCATTACAAAACCCCCAAAAAAAAGTAAATTAAAATCGGATGTTCATTTTGATCTAAAACCCTAAACCCATGAATTCAGTTAATAATACCAAACAAAGATCGAATCTTTCAGAAGATAAAATTGGAATTATTCGAATTATCACAATAATAGAAAAATATTCCAATTAAATTAAAAAAAAAAAACCCCAGATCTTCGACATTTTCACCAAGAAATTCCATCAAAAATTACCTGCTTTAATTGTCCACAAAAGACCTAGAGTAGCAAGAGATCCAACTCAAATTATAGAAAAAAAAAAAAAAAAATCTTATAAACCAAAAAAAAAGGCTAATACATTTAAGCAAAGAGAAAAAAAAAAAAAAAAACAATGGTAAAGAAATAATTCCGGAAAAATTATACAATTCTCACACCTTAAATCTTCAAGTACCCTTTATTTGCGAAGAACCCCCAAAAAAGTAGAGAAATATGTAAGATCACCAGAATTTTCGGTATTTTTTAAGGGAAAAAAACTTTTGAACACGAAACAAATTCTTACACTTCACGTCTTCCAATTTCTACCCATGTTATACAACACACCACAAATTTTACCAAGGAATTTTTTTTTTTTGGGGAATATAATTATTAGAAGAGTGTATGAAATTTGATGAAAATAGACGGACAAAAATTAAACAGTTTTGATTGATTGACAAAACCCTGTGAAGAAAAAAAAAAACTACTGGTATAAAAAGCAAACTCTAAAAACTTTTTATTTTCTTAAACCCTTTTTATATACGGACTAAAAACTTATGTTTGGTTTACCGGCTATTCCCGGTCACTTGTTTTTGAACCACCTTAAAGACCGGTTCTTCCCTCGTTGTTTTTATGGGTTCTTAAGATGTTGACACGTGGATAAGAGGGGAGATTGTGTGGTTGTGATGGCGTTTATTGTTGGAGAATATACTGTATTGGTCCGTATATTGAAAGACTAGGACTCTCTATTTCTATACAAACTCCCTCCCCCGTGTCCACACTCCCTAAAATTAAAACTCAAACAAAACTCAAGGTTTCAAACTTTAAAAGTTAAAGTTAACTATGAAAATAATTGGACCATTTACATTTGGGCTAATCTTTTTATAAAAATTATCTTATACAATAATTATTGAAAATTGAATATGCCTTGTAAAAGACAACAATTCAATCAAGAGTAGTTCTTGTGTAAAACATTGTTTTCGTGAAGCCAATAAAGTTGCTGACTTTATGGCTTCTATAGGACATTCTTGTCCAAATCTTTCGAGGTGGTCTGAAAGCCGGTGGCTTCAGCTTACCTCACTCATCCGAAAGGATGAAATAGATTGGTCTTATCCTAGAGGAGGCTCAACCTAGTTTTCTTACCTTAAAAGAGTAGTTCTTGTGTAAGTCGAGTCTGACGTTAATATAACGTAAGGCAATACATGAGGAGTTATTAAAAAATAAGCAAATAAAATTAAATAACAAGTAACCACCCTCATGTGAGAGGTCTTAAGACTTGTCTCACATGAGAATTAGTGTTCAATCTATAACACTTGACACATTTTTTTAAAATTTTTTAATATTATCAAGGATGTTAAATTAAACCCTCAATTTTATGAAAAAGTGTAGTTAAACATTGCTACTGTGAAGTCATAAAGCCAATAAAATTGCTGTTGATTTTATGGCTTCTAGGGACAATCTTGTCCAAATATTTCGAGGTGGTCTGAAAGCTGATGGCTTCAACTTACCTCACTCATCCGAAAAGATGAAATAGATTGCTCTTATCCAAAAGGATCAATTTAGTTTTCTTACCTTATAAAAAAAAATGAGGTTTAAATGACTAAAATGGAAGAAATAAAGAATATCAACCAACAATTAGAACTATGATAAAAAGAACAGAGTAGACATTTTTATTGAAAACGACTCGCAATATAGGCATAAATTTAATTATACTCCCTCTATTTCACTCAATTAGCCCCACTTTCCTTTTTGGCAATTTCACTCATTTACCCTCATTACTATTTAGGACAACTTTATACAATCAAAATAACACTTGGGATATTTAAGTCTTGCTCGAGCTTAGATTACATTACATTACGTGTGTGAAGTTTGTTCTAAAGCTTTGTGAATATGTAATCGTTTGTGACGGAAAACCGACGACGTTAAGTTTTTATGGAAGACGCCAATTATGAGTTTAGTGCATTTAGACTCCACATTATTCCTCAATTAAATCGCTATTATTTGTCTCTAATCAACAAAATTCACACTAATTAATCAACTCATAATAGATTTAATTGAGGAATAATGTGGGTTTAAATCAGACTCCTAAAACTCATAATTGATGTCTTTTTCCTTAAACTTAACGCGTTAAGTTTTCAAGTCACAAAATATTGACATATTCACAAAGTTTAAGTGCCATGTGAACAAACTTTACACATGTGTAATGCAAAAGCTCGAGGCATCTGAAATATCCCATAACACTTTTACCCCTACTAATATATTCATTTTACCAAAATACCACACACTTTATCCTCTAAAATGGATCTCACTTAACCAAACTATTAATATTACCCTTAAACATCCACACTCATAGGGCTCCCCATATTTTTTCTCTCATTTTTTCAGTTAACCTCCCCATTTTACATATAGTTCTCTGCATCAATGAGGTTCCCCAATAACTTTTTTTTTCCTTCATTTCCATGGCCCACCACAACTTTTCTACATACAATCTAACATAAAATATTAATTAACTATTACAAAATGTAAAATATTAATTAACTATTACAAAATGTGGGCCAACAAATATGGGAACCCTCCCAAAGTAGAGGGGCTCCCCATATTTTTGGTCACCTCCCCATATTATGGGGCAACTTCCACATTAATGGACCTCCCCAAATCCCACTATTTGGCACTTTTGGGGAGCTTAGTTACCCACCAATGTGGGTGCTCTAACTTTTCATTTTCCTTAGAAATTGTGAAAAAACTCATGGGGCTTTTTCAATGAAATAGAGGGAGTAATAAATTTGTCACCTTGTTTGGTGAGTCTTAAGTGTGCTTGAATATCAAAAATAAACGGAAAGGAAGAGATAGGTAAAGGAAAACACGAAAGGTGAAGAAATAGGACGTAAGTTTTGATATTTTCCCTTCAAATCTCTATTCTTTTAAACCCCTCTCCTCTAAATTTCGGCATTGTCATATGTTAACCAGAAGACGAAAATTACTTTACTCCCTTTCTTTTCCCTCCGTTTCCCCTCAATCCAAACAAACCCTAATTAAAATAATTTTAAGATAATTTACACATATTACTAGTAAATTTTAAATGTTACGGAGTACTTGCGCAAAGGTGCAAAGTCCTGCAAACTAAAAGGACTCATTATATACCCCCTTTATTCAAATCAATTGGCATCTCTTCTTTTCCACATTTGCCGAGTAGCATTTTATAACAACAATATCTATAGTTCTAAATTGTATAAAAATATAAAAATTTGATATTAATGTTGTAGTTATGAAAACAAATAAAACAAGATCTCACATGATTATATTTTTATTTATACATTACGAGTTATATTGAAGATTTTTCACCTATGTGAACAGTGTCAAAAAGTAAAGTGATGCTATTGGATATGAATGAGAGAGTATATGACATGGTGTGAAATTATCGTCACCTAAAACTCGTCAAAGAAGTGACGACTAGGACATTTAAAAAAAAAAAAAAAAGTGTCTCATTTTCATGGTTTTGGAAAGAATATTTATTTTGGGGATCAATTTTGAAATAGGAAATGAGCAAATACGGAGTATTATATTATGGAATACTCGTAGTTGGTAGTTGGTACGTTATCACATGAGTATGAGTAGTGAAGATGGATCAGCTATAAATTGTGTTCATCAATTCAAAGGAGATCTGGTGATAACAGCCACCCATTTTTTTATAGCTAGATAAACTTAGATTCCACCAATGCTGGAAATGGAACTATTGCTCTTTTAGATGTGATATGTCGTTTTGGAGGTATACCAATGTAAATTTTACATCAAGTGTCCTTTTTTTTTTTTTTTTTTTCTAATAGAAATGCTGGGCGGAGAATCTTATAATAAATAAAAACGACTAACTCGTAAGAGAATTTCAAAAATAATCTCGTGACATAAAGTGTCCTTTTTTTTTCTAAAAAAAAAAGGATAGAAATGCTAGGCGGAGAATCTTATAATAAAAACGACTAACTCGTAAGAAAATTTCAAAAATGTTGGACAAATATTTTATCTCTTCTTTGAAAGTAAAAGCCATGGCAAGTCTCATAATCTCGTTACATATGAAGAAACCAAAAACGAAACACATAATGTGTTGCTAAACAAAGCTCTGAAAATATTTTGATATGAAGAAAAAATTTCAATATCCTCAAAATCCTTGAAATAAGGAATTTTCGCTTTGATATAAATGTCACAGGAAATACGAGTATATGAAAATACAACACTTTTCCTGTTGGTGAAATGTACTCCGTAGAATGCAACATGGTAAAAGGTCTAAAGATCCCCCCACAAAATAGTTTACTACGTTAAAAAGGTACACGGAGTACTTATTTCCGTTAATAGTTTCACCAAAAACATATTTTACTAAAGATTAAGATATGTTATTTAGGAATGAAATTATCTGAGCTGAACTGAAGTGAATACCAAAATTATATTGGGAAGAGCTAAGCTGATGAACGGGAATGAAGTATAGAAGACTAGAGCCTAACTGTAATAAACTCTTTGCAGATTAAGAGCGTAACAAGATAGTCACATAGACAAATGTATAGCATCTTCGAAGAATCTAAGGCCATATATCATCCGCAAAAGTAGAGACCATTAAATTACGAAAAAAAAAAAAAAAATTGTGCAGAAACAGCAAAGATAAGCTAGCAACTGGTACCTGGAGTGTTTGTACTGCTAACCAATTTGAAGTAATGACGTAAATCAGAGTTTACGAGGGTGTCGAGGGAGTATGCATAACCGCGTGCTCTGTTGATGCCCTCTTTTGATGGCTATTTTCGGTGCCATGAGCTGTACACATTTAAAATTGCGTGCCACGCTCCACCCTGCACTGCTAACAGCAGATATTAAAGTGAGTTTCACGAGTAAGATCACATCTTCTACGATCACCTAGCCATTCAGTTGTTTGCAGAACGATGCTTGTAAGCAAAAGATCATTTCCGAAATCAATCAAACATACATTACTAAGTTGCGGTTAGGGGTGAGCAAAATGATACGATACGTTTTAAAATACGATACGGTATACGATTTTAAATATATGAAATTTCGTATCAGATCAGTTTCGTATATACGGATTCCGTATATACGTTTA
The DNA here is from genome assembly GCA_023091065.1 of Dianthus caryophyllus. Lineage (NCBI taxonomy): Eukaryota > Viridiplantae > Streptophyta > Magnoliopsida > Caryophyllales > Caryophyllaceae > Dianthus > Dianthus caryophyllus. The sequence continues at coordinate 463,442 of CM041516.1, read as the reverse complement.
AAACCGTATCATATCCGTATCGAAATTTTCAACATTTCGTATATACAGTTTGATACGGATTTATTAAAAAAACAACAAATCAAGGGTCACATGAGTCATGAGCTCCTTTACTCCTTACACTTACACGTACACACATACTGATTACACACACCAATACCACACAAAAAAACAACAAAACCCTAAAACTTTATCTCCCCTGAAGTCCCCATCTCCCCCAAATTTTAAAGTTTTAGATCTAGAATTTCTAGATCTTAAAAAAAACCTAAATCATCCTCAATTAAATCCACCATTTCAATTCAATCATTTCAAGTCTCAAGATAATTGTTTCTTTCTTTTTCGAAATTTCGTTTTAATTTCTACTATATTTCGATTTAGATAGCTTTTTTTGTATGTTTATAACTTTATACTTCCTCCATTCCAATAGGTTCTTTACGTTTGCTTTATGCACGTACATCAATACTCGTTTTGTTTCGTTCATATATTTGGTTTCGTATTCTAGAAAATTTTAAAATTTTGATATTAATAATGTGCTCGATACGACAATTAAAACAAGATCACACATGACTATTTTTTATTTTGTATTTTAGAAGTTATATCGAAGATTATACACACTTGTGAATAGTGTCAAAAAAGTGAAACGTAAAGAACCTATTGGAATGGAGGAAGTAATTTATATCATCCTCAATTAAATTTCGTCTCAAGGTAATTAAATCTCAAGTCCCCCAAATATTTTATAGACATTGGTATTTGCCTATTTGGTAACATTAAATTTGGAAATTTAAAAAAATTAAAAAATAAAAAAACCGTATTCCGTATATACGGTTTCGTATATACGAAAAATCCGTATATACGGTTTGTTTAGTATCGTATCCGTATCAAAATTTTGCTTTTTTGAAAACCGTATCATATCCGTATCGTATATACGGTTTTGCTCAGCCCTAGTTGCGGTACCCTAAAATTTATGCAAAAGGTTAATAATGTATTACTCGTAAATTATTTCTAAGGAACATTCCTTCTTTCATTTCCTTCCTGTTATTTCACATGTTGGAATGGATTAATTTGTATAGAAAGTAAATGGATCTTTCATATACCTGCCAATTCTTTAACTCGACAAGAAAAATGAATCTTTCCCTCTGCCTCCATAATCGCTCCATCCAAACAAACTAAAAAAGCGGTAACATCACTTTCCGAGGAATTGAAGGCTCGACAACGGTGGCAAGTGGCAACAAAAATGGAACATAAGCAAACTATCTGGGGCTAAACATATTTCGCCCTTGGCTTCTCGATTCTTCTTTTCCATTTTCTGCCTTTCCTCCAAACGAAAATGGAATATAAGCAACATCAGTACATCAACCTCTTTAAGGCCTATGCAACGAAAACGCTCATGGATAACAAAATTTAACACAAAGAGGAAAGGAGCGAGAAGCAAAAACAATCTACAATCAACTGATAAAAACGATACGTCACCAAAAAAATTTGAAGTTAACATGGTCATCAGTCACCAGAATAAACCAGCTGCGTACAAGGATCTTCACATTTGTCCGCCTGATTCAACAGGTACCAATATTCCACAAGCTGTCAACAGACGCAACGCCATAGATCGAATTTCAATGTACATATCATTGCAACAAACTATTGTGCGAATAAAATCACTCATTACAGAACAAGAGATTACACAAACCTCCGCCATTTTCTGCAATACAGTCATCAGCTTAAAAACATCTGCAATTCTCACAGCTCACTAATTAATTCAACATTCACGAAAGGATCACGGAAAAAGCGTTACTCAAATCTTTACTAGCAAGCAACATTGGGTAAATACATTATATCCAAACATAAAACTAATTGATAAAACGTCATTTCGCTTACATGGCTAAACAGCCAGGGACTAACACAAGTTACAAATACAGATGCGCGAACTTCAAGATGAATCGCTAAATAAACATTTCAAGCCGGCTATAGAGGACACAAACCTCTTGTCTTCATAAACCAAAATACGAAATACTTTCAGTGGAATTGATACATAAACCCGTATAAACCACAAATCAAGCTGCAGCAACGCTAATACCAGCTGAAATCGACTAGAATTTGTCGTTTCGACACAAGGAGATTAATCAAGAAAACACTTACACGAGAATCGAGAAAACGCGCATATCAATCAGAAATTAATTCGTATAAACCACATATTATTCTGCTGCTGTTGAATTTTCAGCACTAATTAAGCAAACTGTTACACTGTACAATAAATCTCAAAATAATACAGTACATTTCAACAAAAAGATTCAATACAACATACAAAAATTCGATAACACGAAATTTTATTCCTGCAATTGCTTCCAAATTACGAACAATAATTCGCACAAAACTAAACTAAACTAAGCTTACATCAATGCAAATTGAGTTCATCGATAATTAAAGCACAAAATCAAGCTTATAAACTGAGAAGATAACAACAATCAGAAATTAAGCAACATTGATAAAAATTCGCTCGTGCGATAACAAAATCACAAAATTAATCGACAACATCACAACCAAATCAAACCTAAATCAATCAAAAACAACTTTCGCAGTATCAAATTTCAAGATTAAAATTTAAAAAAGAAATTGCAAGAGTAATACCTGTTGACGGAAGAAATTCAAACGGTGAATAAATTTCTTTTTGGTACGCAAATTCAAACGGTGGAATATGAAGGCGGTTTGCGTTCCTAGAGTTTTTTTTTTTTTCTTTTTTAGGTACGGAGTAATTGTGAAAGTCGGCCGTTTTAAGTGTTGTGTTGATTTTGTACTCGAATGCCTAAGATTTATTTTGGTGCAATTGGTGATACGATCTCACGGTTAATAATTTATCGTGAAACTTCTAACATAAACGTTAGTTACAAAAGTTATTTTATGTATTTTTTTTAATAATTACTGGCAGCAGTAGTTTTTACGGTATAACATGATGTCACAAAATATCTAGTGTAAAAATAGATCTCTAATTAAGATTTTGTACCAACTACGAAGTATATTTTATGGATTGCTCGATGAAAAAATGATAAGTGTTGGGGGTGATAAGCTCCCGGGCCTGACTACCTCGGGCCGGAGGGGTCATGGGCCGGGGGCATCCCATATGCCAAGGAGGCCATCAGCCTCTCCCGGGTTTGGGGCATCCTTACCCCACCCGGGTCCGTACCGTACGGCTCAGCACCTGTAAGAGACGAATCAAGAGTTAGTATAAATAGAAGGAAAAAGACTAAGGAAGTTTCGTTCACATATAACTCACAAAACACTACATAAAAGGTTTTTCTCTCTCTAAGTTTATTTGACTTTCATAACTGACTTGAGCGTCGGAGGGTCATTCCCTGGAACCCCCGGGGCTAGGTTTGTTGTGTTTTTCAGGCTGAGAGGAAAACCACCCGGATTCGAAGAGGCTAAGGACCACCCGGGACTTAGCTCACTTAGGCTTTAATTCATACTCAACTTGTAATCGTTTGTATTTAGTTTTCGTACTTAGTTCCTAACTTTGTACCCGAAACAATAAGTAATAAATAACACTTGGAAATGAGCAAAGTGAGAAAAAAAATTACATTGTAATGAACAAATTAGCTCTATATATCTATTAACCATTAATCATGCCTCTCAAAATACTTATCCCACACATGATTATCTAACCCACCAAAAAAATTGTACTTCCAACTAAACTCTTGAGGAAAATTATCATCATAACTTGAGTTAACTCCTTTCTTCATTACCTTTCTAATATTCTCAACTCTTTTCAAAACTTCACTAATTGATACATCAAATGCATCTTCATACTTCTCTAATTTAGCCCTAGGGTTTGCATAAACAACCCTTGGTATCAACTTAATCACCTCTTCTCTCATACTCTCAATTTCGTTTTTCGATACCGAAACCAATCTTTCCTCAATAATGCTTGACGAATTCCCTCTTTTAACATCTTCCATGGGTATGAACACTGAGTATTTGGTGTAGTTTCTAGGCAAATGCCATACGTATTGCACGTAAGCCGAAGCTGGATGAAAGAAAACCGGTATACACCCGGCTAAAATCGAGTCAAATGATGATCTTCTCGTAAACGAATCCCCTGGAGGTTGTAAACAGAACACTGACTTTTGAAACAATTTCATCACATTGCTTGGCTTACTACAAACTTTCGATACATTATCGCAATTCATAAACTTGCAATGCTTATTTTTCGACGATAAGCATTGATTTATAATCTCGTTTCTTATCGAGTTATTAAATTGCGGCCTTGGCGCTCCTACAAATGAAAATAAGTAAGGCCGAGGCTTTCTTCGCATCTTTTCTTGCCAATTTACGACTTCTTGGTCATTCGAAGGGTGAAAATAAGTCGGGTATGGTATCGCAAAATCCGTGTTATTCCATGGACTCGACTCGATAATTAAGCTAGTCATATTCTTAACCTCGGGTAGGAAGAACAAACGATTACCCCATTCGTCGTTTTTATTAGTCTCCCTTCGAAAATCCCATGTGATCCTTCCAACTATTAAGAAGTGATCTCGACCGTACATTTGGCTCCACTCTCGCGTTTTTCTAAGGTATTGTACCAGTTTAATCGAGGACTTATCTTTGATCGAAGAATCGTTTTTCCACAAGTGACGGCCTAATTCGAGCCCTGCATAAAAGGGCACGAAAATAGCCGAGGCCTTAGACGAATCGTTAGTTAAGCAACTATATTGCTTCATTCTAGAATGAAAAATGACTTCTAAGGAAAATTGATTTGTCGCAAACCAACTTGAATTTGAAAAAACTTCGCGATCATCTGACCCATTTAGGTGCCGCCCAAGGCCCATATTCAAAAGTGGACTGCACATATCGAACCACGGGTTTAGTGTACTGCAATCCTCAAGCAAATCAGCATTGAATTCGCTAGGAAGATGTTGTATATAGATATATTTTCCTTCACACGCGTCTACATTTTTCTTAGAAAAAGCGCTACTAGACTTGTTGCGTGTATTACCGAGATTAAAGATACTAACATTGGCAAAATAAGACACATTGTACACCGAGGTATCAAGAGTCGCTACTAAAAGCGTAAGAGCGAAAGTTACGACTACAAAGCACGTAACAAAACACGGGTTTGAGAATTGATTGTTGATGTTGTTGTTGTTATATGCTTTTTTGGAAGACATATTTTGCGAAATTTGTTGTTAAGTTATGAAATTTGGAAAACATTAAAGGTTTTGTGGACTTCTAAAAGAGATTAATGTACTTAATCATGTGATTAAAGGTCGGTGATTTAGATGCCAAGGAAAGTGCACAGAGAAATTAATGTTGGAAGTGAGTTTAACGAGAAAGAAGGCATATAAACGTGCAAATTAGTATCCTAATTACGAGGTATGACAGTTTTCAGAGTGTACTATAATCTAGCATTTTGTTACGTTGACTTTGTTTTAGACAAGAGCAATATGTGAAGGAAAGCAGTTTAGATTATCGGTCCCACTTTGTGTCCCATATTATATCATACTACCGTCTACCGTCTACCGTCACCTTTTGACCTATTGTCGGTTCATCTTGCAACATTAATCATTACTCCGTAATATTTAAATCCTTATTTATTATGTGTCAAAAGATTAACTACGTGAGACACAAGATGAGATATCATAACGGGAGGACGGGACAGAGTATCTGAAATCTGAGAGGAGGTGCTGACCATTAGGTCATAACATCTTCAGGAATATGAGTAAACACATTTCTTCTGACTTTTTAAAGCTAAATGAATCAAGCTAAACTAAAGCGAAATGAAGCCAATCAAACGAAATAATCAATCGAATGAAGTTCAATTAAATAACATGTAGTTGTCTTTGAATCAATGAATTGAATAGGCCCAGAAGTGGTGAATGAATCGAAATGTCTTTGAAAAATGCAGTCACAAAGTGATTAATATTCGATGATTTATATTTTGTACTACATTCATGGATTACATAGACATTTGGGCTTTATATATAACCCAACAAAGTAGTCCATTAGTTAAGCTAGTTTGATGGACCAGTTTGATGAAATTTATATGTATAATTGGACTACCAGTGGAAAGATTTAACGGAATTGTTTAGCCCACTTAAAAATTGTTTCAGTTACTTGATAAACATGGGGTATGTAATATGCTCTTTAATCTTTTTTATATAAGACCGTCTTATCACATGAAATCGGTTTAAAAGTGACCCTAAAACAGTACGATCAGGTAAATTTTGCTAATGTGATATAAAATACGGAGTATATAAGTAAGATAAACTCTTATATGAGACAATTTCATGGTAATTTTATTGTGAAAGCTAGAGGTGATCAAATGTGGGTTCGGGCTGGACATAGGCCAAGTCTTACATAACTTTTCAGCTCTAGACAAGTGGGGTTAGCGATTTTGTACGGGTTCCTAGACGGACCTCTGTAAATTCTTGAAAATGTGTTGTCTATACTCGAATCTTTAGCTCAGCCAGCCGAACAGGCTGAGCTAGCTAGATGGATGAGTACAATGACTTTTTGTACTTGTTGATGATGAAATTCTTTGTTCTAAAATATTGTTCTCATTACATGTATCATAAAACCACCATAAATTCGATGCAACAAACGAAGAAAAACGAATTAATATTGAAATGATGGAGAATCAATCCAAAATAAATGTTTCGGTGACAATAGTTAAGTAGCAATAAGTAGTTTGAATAAATTCGTTGGAATAAAATCTAAAAAAAAAAAATGTAGTACACAAAAACTAAAACACATGGGTCATTTCATTTATTTGATGTGAAACGAATTAAAATCCCAGGACTTATGAAACTTTTGATCGAACATTGCATTTATTTGAACGATGTGTGTTTGTTGATAACTTTTAATACTAGTACATACACGGTCCTCATTTTTCGGCATTACATGTGGTGACTGTTTTTTTTTTTTCCTGATTTTCGTTGTCTATAATTATAAGTATGTGTTATGCACTTATGCGTGCGCGAGAAACCGTCTGATATTATAAACATTAAAATTAGGTGCTGATAAACTTTATTGACGGTTTCATGCGCGTGAAACCGTCTGATATTAGAATTTGTCTTACTAAAATTATATTTGAAGCTTAGGTTAGTTAAGGTGGTGGTTGTGTGGCCGTTGAAAGGATATTTTGAAAGTGTAATATGCTTTGGCTTTATGCATAAGATGGAACAAAAGTTTATTGTAGGACGGATTTACGACAGGCTATTGGTGATTAATGTGATCACTGTTTAATTTAAAGTGATTATTTTAACGTTAAATGTGACCACTTTTTGAGACCGTAAATTGGTTACTCTAAACGTTATAATAGACACATTGTACGTTAAAGTGGTCACATTTTAGTCAATAATAGTCTCGTCGTACACGTGAATATGTTGTATTCTATAATTTGTCTAAGGTCATTAAGTTGGAGTAGTAAATTGTCTTAGATTAATATTTACGGAGTAATTGTCAAAATTAAAATTAAAATTAAAAAAATAAATTATATAGGCTACTTAATTGTTGTTATTGTAGAATGTTAAATTCCACGGGCCTGGGCCACACCCGAGAGTATGAGAAAGTCCGATCATAAGGTCTAGGAGGTTCCATCCTAAAACCAATTGGCTATAGGAGGAGTAACCCCTAGGCCTTATAAACAACACCAACTCTCATCTCACAACCGATGTGGAACGCAATGTGGGAATTTATATTAGGCTGGATCCATCTCCAACACGCCCCCTCACATGCGAGCCCACTTTCAAACCAGACTGGGGGCACTTGTCTCTCTTCCAGAGTTCCAAATTTGTCTAACGCAATGAAGACTTCGCATCTCTTCCAAGCACAACGCAAACTAGAGGAAATTTTTGTCATCTCCCAAACAAAGCGGGTTTAATGAGAGTCAGCAATGGCCACACAACCACGCCTGATACCAAGACCTCTTTGTAGCTCCTTTTACATAGAAAAACACTCAATAATATCATTGTACTCCGTAAAATATTTAATACTCCGTATAACATTTTTTTTTATGTTAATAGTTAATACTCCTATGTAGTATACGAGAATGTTTGTTTATAGTATATGATTTCATTATAATATTTGTTTAAATTGAATTGCGTGAAGTTAAAGCATCACATAATTTTTTGGGCGAGCCAAAACCTACGGATTGCACGGTTCGTTTTGTTATAATGGTCCTCTTGTTATCTAAATGAATGAATGCCTTTTGATAGGGACATTCCATTTGCTTATTTTAATTTATATTGTACACTTATTTTTTGTCCAAATATTTTCACATTAATTTCAACTTAATTTTGATTCAATGATTATTTATCAAAATTATCATTCCAAAGTACGATAGAATTTGTAAATTATTCATGTGTAGAAAATAAAGGATGAGCCTAGCTAGTAAACCATGTACTCCGTATATGAAGATGTATTAACTTTTAAAAATATTTATATAAAACTATATTATCTGTACGCTCTATCTATAAACGTTATTAGCCTTAGAACAGTTTCAACTTAATCAAGTATCCAGCAATAACAAATAATGTGTACGAGATATTATCTATATGTACTTTTTTATTTACAAGTGTGGATCGAAACCGTCTCGTGAATAGTATGATTGTGATAACTTCCATGAGTGGACATTACTTTCAAACAATTGATACTTAAAATAAAGGATGATAACAAGAAGATATATCGTAAGATATGATCATTATATCAATCAAATCAACACTTAATGTTATGAGAATAAGTTCGTGAAAACGTACATTTCATTGCATATATTTGCATGGCTACAAATTTTAAAAAAAAAATAAGAGGAGCATTTTTACTTTAAAATGAAGAGACATTGTAAAATACAAAAGAAATTGATGAGATGAAGATAAGGTTGAGATAATTGTAAGTTAAGGGTCATAGAGGAAGCTCACTAGCTAAGGTGATAATATTCTCAGATAGCTATGTGTTTGGTTACACTTCTCATCTTCCTTTATTTTGCTTGTTTCTTTAAAGAAATTTCTTGTGCCCACAACATTTTTTAGATTAATAGATTTATATTCATTTACTTGCAAAAAGGTAAACTTAGTTTATTGAAATCGTGCAAAAATTATACGGGTATAAGTCTCTATATAATAATATACTCCCTCTGTCTCAGTCATTTGTTTACACTTTTCTTAAATCTCCCTCACAAAAAAAGTCAAACTGTAAACAAAGCACTGGAACGAAGGGAGTATAAACAATCCACTTATGTTATGATCATTTGGGTTGAAGTTATTATTTATACAGTTCTGATTTAACTTTACTTTAAAGATTGAATAATGTCTACTTTGATAATCGTCTAACTTCACTGTCTTTATACAGAATACTTTAATCGCTCGTACAAGTTATAGTGAAAAGAATTATGCATAGCATCGATAGCGTCCATATAATAAAATTATTAACCTGAAATTATAGAAGACTAGAGGTAACAAATGTAGCACCAATTATACATGCATGATGCATCAAGCTTTATTTGGTAGAGTGAGTTAAAATTAGGTAGATACCAAAGGAATGTCAAAAGCTAGAGTAACATATCATGTATTAGAAGACAAAATGCAAGAACGTACAAGCATATGTATGTTTACAGTTTACGCCCAAACAATGTGAAAGGATTTAACGTTCATATGCTCTACATGGACTTATATTGTACGTACCGATTTGAGATTGATACAACGGTTTTCAATTTATCGTCATATGATATATGTTATAATGACCTTTAGGAAACTTAATATATCTGAATGATGAATATTCAAACACCTTTCATAAATAAAAATTGCTAATTTTATGTATGACCTACGTTGGCATACGATAAAACATATATTGTTGACACATGTATAGGCGTATAGCTACGGTTTATGTCATACTTAATAATATTGATAAAAGCTTAACCTAAGAGGTTACCATGGTAAAATAAAAAATGAAAAAGAAAACACACGTAAATTTCATTTTATTTTAATTGGTAGTGAAGAAGTGCATACACAAAGTGATGTTAGTAAAGAGTAGGAAATAATGTCACATGATAATGTGAGCATGCATATACTCTGTAGTTTAATTTAGGCAAAAAGTTCTTGTGAGTGGGGTGATCATGCTCGTGTAGTCTTGTTTATCCTAAACGTAAAAAGTTAAAATTTTATAACTTTAACAGTTTAACCGTATATATATAACTTAAAATAAATATATATAAATACGAGTAGTTGTTATATGACAATAAGATAGTTACATTTGTTATTCAAATATTTTTCGCAAAATGTAATTTTCAACAAAAAATAATCGCATATAGGCGATGAAAAACATGGTCGAAGAGGCACTTGGTGACAGCGTGAAGTCAAAGCGAGACTAACATTGTGGCATAGAAGGGATAATAGTGTATTATACTCCCTCCATTCAACTCCACATTGTATATTTCTTTTTTGTACACTATTCACATTTCGACCTTTAATTTCAATTATCTCTCGATATAGAAGTGTAAATATATTCATGTGTGATCTTGTTTGATTCGTCTTTACGAGTACATAATTAAAATCTAAATTTCATAATTTTTGAATAAACGTAGCTAAAGATATTTAACGAGCAAAACGCGCGTTGGCAAACGTGAATAAAGTATAAGTGCAATGTGGAGTTGAATGGAGGGAGTATGTACTTAATAAAATTACGGACATTTATAATAGTGTATCTAATTATTATTTTTATTTTCTGTGGGTGACAACTTAAATTATCAATTCATTAAAATGCATTTTTTCTTTTTCTTTTTTTAATATGTGTGTAATAAAATAGTTGATACGAGGGAATATTCACTGTAACTTAAAACGAATAAAAAAAAGTTAATCAAGTGTAAAAAGGAAGCGGAAGCTTAAATTCAAAAGAATATATGATCAAATAAGTGAACCAAATTAAATAAATAATTTAAGTTCCAAGAACCAAATGATTATTAGCCCTAAAAATATGCCCTACATTGCCCTTCAAATAGATATTCGATAACAAATTGACCCAAATTAAGTAGGTAGATCACCCCCCTACTACATCATACGGAGTACGGAGTACATTCTTACCTAAACTTCATCCAACTTTTTCGATTTTCACCAATTTTTACGCTAATGCATGTGAAGTTGGTTCCAACATTACTCTTTAAGCTTCAATCACCCCTTTTAATAATATCAAATATTTAAAAGTTGTTCAAAATAATTTTAAAATTTAGATTATAACCAAAAAAATTGTATTGCTTCTTGCAACTATCAAGGATTGTGATTAAAAATCGAATGTACATGTTGGCAGATGAATTAATTGTAAAACTATCTATTTACAGTAAGTCAGTAACTCTTTCGATTCTATCTAGGGTTAGTTAGGTAGATAAATACCGAGTAAAAAAAATTGTCATAAATAAAAGAAGGATTAATTGCCAAACACCACCTTTAAAAAAACGCATTTTGTCAAACACCACCTTTAAAAAAAAAAACTTGTCAGTTACCACCTTTAAAAAATATTTTTTGTCAAACACCACCTTTTGGCCTGAGTTTGACTTAGGTCAACTAAATTCCGACATTTTTGGTCACCGGAGCATTTTTTTAAGTTGAAAAAACGAATTTCTTGGTTTTAGTGGTTAATTTTTGGTTTGAGATGGTGTATTTTGGGTTTGAAGGATGATAATTCGAATTTGAGGGAAGTAAAAAGATGAAAATGAAGAAAAAAAATGTTCATTCCGGTCAGTCAACGTCGGAATTTGGTCAACTCCGACCAAAAGGTGGTGTTTGACAAAAATTATTTTTTAAAGGTGGTAATTAACAAGTTTTTTTTTTAAAGGTAGTGTTTGACAAAATAAGTTTTTTAAAGGTGGTGTTTAGCAATTAACCCATAAAAAAAAGTACAGAAGAGAACAAAGAATTGTTTTTGTCTCACACGGTGTGACGGTGTGATATTAGGTGTGATTGTGTGACACGGTTTGGATGAAAAATGTATGAGATGACGGGTTTTGAAGTTGGTGCTAGGTGGCACATGGGAGGTTGGGGATAAAGGACACGTGGAAGAGAATGATTGGGTAATGGGGTGAATTGTGAAAGGTCAGATCATATTGTGACAATTACTATTTAGTACACCGGGGAGTATGTAGTTACATACTCCCTGTAGTCCCCCTCTTTAATTTTCTACTATGGAGTACTTTAAATATATATGACTAATTTTAAAATAATTTTAAATGTAATTTTATAAAAGAGAAAAATATAAAAACTAATTATTGTTCATATTATTTTTTGCTCTTTTAATTGAGATCACGTTTAACTTAATTTTTCTTTTAAATTAATTTTTTCAATTTATTTTTCATTAAGTGAATATATCAATTATTTTTGTGAATGTGTCTTTTAAAATAAATGAATATGAAAATTATTTTTTTGTGAATGAGTTTTGAATTACAATTTAGTGAACATATTAATTTTTATTTATACAAGGTTAGTCACATTATACAAGATATATTTTATGAATATGTCAGCAAAATAATATGAATATCTCACAAATATTTTATTTATGTCAGTAAAGAAATGTTGCATTCACAAAATTATTTTAATATGCTAATTAGAATACGTTAATATGTCAAATTAAAGCATTGAATATGTCACTTAAATTTAGTGAGTATATTAACTAAATTTTGTGAACGTATCATTTCAATTTTATAAATGTGTTGGTCAAGTTCTATGAATATATTACTTATATATTATGAATATTCGAGTCAAAATATATGAACATGTTGTTAAATATGTTGGACCTATTTTATTATTATATGAAACTAACGATAAGTTATGAATATGTGAGTTCAATTCAGTAAAATATAGTACTCCATATCTACTTATTTTTTGAATATGTAAAGTTGACATCTATGAATATGTCATTTTATTTTATGAATATATTGAATCAATAATTATGTACTTGTACAAATTAATTAATTAATTATAAATTAAGAATTGAGTTTAGAATAACAAATACTCCGTAAAAAAAAAAAAAAAAACAAGTGAAAATTAAACTAGTAAATGAAAACATAAAAGACAAAGGAGTTAAAAAAAAAAAAAAAACAAAAAAACAAAAAAACAAAAAAAAAAGCAAATAGCACGTGGGAGGGAGTACACACCTTGTACTCCCGGGTGTAACAAAAAAATTGCCATATTGTGAGGGGCACATGGGTGGGGTAACTATTCTTATACGAGTAATTCAAACTCATGTTGGGTGGTTTCGCACACATTTAATTTTGTGGGGCCCAGCCCATCTTAATCCTCCCCGGCCCAGCCCATTCACACCTCCGGTTTACTCGTATAATAATATTAATTGAATTACTCGTATAAGAATATTAATTGTATAAAATTCATTTATTAGTTTGAAGTTTCGTATTTATCTGAGATTTTATTTATATTGTGATAAAACTGTCTTATATTTCCTATAATGAAATGTTTAACTAAATTAAAATTGACTATTAATTTTACCATTATAAAAATAAAAAAGCTGGTCAATATACAAATTATCTAAGTATTTATAAGAATAATTAACTACCATTCGATGTAATCCGTATAATTGTACTCCGGAGTTATTATTTGTATATTAGTTGTCATTTTCTCATAGATTTGTAGTTTTGTAGTTGCATTTATACTCCCTCCTACCCATATCTATTGTCCCTTTTGGGATAAAGTAGAAAATTTATGGGGTTGAATAGAATAATAAAAAGTAATGGGTAGGGGTAAGATAATAGGAGAGAGGGTTGAATAGAATAATAAAAAGTAATGGGTAGTGGGTAAATAGTTGGGTGAGTTGGGGGTAGATAATAATAAATAATTCATGGGGAAGCAAAGGGCGTTTTGATGGGTAGAAATTAGAGCGAAAGAATGATAGATATGGGTAGGAGGGAGTATGTTTAAAGTCTACAAAACATATACTCCGTAATTGGGTAATGGATAAGATAACCTAGTCCTCAAAATAATGTGCGACACCTTTTTTTTTTTTTTTTTTTTTTTTTTTTTTTTTTTTTTTGCCAACAACTACCAGACCAGACAATTACAGAGCGGACTTCAACACCTTCTTAGCAAGGTTATGAGCCCGCCTATTGTCTTTCCGAGGTAAAAAAGAAACTACTAAACAATGAAAAAAACTAGAAAGATCAACAATCTCGTCCTTAAGACTCCAAATACAATGCGATAAGGTCGAACAATTCGCCAGCTGATTTACCAAAACCAAACAATCCGTATGAATTTCAACATGAAGAAGATTCCGCAACTTTGCCCACTTTAGTGCTTCCACAACCCCACGCGCTTCAGCCTGTAACGGATTTTCAGCCCAAAAACAGACCCCATCCTCCTCTGTTGTCCCAGCCGCACCATTGTCGCAAGGAGAATGCCATGCAGCAGAAGCTCTGAAATTAGTAGTCCAAGCTGCATCCACAAAGACGTTACACAAACTACACGTTCCGTCCCATCCACTAAGGACAATCCTGTGACGAGGAGCTTCAAAATTCGTTTGATTATCCTTATTTTCCAAACTCCATAACTGTAAAAGATCTCGTTCTTCCAATTTCTCTCTCGTTGAGGTCATCACCGAATTAGTGACAGCGTTAGCCATATAAAGGACCGAAGTTGGATTTGGAGATCTAGCTTCGAAAATGCCTTCATTTCTGCAAACCCAAATTGACCAAATAACAGCGAGGAAGTATGTTGTGCTAGGCCACAAATTCTCACCACCCTTTGACAATTCCTTATCTTGCTTATAAAGATAAACGATCCAGTTTATAATCCATTCTTGAATAGAAACCCCTGCGTTACTAGCACAGATTAAACCCAAATTACAACCCCGCCAAACATGATCCGAAAAACTACACTCCCTAAATAAATGGGTTAGATTTTCCTGTACAGAGCCATCTTTACACAAAATGCACGTTAGGCTACTTGCAAGAAGCCGTTTGTTAAGCTCAGAGATGACAGGTAACGTGTTAGTGACAATTTTCCACAAAAAAATCTTCCATTTACTCGGCCCTGGTAAACGCCATAACATACTACTAAAAGACGTCTTGGTTTGAAAGACTGATATTCTTGATAAGTCATTCTCTGTCAACAAGTCCGTTAAATGACTCTGCAAAGCTAGATAGTAACCACTCTTAACCGAGTAATCACCAGATTTTGTCATATTCCAGTAAACATCAAAGGAGCCATCGTCAGTGGAGATTGGTACCGAGAGTATTTTATTACTCCATTCATTATCAAAAATTTCTCTAGTAAGACGCTCATTCCAACAAGAACCATTGATCTGCAAATCCCTTACCAGTTTTATATTGTCCTGCAGGGCCAGATGATTCGATAAAACAACCCCACTCATAGGGCACCATTTACCCATCTCCTATTCCAAACCGAGACATTTGAAGAGCGGCCAACTTTCCATGCTAACTCCATCCGTAATAAATCAAAACCCAACAATATACCTCTCCAACCCCACGATACATTCGTTGTGCTCCCTCTTCCATCAAAAAAATCCTCAACGGTCTTCCCTTTTAGATATTTACCACATAAAATACGACTTAATAATTTATCCTGACACATGAAAATATTCCACGCTGTTTTAGCAAGTAGGGCTTGATTTAAAGAAGCCATTTTCCGAATACCCAGACCACCACTCTTTTTAGGTAACCAGAGTATTTTATTACTACACCAATGGATGGTATGCCCTTTTTTTAATCCTGCCCACCAAAAATGAGATAGCAGAGAATCAATTCTGCTAGCCACACTTATCGGAATTTTAAACGCCGATAGAAAAAAAGAAGAAATGGTAGATAGAACTGAATTAATGAGCGTTAAACGTCCTGCTGGTGCTAAAAATACTCCATTCCAACATGAAATTCTCCTCTTTACCCGTTCAACCAGATCATTGAAGATGACCTTCTCGGAGGATGCAAAATCCGTTGAGATGCCCAAATATTTACCAAATTTATTACCACGTGGTATCTTAAAGACCCGCACAGCTTTCCTAGCAGCACCTAAGGTTGTGCTTGGACTACACAGAAGTGCTGATTTGGAACAATTAATTTTTTGACCCGACGCCGTACAATAGACCCTCAGAATGGTGTCTAAACACTTAATTGACTCGTCATGACCTTGCAAGAAGAACAATGAATCATCTGCAAAAAACAAATGTGAGATAGGAACGGATCTCCTTGCAACCTGAATACCCTTAATATGACCAGCCCGCTGTGCCTTCAAAATATTTTGTGACAGCATCTCTGTACATAACACAAAAATATAAGGCGATAACGGGTCTCCTTGTCTAAGACCACAAGATGGATAAAATCGCTCCAGAGGTCTGCCATAATAATGTGCGACACTTGTAAATAGAATTGAGGGGTACTACGAGTTTTTTCATTGGCTCATAAGAATAAGATTTTTTTTTTCCATCATCTCATACATTCGTATTTCATCTCTCCCACAATGTTACTTTCACATTTTTTTTATACGACATTTAAAACGATACTTTGACTGCTTAAACTTTGTCTATATGCTATTTTCTTTAGTTGAAAATAAAATTTTAAGAAAAGTAATTCGATAACTAACATATATGTAACTATCTTAAGAACGTATACCAATTTTATACAGATTTTGCATTATATACGGTCAAAATTACGAAACTTCACGTGAAAACTCGCAACTACTATAGTACTATCTGAGACGCGCTATGGATAAAATCTCAGGTGGACATAGTAGCCTGTAAACCATACACATCATGTAAACCGCCATTTTAACCAGGACGACAAACTAACAGACCTGTAGTTCAAAAGACATTAAAATTAAATGAAACCTATAACCCATAAGAATTTTACTCATATTTTAACCACTTACGCTACACTCTTGCATTTTTAACACGGATAAAAAGATATCAAAGCAACGCATAAGATGCTCTCTAATTAATTATGGAGTAGTTAACGTAAATTTGTAAGCAATGTGTAATCCAAGTTACTACTACAAACTACTACGGAGTACTACTTGATAAAATGTAAAGAATACAAAAATATGATACTTTGAAGTTGACTTTTAATTCATAGAATCATATTGTACTCACCCCTGTACTGTTTTGTACTCGTGATTTCATGATAAAATAAGGTTGAAAATTCGTGATAAACTATTTTTGTTTAATTATTTTGTTACGCAATTGAAATCTTTTGGCGCACAAGATGTCGTAAAGGTGCCAAAAAAAAAAAAAAAAAAAAAAAAAGCATAATTGACTAATTGAAATCAAACATTATCATCAACTTCTTACGGAGTATATTATATTTTGCCCTACAACATTTGATCCATCATTTGTTCCTTGCTTATGATCCTTCCTTAAGCTTATAACTTTTTATTCATGGTGTTTTCACTTTAAAAAAGATCATGGTCATACTTGGTTTGGACTTCTCCAACAAGAAACATGTACTTGATTTATCTGTTTTTTATGTTTTTTTATTATCGTTTTGTTTTTAGTAAAAAGAATGTAATTTCTTCAACATTAACGGTCCTATTTAAAATGTTAAAAAATTCAAAATAAATGTCTTTATCGTAAAATTAATCAACATTTAAAATTTCGTCATATATATGCTTATTATACGTGAATACATAGTAAATATTTTTTGTACTCCGTATTAAGATGTACGAGTTTGACTTCTACTCGTACTTGTGGACAATCCCTGCTTATAATAACCTACTTGTGAGTCTCACATGGACGCATTGCTCCTAAAAGTGAGAATCGTCTATTTTATACGGAGTATAGTTTAAAGATAACTTCTATTATCAATTGATTTTAGGATGAAACTATGTGTCACGTGAACTTTTAAAAGTAAACATTTTCCCCTTTATTAATAGATATGGCTTAAACTCGTATCTAATTTAGCAATATTACTTGTTAGTTGTTACACATTACATCAAAGTAAAATTTAAGCACCAAAGATATGAGGACTAATGTGAGTTTGAAGTTTTGAGACAGATAATTGGCTAATGACCGATGATTACGGAAATCTAATGGGTCCCACACCATAGTCATTGCTCAACAATTACATGCTTTGCTGACTTAAGGCCCAAACTTCAGCCTGCGCCATCCAACTCATTTAAGTGGCCCGCCTAGACTTCCATACACTAATTTTAAATTATTATTTTTTTCGTATTTCAATTATATAATTACATTTATATTGTAAAAAAAAAAAAAAAAAAAAATTAGTTAATCGTAATCCTGTATAAAAATACAATTGAACCAAATAAATGGGTTGGAAATAAAATCAAAACAGAAGGTATAAGAGACTCCGTTTATAAGGTTTAGGAGGTTCCATTCTAAAACCAATTGGCAATAGGAGGAGTAACCCTTAGTCCTTATAAACAAGAATAACTCTCATCTCATAACCGATGTGGGATCATATGTGGGAATGTACATTAGGTTGGATTCATCTCTAACAAAGTCAAATTTAAATAATTAAGGAGTACGTGTTCAAATAGAAAGTAAACTACTAAATCGTTTTTATCGAAGTATCGTATGAAGTCAAAACGAAAATATTTTATACGAGTAATGTACAAATATACTATCGTCTATAGGAACCGTTAGTTATGCCACGATTTCCGATTAACGCGGTATTGTCACTTTAATTAATTTTTGTACGTAAATGGGCCTGATTTTGTGTTGGAATTAAGGAGATTTAAACATTTTTTTGGGTGTAATAGTGTAATACCCATGCCTAATTTTTTGTCTTATTTCCTTTAACAAGTGTAGAAATTTGAGTCCACTTTCCGCTATTTACCTCCTAATTTCTTTGCCTATGACTTTTCTGTTGACCTTGTATTTTACTATTCTTTTTCCATTTGACTGTATATAAATATAAACGTAATTGATCAACTGTACCCGACTTTTTCTCAGTTGTACCCTTTTTGCTCATTATTTTTCCATCACTTACCCTTTTAGATCCTAATTTTCTCTCTTCTCTCACCAACCCTAAAAAACCCTAAAACAACCTAAAATCAATTAATTACTCCTTCAATTAATTCAATTCCTCCTACGATAAATTCAGTTATCAAATTATGAATTATAGTGACGATATATTTCAAGTAATTTTCGAGGTTTTTTCTTTATTTTAATTTTTTCTCATTAATTTGATATTATATGAGTTATTTTGTGTGGTTGGTGGTGGTAGGGATGGGATCGGCGGCCGTAGGGGCGGTGGCCGTGGGCGTCAGGTGTGGTGGGGGCTGGGCGGTCGTGGTGGTGCCGTGGTGGCTGGGCGTCAGTTGTGGTGGGGGCGTAAGCACTAGCCTCATTCAAAACTCAAAAGTGAAAACTCAAAAGTGAAAAGCCTCATTCATGAATACGGAGTAATTATTAAACATTTGAGTAGAATGAGTTTTGATTTAGTCAAAAGTGAAAAGCCTCATTCATCCATTGCAAATGTTTCATACTGAGGCTGGTGCTTAATGAGGCTCATTCATCCATTTGCAAATATTATGTGTCAAAACTCAATAATATATGACTAAATCACATATAATATGCAGCCCATTTGCAATGTTTCATACTTTTAGTAGTCAGTACGTAGAGAGCTTCACGGCTAGTGCTTGAGTCTGTCGGAGATGTGCACCGATCTTGTTGGGTGGGTGGTTGATCTAGTGTTTGTTGAGGTGGTTTAAAGGGTGGGTGGAATGAATTGAAAAGAATGAAGATGAAGAGAGGAGAGAGAAGAGAGAATTTGGGTAGGTTTTAAAATATGGGAAGAGAAAATGTAAAGGGCAGTGAGGTCTTTTTTGGGTACAACTGAGAAAAAGCTGGGTACAGTTGATCAACACCCAATATAAATAATATAAACGATCGAGTTTAAATGTTAATAATTATATGTAATCTGATTATTCATATTTGAAGAAATTACAGAGTACAATTTTATAACAAATTGTCTAATGTACTCTTCACACACATGAAGTAACCGATGTTCTACAGTTTTAGTCTCTAGGTATTGTGGACTATGGAGCAATATTATTATCATAATGAAAGTTATCTATCTACGGTGAAAATAGTAGAAATAAAAAGAAACTTAATATGAATTTTTCTAACATATGTCCATTGAGTATAGGTTAAGTATTTTCATTAATTTTATTACTCGTACAAAGCTTTTACCCGGGAAAATGTAAAAATGGAATGAATAATAAGCAGTAAATAATGTGTAAGTCTTGTGTGAAGCAGATGTGTTCTACAAGAAAGTCAAATAGTGGTAAAGAGAGACAGTGGGAAGAACATCTTTCTTCCCCACATCTTGTCTTTTAAACTTATTTAACCGTTCTGTAGAAGCGGATTCGCTTCATATGAGAATTTGTGGTAAATAATAGGGAGGACATAATCCAATCACATGGGACCGCAATGGAGGAGAGTAAGATAGCGTGACATACGTCGTGGGTTTGGGCCCATCGTTTCTTAATAGATTTCCCTCAATTTAATTCCTCCATTCTCTCATTTCACTCCATTTACGGACT
This sequence comes from Dianthus caryophyllus, assembly GCA_023091065.1. Lineage (NCBI taxonomy): Eukaryota > Viridiplantae > Streptophyta > Magnoliopsida > Caryophyllales > Caryophyllaceae > Dianthus > Dianthus caryophyllus. The sequence goes on along the minus strand of CM041516.1, from coordinate 442,953 downwards.
ACTTACTATTCTTCCATCTATTTTAATACGGCTTGAGATCGTCTTATACCGTCAAATAAATTAAGGCAAATACTTGTGTGAGACAAGTCTTACAATAAACTTATTGTAAGACCTCTCACACAAGGGGTGTTTACTTTTCTTTTTTTAATAAGTTTTGTGTGTTGTGTCTTACGTTAATTATCGTAAGTACGGTCTTACAAAAGAACTACTGATAAATTAATTATTGAGTATTCGTATAAAATTATTGGAATTCTTGAAAAATTAACTTTGAATATTTTATTGTGAGGCCATTGTATACGTTTAATAAAATCACTTAAACACAATTATTTACAGAAAACATCTGATAAATTTTTTTCGGTTTCAGTGCATTGTTTACAGTTTTTGAGGTTTCTGTTTAATTTCTACACTTTATCTCATTTTCCCCTGTTTCCCCCATTAATTTTACTAAATTCCAAAATTGTCCCTCCACACTTCCCTCCATAAGTACCTCACTTTCCTCCCCACATTCCTCTTCACAACTCCCCCACTCTTCCCTCTACATTTTTTCACTTTGTTTCCCTCTCATTTTTTTTAATTAAATTAAAAAAAAAAAACAGTAAAAAAAAATGGGAGTTACTGTTAGTGGTGTGAACATAGTTTTAGTAGCTACATTGTTGGCGTTTGTAGTAGTTGAGTCTAGAATTCCCGGTAATTACCAAGGCGGTTCTTGGGAAACCGCTCATGCTACTTTTTACGGTGGTTCCGACGCCTCTGGTACCATGGGTATGTCTCTAGTCCCGTTCTGTTCGGTCCAATTTACTACATTTCTCGATATCTATCGCTACATTTTGAATAATGTTGTGAAATGGACTTATTCTTACAATGTGGTTCGTAAAATGTTCACCGTTTACTTTACACTAGTTTAATTTCATGTTTTTCTTTGATTGACGGTCTCACATTAAACACAAAAGTCGGCAGTTACTTTATAGACTCAAGAACACTGATTAAAGACGGTCTGATAATAAGTTTATTGTGGATTTGACTGTCAATTAGATTTTTGGTAAAATGTTCAGTAAAAATGTTATAATTGTAATTTATTACGGTCACCTATTTATAACCTGTATATTGTCTATCTTAAATTAACTTTATGGACCATCTTATTGCTCATAATTAGACCCACTTACTGAAATACCGAAACTACCCCTGATTAAAAAACCAACACTAATTTTATTTTTATTTTTTTACCACAGGGGGCGCGTGTGGTTACGGAAACTTATACAGCCAAGGGTACGGGGTTAACACAGCCGCGCTCAGCACAGCCCTGTTTAACAACGGGCTGAGCTGTGGCGCGTGTTTCGAGCTCAAATGTGCGGATGACCCGAGATGGTGTCACCCGGGCAGCCCGTCTATTCTCATAACCGCTACCAATTTCTGCCCACCTAACTTTGCTCAGCCCAGCGACAACGGCGGTTGGTGCAACCCTCCTCGCCCTCATTTCGACTTGGCCATGCCCATGTTCCTTAAAATCGCCGAGTACCGTGCTGGTATCGTCCCCGTCGCTTTCCGCCGGTAATTTTTTTTTACTCCTCCTTTACTTTTCAATTTCTATCTAACTGTGTGGTTATTAGTTTGCGGCCAGTATAATATAATTGTCTAACAGCTTATTTAATGACAAATTTCAAAAAAAGTTACTCATAATTTGCGTTTAATATAAACTTATTTAACGGCACAAATGATCTGACACAAGTTTTTGCGACTTTTAATGACCAATTGATGAAAGTTATAATTGATTTTTTAAAATTATTGTTGGATGGATGACATGATTGTTGTTAATAAGTGATGAGTGAGTTAGGTAGTAAGTAGTAACCGCCATAGTGAAGAATAAGATGGCGTAATTTGGAAGTTTGTACTCATCAACTGAGCACCGTTAGTTAATTCGTGAAGCATCTTAATTTATCTTTTCTGCCGCTGCACAAAATAAAAATCTTAACTCTGATCTCTTCGTTTCGGATTTTTATGGGACGGAATTTTACGCGTAGATAACAATTGACGGTAGAGGAAGCCGAGCGCAGAATATTACAAAAATAATTAGGTGAATTGCTATCATCTAGCGTTATTAAAGCGCTTTCCTGTGATTATAGGCTTTCCTAAATCTTAATATAACCAAAATGTATCGTGTTATGTTGATAGGTTCGGTTTGTGTCAGTATGTCACCATCTAAGCTATCGATTATAGGATTAAGTAGCGCCTCGAGTGATGTTTGTCCATTTTCAATTTGCGGCAATTTATTTGTCGTGCGCTGAGAAACCGACCAATAAACTGACCTTACTATGAAGAATTATTCGATCTAAACACGGAGAATATAGTAATTATTTAGGTTTTAAACTTGTTACTTTCTACTTTTCTAGTTTCAACAGAACTCTTGTGACTTGTGACTTGTGACTTGTGAGTGTGAATTCAAGTAGTAGTACAGTACCAAATGGTGAAGATTCTGAGTCATAGTATAGGTTTTCTGCTTGTTTTTTTATTGCATTTGCTGAAGTAGTAGTCCAAATTGTCAGTAAAAACTGTGCTAAATCTTTGGTCTAATTCAGGTATGTATCAGTGTATCACATGTGAATCTTTTCAGCTTTTGTGATTTTTTTTAAACCTTTAAAAACCGTCAATCTCAGAGGTGGCAATCGGGCAGATCGTGTTTGGATTTTGGCGTGTCAAAATTTCTCTTGGGGGTAATTTGCCCCAGTCATATCGGGTTTCTATAAGTTTTGCTAGTTTCAACTTTCAAGTACCCCACAATTCATCCGAGTCTAATACGGACCAAGTCTTCTTATAATCGACATCTAATATCGGGTCAAGTAAAACCAAGATCTAATATTGGATCCAAGTAATGTGAAACCTAAAAGGGCACTACAAATACGGAGTATTCATTAATTTAGGCAAACAACAAAGTTTGTCGTAGTATGTAACGATTTCCCGAAGATGTGGACCGTGCCGTACAAAAAATCAGGAGCATGTCACACCATATAACTCTTCTATGCACTCTTTTCTATGCTCACAGTCTTCTATGTTCTTCAATGACTATTTGTTCTTTCAACATTTTATTTACACCATACATTCCAGGATCATGGCCCATGTTTCTCGCCCTAATCCTTTTTTCTACTTTCACATTTTCGACTCGTATCGCTGTCCTAAACGGTTTATGTGATATAAACGGTGTAAATGTATGACTTGATCTATGTTAACCCGATTTGTCAGATTTGTAGCTCGATTGTGGACTTCATGGGTTATTAGAAGCTGTTCTGTTCGTCATCTGTTCGTCATAAGTTGTCTGAAATTTAAAGTTCATATAAGTTTAGCGTTTTTTTACTAATTAATTAATCTCTCGTGAAATTTCTGAAATTTAGTGTAGTGACATTGTTTATGTTTTGAGTGGAGATTTAATGTAGCGTTTTGTCGATTGTGCAGGGTTCCATGCCGCAAGCAAGGAGGCATAAGGTTCACAATCAACGGATTCCGCTACTTCAACCTAGTGTTGATCTCCAATGTGGCGGGTGCAGGTGATATCGTGAGAGTTTGGGTTAAGGGATCGAGAACCGATTGGATGCCCATGAGCCGTAACTGGGGCCAAAATTGGCAATCTAACTCGGTTTTGATCGGTCAAGCACTTTCCTTCAGGGTCACAGCTAGTGACCGTAGAAGCTCCACCTCTTGGAACATTGTTCCTGCTAATTGGCAGTTCGGTCAAACTTTTTCGGGCAAGAACTTCCGGGTTTAAAAAAACCGCGAACCGACTTCATTACTTCCATTTTAGTAGTAATAGTAAAGTAAAGGTGCATGTTTATTTTGGGAAAGTTAAAGGTGAAAAAAAGGAAACTAAGAAAATGTTCTCTTTTTTTCAGGACTTTTCTCAATCTAGTTACTATTTTTTTCGGGGTTTTTTTTTTAATCGGGTTGAAGCGGTTGCAGAAATGTGTAGCCCGCAGCCAAATGGACTGCCTAATTGAATGATGGGTATAGTAGTAGTATATGATAGAGATTAGATAAGAGTGTAAGATGTTATTCAAGTATTATTGTGACTTAATCTATGGTTTAATTTGCGAAAACTTGTGCTTGTTTTAACTTGCAATTTTAGTATCGACAAATTGGAGTATTAGAGATTGACATTATATGACTACCAGTTTAAAACAATTACGAGTATAATTTAAGCGTATAATAATGATTATATTTCAGTGAATAACGGTTTTAATACTCTAATTTTTTTGATAGTTAAAATAAAATGTACTTCATAATTAGAAAATTTGGATATACCAAACTTGAATTACATTCAAAGTTTGACTTATCAACAAACCATATAAAGACTCGTCATTTTCCAAAAGCACAGTTTATAACATAAGATAAGCTTGATTTACCAAACTCAAGCACGAAATGCAGAGTATAAAATGAGATTGTTAGTAACGAGAATATAGTTATAGTACAAGACAGTTCTATACTCCGTTCAACAATCTATGTGCAAAAAAACTTAATACAACGATCATAACTATACTGAAAGTCAAGTTCCCAAATCAATTGAGTGATGTACAGTAAATTGGATACGAACGTCGAAAAACTTTAGAGTGTTAAGACATTGTAGTGTACACATTCAAATCGAAAGTAATGGCATGGTTTAAAAATGTACAATTATACACATTTAATGGCTTCCGACATTAACACCCATTTTGTCAAAATTGACATTCAATTGATTGACATTTTGGAATCTTTCAACAATTAAAATTGAGTGTCCCGCATATTAAAAATGGAGAGATTGATTGAAAAGTAAAGAGCTTTACAACTCATAATCCTACATTTTCACCAAGCTTTCACATTTTGAGCCTTTTTCCCACATATTTGACGTTCATACTAAACGCACCCGCTTCATACGCATTTACACATACTATCACAAATTATATGAACGAACCTGCTTCATGAAACGGTTAAAATACATGAAGAAAAGACAGTGGGAAGAAAGATGTCTCCCCACTCGCCCTGTCTTTTCCCACATATACCGTTTTCATACTATGAAGCATCTGCTTCATATGAGACTTACACTTATACTATCTACATCCACATTGTATTGCATTGCAAGCAATTTTCGAATGTGATGTTTTATTTTATCATTATATTTCGATCGTTTCAGAAATAATGATATTGATTTACTCTGTAAGACATAATTTGTCTGAACACATACTCGTTTTAAACTTTAAGACCAGATTTTGAGTACTCAACTTCTAAGTTGTGACTAATTTTTTTATATCGTTTCAGTATTATTAGATGTCTTTGAAGGGAAAGTCGTGACTAATTTCTAGCATATCAAAGTCATCATATTATTATTATTATTAAGTTTCATCCTAAAACCAATTCATGGATAACGTCACCCCTAAACCTTATAAACAATACGATATAATTTTAACATATAAAATGCGATCACATGAGAACGTATATTTAATTTGATTTATCTCCTACATTAATTTCTTAATATCGTTTCAGTATTATTAGATGTCATTAAAGGGAGGGTCGTGACTAATTTCTAGCATATCAAAGTCATCATATTATTATTATTATTATAATTAAGCTAATTATAGAATTATCTAGCTAGTTAACTTAGGATTCCTCATGCTAAAACAAGAAGAAAGAAATTGAATCATAGAGTTAGTAACACATAGGATACCCTTTAATTTTAAACCATGTTCACTTAGTACTTTGCCAAAAATTACCCCATGTTATTTTAACTTTTATCAATGAATTAAAGTGTGAAAGTTTTCATAGTATACCTTAACCTATTGCATGTCCTCCAGCAATTCCTCCTGCTTTTGGCGCCTGATTGTTCCCTTAAAAAAGTCATGTAACCTAAAAGTATTCACCTATTTAGTCAATATTAATAATCATCATTAGTAAAATATTGTTCACTTTTGCAATTATACAACTAAAATTTAAAGTTTAAACTAATGACATTTGCTACCCCGAGTCGCTCTCCTATAGAACTATTGTGTCATTTACATGAAAACCGTCATCAATTAATGTGGTATCCTTTTCAAATGAGGAAGTTTATTAAACCTTCAATAAGTTTAACACGATCCCAGTCCTCTATTTGGCCTCGTATCTCTAGTGTCTTTCAAATAACCTTCTAAGGTTATCAAGAAGCGATCAAATCAAAATACAATAACCGTAAAACTATTCGCGTAACTTTTCTGTAAAACCGTCCTCTCTAACAATTTATCCTAAATATTAGCCCATTTTTTTTTGGATGGGCTTTTGAATACACTAGAGTTGTATTGTTATGCTTTAAAAATTAACAACTTCAAGAGATGTGCAAGTTGTATTTAAATTTAAAAGCCAATTGAATTGATTCTATTTTAGTGGTTGGTTAGATGAAAAATGCTGAATTTAATTTTCGGCCCATAAAAGAAAACAAATTTGGGCTTCCCTCCATAAAGTTGGTTTGCTATTTGGACCATTAAGAAATAAAATTACGACCCAACATCATCAATACGGGTCGGGTAGAAATTTCTGATATTGCATGAAAAATGGGCCACAATATAAACATTATTGCGGAATACTTTTATAAATAACTTCGAAGGTTTAATTATTAACATCGTGTTCAATCTGATACGGAGTACAGTATATTTATACAAGTAAATACCTACATACAGTAACACTTAAATAACTTAATTTTAAATGTGTCGATTATCTTTGTGATATAAATTGTCATCGAAATAACAATATGTGCTATAAATTTATTACTTTATTGTTTCATACATTCAATACATTAGTTGTCACTAAAATTGTTTGTTGCTGGCGCTACGCTTAATCGGATCACGGCACTGTCAGCCTCTCAGAAAAGTGGCTTAACCCGACGCAGATGTATGGTTTGCGCTATCACGCACGCCGGTTTACCTGGCACCAAAGGTAGCCGCGGCTCTAATGCTATCCAAAAAAAAAAAAAAAAAATTGTTTGTTGCTAGATTTATACAAGAGAAATGCTTTACAACAACAAGAACTCACAAGGTTCTTGAGTCAATGTTGAATGACATGAATGTGAAATGCCTTGGTACTTTTTATATACGGTGTGCTACTCAACAACATGTCGTTGGCAAATCTTTTACATGATTCTGTCTGATTGTATCACGTTAATTTCGTAAATTCCTCGCATTTTATCAGAAGGACTGTTTCTTTCCAATTTTATTCATTCGATTCGATTCATTCCACTTGATTCGATTCGATTCGATTCCATTCGATTCGATTCGATTCGATTCGATTCGATTACTTTGATTCGATTCGATTCGATTCGATTCATTCAAAGGTTATGTTATTTAATTGACTTCATTCGATTTAATTCGATTCATTCATTCGATTCGATTCATTCGATTCGATTCATTTGATTCGATTCGATTGATTGATTCATTCGATTGATTCACTTGATTGATTAATTTCTAAAAAGTCAAAGAAAGAGTTAAATATGATTTGTTTTAAAAAGTTGTATAAAATCATCCTAACAATTTTTATTTATTTACTCCGTATTATCTAACAACGATTTGGAGTAGTTATCTATTTCTTTTTATAATTTAATTCTATTTAGTTGCAGCCATTCTTTTATTTTTTTTTTTTTTTCTTTAGATAAAACGATCAGAAATTAGCTGATATATTCTCATAGTTTAAATATTTACCAATGAATTAAGTTATTCCTGATTTATGAATAGTTAAAAATTTATGCCTCCACTTCAACACAAAAAAAAAATTTATGCCTCCACGGCTCCAGCTTTCCACAAAAATCCATCAAAACAATAACAAAATGGATTAATTATCGAAAATACATTATGGTTATTCGGTTATTCCATGACAAATATACACAGCGATTCTTCATCGAAAAATAGCTAATCGAACAATTACAACATCCGACTACTCAAAAACGCGAAACAGCTACAAAATATAGCACATTAGCGCAAATGCGCCTCATTTACGATCGATTTATTGCTAATCGCTTCGCCTAGAGATTAGCCCGGTAGAATTACATTAGTTGTACAAAATACTGCACATAATCAGCCAAATAGCCAATACTAAAGGGCTTCCAAATCGTCCATTCACATTCTAAGGATTTAGCGGTGATTAGAAGGTCTAGGATACGATATTGCAGATATCGATCCATTGCTGTTAATTCGATCCTCGGAACCTCGTCTCCTAGACCTTCTCTCGGCGCTAGAGCTACTACTCCGAGTACTTCGTATCTCCACTGACGGATCTTGGAGCGGGTCCAACTCTCTTACTATCTCGTTCATCGTAGGCCTAAATTTGGACTCGATTGACAGGCACCTAAATGCAAGGGTTGAAACTTTGAAAGCGGAATCTAGAGTGTATTGGCCCTCTAGGCGGTTGTCTAAGACGCGGAAGATTTTACGCTTGTTTGTTAGGTAAGGACGGGCCCACTCAACTAAGTTATGTTCTCCCGATGGACGGTTCTTGTCCACTGCTCGTCGACCAGATAACATCTCGAGAAGAACCACTCCGAAACTGTAGACATCGCTTCTTGCAGTTAAGTGACCTACAATACAACGGGTAATCAAGCCAAATTTTTAGAAACTTACAATATGAATCTTCTAGCTTAAGTTAAGTAAGGCAATAAATTTGTCTTCTATTTGCAAGTGTCCAAGAAATAAAAGCTCAAGGAGAATTCTCTGAAGTTTCCGAAGTCATGAAGTTCTCTGAAGTGTTTGAAAACTTAAGAAAAAAATAAGATGAGAAAAACATGTCCCTAATACGATAAAAATTATGCAATACTATATTCTTTCCGTCTGACCAATATTTATGTCCAAATAAAAAAAAAAAACGCAAATGATGAGATGCGGGTTCGAAGAACGAGTAAAACACAGAGTAGCGGAAGAGGGGACAAGTTGGACAACATTTTTTTTTATGTAGTTATGGGGCCATGGAAGATACATCCAAGGCCACCAAGGGAAAGAATCAAGCATCAAAATCGTCGAAAGAAACAAAGACAAGGACAAAAAAGAAATGAATGCACAGATATGAGCCATGTGCAGCACAAGCTAGATACCTGTAGCAAGATATTCCGGTGCTGCGTATCCGTAAGTGCCCATCACCCTAGTTGACACATGACTTTTATCACCCGTCGGCCCGTCCTTTGCCAGCCCGAAGTCCGAAAGTTTAGCGTTGTAGTTCTGTGATTAGTCGTATATGGTTCGTATTTAGTTTGACGGGTTTTGAACCTAAAGAATGTAGTATTTCAATGTTTCGAGAATCCTTACAGAGTCGAGGAGAACGTTGGAGGTCTTGAAATCTCGGTATATGACTTTTGCTTCGTGAAGGAAGGCGAGGCCTTTTGCTGCACCGAATGAGACTTTCATCCGAAGATGCCATGAAAGCGGCTGAAAGTAGGAACCTCCTAAAAAGTGCAATCATCATTTTAAATTGACTATTCAATTAAACAAAACCTTTTTTTTGAGAAAAGATCATTATCATTAATAAAAAGTCATACGACATCTACCCCTAGCCATGAAAGATCATTATCATTAAAGGTGAAGGTGTGAACGTACTTCGAAATAGATGATTCTCCAAACTACCCCTAGCCATGAATTCATACACGAGAAGGCGGTGCTCGTCTTCCAAACAATACCCGACTAGTCTTACAAGATTAGGATGATACAGCTGCCCTAGGTAATTCACCTCCGCCTAACACACGTAAAGAACATAAACGTGTGAGAAATATGTATTATAATGAAATCACTGCAATATACTCCGTAGAAAACATGAATGAAGTTTTGTAAACTCACCAACCACTCCCTATGGCCCTGAAAACTCTCGGCATTAAGCCGCTTCACAGCAATCACGACACCAGTACCAGGTTTGGCAGCTGCGTAGGACTGCTCATCGATCCAACCCTTGAACACCGGTCCAAAACCGCCCTCGCCCAGAACACTATCAGGTCGGAAATTCCTCGTGGCTGTTCTGAGGTCGGAAAAACTGAAACTCTTCAAATTCGAGCACCGTAGAATTTCACCCTCACTTCTCGGTGTTGGGGGGACCGATGACATCTTACTAGAATCGATTCCCGGACTGTTTCCATCGGAGCTAACATACTTCGAGTCTACGCCTAAACAAGGGAGCAAACATTGGTAAGAAGGCCACTTAGAAGTTAGAACACCACATTAAACTCAGGTAAACTTGCATGTCTATAACAAAAATAGCATCTAGTGAAAGAATAGGTTGATCTAGTACACGCTTCTACACATCATTCCGAAATTCAAATGTCGATTTTCGAAAAATTGTAGTCGGAAAAAGGTCATGAATCAACCTTCCAAAAATATCTCAATAAAGCACACTCAAAAATCTTAAGTGGAATTCTTTCCTAAAAAATATAGGAAAATAAAACGGCTGTCTTTTGAACTCGATACTACCATGTCCAGTTTGTGGGGACCACGTTAAACTTGCGAGAGTGTGATAGTAAAACTCGATATCTAGGTGGGAATTGTATGTACACTTGTATAGTTGTATCCTATCATTGTCCAACAAAATTTCATAGTGGAATTTGAAAAGCTAAAATGGATAAAATAAATAAAAATCATTTATTTACCGTTCTATTTACGGTATTAAATATAGTTTTGAACATAAACATCAAAATTTATCATTGTGTTGAGAAACAGTTAAAGGTAACAAATAACTAACACAAACAAAGACGGTAATTTATTAAGGGTATCTAGTGATCAACTTAGCATCCACCAAATTAGTAGTACTATTAAAATTGTTAAGAGTATATAATCGATCTTGGACCTTCAACCATCAGCTTAAACTTTTGGTTGAGTCGGTTTTTAACATGGTATCAGAGCCTTGTGACAAAAGGTCACAGACTCACAGGTTTGAATCTCACCACCCCTCGCTTCAAGCCCAAAGGGCATTTGCGTGAGAGGGCGTGTTAGATTATATAATCGATCTTGGGCCTTCAACCATCAGCTTAAGCTAAATTAAGCTTCTAAAAAAACAGAGAAAGAGAGTTGAAATTACCAGTATGAGAAGGGCTTTCAGCCTTGATTCGAGCACTTAGACAAATCCCCATCAAAATTAATCAAAGACTCTTCCTTTTTTCGATCAAAACAATCAAATCAAATTTATCCTTGAAAAACCCTGAAAATAAATTGAATAATTAAAGAAATTTGAGCAACACCCACTTGATAAATTGCAGTATAATAAACAATTAAACAAATAGAAATAGAAATGATGAATAAAAACAAGAAAAAAGAATCAACCAAAAGAAAAAAAAGAGGAAGATTATGAAAAGCAGCATACCAAAATGAGTGAAAAGTGGAAGTAGTTTGGTGTGATTAACAAATAAATGAAAGAAGAAGAGTTGATGTGAAGAGAGAAAATAAAAAGAGTGAAGTGTGAACTTGTGAAGTGAATTCTCAAGGGAGGGAAGAAAGAGAAGCCAGTTGTGTAGCAAAAGCTTCTACTCCTACTCCCCTTATTATTAAATGTTAAATGTTGGTTTGGAGTTGAAAACCCCTTCAATTTCCTTTTAAAAAAACGAGTTTTGTCAAATATCACCTAAAAAGAATTTGTCAATTTCATTTTTTAAAATAAAATAAAATTGGCGACTACGACCGTTTGGCCCGAGTTGACCAGATTCCGATGTTGACTTACCGGAACACATGTATTTTCTTCATCTTTTATCTTCTTACATTTCTCAAATTCGAATTTTCATTCTTTAAAACCTAAAATACACTTTCTTAAACCAAGAATTTCACTACTAAGACCTAAAAATTCATCCTTTCAACGAGCTCCGGTGACAAAAATGTCAGAGTTTAGTTGACTTAAGTCAAACTCAGGCTAAAAGGTTACGGTTTTATACTTGAAAATGAAATAGATCGAAAAAATTTATTCACATGTTATTTTATGATCGTTTTTAATGAATTGCTACGAATTTTATTGATCCTCTCACACATGAGACAGTCTCATAATAGACTTAAGTTCAAGATTATACGTTGTTATATAGGTGACGTAATTCTATACTCATTTTCCGATATTTGAATCCGCAACTTCCGATTTAACACTAACGTTCATATAATCACTCGTATTTTTTAGACTGTTATTATTTTATAATCCGAGATAATTAACATGAAAAATAGTGGTGAAATATTTATTATCTAGTGGGGGATTTAATCTTTGAAAGTTGAATTAGGTTGAAAGTGGATAGCCAAACTAGACTTATGTAGTTGAATAATACTTGCAATTTTTTTGTTATGATAATTACTTTTAGTGATTTGTTTAATTATTCTAATAATAGCAAAAATTATTTTACTTCCGTATGAATTTTGTCTAACTTAATTCAATATTTTATATACTTTTTTCCGTACCGTCTCAGTTAATTAGCTGCCTCTATTTTAGAGAAAAATAATACAAATATAAACTATTAATTGAGATATAGCTAGAGATTATCGTATGTCCTCGTGTCTGAAATCGAGAAATGTTGGACTTATGACTAGCTCAAAAGCACCAATCAAAACATTGACCAAAAAAAAAAGGAAATTAAATTAAATGGCTAATATACAAAAAAATAAATTATAAAAAAGGAAAGTGAATTAAGAGGGGAGAAATCACAATTATAGTAAAGAGTAGTGATCACGGAGAATAATGTGCTTCCTTAGTGGAGACCCATACAATTTATACGGAGTACTACTTTCCCCAAGATGTCCATATCATATTGTTATGCATGCATGATGTATTGCATGCGATATTGCTTACGTTCTTTACTAATCAACACCACCAACACATTATTAATGCATCTAACTAACTAAACAATATACTTCGTAATAAATTGTTGTCAAATGTACTCTCGAAATAATCTTATTTGTAGAATAATTTATTCTGAATAAGTAACTGTTAAAGTTAAATATATTTTAAGATAAATAACGGAAATAGTTGTGATTATTTTAAACAGATAATCAATAATTAAGATTACAGAGCGTAGAGTTATGGATAGCTACAACATTTAATCTCGATCATCATCTTGACTCTTAGGTGAGACTAAAGTCAATGAAAAACAATCATATATATAATTTGGTTATGCAATAATTATAGTACAACCCCATGTTAGTTTGTGCTACAAGTCTACAACTATACATATTTTATACTAACGACTGTTCGTATATTTAAATTTGTCGTTAATATGGATTGATGTGTTTGTAGCATTTGCATAAATGTACTCCACGTAATTATAAGTCCGTACTATATTTTGCATGGGAATATCACACAACGTTGAATGGTCGTTCAATCACATGCAAGGCTAATACATAAAGGTCGTGCCATTTTATATCAATTTTATTGGACAAATTGACTTGATTTATTGCTTAGGGCAACTTGTGTATTTTTGTTTGTAGTGAGTAATTAATGATTTCGAAGATATCAATGATCGATCAATAAATACGTTTATCTTTACTTATCAAAGATTGAAGTTTAATTTACTTTGTCAAACTATTAGATACAAAATTAATTATACAGCAACACCAAATCTACTTAATAGCATGATATTAAATTATATACGGAATACCATGGAGTAGTATTATTTAATTTGTGTATGGTGGATCAACCAAGCATTCAAATAAGAAAAGAATTATATTCATGGTGGAGAAATTAAAAATATATTAATTTTGCCTGTAATTGGTACGCACTTCACCATTATCACTACAAAAGATGATTTCTAATTCGCGTCATCAGTTAAGGACTTTGAGGATTGATATAATATATATCATGGAGTACTTAGAATTATAACTCGTAGTAAAAAAAAATGGTTTGTTCTAGAAGAATAATTAAAATGCCCTAGAAACTTTGTATAATAACAAATTTAATAAAAAATTTTCGTTCATATTTATTACTGATTGCTCATTTTTTTCGTAGGTAATATGAAGTATATACCCTATATGATTAATGATTGCTCATTTGTTTGCACTAAGAAACCTTCTCTATAACAACTATTTAATATTCTTGCATTACACAAAACTATTGGTAAAAAGTTAAAAAATACAGAGTAATACTCTATGGAATAATAATACGAATGAAGCGAGTCTGGATCAAATGACGATATAAAATAAACGATCGGTCAATTCGATTTGCATAATATGTCCGAAGCCCCTAATAAAAAAAATACATGAAAACCAATGATATAATTTGGTACAAAAAAAGGGGTAAGTCATTGATTGATCAAGTTGGATGATTCACGTAGAAAAGGGACCTCATCATCACAAAATATAATGATTTTTCTTTTGGAGTGACGAAGTTTGGTATTTTTAAGTTGCTATAAGATTTGGGACCTTATCGTCAACACAACTTGCATCCTTATTTTTCAACATTTTCCTTCATGGGTTTTATATGACTTTTTCATCCATCTCAAACTCTACTTTTATCATCATCTTCTCTATATATTACTGTAAGGGTATATCACGCATACAAATGATTGCAAAGTTAACCAAAAACAAAGTTACAAAACCGCTTCTGCACACCCCCGCCTCTATCATTTCGCTGCCTATTTAAATTGAATTATAAAAAGTTGTACTAGACAGAGTTGAACTAAACTATGCTGAAAACCAAACCAAATTAGTAACCACGAACAATATTCTTGCCAAGTTAACTACGCGATGTGCTACTAACAATTCCAGGTTTATGACACGATCACATGTATACAACAGTTTTACGCAATACCTAATATACTAAACATAACCATGGATGATGAATATAAGTTGAATTCCCTAAACACATAACTCTGAACCACTAACACTGATTACAAGTCAAAGTAGCATGAACCATGAATCTTCTTCAGTTTGAGGTGTCCACGCATATTTGAACTTGAGAAAAAAAACGCCACGAAAATAGACTAAAAAATACTACTCCGTACTATTTGTACTACATAGACATCATTCCTTATGGTGTATGGTTAGTTTTGCTTAGTACCATTCTGTAATGTAAGGTATGTAAATGCCGCGGTCCATTCTTGTTTAGAGGACTCCGGCACCCTTTCAACCCCGTTAATCAACGGCCTCCACGTTCCTTCGTAAACATCCGTCAGTTCCCATTTTACTTTATCAGGGATTTCGTCAAAGTTAAAGTTCTTCATAGAAACTTTGACTTTTGCTTCAACTTTTTTACGCTTAGGGGTCTCGGATTCAAGTCGTGGCTGCAAAAGGCAAGGTCAAAAGACTCGAATGGAAGAGTGAGACTGTGGTGGTATATATTACTACTAGCTTATCAAAAGGTAAGGATTCATACTGAGTTTCAATACTTGAAATACAGCATAAACTACTTACCGTATGATCACTTTTATCGGTAGCTTCAGAATCTACATTTCTTCTCTTCTTAGGAGTGACTCCAGTTTCGATGAAGTGAAAGACTTCCTTCTTTGACCTGAATCTACGGCCATCTGGATCTATGAAATACTGTCAAGAAAGAAAGCAGCAAGAATAAGCGAAAAGATAAAGTGAGAAAATATACGATATTCATTTACATGATGTGTTTGTTAGTTGTCACGAAAATGAAAAAGGCAGAGGAAAATTAACGTCATATATTTAGGGACTGGGAAATGCTACTAAGTTTCCAACTAGGGTGGCAAGATGGTAAGAGCATACTGGAGAATGAGAGATGTACGACGACATGTAGTGTTGATGTACAATGACGAGTGAACACAGCGCGGACGTGTGAGAAAGAAAATAATTCTCAGGTGTCTGAACAGCGAGTTATGGTTAGCCAAATACGGAGTACCAGAATACTAAAAACCATATGATAGATATTCGAAACCAGTTCACCGTCCCACACTCCCACTCTTCTCGAATAAAGCAAACTAACGCACTAACACACGGGGTGTTGGTTAATGTTCTCCTTTCAACGAAGGCAACTTAATAACTTATATCACTTCTATCTACAACAATTTGCGACAAAAAGGCTTGCTTCCGAGCTTTTCCAACTTAATCAACCTGATGTAACAATGACAAACAGCACGAAGCCAGAAGTCTTTAACTGATTATCACTCTTATCTTGGAGTTCAAAATTTCACATTTCTTAAACTAACTAGTCTATCTTAACCTCAAATGTTTCTCACGAGAAAGTTTCCCATCGCTTCACTTCTTTTATCGAGCATTGACTAACATTCCATAAGTGTATTGACATTAGGGTTATGAGCCAAATGAACAAGAACAAGAGTTGTAAGTTGCAAACCAATGCAAGAACTGAGAAAGAAGACCGGAGCTTGATCAATTTAGCATACGACAATGTTAAATTCATTGCATTGACATACAAAAACGAGTTTTTTTTCAAGAAAAGGAACATTAGGATGAAAGCCTTGAATGTCATTCACACAAAAATTGCCATCCCTGAGGACATAAACCAACAAGATAAACATGCAAGCATATGATGTGCTTCTCGAGCGGCTTTAGTTCCTTGTGTTCTCATCGAAGTTATCGAGGATTTAGAGAGCAACACAGGAGACTAGAATTTCAGCACCTGAGCACCATGAACACATCATCTCTTGCGTGTGCGTAAAAGAGTCGAGCTATGAACTTTAAGACAAGTATCTAGAAACATATCACTGGAATCAACATCTTATTCCCACAACAATTTGCAGGCGGTTACACAGAACAATTGACTAACAAATAAGTCGTGTTGCAGAGAGTATTGAGCTCATCACTTATTGATTGTGGAGGGCTTACCAAAAAATTCACTATAGTTCGTTTGAAATAGCCTCTAACCGAGAACGGTAAGACAATGTACGGAGCTAATTTCTCGGGCCTAAAAGCTTTAACTAGGGGTGAGCCAATATCAGCGATACAAGTTATCAACGCAATAAGTCTCGAACAGTCGAACACAGTGAAGTCAAAGTGAATGCACCTAACTGAATTGCACAAATGCCAAACCACTACTTAAATATTGTAAAGACTCGGTTTCAGTTCATCACAATTCAGCTTTTCTCGATACGATTTTGGTTAATTTAATTTCAGCTCAACTCAAATAATTTCGGTCCAAAAAGAACCTCGACCAAACACATTCACTTCCAAACAAACCTAAAAATTAGGGTTCAAAAATTCCACCATCAATTTGATAATTTTGTAATTTCATCCAAACCAATTCTTTCCAATTGATTTCCAAAATCATATTTTTGAATTTCTGAAAATTAATTGAACTAAAAATTCACCCAATTGATGCCCAAGATTTTTACCTGAATAAAATTGGCACCAAATTACATTTACCCTCCACCCAAAACCCTAATTAACAGTACCAAGAACAATCAATCAAAAAAAATTAACCACAGAAACAATCAAATAAAAAGCACAAAATAAACTACAAAAAATATAAAAAAAAAAAAAAAAAATTGGAAAATAAAAGAAAAGAAAAACCTTATCTTTAGAGCCAGCAGAAGCACCGGAAGTTCTGAGGGTTTCTTTAAAAATCCAACCCGAAGGCAACCAATCGGGTCGGTTAGCGTGGTCGGTGACCTCAATCGGACCGGAAGATCCGGGTTTTTGATCGGACGGCTGTGATACTGCCAGCGCATCAGGTCTAAGTTTTGCGTTACCGTTGCCGTTGGATGCAGGGGTTGGGTCGATGTATGCTCCGGGTTTGAGGAGTGGGTCGGGCTGAACCGGGTCGGGTGTGTTCGGGTCATCCATGTTTTCTGGGGACATTGAGGAGAAAAAGGGGAGAAATTTTTGAGAGGACAAAAAGAAGAAGAAGAAGAAGAGTTGTGATTGGTGAAAAATTGAAAATATTTAATTCAATGTTTTTGGGAGAGTGAATTAATTGTGTGTTGGTATTTAGAAGTGTTTTTATTTTAATGGAAGTAAAAATGAGATTATAATATCATTATGTAAATAAATAATTTTAATTTAGAAATGTATTATTAATATATTTTTTTTTTTTTTGAAAGAAATATATATTTTGTTTTGATTTCTTTTAATGTTGTTTGGATTAATTGAATCTTAATGTACAAGATTATTTTATAACTTACAAAGTTTTTTTTGGATTAACTTGATTTTTTTTAGTATGAAATGTTTTACTCCGTACTTATTTTGTGATATCTAATAAAAAAATCGAATCAATTGAGTCAAAACCTATATAAAAAACTCTCGTGTTAGTTAGGAATGACATTTGACATTGTTTTTTTTTGGTGTATATCATCCGGTTTAGTCCGGATTCGAGCCGGGTAGGACCACAAAGGGGGGTAAAGCTCTCCCTCATGAGTTTTAACACGACTGCATTGCCAGGGCTCGAACTCGAGAAATGACTTTTGACATTGTAGAGATCATAGCCTCATAGGTATGTAAGTAACGGCGTAACGCTGTAACGGTGACCTGTTAGTATTTAGTATTTTGTAGAATCACATAACTTGTATAGTTTATATCTACAGATTAGTAAAATGTTTATATTGTGATAAGCTTTTAGCTTAAATTCGGAGTACTAAAACATATACTCCGTACCTAAAATCATAAAAATTGCATGAATCCTAATCTATACTAATTATATAAAACAATAACCGCAACACTCATTTTTTTTCCCGCCTAGGTACATTCATTAGTATGATATCTAATTCATCAATTTTTTTCCTTTTTTTGATTAGCTCACTAAGCATAAATCTTCAACATATATATGTCGTATATATATTACTCCTTAGTCCTTACTTCCTTAGTTGTCAATTATTTTATTGTCTAATACACTTTAGACTTTCTATACCCAAATTGTTATTTAAATATCTTAAGCTAAACACGTAATAAAAATTGTTTTTTTTTGTTTCCCAACCGATATTCAAACCCATTTGGGCCGACAAATTCGGTTTCGAAGCGTGTCCCGGGGTTAAGGTTTTAAACTCCTCCCAACGGACGTAATAAAAATTGTAGAAATATAATGTGTCGATAAATTATATACGGAGTATTATATTTCTAAGTGATCAATATTAACCACTCCGTATATAAATAAAAAATAATCACATCGATTTTTTCCGTCCAACTTTACATAAGCTTATACCATGTATATCAAGTTGTATTCGTATGAGTTTGATATATGTTGTAGATGTCGTATGACTTTTTATTAATGATAACGATCTTTTCTAAAAAAAAAAAAAAAAAACTTTATAACTAAATTATGATAAACATGTTAGTCTCTCTTAAGAGTTAAGTCAAGCAATTCATTTTAATTTTTAAACGGGTTAAATAGTAGGATGATCATTTAGATGAAATACTGTACTTTTTTTTTCGTGCAATTTTTTTTGCCATCTAGATATATTGAATCTCTAAAAAAAAAAAAAAAAAAAAAAAAAAAAAAAAAAAAAAAAACTACTACAAATAATTTTCCTCATACTTTTAATGGTTTTATACCATTTAATTTTTTTTCTTCTTAAATTACTTTCTAATGTAAATTTTTGGGGCATACCAATTTAATGCGATACTTTGATCACGTTTCACCACTATATATATATATGTT
This sequence comes from Dianthus caryophyllus, assembly GCA_023091065.1. NCBI lineage: Eukaryota > Viridiplantae > Streptophyta > Magnoliopsida > Caryophyllales > Caryophyllaceae > Dianthus > Dianthus caryophyllus. The sequence continues at coordinate 423,477 of CM041516.1, read as the reverse complement.
ACAGAGTACATTATAAGGTAAAATTATAAGTATATTTGTTTAACAAACTTAAATATTTCCATTATACTAATTTTTTTTTATAGCTTTCAACGTTTATAGTCTTACACCTACTTAATTTTTAAAGTTTAACCAAGAAAAATAAGAATTGACACATTCAAACATACCAAACGGGTTGAAAACACGATAACTACGGGTCAAGTAATAAATATTCTGATTAAACTTAAAAATTTTAAGCTTTTAATGACTTTGGTCAAAATTTTGAAAGGTTGATTATTTGGAAAAGTCAAAGTCGAAACTTTCAGATACATGTGCTTAAACGGGTCAAATAGGCGGGTTACAAACTGAATAGATAAGTATAAGGTAAAATTCGGTTGTCGGTATTTTAAGTTTTAAAAAAAATGGTTGTACGGATTGACTTATATTTATCTCTTTTCTTACTTTGATTAAGCATCTAAATCAATTTTAAAATTTATCAATTACTAACCTCCCATTTCTTTTGATCTTCCCACTTGTTTATTAAATGAGTGTATTATTTTAATCAAGTGGGAAGATCAAAGAAAATGGGAGGGAGTAACTATTAACTTTTTTTTTACACCCCGTGCATTTATGCACGGGTTTTATACTAGTTTTAACAATAAAACTTTATTGAACACCTTTATCTTCAAATTGACACACTAACAATTTTCATCTATATTACATGTAGACATATAGTACAATCAATCACACAACTTCATCACCAACCAATAATAAACAATCCAACAAATTTGGAATTCTTTTAACAACCCAATTTAAATCAAAACCCAAATAAATAAAAAATGTTAATTAGTCTTAGGAAGAGTAATAAATAAAAGGTTGATCCACAAAACCAACCCAAATACGATGATGAAACTCTTGAACATCACTAGGGTTTACAATCTCATTATTCTCCAAAGTTTCCAATAATTCTCCAAACTCATTAACTTTAATTGACTTTGTCATTCTTAATGCAATCCAAAAATCACCATTAATATCTCTATTAATATTATCTGCTCTTCCATTGAATTGAATAAACACTTCAAATGTGCCCGCTTTATAACCACTTAACCAATATTTAAGTATTTGAGACGCTGTTGTTTCCGCCACAAGTATGAAATCCTTGTTCTTGCTTAGGGCAACTCCGTTTGCAAATGATAGATCTTCTAGTAGAATTGTCACTTTTCCGGTTTTTATGTCGTATTTCAGTAGTCGTCCACTCGTATCGTTGTTGCTTATGGCTTGTGCTGCTTCCCTATACAATAGCATTTCAACAAGATAAATTTCGTTAAAAACTCGTATACATTTTAGTTAAAAATAAAATATTGCACATGCAAATACACTTTTATAAGTGTATGAAAGGAATAATTACCATCGATGGTAGTTTGAGCTAGTCTCGGTAAAATAGACGATTTTCTCGTCAAAGTCAACGTCTAATCCGTTGACAAACTTGAAAGGAATTCCATTGAAACTAGAAGCAAGTGAAGAAGCATTGCCACCATTTTTACCAACCTTCATCAATCCAAAGCTTGAATCCGCTACGTATAACTCACATGTTTTCTTATCGAACCTTAGACCTAGCGGTCTTCCGCAATCTTTCTCTAAGGGAGAGTTGAAAAGGCCGTCACACGAACTCGACCTGAATAAATCCAAAACAATAACATTAACATTAACATTAACAGTAATAATAATAATAATAATGCGTCCATAGGACGGTTTCAATTTACTAATTGGACTAATTAAGTGAAACGAAGAAACTATACAAAAATGCGAAAGAAACATACCGGTTAGAACTTGTGACCGCAAATTTGGTCCAGCCGAGTTTTGGTCCTTGCCATTTGAGTATACGACCATCAGAAATTCCAACATAAGGACCCTGACCTTTACAATCGAACGCAAGGGCCTCAGGGCCACGTTGATTCGGGCCTAATTGTATTTGATTAAACGTTCTTAGTTTACCAGAGACAATGATAAATTCATTAAACGACACGAGAGAGACAACGAATAAAATGGTCAAAACATTAGGTTTTGATACCGCCATGGGTAATTTAACTAGATTGAACAAAATTAGAAGGCAAAATAAGGAACAAAGGCGAAGTTGTCACGTTGAGGAGAATTATTTTATACTCCGTATATGATTTGTGTCGGGTTTTTATATTGCCATATTGGCTGTAATGACAGTGCAAGGGTAACGTTCGTTGCCTTTTTCGCGGTGAATTAAAAGTACGTACGTGGTACGTAATTGTACTTTTAATTCCGAATTTTAAATGTTGAGTTCGATATTCGAGCTCCTTACTACTATATTCATTACAGACTTGGTAAACTACGGAGTAATACTATACTAGTTTATATTACGAGACTTGATTATAATTGGTGTACCAAATCGTGTATGTGATTGTCGTAGTTAGCATGTCTTAATCCCCAAAAGATTACATGGATATCCGATTTATTTATGATTTCTTTATAAAAACCTTAGTGACACCTATTAAACAAAAAAAAAATAAAAATACTTCGTAACTGTTAATGTAGTAGAACGGTCCTTCAACGATCCAAGTCACTGTCTGTCAATTCTTGAGGAAAATGTACTTTCTCTGTCTCAGTCATTTGTTTACACTTTGACTTTTTTTCCCTAAAAAAAAAATCAAACTGTAAACAATATACTAAAACGGAGGGAGTACTTAAAATTGTACTATGTCGTTCTAGTGAATTGTTTACACTTTAATTTTTTTTTATTTTTTTTGAGAGAAATTTGAAAAAAATGTCTCATCAAATGTCTTAAAAGCCCATTAAGGATGAAGTTCAGCCCAATAAGCTATGATAAAAATGTCTTAAAAGCCCATTTAAGGATGTAACGGTATTGGGCTGAGCCCAAAAGTGTCCCATCAAAACAATCAGTTTCATAAAAAGGAAAAAGCTAAAAAATTTACAGCTAATATATGCTGTTGTCGTGTTTCTAAAATCAACCAAGTGGCGTGGGGATTGTTTGATAGTGATTAACACAATTTTTATATTCCTCACTAATTACGATATTTACTCCTATTAGTTAGGGTGCGAAAAATAGCAAAAACGTTACTCAAATTATACAGAGCAGATTTTTTGTACTATTTTATGTCTCACTTGGTGTCTTATTGCTTCATATAGTAATAAGTTTTGAGTTTATGTAATTATTTTTTCATTAATCTTTAACCATCAATGAGATTTATTATCAAATGTACTAATCGGACATTAAATGGGATAAAAAATCCGTTTTGCAAATTATATGTCAAACGTGCCATAAGGAATCTGCCTAATTCGGAAATTCCAAAGTATCACGATATCAATATATCTCATGGTATCAAATTGAATTGATTTAGTGGTTAATAGTCATGATGAATTTATTATGGAATGTAGCAGAAAGTAATAAGTTTAATTACCTCTCCACTATTATAATGACAAAATTAAAAAATATTATCAAAAATTAATAAAACACGTGTGAGTATATATATTCCAATATACTTTGTATATAATAAATTATCAAAAACTAAAATGGATGAGGTGAGGGCGGTGTTGCAGGGACTTAAGGAAGCACGGGAAACAGGGTGGTCGAGGAATATGGTTGAAAGCAATTGCTTGAGCGTCGTTTCAGACTTTCAGCAAAACAAAGTCGGAAAAAGCGAGATTTTTCTAATCTACGAAGACATTTTTCTTTTAAATTGTTCTTTTAAGTCTGCTGTTTTTTCTATGCTAATAAAACAGACTCATTCTTTAGCCCATATTAGTCCGTGGAGTTACGAGCGAAGAGATTGGAGCACTGTTCTTCCGAGAAACATTATTGCATTTGCTAAGGCTGGTCCCAATTGATTTCAACCCTTGGAATTTTTTAAAAAATAAATAAATCAAAAACTAAAAATTAAAAAGAGATTAAAAACATAATTAAGCATGAAAGAAAAAACTGAGATGATTAAAAAGATAAGTAATGATTGAAAACAGCAGCACCACCTCCACTATTCACTCTCTTCACACTTCACACAAACACACTGACACACTCCTCATCTCCCCTTCACTTCTCTGACCACCCCTAACAATGGTGGCCACCGTAACACCACCGCATCAACCACCGCCATCACAACCACCACAACTCTTCAACCTCACAATATTCATCATCTTCTTCATCATCACAACAACACTTTCACAATACCCAGGTGGAGCAAACGCACTCAACATCACTGATATCCTCTCACACTACCCAGATCTCTCTCACTTCACTTCTCTCCTCACCACCTCCGGCGTCTCCTTAGAAGTCAACCACCGCACTTCACTCACTCTCCTCGCCGTCCCCAACCACCGTCTCACCACCCTCACCACCACCACCACTTCCCCTTCCTCTCTCCCTGACCTCCTCCGCTCCCACTTCATCCTTCAATTCCTCACTTGGTCTGACCTCCGCCGTGCTCCTCCCTCCGGCGAACTCCTCCCCACTCTCCTCCAGACCACCGGCCGCTCCTCCGGCTCCCTCAACCTCACCTTCAACCCTTCCGACGGCGTCGCATCGTTCCACCCTCTGTCGAATGCGACGTTCTCGTCAACCATCATCGCGCTGCTAAAAACTATGCCGTTTAATCTGTCGATATTCACGGTGGACGCGCTGATTAATCCCGGAGATTACGATCTGACGGCGTCGGAGACTCGACCTCCTCCTCCGGGGATTAATATCACGAAAGCGCTCCTCGACGGACACAACTTTAATGTCGCCGCCTCCATGCTGGCGGCGTCTGGGGTTGTTTCGGAGTTCGAGAAGGCGGAAGCCGGCGCTGGAATTACCATTTTTGCGCCGACTGATCTCGCCTTCTCGAATCTTCCAGCATCCGTCAACCTCCAGGCATTACCGGCGGAGCAAAAATCACTCGTGCTTAAATTCCACGTGTTGCTCTCTTATTACCCTCTCGGTTCACTGGAATCAATTGTGAACCCGGTTCAACCCACTCTGGGAACCGAGGACAACGGCGCGGGCAGCTTCACGCTGAATATTTCGCGGGTTAACGGGTCGGTTGCGATTAATACCGGGTTGATCCAATCGGTTGTGACCCAAACCGTTTCGGACCAGAATCCGGTTGCAATTTTCGGGGTTTCGAATGTGTTGTTGCCAAAAGAGATATTTGGGAAAGGTAGTGAGGTTAGTTTGAGAAGTGGTAGTGGTGGTGGACCCCGTGTGGGGACACAGCCTCCTGACATTGGGCCCACACCTGAGAATAGGCCCGATGTCGGGTATGATGAGCCCTCCCATTTGTCGTCGCCACCTGGCATTGCGTCGAGTGGTTGTCAACGACGACACGGTGGTGGTTGGGGGTTTGTTGGGGCTTGTATAGGTGGAGGATTGTTGATGTATGTATTTGTTTGAGTACAAAAGGGTAATTATACTAAAATATATGATTTGATTTGATTTTTGTGTTCATTTTTGTTTTGGGTAAATGATTATAATTTTACTAATAGTAATTGTTTGATTTGTTTTTTCGGATTTGTTGTTATCATTACTTGCATTCGATTTTAGCGAATAGTTTACGTTCATTTTAATTGGTGAACCAAAGAATATATCATCAATACGTGTCGATATGTTGAATTGTAGATTAGAATAGATTGGAAGTTGGGGAAGTGTAGAGGAAAAGAAGTATACAACAAAGGGAAGGAGGTGGGATTGAAGATTGTCGACATCAATTTTCGCAACCAAGTACGTATCCTTACGCTTTCTTTTTCGTTTCAGTTAATTATGTGTTGTAATTTGGTCGGAATTTCTTCGTGAATGTAAGTAGAAATTAGAAATTGAGTAATGAATTGTATGTAATGCCCAGATTATCAATTGCGAATTGCAATCAAGTATCATGAAATATGTGTAGCAATCCGGAATACAAAATTGTGAAATGGATTTGTGAAATCAGGCATAAGATTTAGAAAAAAAAAACACAAGGAATTTTTAAGTGGAGGACGCGTGAAAAATCCGTAATTGAAACCCTACAATGTAGGAGTACGTATTATGAATGGTCCCCAAATAGGCATCTTAGCTATTTTGATATCCCGTCTTAGTAATTAACATCAATAATAATAGTGTGAAAACGAGTAAATATACGTGTAGACAAATTATTCTTTGACGAAGAAGGATGGTGATTGTACTAATGTGTAGTACCTAGTAAATGATACAATGCACAACAACTCAACAAGTTTGAAGGGCATTGCTGCTAGTTAAGGTACACTTTTGAGGGGTTCAACTGCACTTTCTGCAATTCTGCCTCAAAGTTATTGTTTCGCTAAAAGCGTGTTTCTTCTTTGTCTTTAATTGTCTTTACGTCTGACCCATGAAAGCGCGAGTTCGGTGGGTACTTTGTTTCGGTAAATAGTTGAAGTTGTTTGTTTTGAGAGATGGGGAATTGTTTTGAGAGAAGAGGTTGAAATTTCGGAGGTCGAGAGAGTGGATGTCGAGGGTTTGGGAAGGGAGATGGCGGATTTCTACGGGTGTCTCGTTGGGTTGATACTTGATACTGACAATGGAGCTTGGATTTCGCGTGGATGGGGTCGTTTTTCAAATTGCCATTCGCTTCTTAGTATGTAGTTTTTGAAATTTAAGATCTTTTAGATCACATAAATTTAGTTATCTAAAACATCACTTGTCGAATCATCAGCCTCACTAGTCACTCCCCTCATAGATACGGAGCGGGGTGTCGTTGAGGTGGTTGGCGTGCGGGTAGGTTAAGGTACGGGTGGGTAGAACTACTGTTTAAGTAAGACCGTCTCAGATGAGTATTTGTGTTCGGACTATATGATATAATGAATGCTTGGAAATGCAAATTGTGTAGAAAGCCCAGGAGTCCAAATAAATATTGGGCTGAAGCCCAATGAATGTTTAGTTTAAATGGGCCCTTATTGGCCTCTTTAAATGGAGGCTTCAACCAATTAGACGTCTTTACTCTTTAGTAATGCCGACCACCCCTTAATGCCTCATGGTTTCAATAATATTTTTGTATTATAATCAATATAAATTTTAATATTCAATGATTTATAAGAAGGTTAATTTTAACTTTATAATTTTAAATGATATATAGATCAAATTTAATATATGTACAAAGTAATATTTGTTCATTTACGTTCATTTTAAAAAAAAAAAAAAGAAAAATACTTTGTAAATAAAGATAAACAAATAAATGAAATATTCAACTGGTTAACCTCTTTCATACTCTGTACGGGGTATAATCAAAGCTGGCTATTTGTTTTAGGAATAAGAACCTATGCTATCAATAATTTAATACTCCGTATTAATCACACTAATAAACATAAGCATATTTTGTTAGAATCATGAAACAGGCCTGGCCAAACCCACAAGAGAAATGAGCCTGATTTACAGTTCAAGGGCCACATTTCTCAAAACCAATTAAGAATGAGAGGAGACCTCTACTTTATAAACCACACTACACTCACTTCCACAATCGATGTGGGACACTCACATGTGGGTATTATACTCCAACATATTCTCTAGACTTCCAAGTCATTGGGAATTTTGTAAGGTAGTTTCTTGAAAGATACGGAGTAATTTTTGAATTTTATTAATACAAAGTAAAACTGTTTTATATTAGTAGTTCATATAAAATTGTTTTATATTAGTAGTTCATATGTTCATATCTACGGGATATTATCTATAGACTATAACACTATAACACTATAATACTATAACACTATAATATTACTGCGTATATATTTTTACTTTTTTTTTTTTTTTTTCCGCTTATGCAATAATTAAGAATTACACTTTTAACTTATAATTTAGATCATTGAAAAAAAAATAATAATACGGAGTAATAAAGAGGAAATCATGCACATGACGTTATATGGTTGTCTAGTGATGATTATTTATTTTGAAATTTTGATGAAATTGCAACAAACATGAAGTGGTGGACAATTGTAGTTTGTCGCAAACAACATTTGTTGCGTTGCTATAACAATTTAAGATTTAAGAATAATGGTTGTTGTCTTTGGGCAGTTGAGCACGGTGGTCTTTGTGGCCAATAACTCTTAGTTTTATTGCGGGAAACCCTATCTATTTAGACCTAATGACATGACTTCATTTCTTTCATTAATTAATATACCACGTACTATGTGTGTGTCAACAATTTAGTGGTTCACATTCCCGTGTATCGTACTGATCTGTTCACTTATGAGACCGTTGTATATTGAATAAAAAAGACTACGCATGTGTCATTTGATCAGTTTTGATGATCATCCATACGAACAATCTTATTTAGCAATGTAATTTGTGTACACTTAATTGCACATTCATGGATGGCGATGCAATTGCTTGGTGATATAGAGTAAATTACTTAAAGTTCTTTATGATAATAGTAACATCACAAAATTGAAATACTTCGGAAACTATCTAAGAAAAAGGTAATTTGAAAAGTTATAGGTTACGCTGTGATTCTATAAGTAAGTATTGAGTATATTGCATACATTTTTAAAAGTAAATGAAGAAATGATTTTGGAAAGTAGCAGTATAATGTTTGAAAAATTTTGTACTCGTAGTAGTTTCTTAATGTTTAGTGTTCACTAGAAATGAAGAAATAGCTAATATATTCGTTTTACATAGTATTTTCTTTGATTCACTTAATTATCAACAAAAAAAATATTTCTTATGCTCTATATTAAAGATTTATTCTGTGTGATTCGACGTTAAGAGGTCAAAATAATAAAGATTGAATGTTTGCAAAGTGGGTGGCATTGTTAGACCATAAATTATTAACTACGACTTTAGTAACTTCGTTTTACATGAGTATATTACATACTCCGTATATTACATGCCTAATATTCCTTATATAAACATGACCTTGACAAGATCACAATATTCATAGGAATTTAGCCGTCAGTTCAACATCGCCCCAAAATATTTTTAATACCAGAAAATAAAGTGTTGAACATCTAATTGTATAATATTCGATTTTATATCTATAAACTACATAATGAAATGAAATACTCCGTATAATAAAGTATAAAGGGAAATTCTATGGTGTACCCTCCAACTTTTTCATTTTTACAGACTTTCTTTTTAGCTTCTGCACTTTAACTTCATTAAGAATTATAAACCGCGACCTAATTACAATTTAACGTTAAGTAGCGCTAATTTTGAACGCTAAGAGTGACATGTCGGGTTTTGTTCTTTGGGTTCAAAATAAATTAAACAATTGATTTTATTTGGGATTTACACGCCATTTTCCAAGTCCAAGAAAGTGCCATGTCACCTCTTAAACGCTCAAAATCGCTACTTAACGTTAAATCAGTAATAAGGCACTATTATAGCATTAATGAAGTTAAAAGACATGTAAGGCTAAAAAGAAGACACTAGAAAATAAAAAAAATGGAGACACCATGTAATTTCCCAAGTATAAAACATAAACAATTGAATACTCCGTATTAAACAATCAATATAGCTCCACAATTGCACAAATTTAGTGGGTCACTTGCTCATTTAAACTTCTTTTTTTTTTATTAATTTATTTATTACGGAGTATCTTTTTATTTTAATACTCCGTAATTAAATGTACAGTGACGGTCAAACTATTAGTAATAAATAAATTAATTAATTAATTAAATATCCTTAATGAGAAATAGTTATACTCCGATCGACCATTTTTGTATATAATAATCTATTTACCTAATATTTTATTACTCTCATATATCGATCTCATTTTATAAACTACTACGCCGTATTAAACTTTTACATAAAGTTTATAGGATTATTAAATGACTAAAATACTCTGTAATAAATTCAACGGAACAATGATGATCTTAAGAAAAATATTTTTCTCAAAGTATAGATAGTGATCAAACAATGATGATGATACTATTGTTTGTTATAATTAATCATAGCTTCTACTAAAAAAAAAAAAAAAAAAAGATCATCATCTTCCCTTAAAATATGTGTATAGTTGTAATTTAATATGATGATGTATACGACATTAAGATGTACGGATACAATATACAAATGTTAAAACCAAAATAGTGCGAGCTACATACTTGTCCAATACTTGAATGGGGTAGGTATGCAACATTTAGGCTTGACCATTGACGATTAATTAAAAAAAACAAAGATAAAGTAACAAAATTTTCAACATTTTCAAGTAATTTATTCTAGTCAATAATTTGATTTATAAAATTAATAAGTGAAAAAAAAGTAAAACTTTAATAATTTGATAATTTGGAGTGGCGATGTATACAATAAAACACCATTTCAGGTGGCGTTTTGTCCCACTTATTTTTTTTTACTTTGGATTTTCACGAATTACACATAAAACGCCATGCGCTGACGCGCTATGACGTTTTTTTGGGATTCAATTATCCAAGCTTACAAACTTTAAATATTTTTATTTCCGACCCAAAACGCTAAATATTTTCTTAAAAAACTCCATTATTGACTTAGCTTACATAATTTATTTAAAAACTCCATTGTTGCCGGTAAAACTGATGATTGACCTAATGTAAAACTACTTGCAGTTCGTTATTGACTTAGCTTACATAATTTATTTAAAATTGTTTTATCTTGCTAAAACCTTTACACTTTATATTACACTTGCTCGAATTCATGCAATATACAAGTAATAGCAACTACAAATTACTGTGGTTATTAAAAAAAAGAAGTCAAAGTTTTATATATATATAGGAATTTAGGTGAAAGAAATTTCAAGGTATTTGACTATGAATACCTAAAAAAAGGATTATAATAAGAAAGCTCATGGTTTTAATCGTATATAGTCCAATTATGAAAGAGGGGTTAGTGTGAAACACACACGACGACACGTTAATATTGAATAATAATAATAATATTATCGGAGATTATTAATGACTTATGAAGCTAGTCAACCCTAATCTAACTAATTTATTACTTAATCTTGCAAGTTTCCTACATTTCTTTCTCTCCTCCTTCTCTTTCCTAACTTATATGGACATTGTTTTTTCTAATCTATTTTTATCAATTACTCCTACAATCTCAATTTAATTGTCCCCTTTTACTAAAATGCTAGATTTAAGAAATTTAGAAAAGAGTCACAATCATCTCTTAATTTTCACAATAGTTACCTAATTTTACCCTTAAAACAATATGGGTAAGAGGGCTTGGTATAACAACTTGAGCAAAACATATTCTCACAATAAGGATGAACTATGGATAATTAAGTAATTTTTCTAAAGGGGACAAGTAAATTGAGATTTTTCAAAAACCAAAAGGCGACAAGTAAATTGGGATGGAGGGAGTATTATGTTGGCTCATACAAAAGAAAAAAAAAATGAAAAAAGAAATATTTATGGTAAAATAAACTCCTAAATCGTAAGAGTAATTCTTTAGCAGATACTCCCTCCCATTTTCTTTGATCTTCCCACTTGATTAAAATAATACACTCATTTAATAAACAAGTGGGAAGATCAAAAGAAATGGGAGGTTAGTATAAAGTATTTTTTTTTTTTTTTTTCCAACTTAGATGTGAAAAAGGAAGTACAAGTGATGGTAGATTGAGATAAGACTATAAATATGTAAGAAAATATTATACTCCGGAAATAAATCAACAGAAGAGAGAAGACTTTAAGAATTTAATACAAAAAATTCCGAATAATAAATTTAATTAACTTAATCATATTCGTATAAAGAAAAAAAAAAAAAAAAGTAATGGAGAAATAAAGAAGATGACTTAAAAAAAAAAAAAAGGAAAAACCAGAAAAGGTGCGTCCAAAAATGCAGCCATCATGTAAGCACTACACTGACTTCCTTATTTTCATTTCTTTATTTTTTATATATTTTTTTTTTTTTTTAGAAAACAAAAAAACAAATAGTAAACCCCACCTCTCCTTTTTATTCAAAGTCAACTCTCTCTCTCTCTTTCCTCCTTTCTTTCATTCATTCACTTTGTATCTCTTTCTCTCTTACTCTCTCTCTCTCTCTCTCTCTCTCCTCCACTTCAATTATCTATCCATCTCTCTCTCTCTCTTTCTTCTTCCTTTGTTTCATTTCACTCTCTTCTCTTCTCTTCTCTTCTTATTTTTATTCTTTTATTTTATTACTTTAAATTAAATAATTAAAATGGGAAACGGTATTACTAAATTTGGTGTCTGCTTCACTGGCCCGCCCGAAGCCCGTTATCGCCCCGACCCTTTCTGTGTCCCTGGCGACGACGGCCTCGGCCACTCCTTCTGCTATGTTAGGCCCGACCCTGCCCGATCTCTACTCACCGGGCCCGCCCCGCAGCCCTCCTCCAAGATCCACTCCGAGGAGTCTTCCTTGGGTTCCTCCATCTTCCGCTCTATCTCCGGCGCTTCCGTCTCCGCCAACACTTCTACGCCGCCGTCCACGGCGGCGGCCGCGGCTGATACGACGACGTTCTCCGCTGCCTTCTTCGAGAGCTCCACCTCCTTCGCCTCCGTCCCTCTCCAGCCCATCCCTAGATCCGGGCCTCTCTCCGGGCCGTTGGGCCATGATCTCGGGTTCACTTCCGGCCCGATTGATCGCTCTGGCGGGTTCATGTCCGGCCCGCTTGAACGGGCCGGGCCAATCTTCTCCGGCCCGCTTGATCGGAGCTTCTCTGTCCACGGAGGGGGCGGTGGAGGTGGACGATGGCGCCGGAGACGTCCCGGTGGGTCCCTAATTCGGACCCTCCGGCGGGCCATCTCCAAGACCTTCGGGCCAACCTCCGTGGTTGCTCCGGTGAAAGGTATGGGAGTTCAAAACTATTACAATAACGACAACGACGATGAAAATATTAATAAGAGAAGTAGTTATAATGGTGATGATTTGTTGAAAAGCGGGAGTATAATTAAGATAAGTAATGAAGACACGAATGATGAATTAACATGGCAGAGTCAAAATTTACAGTGGGCACAAGGTAAAGCTGGTGAAGATAGAGTACACGTCGTTGTTTCCGAGGAATTTGGTTGGGTTTTTGTCGGAATTTATGACGGTTTCAACGGTCCTGATGCCACCGATTTCCTGCTTTCAAACTTATACCCTTCGGTTCAGAAGCATCTCAAGGGTTTGCTTTGGGACGATAATAGCGATCACGCCTTTTCATCCTCAACTAGCATCAAGTCGTGTTGTACGTCCGAATCTAGTATCGGCTTAGTAAGGAACGACACTAGTCGTCCGACACCTGTGAGTAGTAGTAGGAAGGGTAGGGGTAAAAAGTGGGAGGAGAATCAAAGGAGGTGGAAGTGTGAGTGGGACCGAGAACGAGTCGAGCTCGACCGTAGGCTGAGGGAGGGACACGTGGCGGACGGTGGCGAGGGGACGGTGGATCACGGGGAGGTGTTGGAGGCGTTGTCGAGAGCGTTGGGGAAGACAGAGGAGGCATATTTGGATATTGCGGATAAGATGTTGGACGAGAATCCCGAGTTGTGTTTGATGGGGTCTTGTGTGCTTGCCATGTTGATGAAAGGTGAGGATGTTTATGTCATGAATGTTGGGGATTGTCGAGCGGTTTTGGGTCGGAATAAGGAGCCTGATCTTAGGCTTGGGAAGGTTGATCATGATTTGGAGAGGATTAACGAGGAGTCGATGTTTGATTTCGAGGTTTCTGATGGAGTTAGGTGTAATTTGAATGCTATACAACTTAGTGTTGATCATAGTACCAATGTTGAAGAGGTATACATACATACACTCAAAAAAAAAAAAAAATGAAATCTTTTGTTTCATTGCGTGACTTGTGTTGTGTCGTGTTTTATTGATATACGCTCAACAAACTTCAAACAATTTAAGACAAAGATGATAAAGAGGTCCTTAAATGTTTGGCGATTGAGTTGGTTTCTTTGATGCATTGCAGGAAGTGCAAAGAATTAGAGACGAGCACCCTGATGATGCCTTTGCTGTTTCGAATGATCGAGTCAAAGGTTCATTGAAGGTCACTCGAGCGTTTGGGGCCGGGTTTCTTAAGCAGGTATTGTGCTCGATTACCTTAACTTCCTTTTTAGTTCAATTTATCATTTAATGAAACATGTGTGAATTTGAGGGATGTGGTCACAACAATATAAATTTATTGGGCAGATTTGCTTGAAGTGATTGTTGTGGTTATAATGGTTTGAACAAAGCTGCTACATTGAATTCATTTGGTTGAATTGCTGAATACCCGACTCGAATGCGACCTCTTACGTCTTTTTTTGGCATTCATTGACAATTAAACTAGAGCTATGTGTGGTTTGCTTAGTCGCATGATGTTTTGCTTTCCTCCATTTTATTCATTTCATTTCAGTTTGTGCCGAATTTTGGTTTTTTTTTTTCAATGTTGAGAACGATCATACGGATACATCATACATAGCTTAGTTAGTGATCATTTGTTGCAATGTGGGAGATGTTTTTATTTGTGCTTTCGATACATTGCAGAAAAAGTGGAACGACGCACTTCTAGAGATGTTCAGAATCGACTACGTAGGAGATTCACCTTATATCAATTGTCAACCTTTCCTATACCACCACAGATTAGGACCCAAAGATCAGTTCTTAATATTGTCATCCGACGGTCTTTATCAGTACTTCACCAATGAAGAGGCTGTTTCCGAGGTAGAGCTCTTCATCTCATTATCGCCCGAGGGTGACCCGGCTCAACATCTAGTTGAGGAAGTTTTGTTTCGCGCAGCAAAGAGAGCTGGTAATACTTTCGATTTTCCTCTTCCCACAATGTTTTTACTTATGATATTGTTAAATATAATTTGCGACACATTGTCAACTTTCTTATTTATTATTCATCTTTGTCCAGGTTTAGATTTCTACGAGTTGCTAGAGATACCACAAGGAGATCGACGCAGGTATCACGACGACGTCTCCATCATCGTCATCTCCTTCGAAGGAAGGATATGGAGATCATGTGTGTAGCAAATACATTTAGCAATAGGCCTTCAAGGTATAATACGAGTATAAATTATGCAAATTTTTCTTACAATCCCTGTCACGCACATAACAACCCAACAAAATATCTAGGAAGGGCCAGTTATGCTATTGACAGGGTACTAGGTCTTGTACAGATACGAAAAATTACTCGGAAGTTATGTTGAGTAAATCGATATTATACACGGAGTAACATATTGTAATTTTTGAATAAACTAGGTTCTCTATATCAAAGTTTTGCCATTCATCTCAATGATCGATCATAGCTTACCGCCATAACCCTCTACAAAAATCTCATTTAACAGGTTTTAACACTGCAAGCTCTAATTAGTAAAATTCTCGATAAAAATATTCAATTGGGGATTGTTTGTGACGAAAAGATGAGCACTTTAATGTTTATTATGACCATTATCGAGAAAGATGTAAAAATGGTCACAATAAGCAGTACTCCCTCTGTCTCAGTTATTTGTTTACACTTCTCTTAAATTCGCCTCACAAAAAAGTCAAATTGTAAACAATTCACTGAAACGGAGGTAGTAGTAAAAAGCGGTTATATTATAGTCAAAAGATATAGGTAGGAATATGGAATTGAAGATGGTCAAAGGGGGGTAGATGTAACACATGTAGAAATAGAAGGTGGTCATGTAGTGTTACCAGAAAAAATGGGCAAATGATAAATGCCAGAAAAATGGAAATGTTGACCTTCTGTGTTAACCAACTGTATGAAACAGACATAAGAAGGAGACTTGAAGAAGGTTTTGTCAGTTCACAAACTTTGACAATTTTTGATGCATCTTTCATTTTCTTTTTTTCTTTCTTTTGGGACCACTTTACTAAATACGAGTAGAAGTTAGCTACGAACAGACCGTGCCATTTATGTTAGTTCAGTCGGTTTGATTAATACTCCCTCTATTTCATTGAAAAAGTCCCATTGATTTTTGCACTATTTTTAAGAAAAATAAAAAGTTAATGGTAATATTGGTAGTTTGGTTGAGTGGGGTCCATTTTGGAGAATAAAGTGTGTGGTATTTTGGTAAAATGAATATATTACTAGGGGTAAAAATGTTATTTTGATTGTATAAAGTTGTCCTAAATAGTAATGGGGGCTAAATGAGTGAAATTGCCAAAAAAGAAAAGTGAGGCTAATTGAGTGAAATAGAGGGAGTAATTATCTACGGAGTATTTTACGAGAAATATTATTTACCTTTGCTTATTTTTAACGTAATTGATTTTCCGTATACGGATTTTACTCTCGTTGTATACTTTTTTTTCATTTAGTTTCCAAACTCTACCCTTTTTTACTCTCATGGTATACAAATTCTCTCTTTTTTTTCCCCAAATTTTTCTTAATCAAATTCAATCAGTTGTTCAATTATTTAATTATTAATTTCAATAAACAATTCAATGAAGTAATAATCAATTTCAATTTCAATTATTGTCATTAAATTATCAATTTTTATTAATTTTAAATAGATTTAATTTAAAATCAAGATTAGGGTTTGCACAAGGAAGAACTTGGGGCGGCGGTAGGCACCGACTTAGGGTGGCGGGAGGCGGTAGCGGCGGCCGGAGAGGGTGGTTGGAGGTGGCGGCGCCGACGTGGGTGGGCTTGGTGGTCAATATGGTGGTGTAGTTATTGTGTTAGTTTGTGAGTTTTGTGAGTAACTAAGTAAGACCGGTCACCGGCAAGGGTGGGACCGTCATGTGTAGCCGGCGGTGAACTCCGGCGTGGTGGGCGACCGGTATGGTGGTGGTCGAACTCGGTGGTGGCCGGAGGTGATGGTGGTCGGAGTAGCTTGTTGATTCATTGTTGTTTTTCTTTTTCTTTTTTTTAATTTTTTTTTTTTTGTATATTGTGAGAGTAAAAAGGGTATAGTTGGAAAATCAAGTGAAAAAGTATATAACGGGAGTAAAATCCGTATACGGAAAATCAATACCCATTTTTAATACTCTCTCCATTTTAAAATATAATAAGTTTTAACAAAGGACTGTGAGTATTTTTCAATTTTCATTAACATTCCTTAAATCTTTCCAAAATAGAAAGGGGACATTTATTTTGGGATGGAGGAAGTATTTTTATAGGGAAATTTCTCACGGTACCCAAGGATTAATACTTTTTTCCAGTGTTACCTAACTTTTTTAACTTTGTATCCATGGTACCTCTGATGTTTGCTTTATATTCCCAAATTTGTCATTCTGTTATAAATGACGTTAAATATAAATGATTTCAATTGTATTTACTTATAATAATAGTTTTTCCTCCACTATTATTAATTTTAAAAATATTTTTCAATTTTTTTTCGAGGGTACTATGTACAAAATTTAGAAATTTCAGGGGTACCATGTACATAACTTAAATAATTCGAGGATACCATGTGCAAAAAAAGAAATTAAGTCTTTATGTTAGTAGAAAATAGTTAGTGACACGTTATCAATTTTTAATAGCGTCATCATTTTGATTACGTTGTGCATTAAAGACAAAATTTAGGGGTACCATGGACACAAAGTTGAAAAGTTTGGTACCACTGGAGAAAATGTCAAATCTCGAGGATACTACAAGAAATTTTCCTATTTTCTATTTAGCTTATGGACTTCCGCTTAGAATCACAAATTTTAGAAAAAAAGTGGTGAAATAATATGGTGTTAAAAAGCCATCATCATTATAAATTTTGGACAAAGAAAATGAAAACAATTTCTTAACTCTAATATACTTCGTATAAATTAGAAATAGTATCTAAAATTAGTAGATAAATAACTATTGATTGAGACTATACAAAATTTCGGTTTTCATAATTTTACTTGACTTTCAATCAAGCATGAAGCCATGCATGCATGATGGAGACTAAATATCAACCCTTTTTTTCATCATAGAGAAGAAAAATATATACACTTCTAATAGAAATGTATTAACAAAAAAATAAAATAAATAAGACAGAGTATTCCATTTACACAGTTACTCTATTTATTTATTTATTGTTCACATGTCACACAATATATTGACTTTTTTCTTTGATATTTTTAATCAGTGTCTGATTATTTACGGAGTAAGATTTAAGAACAACTATTTCGTCAAATCACGTTACTACGGAGTAACTAGCCACCTAATGAGGAGAAATTGTTGGTAAAACTTAAGGTTTTGTAAAAGATGGTCTTTCACTAAATAATACGGAGTACTTTGTATAAAATATGAGTTAACTGATATAAAAACGTCGACATTATTAATCATCATCCTTATAAACGTGACCCTTTTATATACTCCGTATTTTAATTCTCTTATAGTTAAACTATACTCAATAGTCACTAATAATTATGATCGAGCTACTAAAACATAATTTAAAGCCAAAGATGTCACGACCTAGTGGCCAGAGCGAAAGTACCCATTATAATGGCCATGTACCTCCTCTCTCTCGAAAAAACACGAAAGAAAGGGTCTTATTTTTTGACTAAAAGTAACGTATTTTTCTCCAGAGATCCATGAAAGTCAGCACAACTAATTAGACTAAGCACTCACTCCTCACTACTTTAGCACAAAACTTTGAAAAATCTCCCACGATCATAAATTTCCATTTTTCCACAGCAAAAAATCATACAGAAAAAGAAACATTTTTAAAATTCGAAATCGTATCGAAATCGTCTTACGCTATCTATCCACCAAACACTAGAGTCCGAGATTGAATTAGTCAATCAAAAGGTGGATTAGTTACAAAAACAATGTCACAATCTTCATTGATGATCTCAAATTTAACCTAATTTACAATCACTAATCCATCATTAAACTGTTGTTTTATTGTTGTTAGTTAGCATGTACTTGTTTTTAGATCCAAAAAAAATTATATTAGTATTAATATTAATATAAAAATATTAATTACTCACATTTGATATCAGCCTGCAGATAAATAAATGATGCATATCTCAGGCAAATACAGCAGTAACAGCAACAGTAGCAGTAACATGGAAAACATGAGCAGACAACCTTCATTTTTTGATCTCAAAAAACAAGCTTCCTTTTTCATCAAAGAGAAGATTAAATCTGCTAGATTGGTTCTCACTGATGTCACTCCTGTTCAGCTGTAAGTTCTCTGATCATCTATGTAATTTTTCCGATGTTTAAACTCTGCGTGTTTTTCTTTTCACGTAAGGTGATTTTGAACGAACGTAAAAAAAAATTTGAGTCGGAGTGAGTATATGTTACACTTTTGGCTCTAGAATATAGGGTAGATTAGAGAGTCATGGACTCATGGCGCGCTAGACCGTCTGCACACCAGTTATTCATGAAGTACAAGATGGCCGTTCTACGTGAATTATGGTTTCCTAGAATTAAGCAAAACTTTCAAATATCCCTGATTCGATCGATAAAAGTGCTAGTAAAAACTAGTGCCGTCTTTGACAGCAAGAATAAGACCAAAATTCTTGTGCTCTCTCTTCTCTATCCATCCAAGGGATGGATGAAACAATGAAGGGTCGAGACTTTCGTGTACCTTCGACACACGAAATGGGGCCCACAATATTTTGCGATCTAATTTGCCTTTTCCGTCTGTTCCTTAAGGTTCGATATCAGGGTTTCCTAGGAAAAGTATCCGACCCTAACATCTTATGTGTTTATGGCTTGGTTGTTGGTTTTTTTTTTCATTCTATAAGCAACCTAATGATTTCTTCCGTTACCATGTGACCCTAAAGAATGACAGAAGAAGCAACAAATGCAAATCCATGGGCACCAACTACTCAAACTCTTGCACTAATATCGAGGGCAGCTTTCGAAGTCGATGATTATTGGAGAATTGTGGACATCCTCCATACCAAGTATGTCAATTTCACTTTCTATCTAGGCTTGTAATTCGAAGTATTTGTGTACATAAGAATATACGATGGTCTATAATCTCTTATCCCCAATATGGATTTTGTTCAGATTATCGAAGTTCGACAGGAAGAATTGGAGAGCACCATACAATGCTTTGATAGTACTAGAGTATTTAATGACTCATGGACCAGAAAGAGTTGCACAAGAATTTCAAACAGAGAAAGCCATCGTCAATGACATGAAAATATTTCAGCATATCGACGAAAAAGGGTAGGCCAACATATGAAAATAATTTTTTTTTTTTCTCTACATCATGAAATGCTTAGAATTGCATAACGATACTAAACTCAGCTAAATTTAAGATAAAAAAACGAGACTTTAGTTTCAAAAAATTTGCGTCGTACCATTCTGTGTCATTTTTGGTCAATGGAAGTTAAGTAACAAGTAAAATGTGTGGTGCAGGTTCAACTGGGGACTTGCAGTGAGGAAAAAATCAGAGAGAATACTAAAGCTGCTAGAAGACGCAATTCTCCTAAAAGAAGAAAGAGAGAATGCTAGGAAAATAACGAGGGAGATCAAAGGATTCGGCAGCTTTTCTGCAAAATCAACCTCCTTACTCGAGGAAACAACTTCGACAACATTTGGGAGGAGCCATTCTCAATTCAATGAACATGGTAATGAGGACGATGATCGCGAAAATGGCTACATGAAGCCTACGGTAAAAGTTCTAGATGAAGATGTGAAGGTTGTTGATAGATCACATAGTTTAAAGAGGTTTTTCAAGGAGAATTTGGTTCCTAGAAATGGAGGTTTTCACGGTTGGAGTAATAAAGTCGGGGAGGAGAACTCACTCCTCGATGGAAGTCTTAAAGATCAGAAGAATGGCGGGATGACTATCGAAGAGGAGGATCATCCTTTCAACGGTACTGAAAACCACAGCAGATTGTCGTTGCTTGCTGCAGCAAACGAAGACTAAAGAGTAGAGACACTCTGTTAATTTTTTTTATCAGAGACGTACTATTTTCTGTATTTGAGAAGGAGCTATGTAGATGTTGAGGTTCTCTCTCGCTCACAAAACTGAACTTGTCATCATTTTGGTACTTTGTCGTTAACTTTGCTACTTTGTTAGGTTGATGATCAACCGCTTCAACTCTAACTTTTCTCCAAGCAAATTTTGAATATCAAAAATAGTTTCATAAGATAATTAAAAGAAAATATACTTTTCAAACATAATGTCGTAATTTTGCTGGTTCAAATTAACATAGTTTGACCACCAACATCAAATGGAACCGTATATACAACTCAATAGGATGGAAGGGCCGAAAGGGTGCAACATTTTATTTAAGTTCTACGTTCAATATCGATCTTATTTCTCAACTAATCCTTCCACAGATATGGAGGGATTAAAATGGTATTGAAGAGAATCCCTCAAGAATAAAGGGTATATATCAGTTATTCTTCTATACATATATATATTTATCGTTAATTACATCACCTAAACCATTATCCCAATACAGAACCAGTCGTCTATACATGGTTGAAAGCTGAACCTAACAGAAGTGCTCAAGGGTGTTCAATACTTGCAGAGCCATTCATGAATAGCTAGCCTCAAGGAATGGTTTGGGGTAAGATGCAGGTGATCCAATATTAAATTGGTCATCGGAGAAGTTTCCCTACCGTTTTCTAACCATGTTTGAATAGCTTTTCCCTCATAGGTAAACCCGTCCGCTGCTACTAGTGGATCACACATGATCTCCTGAAATAAGGTGATTGGCATTGAGAATCAAAATGCCTTTCAGTTCCATAAGTTTTAGAATCTTTATTTTTATCTTTCTCTCGGAAATTACTACAGCTTAATTAACTAAACCCTAAAGGAGTTCCATCATAAAACCAACTTGCTATAAAGGGAGTAGCTCCTCGACTAACTTCTTTATCACGATTTTTCATTTTGTAGAAACTCGATTTATGCCGTTATTCATTGAAGCAAACATTAACCAAAAAATTTATCCCACTGACAGTCACAACTCACAGCAACAGCAGTAGAATAGAGCCAAAGTTCAGAACTATCATCAGGCTGAATTCAAAGTTAAAATAGATAACAAGTGAAAGATAACTAACCTGAAGGATTGGGCACAAAAAGAAAGGCGGAACGGGCTGCTCTTGTGACATATAAAGCAGTTGCAGCTCTTTCACCAGAGACGGTGTCAACTCCGGCCTGTCTCGACTGTTGGGCTCACAGAATTTTAATGCTATGTCGGCTATTTTCTTTGCTACATATGGCTCCCAATTTCCGGCAGACTGATCCAAAATCGAGGCTAATCTGCTGGTTGACATTGCCCTACGAACATTAGCAACCAATCCTACTGGAGGTAATCCAGTCAGTAACTGTAGCATGACAACACCAAAGGAGTAGATATCCGACTTTGGTGACAGTGTTCCTGCTCTATGGAGTTCTGGGTCTGTGTAGGGTATGGCACCCTTGGTTTCAGGAACACGGCCAAAACTAGGGCAACGAAAGGTGTCCTGTGACAGCAGCCTAGAGATCCCAAAGTCGCGTAATTTACAGTGTAGTTCCGAATCAAGGAGAATGTTTTCGGGTTGAAGGTCACCATGGACAATCCTTTCGGGATAAGAAGAGTGGAGGAATAAAAGGGCAGTTGAAAGTTCAAAGATGACTCTAGCTCGGATCTTCCATGAAAGGGGTGCAGTGTTCAATTTCGGGAAAAGATGAATCTGGAGGGTGGCGGGAACGTAATCATATACAAGCGACCACGCTTCTGGGCATACACCGATCAAATTAATCGTATGAGGGTGCCTTAGTTTTCCTAGAATTTCAACCTGCAAAATTTGGACAGATTGGTTAACAAATGTCCACTTCAGGGAACCTTAGATTACGGAAGTGAAGAGAAGAACGAAACCTCTTTTTGAAACTGTGCTGGGTCCTGAATGTTATAAGCATGCAACCTCTGGATGGAAATTGTTCTACCAAGAAGTTCACCCTTGTACACACTACAAAATCCTCTTTCGCATATTTTAAAACACTCCGAAAAATTGCACGTTGCACTTTGCAAATCTATTAGCGAGAACTCAATTAGCTCTGGTAAGTAATTGAGAAGCCCGCCATATCCTTGGCGATTTGCATCACCAGTCCGACTGCGACTTCTCCACCTCTCAAGCCAGCGGTCGGCTTCCAGTTTTTGTCTTTCAATCATTTTCTTTTCTTGCAGTAGGCTCGGTAGGCAAACTTGGATAAGTTTTACCTCCGCAGCTACTTCTTCACACCGTCGGTTAGTCTCCTGGACACGACAGTCAAGGACAGCCACAGTCCTCATGGTCTTCTGAAGTTCCCTTGTAACATCTAGTCTTTCCTTCACTAGTGTTTCTTGTTCATCCATCAAACTTCTCAAAACGTCCTCATCTTCCATTCTCAGTTTAGTTTCATTCGAGTGAACTTGTTCAATATCCTTCACCTGCGACGACAAAAACAGAGTAAACATTGGTAGAACAATCACATGAGTCGGATCTATAATCAATGTAGGGTAAGTATCGACCTTCATCATTGATTGAATAGCTTCAGCTTCCAATTTTTCACTCTTCAAAACCTCGACTGATGTTTCATACTTTAAAGCCTCAGCTTCAGATTTTACTTCCAACTGTAGCTCACATAAACGTGTTATCTCCGATTCAGCATCTGAATTAGAAATCTCCCTTTTCTCGGCCAATGGAAAGGATGCAGAATCATATGAGATCCCTGGACTACATGAAACACGTGAAAACAGAAAATCCTCTTCGGTGTGTCCGTTCTGATCGCACTCCTCTGCATCGGAATGCAGTGTGCTTGGGCGAGAAGAACAAGCCCGAAGACGATCTGAATTGTGCAGATGTCCATTGTTGTGATCTGACTTTGACCTTAAATTCTCTAGTCCAAACTTCTCTTTTTGACAGCTTAAAGAAAGCCTAGCTACTTCTGAAGCTTCTCTTGTCCAAACATGTTTCCCCTTATAAATGAACCAAATCTCACAAAATGCTGGAGTGTTTATGGCAACATAATTAGCTTTACTTGAATTTTTTGTCATCTTCACAAAACTGCACCATGGTAGTAATAGACAAACAAGATATTCATTATCTCAGAAACATAATTAAGCAAATTTTCAAGTCGATCAACGTTACACATTGGTGTATAAAATTATAGCAATGAAGCAAACAAAGTTAAGACTTAAGATAGCACATACTTGTTGGAGGCGGAACCCATTACAAGCTTTTGTATGCCATAGTTTACGACTAATTCCACAAGTCCCTTGTTAACTTTCTCGGCTTCAGAGAAAATGAAGCTCGCTTTTACCTACAACAAGTTGTTACTACCTCCTGTTGGGGTTAGTGTCCTCCACAGTGAGTGCAATAACATAAATAAATCTCTAAAGGTACACAGGGTACATTTCGTATTTAATCAGTTGATTAACGTTTATCAATAACGGTTGGCTTGCTAGATAAGTTTGACGTTATTGTCATACAGATGGCGGTGATCAACTGGTCCCTAAAAGTCACACCTAAAGGATGTGTTTGAGAGATGTGATCATTTGAGAAAATGATCATATCGATGCCTTATTTAATGACTAAATAGTTAGTCAGTGTTGTGGACTAAACAGTTAGTCGAATGTGACTAAGATGTTAGTCAAATATAATAATGAATATTATTTAATAAGGATTAAATGATATTAGATGAGAGGAATTAGCTGTAATTCGGAAATTGAATATAAAAGGTTATATTTAATTATTACGTATAATGTAGGCTAATTAATTTTAATCAGTTATAATTAATTAGTAAATTATAAATATGAGGATATTTATGATTAATTATAATATAAGGATATTATAAATTACATTATATTATAAAAGCTACTTAATACTAATTAATTGGGTTAAACCTTTTAATTAGTTTTGGGCTAGAAATTTAGAAGTGGAATAGTCCACTTCCTCTATGATTTGGACGTGTGATAGGTATGTGGGAAGGGGTTTTGGATTTCCTCTCTACTTAAACCTAATTACTCTCCTAATCTCATCTAACCAAAAATTCATTATTCACATAGCACACAACTTAATATCTTGAGGAAAAAGAAACTGTTCTCTCCTCTAATTTTCTAGCAAATTCAAAAGGGCATATCTTGATCCATCTTGGGTGTTACAATTAGGAGATACCATAATTTTGGTATTGTTCTTAGGCCAATTCTAAAGGATTAAAAGGTTAATTCTTATTCTTTTATTATGTTATGCAATTTCTATTTTATGACCATTAATCTTATAAAGTTTTTCATTATAATCCTGTGAATTAAGAGGTCTATATACGGATATAAACCTACACCTCCAATCAATTAGTGAGTATAAGACACCAAACACTGTTCTTACAGCATCGTAATTTTGCAGTTTGCGGCTGAATGTCACTTTGTAACCAACAATACTCGGTAAAAACTACAAGAAAACAAACTCTCAGAGCTAATAATATAAAAATCTGATTTCATATCAATCCAGCTTCGAAACATCAAACTCAAATTTCATAACATGTGAACAGGCGATTAATAATTCTCGTACTGAGAGAAATATTGACCTTAGCTTGATGACAGATGCTCAAGTAATAATGTAGAAGTTCTTTCATCTTTTCTTGCTCGTATTTTCGGTATGCAATCACAACTTCTGGATTTGCACGAGTTGCAGGAAGGTTTCCAACTGCATTTTGAATGAAATCG
This sequence comes from Dianthus caryophyllus, assembly GCA_023091065.1. Taxonomy (NCBI): domain Eukaryota; kingdom Viridiplantae; phylum Streptophyta; class Magnoliopsida; order Caryophyllales; family Caryophyllaceae; genus Dianthus; species Dianthus caryophyllus. The sequence goes on along the minus strand of CM041516.1, from coordinate 398,054 downwards.
ATTACTCCATATGATAATCCGACTACTTTTCCAGTTTTCTCGCATATTTTTGTGCCACATTATAGCCACTCAGACACCAAACAACATTTCGACACACCTCAATATCAGCGGAAAAACTTGTATATTCTAGCCCTAGCTTGATTAGATTATTACCGCAATTCAACACGTCAATTAAGCGATTAATTTAGAGGTTCTCCATGATATATAGTTACACATACTCTTCAATCACTGCTTCATCATCTATCACATTTCCTCAGAATGATTGTTTGAACCTTGATTCGAAATTATGAAAACATTACTCCTAAATTGCTAACGTTTCTTAAAATCGACAATAATCATAAATCAATTATGTATCACATGTCCTTAAATTACTAAATCACTTGAGCAATCAATCATTCTAGATTATGTATCACATTTTCTTAAATTTCTAACATTAGTGTGATACAAAGTACTGAAATCAGTTCTCAGAATTCAACAACAACAGCAACATCATCATCATCATTATTCATGAAACCTAAATTCCGCGAACTAAAATAAACACAAATTAACGAAATTCAAAGAGCAAAAGAAGAGAGAAAAATTACGAAGCGTAGGAATGAGAGGAGAAGGACGATGAAGATGAAGAAGACGAATGTCGGAGCTCCGAAAATGATGGATAGTCCAACGAATCAAACACAATGTCTTTTCAACATTCCTTCCAACTGCAACGTACACTTTCTCTCTCCTCTCTTCTTCTTCTTCTTCTTCGATTATCTCCGACAACCTGCAACTCGGTTGCTGACTCAACTCGGACGCGTGACTCGGTGTCGAGGAAGAAGAGGAGAAACGGGCAATAACCGGTGAAGGCGGTGGTGAACAAGTTAAAATCTCCATTTTTACCGGAAAGTGAAGAGAGTGAATTTTTGAAATGAATGAAGTAATGAGTAGTCAACAGGAAGGGGGTGTATAGTATTGACTTTTTATAATTGAAAATAATCAATGCTTTGGGCCTCCAGGTTTTGGAATATCCAAATACTCGTATATGGAAATGAATAGGAAAATTCGAAAGTGCCAAAAATTCAAGGGTTTTGGAAAATGACAATCGTCAATAATTATCGAAAATGATTGTTAAATAATTAGAGAAATATGGTTCACGTAAGATTGAAAATTCACTGACCTTCAAAAATTTCATTACAGCGAGTGTTTTCAAGGTTTGCTCGCATTAATATTTGAAAATTAGTACTCCGTAGTAAAAATATACGGTGGGGTCCTCGGAGTACTCCGTATACGGCATTTTAGGGGCGAAAAGCGGAAAAGCGACACCCTTTATGGTGTTTTCCGGTCTTCATTTGGTGTTCATGGGCCTTGTTAGATATGGGCCTACCATGACCAGTTGAAAACTACGTGGGCTTATAGCTTACTGAATAAAGCTAAGCCCAAATAGGAGAAGCTTAATTAAAATAACACAAATTGGGTCATAAACAAGAAGGTTATACTCCGTAAGTTACATCTTGGGTCATTTTAATTTTACTATGGATTTGTTTTTTTTTTTTTTTTAATTGAAAGACGGTCTTATAGAATAATCTGTGTTCTATTATTTTTATTTTTTTAAATTGGCATTCATCATTTTATCATATTCGTGTTTGGCAGTAAGTCGTTTGTGAGATAATTTCACACCGTGAGTCCTATTCTTATTGATATAAATAAAATAAAATAAAATAAAAAACACGTCATACCTCTTATGTGAGAGATCTCGAGATAAATTTTTATGAAAATGATCTTTGGTTTGTCTTAAAATAATAACATTCGAATTCTTACATTTACTCGTGCAGTTAAATTGTATAACAATAAATATTTTATTATGCTATTTTTTTTTTAATAAAGTGTCACCTTTACTCTAGCAAATTAAATTATACGATAAATTTTTTAAATATATTACTCGTAAACTAATTAATTTTACCAGAACTACATGTTTCATACGGAGTATATTTGAGTGCATTAATTAAAATTAAATGAAGCAATTCGATAACAAGTGAAATCAATTCACGTGAAATAAATAAGAATGCACGGATATTACGTTACATCCAAAAAGGTGGCGACCAAAATTGTTTTCAACTTCCCTTAGTTGTAGGATGCATGTATATTTATGATTGATTTTGACAATAATTTGCCTAAAAACTTAGGTTTCAAGTTAACAATATTCGGTGAGTTTTTTCCCATACGATATCTTATATAATGTACATAGTATGGCATAAATGTGGTCATGGACTAATGGAGTCATATATCGATCCAATGTTAAAACCTTAACAAAACAACACCAACATACTCCGTATAGTATACAACACCAACATACGTCGTGTAGATAGTGTGACCGTGCGGTCTCAGACGTACTTTCAACCCTAATCAGGAGTCTTGATGACTGAGGCTGTGCGGCCTCGTCATGACCCACGGTGCAGTCAAGTACACCTCGGCTGATCATGCTCCATCACCTTTATTTGTCATAAACAAACATTAACAAAGGGAATCTTTAACTTTAATTTCATTTCCTTTTGTTTTAAACCCCTAAACAAACGCCCCTTTAACCTTTTATACACAAATCCTATCATTTTCCTTTTAATTTAACTCAAAAAGTTACTCGAAAATAAAGGTCATTACTCATTATTCATTACTCATCACTCCTAGTTATGCCCTAATTTTACACCATGCTAGCTAAAACCTTAGCTTTAATTTTGGCACTTTTTCATGAGACTTTGTTTAATTATGATGGTGAAACCCATGCAGATCCATAAAAGGTCCCTCAACTTTCTACATGTGTCAGCTTTTATTTATTTATGGGGTATGTAAGCATGTTTATGTAACTTATGTCAACGAGTTGAATTAAGAAAAACTTTTATGTCATTAGTTAGAGAGCTTTGCATTTAATCAGCTATTTAATATTCCTAATTACTACTATAATTAAGGAGTTTCATACGTAATTCATTACTAGATTAACTTTTAACTAATTATCAACCCTTGCCAAATTTTACGTTGGAATCCTAGGCTTACTCTTCTTTGGTCACTATTATGTCATTGAATGATGCATTTTACCCGTTCTTGTTGAATTTTTGACTACCATTTTTTTACGACCAAATCATTCTTTTAGAATCACCACAAATTTCATATATAATTTATCCACATCCGAACATTTTATTGTATAAAATGCAATTTAATTTATTAGTTTATTAGACATATAATAATATACATAATACTTCGAATAACTTTGAGTATTGCACGTACAAGGTATTAAAAATAGTACTCCTACTCACGAAGTACATTATATAAACTGCATCGATTAACAGGCACAATTTTCATATATTCAATTATCCACGTATGAATAAAAACCATTTAGAAAAAAGCATTAGGATTTACAGCGCTCTTAGGACTATGCGTTTGGTTAGCCTTATTTTGTTTAGTCATCTTGACTACCTTTCAGATCATATGAGTAATTTATGTACTCTGCGGTAGAATTGTTTTGCCACTACATGCACTAAACTATATATACCCCTAACAAATGAAGGTATATATAAGAATAAAATGGAGACTAAAGACTATATATGTCCTATAAAATGAAATTTTATTCAAACAAGACAAATTGAAGTGAATTTTTTATAACATTCCGGGGTGATGCTTATTATTGTTTGAGTTTTAGCTAAATTTGAGATGACTCGTATTATGTAGTTATGTAATTCAATATTAGTCTAGCTAGATACGACATTATGTATAAGATTATAAATTTCCAAATAAATCTCTACTTTTCATAATTTCATTTTCGTATAAGTTATTGATATGAGTGTATCGACGTATCGTCCAAAATACGACATTATAAATTCAACAAATATTCATTTACCAATTACCATAACTAAAGTACATATACGAATTACGATCGATGAGCTAGATACTTATTTATTAGTTGTTTGACTTTCGTTGCCATGCATTATATTTGTACACCACGTTCACTGCTATCAAATACGAGTATTATTATCCCGTAACAAATAATGCGTGCTCCTAAAATGACATGCAACGATAATATGGTAAACCTAATCATAATTATTGGGTTGAAAATCTTGAGCGTGCAACAAAATGTAACACCGTACCATAATGTCAAAACACTAAATTACGACATCTTTCACTTCTTTTTGTCCTTTTTTTTTTTTTTTTTTTTTCTTTTTCTTTCACTACTCCAATAATTAAAACATTACATTTGTTTGACTTAATACCAAGTACATACTCTTTTAATATATTTTATGAGTCTCACAATTTGAAATCAGTCTACCGCACGAATGCGCACATTATTTAGATTCGGATTAAAATAATGTTAGTATTGTTTTCAGTGGTTGAACATAAAGCTGGCAACAATAGCAAAATACTCTTTATTTTGTTGAAAAATAATTTCACCTTAAGACTGTGAAATAAATTGATTGAGATATCTACGTAATTTAATTGAAAATAATTCATCTAAATTATTGCTTGTAGTTAAATTTACAAAATACATTGAGTAATTGGTCACGTTAAGAACATTATTAAGATAGACGAAAAACCAAATCAACTCTTTTCAACAAAAAAAAAAAAAGAAAAGCGAGAATTCCTATTTCAGCTGATTCGAACATTTACATAGTAATAAATACAAAATATGAATAGCGAGTAATATATCTCTAACGTTGACGAAAATTTATAACATATATTCTCACAAATCAAGAATAAACAAAATTCCATATACATTGTAGTCATGAAAATTAATCCCATCAATAAATGACCTTCTTACTAGCTAATAATCAAGATTGGTAACATTATTTGATCATGAAACAATATAAATTAAAGTCTTAAAAAACCAAAAACAATTTTTCATCCATTGTAAAAATTATTTTTATTTACCGTCAAGAACCAACTGATCAACCAAAAGTTTAAACTGATGGTTGGAGGTCCAAGATCGATTATATACTTTAACACGCCCCCTCACGCGAATGCCCTTTGGGCTTGAACCGTGGACGCAACTACCATGTCATCAAGAACCAACTCAACCGAAAGCTTACGCTGATGGTTGGAAGTCCAAAATCGATTATATACTCTAACATTTACAAATTTAATCACTTATCACTTATTTAATATAACTTTCTTTATTATCAATTTACTATATAATCATATTACTATAACTTTAATTAGTCGTCTTGTTTGCATAGGATCCTTCGCCAAAAAAGGAATACTAAGAAGAAATACCAAATTCTCCTACTTTTAATTCCCATAATAACTCGTTAGCTTCCTCACTTTTCTCAATTCTTAATATTTAGCCATACAATTTCACATAACATCTTCTTTAATTAATTTCCATTAATCTTTCCACATTATAATTTCTCTAAACACTCTTACCATTATTCCACACTAATCAACATGATCAACAACAACAACAACAATAATAATAATAATATATCTCCTTCATACAATTACGACGATAATCATAAAATTATCGATGTTATTAAGGAAGATGACCACGATGATGATGACGGGTTTAAGACTCCTACGGCATTAGAAACCAAGATTAAGGTTAATTACTCTCGTCCACCTCCTCCTCCGATGAAACTCAAGGCAAAACCGATGAAACGTCGTAGGTTTTTCGATCATAATAATAATTTTAAGTCGATGAAGAAGTTGGATTATGAGGATATTGAATCGTTATTTCCACCACGTTCGATTGTTCGTCTTGAAGACAATAATAATAATGATAATAACAATAATGTAAAGAAAATCAAGAAGGCTAATTTCTCCACGCTCATGTCTTTTAGGTGATTTACAATTTTTTTTTTTTTTATTTTCTTTTGATATAATTAAGATTTTTTTTTTTTTTTTTTTTATTAATTAGTGGTAATTTTTTGTTTTTTCACCATGATTTAGTCTCTTTAATTATCTGATCTTTTTTTGGTTGGAATTAATTAATCGTATTAGTTCCACGTTGAATCATGGTGTATACTTATCATAATATTAGTAATATGACATGTTAATTATACCGTGCATGTTCTTTTAACATTATCAACTTTTTTTTTTCTTTCTCTATGATGCGATTAACAATGCACAATTTAAATATTTTAAACAACAAAATTCTAGATCCTTGATAATACTATGCGTTGGAGTTTTTTTTTTTTTTTTTTAGATAGGGTTCATTGTAATTAGAACTTGTATTAAAATTATTGCAATACTAATTACTCCGTTCAGTATTTTTTTTAATATTATTCCTAATATTCAGTAGTTTTAAATGAAATTAATATTAGTAGTATGTATTAACTTGCCACTCACAAATTTTTATAATATATTGAGAAATTTATAAATTTGGTTTTTTTTAGGTCAAACGATGGTTGGATGAAATGTGAAACTATTTAATAAAAAAATTTCTTTCATATACCACTATTAGAGATTATTTGTGTACTTTTTCTAAGGTAACCATAACGATTAAAACTCACGACTTATTGTCCACATACGGATAACCAACCAGTCTTGTCGACTAGGTTCGGTAAAGTACTAAAATTGCTCGAGTTAAATTACATTATTAGTAGAGTTAGACAGCTTAGGTAAAAGTCTAAGGACCTGTTTTATCCATCTTAATTTCAGCTCTTATAAGTTCAGCTCTTATAAGTTCAGCTCAGCTCCTATAAGTTCAGACCTGACATTACAAGCACAAATTTACACCCAAAAAAAAAAAAAGTTCAACTCTTATAAGTTCAGTTCTTATAAACTGAAAAGAACAGATCCCAAGTATGTCTAAATTTGATGTTAGTGGTTTTTAGTTACATTTAAAATCGCTAAACAAATCATCAACTGGTTGACGATCTAAATTTACAAGCTCGATCTCAATAAGTCAATAATATGATCAATAGTTTCTGCTAATGAGTTTTAAACAAGCAAAGCATTATAAATTTATAAGACGTAGTACATCTTACGTACGCACTTCATATTACATGATTTGGCTATAATGTGTTAAACAACATGATTTATTTTTTGTTCACATTATTTTTTTTGTACATTTTACAAAGTGATCAAGTTGTACTGTTTATTATCATGTTTAAGTACTTTTGTGCTATTAGATTCATAGATTGTTTTTTCGAGGACGTGTAACAATTACACCTATTTAAAAGATGAAAAATGTCTTTGATCGTTTTTCTGTTGTTTAATTGATGTCACCACAAATTATAACGAGAGAGGGAGATTCGAACCAAAGACTTAGGCCTTGAAATTTTCAGCTTAATTTCAGTTTGTTCCTATAAGTTTAACCCTTATAAGTTCAACTTCTATAAGCTCCAACAAATTTTAATTTCAACTGACTTCAACTCTTTTAAGTTCAACTTTGATAACTCGAAAAGAACAGGACCTTATTCCCCATAATACTTCTATTCTGACCATTAAACGTGGACATTTTCGCTACGATTTTGTACAACAATATATCAAAGTTGAGAGGAAAATATGTAAATTGAGAGGAAAATAATAGTAATATATGTAAGTAAGTCCAAGTTCAGGCCCAATGACATTTCAAATTCTTGTGGCCCATATTAAGCAAAGTTGGGAAAGTAAGTCCCATGTAATTTAACCATCCAGTTCGTGCTCTTCATAATTGACTTACATGGGCTGCTAAGTTAGGCCCAGTTCAAACTTTGCTAAATAATCGTGTTTGATTATATATTGAATGATTTAATTAAATAAAAAAAAAATCAATATAATAAATACTGTAAAAATGATAAATTGTACGGAGTAATGTTTTTTTCCAACCTTAATTGACTGTGTATAATGAAATGGTTTTAGCCTAGTGATTGAGACTGAGGTATTTTGGACATTAGGTCTCAGGTTCAAATCTCTTCTCCTCCATAATGGTAATTTCGTTTTTTTTCTAAAACATGCTAATATAATGTCCGATTTGAAACACATAATAACATTCCTTTACTATCGATTTTTTATGTAAATAATATTTTTCGAGATATTGATAAATAAATACTCCGTTACGAAATAATAAAACAAAGTAATCCGTGGCATTGAATTGAATATGACTACGTACTTGTACAAGTGGAACACGGTCGGTCAAGGAACAAAAACACAATATATAGACAGACAACTTAACACATGTAAACATTTACGCAAATATTAAAAAGATAACATTTCAGCAACTTGTATGGTCTATTCAACAATAACGTCCTTCTCATAAAAGTCACTTATTAATTTGAGTTATGATAATTGATATTTAATGAAATATCTTCAATTCTTCATGCATTTGTAGACTTTTTTATTAATTAAACCACCCCCAGGTGTCTATTACATTCGTCGGTAGGTATTTTAATTATTAATAAAATAATTAAGTCAGATATTATTTCAACTTTGGTGTAATATAATGTCTCGTTAATTTTGTGATGGCTTTGACATGGTTTGTTTAGAAACGTATTTAGGACGCCTAAGTTCACTTTCTCATGGTGTCACCATCGATCTTTATCCCTTGGTGGCTCCCTTCTCTTCCTACCGACGCCACCCGTGTCTATCAATCGAGGTGCGTGTGTCGTAAACACCCTACAGTATGCCATGCTATAACATCGATAATTTAATGTTATTATCTCGATATAAAATATAGTATAAATCAGACGTCTTTACTTATAATTCTTTACATCGTTATAAAATCTAATACGAGTTGGAAGAATAATAAGTACTCCGTATATGTATTTGCTCGTATACTTCACTTGGTAATTACCCTATTACCAATTTTATCAATATGATCCGATTTAAATATGATGATCCTTGAAATCAAATCATGCTAAACTCGATTTAAATTTGAAGTCAGCGATAAGATTAATTATTAAACCGTATAAACTTAATATCGACCTGTCATGTTAGTCATGTACTCCGTATGTCGATTTGTGAAAAAAGAAAACAAAAAAGTTTTTGGATTTACACGTATGTATGTGCTCAATGTGGTAGATGGAAGTATGTAAGCATACCCAACGAACAAATGCAAAGGCAACACACAACCAAGTAACGAACAAATTCAAAAAGGTCCCGCCATAGCAAGGTGATCAAAGTAATAAGGCCAACTACTTTCATGAGTTACGTTACATCATATTATTTGTCCACTTTACTACTACTATTACTTCTACTTCTACATCTTACTTCTTCACATGATCTCCTACTTTTACCATGCTTTGTCCTTATTACTACTCTTAGTAGTTAGTACATCATCATATGCTTCGAATCATTCGATTTATAATACCGAGAATGTCCTGATCTACTAGTTAAGAGTTAAGACAGAGGTATCGAGAACAGTATAACTTTCAGCATTATAAAACCATCTCACGAATGTAATATGTTTATTTTAGAAGAATAAAATACACATTTATATATTTATTCACATAAGTATCTACATTGTATTACATTACAATCTTACAAAAGTAAATACAAGCGACCACGCTTCCTCCTTTTCCGTTGTTGAAGTGGATTTGAGGAAAGGGAAGATGACAAGGTTGACAAAACACTTGCATCTTTCGTTTTTTTGACTCTTTCACACTAGCTACAATGGCGAGAACACAGCCACGAAGAATGACGAAAATTTAATTTTCCTCTACAAGGAACAAAGAAATCTTGCTACCTAAGTGACAACAACTTATGTAGACTTTCAAAAATGAATTTAAAGTTTGTACTTCAATCTTAAGCAATAATAGGAATAATTAATACAACAAATTATGATTGTGAACCAACATAATCAAACCAAACTTACCAAGCCAATGATCGTGGTTGCGAATCATTTTCTTGCATTTTGAATGAGGCTTCTTATCTTCTATGGTGTTGGTGTATGTGTAGTTTGACGATCCCTCTATTTCAGTCAATTAGCCCCTACTTTGACTTTTTAACACTGTCAAGTGTCAAAAGTCAAGCAGGCTAATTGCCTTCACTAGAAGGGTAAATTTATAAATATATTTCACTCGAATGGGTTTTCGGTCCAACCACGACTGACTTTCATAGCGCCTGTCCAAAGTATGAACCCTCTCATGTCCTTTGGTCGCCTGGTCGGAATATATTACTCGTTTGACTTATCAACCAACTCATCGGCACTAACCCTTCCTGAACGACCCGTAATTTTGCCAAACGCAGAGGAGATACCTTTGAAACTGCTACTTCCTTCACTTAAGTTCCAAGACCTCCTAGATTTTCTGACCTTAGAGGAGCTCATATCGACGTCTTCTTCCTCTGTGTTCAGTTTTGCGACTACTAAACGAGCAATACTGCTCCGACAAAATGGGCAAAGGGGTGGATTTACGCTAGCAGTCGTTGGGTTTGGTTTGTTGTGGCAACAAAGTGCTAGCATGCAATTTGCACACATCCTATGGCCACAGTCTTGCACTTCAATGGTGCAAATTTGATCGAAGCATATGCAGCATAGTTCTGTATCACTCGCCTGCATATATAGCCAAAAAATTCGTCATCATTTTCAAGGCATGTCTATATATTTTACTCGTAAAAAGCAGCGCTAAGGCTGACTAGGCTGTTTTGAACTTAATTTCAGCGTAACTAGTGTTGTCGAGAAACGAAAGAAAGCAAAGCAGGGATGTACCTCTGACATACTATCATCGACTGAGCCACCTTCTGAATGAGAAGGAGACGCAACTGCGAGATCAGCGCCTTTCAAGATAACTTTCTCCCTTTCTCTGTTGGCATCCATAAGTGCTCGTTCGAGTAGAAGTTTAGCCTCGGGATTAAGCTCGCTGATAAACTTCAAAGGTGAAGGCCACACAAGAGGCTCTGCTGACGATGGGTTTAACAGCGCGGCACAATTTCCACGCTTATACTTCAGCGCTACCATGTACGGTATTCTCCTGAATAAGCAAAACGACATGAAATTTATCAGACATTTACCAAATTATACACTGTGACGCAACAGTCAATGTAGACACGTACCCAGATTCATCTCGGTGCAGACGATCTGCACCCCACGCGAGCAATTCGCGGATACAATCAAGGGAACCTCCTCGTGCAGCGAGGTGAAGGGGTGTACTCCCTGGATACCTGAGCAACAAAAAAACCGAATCCAATTTAAATAAGAAAACACAATCACATATAAACGGTAATAAACTCATTTGTTTTATCAAATACTAACCCATATCCTCCGGTTGAAGCACACACTAGAGCACCACTATCAAGTAACATATGAACGCAATCTGACCGCCCATGACGAGCTGCTAAATGTAATGGAGTCGCCCCTTTTCCGTCCCTAATGTTGACAAATCGAGCAAATCCCCTGATATCAAGCACAAATGTTATATACTAGACAAAAAACATAGATCCTCACTAACATTTACTTTGTCCCCTTTTAAGTTCGGTAACAAACAATATCAACTTAGACAACTTTGACCAACAACGACAACAATTTTCGACTTCGTTGTTTATCTTCTATTTTAAGAATGTGACTAAAGTGAAGGTTTTCGATATCCTTAAAAATCATCTAACTAAACCCAATCTCTATACTTTTATATGAAGAAAACAATCAAGTTACGCCAATTCCAAAATAAGAAGGTAAACAAATACTGAGACAAAAGTGGTTAATCGTTAAAGTTGAAATTGATTGACCACTAAATGGAAACAACTAATGAGAGTTCGAGATCCTCTGTCCCACGTTTATATAAGTCGCGGGTAAAAAAAGCATACCAAGACATGGCAACATGTGAAGTTCGAGCGGACGAAAGAATGGCTTTAAGACAGTTTGAATGCCCATAATAAGCAGCATAATGCAGGCATGTTCTTCCTCTCGACGAATCAAACATCAATATCTGTCACACATTTCATAAAATAACAACAGTTTCACTTATCAGTAACACTAAATCAAGTAAAAATTTTCTCAAAGTTTACATTTTTCAACTAAAATATGACTTGAAACTAACCAAAGATCACAACTTTTTCAGGCTATTTCTTAGATTCTGTTCTACTAAATGGAGGGTAAATAAATGTAATCTTTAAACTGTGTTGTAAAGGTTTAAAAAAAAAAAAAAAAAAGTGACTTACATTAGCACCTGCATGTAAAAGCTTTTCAACACATGAGATTTTACCGTGCATTGCAGCCACCATTAGAGGAGTCTACATCATTCAACAACATTAACAAATCAATTTTTACTACCCAAAGAAAAAAAAAAAATTAATGATGATAAGAAGAAAGCAATTGTCATACCTGTTTAAATCGATTTAATCTATCAACATTCAATGATTGATCCAAAAGCCAAGAAACAACCTACAACCAAATAAAAACATAAATTAAAATCCACAAAAAAATTTTAAAAAAAAAAATGAAAACTTTGAGGAAATTACATAGAGAAAATGAAAACCCACATGGATCTGTCCATGAGCAGAAGCAGTATGAAGCAAAGACTGACGATCATGCAAAAAAGTTCGACCCAAAATTGACGGGTCATCCAAATACTCCAACTTTATACTCTCCAAATCACCCATTTCTGCTGCTTTTACCACTTCATTTTCATTTTTATTACTTGTATTTGATGCACAACTTAAATTTTGACCCATTTTATTTTTTAAAAAAAAATAAATAAATAAAAAATTTATTTTAAGAAAAAAAAAAGAACTCACCACCAGTGAAAATGGTGGTAAGGTGGCGTCCAAAATGCTGGAAGATAAAGAGATGGTTGTTTTTTGGTTTATAAAAAAAAAAAAAAAAAAAGGACAGAGAAGTTCGGGCAGTACGGGCAGGCTTTTTTGGGGACAATGCTGACCGTAGTTGGGGTACTGTAGTACTAAGATCTGACTTCCGGGCAACTTGTCAGATATTTGTGAGGCATTTTCCTCTTTTTAAACTACTTGTGTGTTTTAGATTCCTTGTATCTTTCTTTTGCTTTGTTGATTTTTGGTTTACTACCTTAATTACGGAGTAATTTTTTTTAAAAATATTTTATTTAATCGATTAAATTGTTAATATTTGATTTAATCTTTTAAAAAAATATTTAAATAGCCTCTTGAAAATTATAATTCAACTAATTAGAAGGAGTATCTGCTAACTCGTTCATCGTTGATTAGAATGATTAAATAATATTTCGTATTCACTTTCTTATCAAAGTGAACGTTTTTTATACGAGTAAATAATTTGCTAAAAGTTTTATTTTTTTATTTTTTATTTTTTTGTTGAAATCATATAATTCAAATAATGGAATTATAAATGACATAATTTTAGATAATAGATACATAAATTACATTTACATATTAAAAGTTTAAATTTTCATTCGAACCATCTATCCTACGTGATTACTGGTTATGTCACTAAGTGTTCCATATCATGGCCTAGTAGCATAATTATTTTAGTCCAAATTTAAGTTTTACCAATGATATTTACTTGATATTACGAAAAACTTGATTGCAAACGTTTTTATATAGATAAAAAGAATAGTCGTACTCCTTTTATTCCAGTGAATTTATTGTTAACATTTATTTAATTTTCCCCTCACGTTCATACTTCATAGTTCCTACTATTTCATCAATTTCATTAGATTCAATACATTACTCCGTATGTTTTATTCATGTTCATCAGTGCACGCTTGATTTTATTCATATATTTAGTTACATATAACTAAAAACAGAATTTCACATAACTATTATATTTTCTATATATGTTCTAAATTATATCGAAATTTTTTCTTACTTGTTAATAATATAAGAACGTAAGTGTACATTATGGTCAAATTTCTACTTCCTCCATTCCAATAGGTTCTTTACGTTTGCTTTATGCACGTACATCAATACTCGTTTTGTTTCGTTCATATATTTGGTTTCGTATTCTCGAAAATTTTAAAATTTTGATATTAATAATGTGCTCGATACGACAATTAAAACAAGATCACACATGACTATTTTTTATTTTGTATTTTAGAAGTTATATCGAAGATTATACACACTTGTGAATAGTGTCAAAAAAGTGAAACGTAAAGAACCTATTGGAATGGAGGAAGTATTATCTAATCCTAGTACTTAGAAGTGAGATGAGCAATCAAATAATAATCACTTAATTGAATCCAATATAATATTAATTGCGTAATTATAGCGTTGTTAATGCACTAAGTGGAGATTAGTCTTACGAGTTTACTCGGTCTCATGATAATGGTCTTCTTTTAAGAGTGTGAAATTGGTTTTGATTGGTCAACCCACGATATATCTTTGATGATTTTCAAATGTAAAGAAAGTATATATATGGTCTATACTTTGCACCTTTCTTGACTAATACATGCACCGGTTTATTTTTTTATTTTCTTTAAAATGAGAAATATATGAAACTAATTTAGTGTTAGGTGCATCACGAAAGTTAGTAGAAGTGTTAAAGATACTATAGTTCGTGATCAAAACGTGCTTATAAAAAAATAAAGTGAATGTTTTTTTTTCTTTAGCATTGATTACATTGATCAATTTATCTATTTACTTCGTGATTTGTTTACAGTTTGACTTTTTTACGAAGGAGATTTGAGAGAAGTGTAAACAAATAACTGAGACAGAAAGAATAGAATAAATCATTTCCAAAGTATTATCGTGGCATAAGTACATGTAATAATGTTCTTGTTATGCACCAAGTAACAATTTGACATTTGTATAACGGTTATAGAGTAATAATTAAACAAATTGACGAAGTATTATGAAGAACTATGTGCGGAATAGTGTATTAATTAGGTATATTCCGTATGGTATACAACCTCTTACATTACTATATAAATTTTGTGATTAAGTCTAATATGAGGCAGTTTAAAGCGTGAAACGACCAATAAATTAAACGTTCTTATCTCTTCATTTATTACGACCATTAAATGAGATATTGACAAATTTTATTGGCTATTTCAAACTTAAAATGAATTCATATTAAAATTTACTAATTTTTTTTTTACGGAGTAGAACTTGAGACTTCTAAAAAAATCATAAAAGGAGTAATACAACTTATAGAGAAACTTAAAATACAACAAAGCACACACCTACCTAACAAAGATATTTATACTCCCTTGTAAATGTTTATGGTGGATTATAGACCTTGATAATACAATTGACATAATTAATTACATGTAGTCGACGTAGAATCATACAACTTGAGCAATAATGTTTTTTGGGTTCCCATCTAAACATACATTATGATTATCATAATAATAATTTTATCAAATTATACTGTATTTTATATGAGATACGGAGTAATATTTTAATATATACTAGTCTTATGCCCGTGCAAATTGCACGGGTATGTTCTTTATAAAAATAAAGTAGGAACATATGAATAATAACGTCGTGGTATAATAAATTTAATAAAAGGTCTTTTAATAAAACTAAACAAACAAAAATAATAGAAAAATTCAAACTATTACAGGAAAGGTAAAGATAAAATGAAATAATGCAACGATGATAAACGTATTATAATTTCTCAAAAAGACTTCCTTATAAACTACGTTATCTGTTCTATATAAGACCTATTTTTTACTATTGTGAATCATAATTTTCAGATCCTTTTTAGTTGTCACTCTTGAAATAGGGACAAATGATAATAAATGAGCTTTAAAATGATTTTATAAAGGGCGTCAGTTGAAGCAACCAGCATGAATTAGAGTTAGCAAAAGCACCAGAAAACAGAAATTATTTGACAATAAATAATTTTATCCTCGTACAAATAACAATTTTATGCCCGTGCAAATTATCATTATTATATGACAAATAACAATTTTATACCCGTACAAATAACAAATTTATGCATGTGCTAATTAACATTATTATATGACAAACAACAATTTTATACTTGTAGAAATAACAATTTTATGTTTGTGCAAATTATCATCATTATATAACAAATAGCAACTTTTTACCCGTGCAAAATATCATTATTTTATGAAAAATAACAATTATATGCCCGCACAAATAATAATTTCATACTCGTGCAAATTATCATTATTATATGACAAATAACAATTTTATGCCCGTGTAAATTGCCAAAAAAATATAAAAAAAATTCGAAGGTATAATTTTATTCCCGTAGTTATCATTATTATATGACAAATAACAATTTTTTACCCGTGCAATTTATCATTATTATATGACAAATAACAATTTTATTCCCGTACAAATAACAATTTTATCCCCGTGCAAATTATAATTATTATATGACATATAATAAATTTATACCCGTGCAAATTACAGGAAAAAAAAATATTTTATGAATGTATAATTTTATGCCCGTGCAATTGCAAAAAACTTACTCCGTATTGTTTAAGTTATATATGAAAGAATAATTTAAATCGTACGGAGTACATAAGTAAAATATGCAAATTTAAATAGTACGCAATACATAAGTGAAATAGTATGACTGCTATATTAATTTGTATTACAAAAATAAATTTAGAGAAATGCAAATTTATATTGTAATTACTCCGTATGTAATTTACCTAAGCTATATTGTACTCCGTATATTGTAAAATTTGTAACTATTCATAATTTGTGAATTATGAGAAATTAATTATAAGGAGTTAGTGGGGGGGTCCCATTTTGAAAGTCAATGTATCACCACAATGTGACATGTGTCCTTGTGGTGATTGCATTGTAGAGAAGATTCTTGGATATAAAATGTTTTTTCACGATAATCTTGCAAGTATTGTAGGCATCTTATAAAGCTAATTTAAGCAAAATGGATCCTCTTCATTTCTTTTCTCTCCATTTCCTCTCACAATATATTATTTTATTATATATTTCTATCTCATTAATTTACCTTTTTATTACCAAATAAATCTACAACCATCCGATCTAACCTAGATTTAATCTCAACCGTCGATGAGTAATGGACCCTCCATTTCTTTTTAAGAAATGGAGAGGATCCTTACTCTAATTTAAGGGGACATCATGTCGGTGGCATAGTTTGAGCACATCTATTAATAAGAAAATTGAATATTAATTGGTGATTATTTTATTTGTGACCAATTTTTGTTCAGTTAGTCTCTCTTGAGACGGGGCAACCCGTCTTAAGTTGGAAACGGGTCGGATCTCAGCCCAAATTAAGATCCAAGCCCACATAAAAACCTTTAACCCTAATTCACCCTCCCTCTCTCTTCATTCTCCTGCTGCCCCATTTCATTTTTTTTTTGGTTTCACTCTCTTTCTCTCTCATTTTCTTTGTTTTTTTGTTTCTCTCTTCCATTTCATTTCTCTTCCTCTCTTCCATTTCTTTTTAATTTCATTTGTTTCTCTCCTCTCCTCTCCTCGCCATTTTTGTTGCTGTTGAAGTTGAAGTGAAAAAGGAAGGTGACGGTGGTGGTGGCTTTCGCCATTTTTGTGTTGTTGATGTCGCCATTTTTGTGGTGGTTGTCGTGCCATTGTTGTTGTTGTTGTATTTGTTTTTATTATTATTATTATTATTACAATTTTTGTTTAAATAGGGTTAGTTTAGTACAACAATGGTGGGTTTTGGTCAACAATGGTGGGTTTTGGAAAGTGTTGTTGTATTTGTTTTTCTCGTTTTTTTGTTTTTTTTTTTTTTTTTTTTGCTGAGATTTGGGGAAGAAGAAAGTGGTAAAATTTGATGGTAACATTATTGTTGTAAATGGTAACATTTTTGTTGTAAATGGTAACATTATTTGTGATCTGATGGATTTAAATTAAATCTGATGGTAACATTATTGTTGTAAATGGTGACTTGTTTGCATAAATGGGTAACATTTTCTGTAACAACCCGTTTTTTCGTGACTTAATTAAACTAAGGCGGAAAATTAATTAAGTCTAATACATGCCGGATGTTAATTAAATTACATTAAAATGGCATAGGATACAAATATATATTACAATCTCTCAAAGAAAACAACGAAACATCCTAATCGTCCCAATAAATCCTGAGTCTCGAGAATTTGCCTGCAACGGAGACAAAAACAAAAATAGGAGGATCTCCGCTCGAGGAGGCGAAGTAGCTGATACGACCAACAACCTCTAAACCACAGGTTTTGGTTTATTTAACCTATGATTAAAAGTAACTTGGCAAAGACTAAACGCGTATAACTCCGGTAGTCACCTTATGTTAATAAAATTGGACAAATAGCATATAATATCGATTCTCACATATAGATATTTAAATCTCATACATCATGCGATTCATAAAGCGTAACGTAGAATATAGAAAATAAATAAATAAAAACACATTGCAAGCAGGCAAGCAAAACATATAAGGAAAGGTGATGATTGAACATGAGTATGATTTAAATCATATAATACACTACACTCATCAATGATTACTCTCAACAAGTCGTATTTCAAAACTCACGGCCAAGTCATTCAAGACAAAAATCAATCAAAACAAGGAAATACATTCATCATCGTTGACTAATGAGTCTTCGTTAGTAAAGCGGAAGCATGCGGACATAATCCGTATGATGGCCGTGGGAATAACATAACTTGGACATATTTGCCAGGCTTAAAGATATCTAAGGTAATAAGGACGATTCAATCCCTTGTCTAATGTATGCATACACCACTATAGATAGGTTCAGATCATACTCGCCCTCGAGTAAGTAGTCACCTAATAATACGACTATCACCAGAGACGGGTACCCCCGGGTGGGGCTGGATTTTCCAATTACCTGTAACAACCTGATTTTTAGTCGACTTTAATTACTAAGGCGGAAATTAATTAAGTCTTAAACCAGAGTCATTAATTATACATAAACCCAAAATGTTACATCCTCGTTCGAGAGTTGAATAATACAACTCTAAATACGGTAGTTAAAAGAGTAGCGTTATATATTACATATCTCTCGGAAAACAATAAAAGTAAAGCATAAAAGCGTCTCGTGGCCCCAACCTAAATCCGGCTCTGGTCCACGAGCGTCTGCACAATAAACTATGGGGGATGCCATTGAGCTGATGGTGACTAGCTATGCTCATACTTACCCTCGATTTCAATTACTTTGGTTTATTACTATCGCTTTATAACTATAATAGTATGATAAAACGATAAACATGCTTAAGACATATAGCATGTAAAGACATATTAGTCACAATAAACATGCGATTTAAAACGATAAATCATATAGGCATGCTATTCAATTAGGAAAGCAGATAACAGGTAATAGCATAGCAATAGTGTCACAATATACAACAGGATTACAAAGCGATATCAGGTCGCATACAAACATATATAATGTATCATAATCATCATACAGACTCGATTCATTTCAGAAAGTTGTGGTCTTTAATTTTCGAAGATGGTACACACTCATTCCCATTTAATCATATAACAAACAACACATACTGCTTACGAGCCTGACCACTGAGTAGGCCTTTGTACTCTGATCGATTGCATCTCACTTCCATAGTGCAGAGGCTTACTCGACTCGTAAACCACGCCGAATACTATAATACTTGCATCTCATCCTCTCGTGATCGAAATGATTGAACTTCGGATACAATCTCGTCAAGTGATCCGCATACGTGGCAAGAACGAATGCTAGTGTCGCGCCCACTAAGAACGAAACACGGGAAGGAGACTTGAACCGCTATAATCGACATTAATCGCCACGGTGCCCTGATAACTTTAGCGAAATAGGGGAATAAAACCCTAGTCTAGTATGCATACACTAATATCCAATTTAAGAATGGGCTATGCTAATCATAGAGCACCTTAACTCAGGATAAAACGACTATTTCCTAAAGCCTGAGACAAAAGCCTTGGCATATTCATTATCTTGTCCAAGAATGGCGGCGCCACAAGACTATCTTAACCCCACTTCACTCACGATTGACGTTCCCTTATCTGAGGCCCAAGCTTGACCTTTTATTTAAACATACTCATGATTTATTATTTATTTGATATTACATATCACATGTTACTAGACTCTCCTAGTCTCATCGTCAAACGTTTTATTTGAATGGTAGGTTTCATATGATCACATAACACGTCCGTTTATTATTTGAAGTGTTGTTAATTATTAACATTTTTAAGTTTCTAAAATGATATGTTTATTAGTATATCCAATTTTATTTAAGTGTTTTTCAAACACCTTAAGTTATTTACTTATTCATTTTAAATTTTCTATACTTAGCAAAATTTTCAATTATTTTTAATATTTCACTATTCACTTTTCACTATCCATCGTATTTTACTATTCATCGTATTTTACTATTCATCGTATTTTACGCATCTTTATACTTAGATATTTTAGTATAATACTACACTTGTTTTTATTTCCTAAGTATAGATTTCTAGTTTCAAAGTCGTTAGGTTCGTTTTGTACTTAGGCGATTTTTGAAAATATTCTAAAGTCTAGTTTCAAAAACGTTAAGTTCATTTTGTATTAGTGATAATGATTTTCATTTTAAAATATTAGTTTTAAAAATGTTAAGTTCAATTTGTAAAAAGTGATAATGATATTCATTTTAAAATAAGATTGATTAAATTTAGTAAATACATTTATTTAAGTTAGTGATAGTATCGTGGATGATTCATTTATAGTCAGTATGTCCAAATTCAATAATCCAATAGCAAAGGTAGTATCGCACGATTTAGTTCATTTTTATACTTGATTTACATATTTTTATCGGTTTATAATATTTCTTTTATAACTAAATCGATTTATGCTAAAATTCAATTCTAATTACTATTTAACTTTAGTGACTTAGTGATAATTTCATTTTGATCAAAATTGGTCCATTTTAATTAAGAATGTCGTGTGGTGTTGTATATATGTCAAAATTTATTTATTTCTTTTAATTTCTTAATTCTAACTTATTAACTAATAATTAAATTATATTAACAATAAACTAAAAAGTGATAAAAACAATTTTTAGCCTAAAAATAAAGGGAATGCCGTGAGCAAGCATGTGGTGTTCCTAAAATTTCATTTTTCGATTTTATCGGTTTTTAGCTTAAAGTCTTTATATTTTAATTATTCTAATTATACTAAGACGATTTAAACTATAATGAAATTTACTAACAATTTCATTTATATTTATGAATAGTGTTTTTCAACACTTTAAAATTCTAACTTTTTATTCTAAATGATTTATAATGTTTAAGTTGATTTATAGTATAATACTAATAATATATAAAAACAATAACTAAACATAAACACAAAATAATAACAAACATAAACTAAATCAAAATCAAAATGAGTAAAAAGTATGAACATCAACATGAATATCATATGAACAAGTATGAAGATCAAAGTAAAGTTCAAGAACACCATTTTTGATTTTAATAACTTATAATTTATTTTCCTAAATTAATTCTTTTTATATGGTAGTATCCATTTTTACTAACTTATTCTAATATATTATTTACAAAAATTAAAAGTGAAAATTTAATAAAAATGGGAACAAGGGTGAGTATGTATTATGTACATATAATTTTCATTTTTCGATTTTAATCACTTTAAACTCATTTTCAATATTTCACATAATTTTTATATATCACTACTACTTGATTAAAACATAACTAAACATAAAAATCACATGAAACATAATTAAAATGCTCAAAATTAATTTAGCTAAACATGATATCATTTTACTATAACATTACTAGTAAACTATATATTTAGTTATTATCATTATTTATTCAACACATAAACATACAAGCATATAAACATGATGTTTAACATATTTAACATAAAAATCATAATTATAAAATTAGAATAACAAAACAATTTAATTTACTAAAAGAATAATACAAGACATAGTTAGTCACCTTTGATCGGTAAGTTTATTGGTTTTCCGGATCGACTATATTATCCAAGTCTAAGTCTTCACCTCAAACCCGCTCTTCACCTTCAAATAAAACCAGTAAATATTAAGCTCCAAGTACTCACTAATTAGCTAAAATATACTAGAGATTATTAGAATAATATTAGTGTTTTTATTTAAGAGGTTTTTGTAATAAAATGGAAGAAAATCAAAGGGAGAAAATGAGAGAAGAGTGGTAGGCCAAAATGGGTAAGAAAATGGTGTATTTTGCCTTTGTGAATTTTGGAATAAGTTGTAAAAATTTAGGTTAAATGAATTAGGAAATAAAGTTAGTAATTAAAGTTTAATGAAATTAGATGTGATGATGGTTGTGTAAGGTGTGTAAGAAGCATGCAAGCATGCTTGCTTGTGTAAGTAGGGTGGCTAAAGTGGCCTTGTGTGAGCCAAGGGTGGCGGCCTACATGGGCTCAGTGGGCTCGATTTTTCGTTTTCGGAATTTTCGATTTACGCGTACGCGAAAAGTCTTGAAATAAAATATATGATTCTAAAATAATGTTTTGAAATAAGATTGAAAATAAAAATGAAATTAAAACTCGAAGTGTGATTGAAATCAAAATTGGGTTTTGGCTCCTCGAATTTTGATTAAAAATTTACTAGTCCGAAATATATATTTTTTTGGATGAAAGTTAATGATTTAAATAATTAGAATCAAACGTCAAAACGTTTATTAGTTTGGGCTTAGTGTGACTCATTATTTCGAGTTTTAGTGAAAGTGCTAGTTAGACCAAAATGGAATAGTAATATGATATTATTATAATATGTTTTGTTAGTAATAATCCAAAATGATTAAGCCTTAACTAATTTGTTAAATTTGGATTATGGGTAAGTCAAATTGAAAAAGAATTAGGTGGTTTTAATCACCTTGAGTGGCTCGGCCACTTTGGTCAAGATTGACCTCGATTTGCGTGCCGAAAGTTGTTGTTGAGAAATTTGTCGTAGATTCATCATTTGATTTATCGAGTTTGAATAAGTAAAAATAAAGTTCAAATTCGAAGTATATCAAAATGGTTTTAATTTAGGTGCGAGGAGAACTTGTAGAGTATTGTTTAAGGATTTAAATGAGTAAGATGGTCTAATTATCGATCTACTAATTATTATTAGCTTAATTTAACACGGGGTGTTACAAACCTCCCCCCTTAGAAAAAGTTTCGTCCCGAAACTTGAATGTAGAAAAGAATTTTTCACCTGAGTTAAAAAGTTCGGGGTATTTCTCCTTCATTGAGGCCTCGGTCTCCCAAGTTGCTTGTTCGGTCAATTGACCTCTCCATAGTACCTTCACTAAGGGAACCGTCTTCCGTCTCAATACCTTGGTTTCTCGAGCTAGAATCTTGTTGGTCTGCCTGAGTAAAGCGAGGTTAGGCTCAACCGCAAATTACGTCGGGAGTAATGATGTGACTTGGGTCACTCTGTATCTCCTCGGTTGAAAGCGTGAAACACGTTGTGAACCTTGGATAAGTTGGGGGTAGCGCTGGCGATAGGCTACCTCGCCAATCCTTTCAAGTACTTCGTGAGGTCCAGCGTGCCAGGACTCGATTTTCCTTTCAATCAAAGCGTCGAACCCGCTTTCATGGGTGATACTTTCAAGAACACATGATCACCAACCTCAAACTCGATTGGTCGGCGATGTTTGTTGGCATACATCTTTGCAGCGGTCTTGCGGCTGCTTGTAGGCGTTCACGAATGATTTTGATGTGCTCGATCCGGTCTCGAATGACTTGGGGTCCAGTCCCACATTATCACTAGCATCGTCCCAACGGTGGGCTCACGACACTTTCTTCCAGTAAAGTGCCTCGAACGGGCATGACCCGAACTTGCATGGAAGCTATTGTTGTAGGAGAATTCAATCAAAGGTAGACTTTTACGCGATTCTCATTGAATTCTAAAGCACATGCTCGAGCATGTCCTCGAGCGTTGGATGGTTCGCTCGGTTTGTCCATCGGTCGCAGGATGGAAGCGGTGCTCATCTTGATTGGCTTCCCAATCTTTGCTTGAAGTCTCTCCAGAAATGAGAGGTGAATCTCGGATCTCTATCCGAAATGATGTCCAATGATGCAGACGGGTATGTCGGATCACCTCCTTCTCATAAGCTTTAGCTAGCTCTTCCAGGACTCAGTGTCTTTGATCGATCTGAAATGGGCCGATTTTGTCAAGCGGTCCACTATCACCCAGATCGCATTATTTCCTCGGTGAGTTCTTGGTAGTCCCGTTATGAAATCCATAGAAATAGAGTCCCATTTCCCGATGGAATGTCCAACGGTTGTAGTAGTCCTCGGGTCGTTGATGTTCAAACTTCACCTTCCGACCAGTTAGACACTTTGCCACATACTCGGCAATCTCAGCTTTCATTCGAACCCACCAAAACTTCAGCTTTAAGTCTTGGTACATTTTATCGGATCCCGGATGTATGGAGTATCGTGTACTATGTGCCTCGTCAAGGATCTTTCTCTTTAACACTGGTACGTCGGGCACACACCACCTTTCTTTGAATCTCAAACTCCCGTCAGGTTTAATCTCAAACCCTACTCGGTTTCCTGAAGGAATTTCTCTTCTGATTTTCACGAGTTCTTCATCCTCCCATTGTAGAGCTCTAATCTCGTGATATAACTCCGGCTCTGCGATCATTGCATTCAAATCAGCATCGTCAGACTGAACTAACTCTAAGTTCATTCTTTTGAAGTCTCTGACAATACCAGCCGGAATTTCCCAAATGTTGCTAAGGGTATGCGTAGTCTTTCTACTCAGAGCGTCTGCAACGACGTTCGCCTTACCCTCATGGTACAGCAGTTCAATCTTGTAGTCTTTGATCAATTCTAGCCATCGGCGTTGTCTCATGTTGAGCTCCTTCTGTGTGAAGATATATTTCAGGCTCTTGTGGTCTGTGTAGAACTTGATACTTACTCCGTAGAGATAATGTCGCCAGATCTTCAAAGCAAACACCACAGCTGCTAATTCCAGGTCATGAGTTGGGTAGTTTCGCTCATGAACCTTTAACTGCCTTGATGCGTAAGCAATGACTTTCCCTTTTTGCATCAGTACGCAACCCAGGCCATTCAGCGAGGCGTCACTGTAGACTTCATACTCGTCTCCATCCGTAGGGAGAGCTAAGACAGGCGCTGTGGTAAGCCTTGTCTTGAGTTCCTGGAATGCATTCTCGCACTCGTCGCTCCATATGAATTTGGATTCTTTTTGTAGCAGCTTTGTCATTGGTCGTGCTACCTTAGAGAAATCTGGAACGAACCTCCTGTAGTATCCTGCCAACCCTAGGAAA
Source organism: Dianthus caryophyllus (assembly GCA_023091065.1). Lineage (NCBI taxonomy): Eukaryota > Viridiplantae > Streptophyta > Magnoliopsida > Caryophyllales > Caryophyllaceae > Dianthus > Dianthus caryophyllus. The sequence continues at coordinate 373,024 of CM041516.1, read as the reverse complement.
CTGCGTATTTCAGTTATATTTGTGGGAGCCTTCCATTCTTTCACTGCGTCGATCTTTGCAGGATCTACCATCACTCCATCCTTCGAGATGACGTGACCTAGGAATGCAACCTTCTCGAGCCAAAATTCGCACTTAGAAAATTTAGCATACCACTTATATTCCCTTAGTATTCCCAAGATGATACGGAGATGCTCCTCGTGTTCTGCCCCAGTCTTTGAGTAGATTAGGATATCGTCAATGAATACAACCACGCAAATGTCAAGGTATTCGTGGAAGGTTCTGTTCATCTGATCCATGAACACTGCTGGTGCGTTTGTTAAACCGAACGGCATGACCTTAAACTCGTAGTGACCATATCTGCTTCTGAAAGCAGTCTTCTGGATGTCTGACTCTCTTACTGCAATCTGGTGGTAACCTGACCTCAGATCGATCTTAGAAAACACTCCCGCGCCCTTCAATTGATCAAAAAGATCGTCGATTCTGGGTAAAGGGTAGCGGTTCTTAATGGTCACCTTGTTTAACTCCCTGTAGTCGATGCAGAGTCTCATACTGCCATCCTTCTTTTTCACGAAGAGAACCGGTGCTCCCCAAGGTGAGACACTTGGTCTTATGAAACCCTTTTCGATCATTTCTTCCAGTTGTTTCTTCAGCTCTTGCAGTTCTACTGGTGCCATCCTGTAAGGTGCCTTTGAGATAGGTGCCGTGCCTGGCGTAAGGTCGATAGAGAATTCAACATCACGTGCAGGAGGCAAGCCTGGCAACTCATCTGGGAAAACATCAGGGAACTCCCGTACTACGTGGATATCTTCAATGTTCACGCTTTCCTTTACTTCGTTGACGCTACATAGGTACACTTGATGCCCTTTTCTTTCTAACCGTTGTAGTTGTAGCACCGAGATGATTTTCGTCCCCTTAATTGGCGATGTCTTCTGATACGTAACTCTAGTCCCTGTAGGATGCTTCAAGCGAATTTTCCGATCTCGGCACTCGAACAAGGCATGATACTTAGTCAACCAATCGATCCCCAGAATGACGTCGAACTCCGGCATGTCAAAAAGGATAAGGTCGGAAGGGAAGATTGTTTTATGGATTGTGATTGGAGTATCTTTGAAAATTTTGGAGCATTTGAAAATTTTTCCGTTTGGTAAAGAAATATTTGCGTTGATTGATTCGGATTTTGTGAGATTAGCCTTTGAAACGAACTTTGAAGATATAAAGGACAATGATGCCCCAGTGTCAAATAAAACGACTGCGTTCACTGAGTTTATAAGAAAAATACCAGTAATGACGTCAGCCTCAGGTGATTCCTCTGCCTCCGCTTCTGTGAGGACATATACTCGACCTTGTACCACGACAGATTGTGGTACTCCCGCAACAGGTGCCGCGTTTAGGTTGTTGGGGCATACATTTGCTTTATGCCCTATCTGCTTACATCGATAGCAGGTAATTGGTTGGCCATTACACTGTTTCCCCTCATGTTTCGCCTTGCCACACATATGACAATTTCCCGGTAATGCCCTTGGTTGAGGAGCCCTTCCTACAACCATTGCTCTCTGATTATTCCCAGCAGGAAGCCTGTTTTGGAACGCAGGCCTCACGGAAATTGGCCTCTCTTTGAATAGGGCCGATAGTTCGGCTACGGATGAAGCTCGGCGTACCGCGAGATAGCGGCAAACACCTTCTTCTTCTTTTTCTCCTCGGCTTTTTCCAACTCTAGGAAGCCCATACCTGCCACGCAGCGCTCATAGGGGCTGCGGCAAAAGTAGCGTAGGTGTTCTTTGCTCGTGTGGCACGCTGACTCATTAGACATATTGCGCGCGGTACCTGAGTCATGGCCACTATCGTTGGGAGCGATCGCGACCCGAATTTTGCGGTAGTTGGAATTTCTCGGTGTATTCCTGGAGTGTCATGTCTCCCATTCTGAGACTTATGAATTCCTCTTCTTTCTGACACCTGAGCTCATACCCAAAGTACTTCTCCTTGATTTTTGCTGTGAACTCGTACCATGTGGACGTGGCGTCAGGCTCATTGGCCCTGACCACGTTCTCCACTGATCATTGCCTTACGCCAGGTAAAAGCGGCTATGTTGACCCTATCTTACGGAGGCGTCCTTGTTAGATCCATGAGTTTCTTCATTTCCTCGGCCCGATTCGTGAGATCGATGGGTCGATGGGAGCAGAAATACTCTTGTGGGCGATGGCGGAAACACGATCAAACGCGCTTGGATGATGTTGGCGGTTTGCGTTGTCCGGTATTATTTCGCCAAACGAATCAAAGATTCTTACGCCAGGAGGTGTCTTTCCTCAAATGCATCATTGGAGGTCGACCATTACGAAAGAATTAAGGCGTGAAGGAATTTATTAGTATTGCGAGAGGTTAGAAGACATGCTTATCATTGATAGCTTTTACTTGAAAGTAAATGCAATAACGGCAGTTATGCAAGTAAGCACAGAAGTTAGGTATTTTATTTCATTGAGATGTAATTGTTGGTTACATCGGTTTTAGGATTTCAAAATGTATCAAGTACATTTTCTTAGGAAAGATATGAAAGTAGGAGAGAGGGAGAATGTATTTTTTTTTTTTTTTTTGGAATTGGTTACGAATTTAACAGATGTCTTCACTCCGTGCCGTCTGGTACTCCTTTGACGCTTCAATCCTCGGGAGTTGAATTATTATTTAAATTTTATATCCGAGGATAGTTGTTAGTTTAGTCAGTCACTTCAGCAAGTAGCAAGCATACGCGAGTTAGTGTATTTTATTTTGAGGGAAGTAGTTTGTTATTTAAAAGTCCTTAGTCTATGGTCAATCCTTAAGGTTTCTACCCATCCTCACACTTTAAAGCGATTTTAAGTTTATTACTTAAGTGATCTAATAAAAGAAAAATCTAATTTATTATTTGATCCTATTAGTCTATGCCTGACATACAATATGAATGTCTGGCCCAGGTGTCTCTCGTTAGGTAAGCTAAAATCGCATTAGGCCATTTATGTTCACGGTCCCATAGTCACTACGATACCAGTATGTAACAACGATTTTTAGTCGACTTTAATTACTAAGGCGAAATTAATTAAGTCTTAAACCACAGACATTAATTATACATAAACCCAAAATGTTACATCCTCGTTCGAGAGTTGAATAATACAACTCTAAATACGGTAGTTAAAAGAGTAGCGTTATATATTACATATCTCTCGGAAAACAATAAAAGTAAAGCATAAAGGCGTCTCGTGGCCCCATCCAAAATCCAGCTCCTGGTCCACGAACGTCTGCACAATAAACTATGGGGGATGCGTGGCGGTGTGATGACTAGCTATGCTCATACTTACCCTCGATTTCAATTACTTTGGTTTATTACTATCGCTTTATAACTATAATAGTATGATAAAGCGATAAACATGCTTAAGACATATAGCATGTAAAGACATATTAGTCGCGATAAACATGCGATTTAAAGCGATAAATCATATAGGCATGCTATTCAATTAGGAAGCGGATAACGAGGTAATAGCATGTGATAGTGTCCTGATATACAGCGGGATTACAAAGCGATATCAGTCGCATACAAACATATATAATGTATCATAATCATCATCTGTACTCGATTCATTTCGGAAAGTTGTGGTCTTTAATTTTCGAAGATGGTACACACTCATTCCCATTTAATCATATAACAAACAACACATACAACGCTACGAGCACGACCCTTTGAGTAGGCCTTTGTACTGATCGATTGCATCTCACTTCCATAGTGCAGAGGCTTACTCGACTCGTAAACCACGCCAGAATACTATAATACTTGCATCTCGTCCTCTAGTGTTGAAATGATTCGAACTTGAGATACAATCTCGTCAAGTGATGCATACATGTGGCAAGAACGAATGCTAGTGTCGCGCCACTAAGAGCGAAACACGGCAAGGAGACTTGAACCGCTATAATCGGCATTAATCGCCACGGTGCCCTGGTAACTTTAGCGAAATAGGGAATAAAACCACTAGTCTAGTACAATATGTACACTTTAGTATCCAATTTAAGAACGGGCTATGCTAATCATAGAAGACCTTAACTCGGGGATAAAACGACTATTTCCTAAAGCGCGAGACAAAAGCCTTGGCATATTCATTATCTTGTCCCAAGAATGGCGGCCGCCACAAGACTATCTTAACCCCACTTCACTCACGATTGGCGTTCCTTATCCGAGGCCCAAGCTTGACCTTTTATTTAAACATACTCATGATTTATTATTTATTTGATATTACATATCACATGTTACTAGACTCTCCTAGTCTCATCACAAACGTTTTATTTGAATGGTAGGTTTCATATGATCACATAACACGTCCGTTTATTATTTGAAGTGTTGTTAATTATTAACATTTTTAAGTTTCTAAAATGATATGTTTATTAGTATATCCAATTTTATTTAAGTGTTTTTCATACACCTTAAGTTATTTACTTATTCATATTAAATTTTCTATACTTAGCAAAATTTTCAATTATTTTTAATATTTCACTATTCACTTTTCACTATCCATCGATTTTTACTATTCATCGATTTTTACTATTCATCGTATTTTACGATCTTTATACTTAGATATTTTAGTATAATACTACACTTGTTTTTATTTCCTAAGTATAGATTTACAGTTTCAAAGTCGTTAGGTTAGTTTTGTCTTGGCGATTTTTGAAAATATTCTAAAGTCTAGTTTCATAAACGTTAAGTTCATTTTGTATTAGTGATAATGATTTTCATTTTAAAATATTAGTTTTAAAAATGTTAAGTTCAATTTGTAAAAAGTGATAATGATATTCATTTTAAAATAAGATTCAGTTAAATTTAGTCGTCTATTTATTTAAGTTAGTGATAGTATCGTGGATGATTCATTTATAGTCCGTATGTCCAAATTCAATAATCCAATAGCAAGAGTAGTATCGCACGATTTAGTTCATTTTTATAGCAGATTTACATATTTTTATCGGTTTATAATATTTCTTTTATAACTAAATCGATTTATGCTAAAATTCAATTCTAATTACTATTTAACTTTAGTGACTTAGTGATAATTTCATTTTGATCAAAATTGGTCCATTTTAATTAAGAATGTCGGTGTGGTGTTGTATATATGTCAAAATTTATTTATTTCTTTTTAATTTCTTAATTCTAACTTATTAACTAATAATTAAATTATATTAACAATAAACTAAAAAGTGATAAAAACAATTTTTAGCCTAAAAATAAAGGGAATGCCGTGAGCAAGCATGTGGTGTTCCTAAAATTTCATTTTTCGATTTTATCGGTTTTTAGCTTAAAGTCTTTATATTTTAATTATTCTAATTATACTAAGTCGATTTAAACTATAATGAAATTTACTAACAATTTCATTTATATTTATGAATAGTGTTTTTCAACACTTTAAAATTCTAACTTTTTATTCTAAATGATTTATAATGTTTAAGTTGATTTATAGTATAATACTAATAATATATAAAAACAATAACTAAACATAAACACAAAATAATAACAAACATAAACTAAATCAAAATCAAAATGAGTAAAAGTATGAACATCAACATGAATATCATATGAACAAGTATGAAGATCAAAGTAAAGTTCAAGAACACCATTTTTGATTTTAATAACTTATAATTTATTTTCCTAAATTAATTCTTTTTATATGGTAGTATCCATTTTTACTAACTTATTCTAATATATTATTTACAAAAATTAAAAGTGAAAATTTATTAAAAAAAATGGGAAAAACCGTGAGTATGTATTATGTACATATAATTTTCATTTTTCGATTTTAATCACTTTAAACTCATTTTCAATATTTCACATAATTTTTATATATCACTACTACTTGATTAAAACATAACTAAACATAAAAATCACATGAAACATAATTAAAATGCTCAAAATTAATTTAGCTAAACATGATATCATTTTACTATAACATTACTAGTAAACTATATATTTAGTTATTATCATTATTTATTCAACACATAAACATACAAGCATATAAACATGATGTTTAACATATTTAACATAAAAATCATAATTATAAAATTAGAATAACAAAACAATTTAATTTACTAAAAGAATAATACAAGACATAGTTAGTCACCTTTGATCGGTAAGTTTATTGGTTTTCCGGATCGACTATATTATCCAAGTCTAAGTCTTCACCTCAAACCCGTCTTCACCTTCAAATAAAACCCAGTAAATATTAAGCTCCAAGTACTCACTAATTAGCTAAAATATACTAGAGATTATTAGAATAATATTAGTGTTTTTATTTAAGAGGTTTTTGTAATAAAATGGAAGAAAATCAAAGGGAGAAAATGAGAGAAGAGTGGCCGGCCAAAATGGGTAAGAAAATGGTGTATTTTTGCCTTTGTGAATTATGGAATAAGTTGTAAAAATTTAGGTTAAATGAATTAGGAAATAAAGTTAGTAATTAAAGTTTAATGAAATTAGATGTGATGATGGTTGTGTAAGGTGTGTAAGAAGCATGCAAGCATGCTTGCTTGTGTAGGAGTAGGGGGGCTAAAGTGGCCTTGTGGGAGCCAAGGGTGGCCGGCCTACATGGGCTCAGTTGGGCTCGATTTTTCGTTTTCGGATTTTTCGATTTGCGCGTACGCGAAAAGTCTTGAAATAAAATATATGATTCTAAAATAATGTTTTGAAATAAGATTGAAAATAAAAATGAAATTAAAACTCGAAGTGTGATTGAAATCAAAATTGGGTTTTGGCTCCTCGAATTTTGATTAAAAATTTACTAGTCCGAAATATATATTTTTTGGATGAAAGTTAATGATTTAAATAATTAGAATCAAGCGTCAAAGCGTTTATTAGTTTGGGCTTAGTGTGACTCATTAATTCGAGTTTTAGTGAAAGTGCTAGTTAGACCAAAATGGAATAGTAATATGATATTATTATAATATGTTTTGTTAGTAATAATCCAAAATGATTAAGCCTTAACTAATTTGTTAAATTTGGATTATGGGTAAGTCAAATTGAAAAAGAATTAGGTGGTTTTAATCACCTTGAGTGGCTCGGCCACTTTGGTCAAGATTGACCTCGATTTGCGTGCCGAAAGTTGTTGTTGAGAAATTTGTCGTAGATTCATCATTTGATTTATCGAGTTTGAATAAGTAAAAATAAAGTTCAAATTCGAAGTATATCAAAATGGTTTTAATTTAGGTGCGAGGAGAACTTGTAGAGTATTGTTTAAGGATTTAAATGAGTAAGATGGTCTAATTATCGATCTACTAATTATTATTAGCTTAATTTAACACGGGGTGTTACATTACCGTAGTATGGGCTCACGGAGATATCAATGATGCCCCATCCCTGAGGTTGTATATCCCGCACCGAAATAATACTTTAGAAAAATATTAGATCGCCTTTAGCAACACAGGGAGGGAGCTAAAGTCCCCATAGACGGCTACCTCGTTAACTTCGAATTCAAGAGTCGCGACATGGCGAACAATCCAAGTATTTTATTCAGGTAGTTCATTTCTTTTTCTCAATTTCTTATTTCCTCGTTTATTCAACTCAGTAATGATTCACGAAACTTAAATAATATCGTCAAACTTTGTATAATGAAATTTTAGTTCTAGCAGTTCATCAAAGTTAGCGAACACATAGGAAAACTTAAATATTTATTTTGAGTGGATTAAGTAAATTTAAATATTTTCACTATTCATTATTTTATACGTATTTTTATACTTATGCGTATCTTTATACTTTGTACGTATTTTTATAGTTTATACTTCTACGTATTTTATTATACTTGTACGTATTAGTATTTTATATTTTAGTAAATAATAATAGTTCATTTTATCTATAAGCTTGATTAAGTTTCAATTAAACTTTAAGTACTTAAGATAGATTAGTGATTAGTGATATAAATAATTGAATTTTATTACAAGTCACATTTATTTCATCCTCTTTATTTAAATTGAAAAGTGTTTAGCGTTTTAGTAGTTTTAACATTTATTTTAACTTGTAAAAATATCGTGATGGTACTTAGTAAAATTTAGTATGTTTAATAAAATATAATATAAGGACATTTAGGAACTATTCATTTAGGTGGCCTAATTCCTTAATACGATTTGTATTTATGTAACTCTTACGTGGTCGTATTAGGTGATTTAATAATTCGATCGTGAGATTATTAATATTTAAATTTTAGTAATATTCACTTAAGTTTAATTCACTTAATTATTTATAACTTTTAAAAATGTCAAAAACTTTATAATTCAAAAACTTAGTTAGGTTTTGTATTTATATATATAAATATATTATTCATCATTTTTGTATAGCTATACTTAGTAAATTTTTAGTCGATCTTTATATGATTTTAACAATTTACCTTTTTGTTAATTCTTATTTGTAATTCTAATTTTTAGCTTTATTTAGTAATAGTTTTTACTTAGATTCATTTTAAATCTTAAAGTGCCCAATTTCTTATTATTATTTTAACTAAATACTTATTTAGTATATTTTAAGTTCATTGTAAACTTTAAAGTTTTAATAAAGTAATCTTTATATTAATTGTGATATATGACTTTTTATAACTATTTATCTTAGAAATTTTATACGATTAGCAATTAATTTAATTTTTATCTTTAAATTTATTTAATACTAATTTAAACTTAATACTCTTTTTATTTAACTCTTAATTTTTAGTTGTGTTTTATTTAGACCTTTTTAGTGCCGATAAATATTTTATTTCCATGAATATTTTATATTAGTTTAATTTATTTACTTTAGTTATTTTAGTAATATTTTTAGTCTTATTTTATATTTGTAATACTTATACTTTATATATTTTAATTTACACATAACAAATAATTTTAACATGATAATATTACAATTAAATTCAATAATAATTCAACAACACATTTTTCACCCAAAACATATTATCACAAAATCACATAAATATCATATTTCACAAATCAATTCAACATTATATTATAACCAAAATTAACACCCAATTTCATACTATAGCGATTCATACAAAGTTATTAAATAAAATGGTACGGGAGGTATAAGTGCCTAATGCATACTAGCTCACTTTTAATAACAAATTAATTATAATAAAACCAAAACGTTAATGTTAGAGATTTTTGAGGAAGAAATCGAGTCACCTAAATTTGGCTCACTGACGAGAGGCCTCCAAATAAAAACCCGAATTAAATGATTTCCAAAGCACGACAAGGCCTGGCGACCGAAAGTTGACGAGCCGATGAACCAAGCAAGCGTCTAAGGTCAGGTGTCCGAACACGTCCTCGCCAATGGAACGTAACAAGAAGGGAATAAAAAGCCAAATTAGAATTGTAATGATTTTGATAAATGGTAAGCGAAAAATGAAATAGGAGGAAGAAGAGGAGAGAGCTCACGGAAAAGGAGAGAGAAGAAGGGCGGTGGTCGGAGCTTTACTCGTGAAACTTTCCGATGCGATAGTAAAGCAGAGGAACACGGGGAGAGAAAAGAGGAAGAGCACGGTGAGCGGAAGCGGAGGAGGCGCGAGCACGGTGGTGCTCATGGTGATGGTAGCCGGTTTAGTCGTGAGCGATGGTCGAGCTCGCCTTTAATGGCGGTTTCAAAGTAGTGAAAGAGAAGGAGAACAGGGCGGCGAGAGAGGGAAAGAACGGCGGTGGTGGTGATGGTCTCGGTGATGACTGTGGCGGCGAACTCCGGTGGTCATGATCAAGCTTGAGCTCGCCTTGAGCTTGTCATTAATGGCGACGGCAAACCGAAACCGAAGAGAAAAAGAATAGGGGACGTCGAGGAAGGAGTGAAAAGGACGGCGGCTCCGGTGGTGGGCTTGACGTGGCTCCAGGCGGCTCGAATTGGCCATGGTGGTCGAGTCGTCGTTGTCGTTTTAGTTGATGAGTTTGTTGTACGTAGTATAAGTAGTAGTAGAAGTAGATTTATAGTATTATTATTATTATTATTATATTAATATAATTATTATCATTGAGTTTAGCTTTCAATTTGCACTACTTTCTGCGTGTTATGCGCCATGTTACTCGTGTTATTATGTGAGTCTGTTTGATTTTGTTTGCTCCGTTTTATTTACTCTTATTTATGAACGTTAATAATTTATTAAAATATTATGTTTTAAAATATTTGTTTTAAATTTTTGTTTCATCATTAGTATTATAAAATTTATAGTTTGAAAATATAAAAGTATAAAAGTTGTCAGTTTACAAATTGTAGTACGGTCTCACAAATTTCCAAACGGCTTGTTTATTTGCAAGATACGTTTTAATAAAACTATATTTATTCGAGTAATAATAATTTTTAAAGTGAAACGCAAATGTATTAAGTTTAATAAAATCAGTAAAATCAATGTTTTAGTTTGACAAGCTAAGTATTTTAGAAATAAAAATATAATATAGGTTAATAAAAATAGAGAAAGTTTAATTAGAAATATTTTGAAAAAGTTTATTTAATCGAAATTTTTCAGCCGCGTTTTTAAAGTAATTGAATAAAAGTTAATTTATAAAAATTTTAATTTAAGAATTTTGTCAAAATAATTAATTAGTATTAATAAAAACACGGGGTGTTACAATCCTACCCCCTTAAGAAAAGTTTCGTCCCCGAAACTTGAATAGGATGGATAACTGCTCGAGATTAAAAAGCAGTTGGAGAAAACATTGATGTTTTTGGAACTGGAAGATTAATATTGCTCTTGATTGGGTATGAATTTTTTAAAAAGGAAGATTGAAGAATTTAATAACTTAATAATATAAATAATTCTTTTTCGAATTAACATCCAAATGTTGCTGCATTGTCATTTTCAAAATCAGCGAGAAGGAGGTTTTCAAAAAGGCAGGGCCTAGAAGTTTTGTACGGAATTAAATTAAATAAAAATAATAAGCATTGTAAGAATTAAATCAATTTATTTAAATTTGAAAATAACTATTAACCATAAAATAAGTTGAAATAAGGAATTTTATGATATAATTATGATTATGATAATATCAAATTATTGTCCTACCCCCTTAAGAAGTTTTAAACGTATTTACATAATATTACTATTGTTACTTTTAATGATCACGTGTATATGAAATATAGCCTTAGGAAAACGACATTTAGGGAAAATATGCAAAAATCGTAGTGATCATAAGGAAAATATGAGCCTTAATGAATTTAAGGAAATACAGGTTATCATTGAATAATAAAAAAAATTTAGAGAATTACGGATAACCTTTTTAATATGGCTCTTTTTCTTAAAATTGTTATTATGATGTTATTAGGTGAAACGGAAAGTTATAAATCATATTTCAGGTAAGATTGAAAATTTTCAATAAGGGGTTATATAAAAGAAAAAGAAAATGATATATATATATATATAGATATACTTTGAAGAAAGATAATTGTAATAAATAGGGCAGGTTTAGAAGGTATTTAAAATTTAAAGATAAGGAGGTAAGTTTTTGAGGTTGAATAAAAAGTTATCGAAATTACAAAGGAAATTCATTTTGTCGAGATTAAAAGAACAAAAGAAAATTAACTCTATGAAATTTTAGAAGGTATAATAGATTTCAAGAGTAGAAATTTTTGAAGAATTTAAATAATTGTGCGAGGGCCAAAATATTAAGTAAAGTTCGAAGATTTTTTTTTTTTTGAGTATATAAAGATTAAGGAGTTTACGAAATCGAAAAGTAGAGAGGAAATCATTTACGAGATTGGGGGCAAAGGAAAATCCACTTAAGAAATCATTTCTTAGGAATTATTGATTTAGAAAATCAAAAATTTCGAAGGAGATAAAATTTTTACGAGATTGAAAAAATCATTGAGTTAACTCCATTTTGGTAGGGAATTTAAAATGTAAAAGGAAATACAAAAATCATGGGGAGATTAAATTTTAGGAAATTTTCTTATTAGAAAATCTGAAAATTGAAAAACGTTGAAATGATGGTGATCATTAGAGATCGATTTTGACATAGCTTTAGAAATCATCAATGCTAAAGAAATCTTCGACGTCTTGAAAATTGTCTTGGATAGCGTGATTCTTGATACGTCTCTTCAGACAAGCGCTTCATTTCTGGTCTTCAAATCTTATATTTGCGAGGAATGAAAAGAGGTAATTTCAAAAGGATGATTTCATTATAAGAGTATAAGTTAGGAAGATTTTATTTCAAAAGAAGAAAATAATTTAAATAGATCGATTAAAATTTCTTTTTGCATAAGTTAGGAAGGGATGAATATCGATGTTTGAGAAAGTTATAGAGGTCTTCAAATCAATGGATTTCTTCCAGGTCCAGGCGTCGTCGGATCTTTCGACATCTTGATCGTCCATTTGCAAGTGCTTGAGTCCTTGTCGTCTTATCTTCGATTTAGACGTCTCGATTTTTGGTAACGTTAGTATAAAAGACTTGTTAGTCAAGAAGATCAGTCATAGAGCACTTAGCAGGCAAGAAAAGAGAAATAAAAGTCTAACGAGGTTGGATGACGGTCGAAAATTCTAGAATCTAGGTCGGTCGGTCAAACCTTAATATTTCTACCCATTCTCACATTTTAAAGCGTTCTAAGTTATAATTTTAGCGATCTAAGATTTCTAATTCATTATTTGATCCTATAAGTCTATGCCTGACATACGATATGAATGTCTGGCCCAGGTGTCTTCTCGCTAGATGAAATAACTTTAAGTTATTCACGGTCGCAAGACAGCTTTGATACCAACTGTAACAACCCGTTTTTTCGTGACTTAATTAAACTAAGGCGGAAAATTAATTAAGTCTAATACATGCCGGATGTTAATTAAATTACATTAAAATGGCATAGGATACAAATATATATTACAATCTCTCAAAGAAAACAACGAAACATCCTAATCGTCCCAATAAATCCTGAGTCTCGAGAATTTGCCTGCAACGGAGACAAAAACAAAAATAGGAGGATCTCATTCGAGGCGGAAGTGACTGATCGACCAACAACCTCTAAACCACGCTTTGGTTTATTTAACCTATGATTAAAAGTAACTTGGCAAAGACTAAACGCAGATAACTCCGATGAGTCACCTTATGTTAATAAAATTGGACAAATAGCATATAATATCAGTTCTCACATATAGATATTTAAATCTCATACATCATGCAGTTCATAAAACGTAACGTAGAATATAGAAAATAAATAAATAAAAACACATTGCAAACAGGCAAGCAAAAACATATAAGGAAAGGTGATGATTCAAACATGAGTATGATTTAAATCATATAATACACTACACTCATCAATGATTACTCTCAACAAGTCGTATTTCAAAACTCACGAAGCCAAGTCATTCAAGACAAAAATCAATCAAAACAAGGAAATACATTCATCATACGTTGACTAATGAGTCTTCGTTAGTAAGGCGGAAGCATGCAGACATAATCCGCGCAGTAGCCGGCAGGGCCAACATAACTTGGACATGACTGCCAGGCTTAAAGATATCTAAGGTAATAAGGACGATTCAATCCCTTGTCTAATGTATGCATACACCACTATAGATAGGTTCAGATCATACTCGCCCTCGAGTAAGTAGTCACCTAATAATATGACTATCACCAGAGACGGGTACCCCCGGGTGGGGCTGGATTTTCCAATTACCGTAGTATGGGCTCACGGAGATATCAATGATGCCCCATCCCTGAGGTTGTATATCCCGCACCGAAATAATACTTTAGAAAAATATTAGATCGCCTTTAGCAACACAGGGAGGGAGCTAAAGTCCCCATAGACGGCTACCTCGTTAACTTCGAATTCAAGAGTCGCGACATGGCGAACAATCCAAGTATTTTATTCAGGTAGTTCATTTCTTTTTCTCAATTTCTTATTTCCTCGTTTATTCAACTCAAGTGACAATTCTGAAACTTAAATAATATCGTCAAACTTTGTATAATGAAATTTTAGTTCTAGCAGTTCATCAGGTAAGCAGAACACATAGGAAAACTTAAATATTTATTTTGAGTCCGTTCGTAAATTTAAATATTTTCACTATTCATTATTTTGTACGTATTTTTATACGTATGCGTATCTTTATACTTTGTACGTATTTTTATAGTTTATACTTCTACGTATTTTATTATACTTGTACGTATTAGTATTTTATATTTTAGTAAATAATAATAGTTCATTTTATCTATAAGCTTGATTAAGTTTCAATTAAACTTTAAGTACTTAAGATAGATTAGTGATTAGTGATATAAATAATTGAATTTTATTACAAGTCACATTTATTTCATCCTCTTTATTTAAATTGAAAAGTGTTTAGCGTTTTAGTAGTTTTAACATTTATTTTAACTTGTAAAAATATCGTGATGGTACTTAGTAAAATTTAGTATGTTTAATAAAATATAATATAAGGACATTTAGGAACTATTCATTTAGGTGGCCTAATTCCTTAATACGATTTGTATTTATGTAACTCTTACGTGGTCGTATTAGGTGATTTAATAATTCGATCGTGAGATTATTAATATTTAAATTTTAGTAATATTCACTTAAGTTTAATTCACTTAATTATTTATAACTTTTAAAAATGTCAAAAACTTTATAATTCAAAAACTTAGTTAGGTTTTGTATTTATATATATAAATATATTATTCATCATTTTTGTATAGCTATACTTAGTAAATTTTTAGTCGATCTTTATATGATTTTAACAATTTACCTTTTTGTTAATTCTTATTTGTAATTCTAATTTTTAGCTTTATTTAGTAATAGTTTTTACTTAGATTCATTTTAAATCTTAAAGTGCCCAATTTCTTATTATTATTTTAACTAAATACTTATTTAGTATATTTTAAGTTCATTGTAAACTTTAAAGTTTTAATAAAGTAATCTTTATATTAATTGTGATATATGACTTTTTATAACTATTTATCTTAGAAATTTTATACGATTAGCAATTAATTTAATTTTTATCTTTAAATTTATTTAATACTAATTTAAACTTAATACTCTTTTTATTTAACTCTTAATTTTTAGTTGTGTTTTATTTAGACCTTTTTAGTGCCGATAAATATTTTATTTCCATGAATATTTTATATTAGTTTAATTTATTTACTTTAGTTATTTTAGTAATATTTTTAGTCTTATTTTATATTTGTAATACTTATACTTTATATATTTTAATTTACACATAACAAATAATTTTAACATGATAATATTACAATTAAATTCAATAATAATTCAACAACACATTTTTCACCCAAAACATATTATCACAAAATCACATAAATATCATATTTCACAAATCAATTCAACATTATATTATAACCAAAATTAACACCCAATTTCATACTATAGCGATTCATACAAAGTTATTAAATAAAATGGTACGGGAGGTATAAGTGCCTAATGCATACTAGCTCACTTTTAATAACAAATTAATTATAATAAAACCAAAACGTTAATGTTAGAGATTTTTGAGGAAGAAATCGAGTCACCTAAATTTGGCTCACGAACAGAGGCCTCCAAATAAAACCCGAATTAAATGATTTCCAAAGCACGACAAGGCCTAGCCTGACCCGAAAGTTGACAAAGCCGTTGAACCAAGCAAGCGTCTAAGGTCCGTGGTCCGAACACGCCCTCGTCGATGGAACGTAACAAGAAGGGAATAAAAAGCCAAATTAGAATTGTAATGATTTTGATAAATGGTAAAGCGAAAAATGAAATAGGAGGAAGAAGAGGAGAGAGCTCACGGAAAAGGGAGAGAAGAAGGGCGGTGGTCGGAGCTTTACTCGTGAAACTTTCCGGTGCGATAGTAAAGCAGAGGAACACGGGGAGAGAAAGAGGAAGAGCACGGTGAAGCAGAGCGGAGAGGCGCCAGAGCACGCGGTGGTGCTCATGGTGATGGTGACGGTTTAGTCGTGAGCGATGGTCGAGCTCGCCTTTAATGGCGGTTTCAGGCCAGTGAAAGAGAAGGAGAACAGGGGCGGCGAGAGAGGGAAAGAACGGCGGTGGTGGTGATGGTCTCGGTGATGACCGTGGCGGCGAACTCCGGTGGTCATGATCAAGCTTGAGCTCGCCTTGAGCTTGTCATTAATGGCGCCCAAACCGAAACCGAAAAGAGAAAAAGAATAGGGACGTCGAGGAAGGAGTGAAAAGGGCGGCTGACTCGGTGGTGAGCTTGGCGTGGCTCCAGGCGGCTCGATCTGGCCATGGTGGTCGAGTCGTCGTTGTCGTTTTAGTTGATGAGTTTGTTGTACGTAGTATAAGTAGTAGTAGAAGTAGATTTATAGTATTATTATTATTATTATTATTATATTAATATAATTATTATCATTGAGTTTAGCTTTTAATTTGCACTACTTTCCAGTGTGTTGTCTGCCATGTTACTCGTGTTATTATGTGAGTCTGTTTGATTTTGTTTGCTCCGTTTTATTTACTCTTATTTATGAACGTTAATAATTTATTAAAATATTATGTTTTAAAATATTTGTTTTAAATTTTTGTTTCATCATTAGTATTATAAAATTTATAGTTTGAAAATATAAAAGTATAAAAGTTGTCAGTTTACAAATTGTAGTACGGTCTCACAAATTTCCAAACGGCTTGTTTATTTGCAAGATACGTTTTAATAAAACTATATTTATTCGAGTAATAATAATTTTTAAAGTGAAACGCAAATGTATTAAGTTTAATAAAATCAGTAAAATCAATGTTTTAGTTTGACAAGCTAAGTATTTTAGAAATAAAAATATAATATAGGTTAATAAAAATAGAGAAAGTTTAATTAGAAATATTTTGAAAAAGTTTATTTAATCGAAATTTTTCAAATTAGCGTTTTAAAGTAATTGAATAAAAGTTAATTTATAAAAATTTTAATTTAAGAATTTTGTCAAAATAATTAATTAGTATTAATAAAAACACGGGGTGTTACATTTTCTTTCAAGTAAAACAAACCCATGGAATAGCTGAGAAATAAAATGGTAACATTGTTTTTCTAAAGGGTGACATGTTTGTATAAAAGGGCAACATTTTCTTTCAAGGAAAACAAACCCATTGAAACTGAAAAATGAGATGGAGAAATAAAATGGTAACTGTTTCGGGTGTAAACTCGGGGTCTTGAGAGTGACGTCATGGGTGGCCTCCAGGGTTCCGGCCCGCTCCATGTGTGCCCTGCAAGGTGAACTCCGGGCCCGGGGGGGCCTGCCCCCGGCGGAGCCTCCGACGCCCAAGTCAGTACCGAAATCTCTAAAATATGTGATTAATGTGGAAAAATATAAGAGTAGAGAGAGTAGAGAGAGAGAGTGGGGAGAGTGGCCAAAAAACCAACCCCTTTACCTTTGCCCCCTAGGGGCTATTTATAGAGATTTTGGGCCTTTGGGCCTCTTGGGCCTTTTATTTGTCGTCTTGTCGTCGTAAGCGTAATCGGATATTCGACCCCCAACAATTGCCCCCACCGGATTCGCATGTCATCGTGCGGATTCGATTGTCTGACGGCGGCGCCGAATAGAGTGCGCGAAATCGTTGACCTTGGGCAATACAAGTGAAAAAGATCTTACTAAACGGGTCCTTGGCGGTAGTAGTACCGCGTGAAAGTGGTTGTCTAGTCGTGGCATACCAAATATAGAACAGGCATCGAAAGCTACGCGATAGTTATTGGGGGTGGCGTCTCCCGGGTCTGGCTACCTCGGGCCGGAGGGGGCGTGGGCCGGGAGAATCCCATGTACCAGGGCCGTCGATCCTCCGGTCCGGGGCATAGATGTCTCGCCGGCCGTCTTATCTGACGGCCTGGCGGCGATCACGATCTGAGCGAAGTCTCATGGCGCGATCGGAGTTTCGCGGCGTGGCTAGGGGGTGACGTTGAGTACGCAACATCAACGGAATAAAAGGGCTAGCGCCGTGGAGACGGTCACACGACGCGGCCTAAGGTGACGTAGAGTGAACTCCGTCACGGGAACAAGGAGGCTGGCGCCGCGGTCATAGTCACGCGGCGCGGCCAGGGGTGACACGGGATTAACTGCGTCACGGGAATAAGGAGGTTGGGTGATTTTCCTATACTTAGCTTATTTTTCTTTCGACGTTCATGCTATTTTTCGTCATTTGCGCCGGGACCGGATGATATTGTTTTGCTCCACCATCTTGTTCATACTTAGTTTATTTCGCGTTTACTCGTGCTACTTATGCCGGAGCCGGATGATATTTTTATACTTAGCTTATTAGCTTATTTTACCCTGCGTTTTTTTTCATACTTAGCTTATCATCGTTGTTCCTGCCGGGGCCGGACGATATTGTTCAGCCATATTGTCTTATTCACACTTAGCTTATTTTTCTTTCATTTTCATTCGTTTTACTTTCATCCGGGGCCGGGCGATTGTACTTAGGTTACTCGATGTTCTTATAAGGCCATTCGTAGGCATGGGAGGTCCGCAGCCGCCACCGGCTACAAGGCCGGCATCAGACACTGCGGTGAGAGCAGCCTAGGCACGTGGGCCATCATAGACATCCCGGCTCTTTTGCATTTAGGCACCCTCATCCGGGCCCGACGACGCCGGATGAGCATTGTGCAATGGGAGGTCCATGGCCACGGCCATAAGGCCAGATCGACATCGCTGCGGTGAGCGGCCAGCACGTGAGCCACCATAGCCATCCCGCCTCTTTTGCATTTAGGGCACCCTCATCCGGGCCCGACGACGCCGGATGAGCATTGTGCAAGGCCAAACGTAGGCGCGAGCCGCCAGGGCCGGGCCTGGACTCATGGCGCGATGTTCATCCGTGACGTAGGCATGGGTTGGCTAACAAGCTCTTACGTGGGAGGTCGCGGCCGCCACCGGCATAAGGCCGTGATCGACATTTGCGCGAGAGCGGCCTTGAGCACGTGAGCCATCATAGACATCCCTCTTTTGCATTTAGGGCACCTCATCCAGGCCCGACGACGGATGAGCATTGTCTGGGAGGTCCGCACCGCCACCGGCCATTCTGGCGCGTCAGATCGACATCATGCGGTGAGAGCAGCCTTGCACGTGAGCCATCATAGACATCCCGCTTCTTTGCATTTAGGGCACCTCATCCGGCCCGACGACGCCGGATGAGCATTGTCTGAGCAAACGTAGGGCGCGGCGCCAGGCCGGCCTGGACTCTCATGGCGCGATGTTCATCCGCACGCGTAGGCACGCGTAGGGCGCGAGCCGCCTGTGCCAGTGCCATGGACTCTCGGCGCGATGTTCATCCTACGGGAGTGGGAGCCAGCGTGATTGCCGGGAGGTCTCGCTTCTTCTCAGGTCTTTATGTCTTCATTCTGCAAAGGTTAGTAAATTTTCAAAATTCCTATTTACGAATCGACTATCGTGATTCAGTAGTCGAGGTAGTCCCTCTCGCTTCGCCCTGGCGAGAACTTTTGTGTGATCTGAATCTAAACAAATCTTTGGGCAAAATCTACCAAAAATCTGAGGAAAAATTTCGCGGTGTCAGCCAATCACGATCACCGCTTACAAATATAAATATGGCGGTTTTTGAGTATAAGGTGATTCTTGTGGAGCTCTCATGGAGTCTCGGGTGATTAAAGGTCGGCTAGGCGTCACAAATGTGTAGCTCGTATTTCTTTATCACCGTCTTTTCTCCATTACTCCTGAAAATAATTCAATATAACGAAGTTTGATTAGTACCTTATTTTAATTGAGTTTGTGAACAATTTTATTGTCATAATATATACATGACTCGTGCTTGCAAGGAAAACTAGCGTTTTAGTTGTAAAAGGAAATCAATACGCATAGGTCACGTGATTAATCCACAAAGGTGTCTACTAAACCATCCACTAGACTTCTATGCTGTACTCTCTAAAAATGCACGGACTCAATGCCTCCACAATATTACTACAATAATAAAGTTATTATGCAACCCACTAATAAAGTCATTAGTGCCTTCTATGACATTTGCCCCCACCCTGAGTGCTTTTTAGAGTTAAAAGATAAGACAGCCCATTTTGACTTAGAAGTTAGAAGCATGAATTGAAAAATACTTATCTTTCACTTATGATGGCTTTTGTTTTGGGGACGTTCCCGGCGGTGACAGAAACACGCGGCTTCCGGTACGGGTAGCGACTTTGCTCCTGGCTTGGATCAAAGTTTTGGCTCACGTGTCCCGGCGACTTCAGGCGGTCATGGCCGTGGTCTCGGTGGTGGCCGGCCCGAGATGGTGGACCCGGGAAGATGGTGCCTGGACCCGGGGGCCGAGACCAGCCGGAGCTTTTGTCCCGGGAAGATTGTGGCTGGACCCGGGGGCCGAGACCATGGTGGCCTGACCCGGGGGCCGAGACCATGGTGGCCTGACCCGGGCAGGGACTTAGGCGTCCGGGCTTGAAACCTAATCCCGCGGACTCGAAGGTCACGGCGGTGCTTGTGACCGCGGAAGGTGGCCAGTACCGAGGTAGTCGGCGCCTGCTCTGACGACGATACTTGAACGGCCCTGACGGTTGTGTCCCGTGAGAGTGATTTCCGGTGCCCCCGGTGGTTGCGTCCCGGCGACTTCAGGTGGTTACGGCCACGGTCGCGGGCTCTTGATCGTTGTTCATGGTGCAGGGTGGGGCGAAACCAGAAGCCGGCTACCGTGGACCGAGACCATGTTGGTCCGGGAGCAGGGTGGCTGGAAACATGTACCGACAACGGTGGAGCAAATGGGTCACGGGTCCGGGCCGAGATGGTTGTCCTTGGTTGTCGTTGAGCCCCGGGTAAGTGAAGACGATGCCGGCAACGTGAGAGTTGTCCCGGGAACATGCTGGTTTTGTCCTGTATCCCTCCTGCTTTCTTTTTTGTTTATAATCAATATTATACTCCATAACTATTATTATGATTATAATATATGACTTCATTATTATTATCTTACTATTTTATTTACTCCTTTTTTGTCTTCTTGTGAGATTCCTTCTTCTAATGTTGGCCTGCAACTCCTTTCCTTACCTTATTTCTATTACTATTATTACTATTATTATTACTCAAAGCTAAGTTTGAGTTTTCGGGACTCCTTCCTTCCTTTTATTTTTCGTATGGTTGGATCATACTACTCTTCGACTTCTTTTACTTGATCGCTGCGACTGACCCGCGGCCGTGGCCGACAATTGAGGCCGTGGCCGGAAAGCATGTATATTCGGTGGCAGGGGGCTCTGTGTTGGGCCGCGAGGTTCAATGCATGACGGTCCCGGCGGTGGGCTGAGATCGTGCACCTGGGTAACATTCCCGGGAGCTTTTCTTCTTCTTTTCTTCATTTTCGCAAATCCGGGCAAGGTCACGTCGTCGAATCTGAGGCCAAGCGAGCATGGCCGTAACTGGGTCATGGCTGGGACCGGATAGTGTGGTCCTAGGCTGTCCCGTGATTTTTTTTTTTTTTTTTTTTTTTTTTTTTTTTTTTTTTTTCTGCTTTCCTTCCATTCTTCTTGTTTTCCTCTTTAGGACATGTATTATTACATTGTTATTATTATCATCATTGATGATTATTATTATTATTATTATTATTATTATTATTATTATATATGCCTACACTCCGTTATATTTTGGGTGTAGTATGCTTCTTTGGTTTTTGGGGTAAGTATGCTTCACCAATCACCAATTTAGACCCGTGTTCTTTGGGTCAAACTTGGGTAGGCTATGAGTAACATAGATGGATTTTACATTTAGTAATCAGTAGTGTACCTCGTCTTGGCAGGTGTGTGAGTTTATTTGTGTGGTATCCGTGGGATGAGTTGTGTCCTCCCCACAGACGGCGCCAATTGTTTCGGGTGTAAACTCGGGGTCTTGAGAGTGACGTCATGGGTGGCCTCCAGGGTTCCGGCCCGCTCCATGTGTGCCCTGCAAGGTGAACTCCGGGCCCGGGGGGGCCTGCCCCCGGCGGAGCCTCCGACGCCCAAGTCAGTACCGAAATCTCTAAAATATGTGATTAATGTGGAAAAATATAAGAGTAGAGAGAGAGAGTGGGGAGAGTGGCCAAAAAACCAACCCTTTACTGCTTTCCTGCGTGCTATTTATGTAGATTTTAGGCCTTTGGGCTCTTGGCTTTATTTGTCGTCTTTGTCGTCGTAAAGCGTAATCGGATATTCGACCCCAACAAGAACATTGTTTCTTTAAAGGTGACCTGTTTGTATAAAAAGAACATTTTCTTTCGAAAAACAAAACCATCAAAAGCGAAAAATGAGATGAATATCATTGTATTAAATGGTGACATGTATATATAAAAGACAACATTATGTTTTAAGGAATACAACACTGAAAGGTAACGTAGTAACATTATTATACTAAATTACACTGTTTGTAGAAAAGACAACATTATCTTTTAAAGAACAAACCCATTTAAAATCGAGGCCTCATAATATGTTACCAATATAATATAATATGTTACCATTTTTGTCTACTTTGTTACCATTTTTAATTACCCTATAAAAACGATTTTCGATAAAAGATAAAAAAAAACAAAATTTTGGTCTTAAAAAAAATTTCAAAAAAAAAAAAATAATAAAAAAAAAATAAAAAAGAAAAAAACGAAATTTTCAAAATTCAAAAAAAAAAAAAAAAAAAAAAAAAAAGAGAAAAATGGGTCTAACCCGACCCGTTTCTAGCTTGAAACGGATATCGCCGTCTCAAACGAGAATTTGTGATTTTTGTTCTGGTACGCGTAATTTGATTCTCCTAAACATTGCACGGATTGTAAATTATAAAATTATATACTCGTACAATAACGATGCTCCGTAGTAAAAAAATTTGAGAGTATACTTATAAATATATGTATATATATACATTGTATAGTTTTACAAAATCACGCAGTAATTTTATTCACATAACATTAACCAGTTTAAGCTCTTCTTAATGTAATAGCATACAATATAATCGAACTTTTGAAAAACATTATTCTCTCTTCAATTCTATTCAATTCAGATCCTTTTATTTTTTCACGTTTACTAGCGCAAAGGTTGGAACACAAATACTCCGTATGAGTTTTCCATCATTAAAAATATAAAAATTTGATATTTTTATTGTACTAACTAAGAAATGACATACGAGTACTTCGTATTAAACAAGCTCTACATAAAATTTACAAAAGTTCGCCTCAATGCATATTGATATTAAAGGGAAGAAGTGTTAAATATTCAATTCTTATACTATTAATCATATAAAACGATTTTAATTACCTAATTATATACTCTGTACTGTATAAAAATTACTTTCCTTCATATCTCTGTATTTTTTCGCTTCCGATTTATATATATTTGGAATCAACCAATCCCACCAATAATAAACACCGTACGCAAAGGATATATGGAAATCCTAATCAGTATGACACGAAGGTCGCAAGTTGGAGATTCTTGATTCTTAGACGATTGAGCAACACAATTAGCACAAGTTATACTAATATACTATCCTCTATTTCACAAGCATAAATTATATTCTTGTGTTGTAATTAATTAATTAATTAATTTCAGGTGGTTTGTTTGGTTAATTTCACAAGCAATTAAACATAGTTGGTCTAGTGATCTAATCATAAAGCACCGAGTTATGCTATGCTATAGTAGCCTATTTCCTGATGATTTTTCTCCAAAGTAATTAAGTAATGTAATGTGTGAATGACTATGGTACTCGTAGTTGATTTGCTACATTTACGTAATTTTAGCACGTAACTACCACATACTCAACAACCCACCAAACTAAATGATGATACAACGTATGTTCTAACCTTTGAATTTAGAAAGGATGAATTCAACTAATTAATTAAACTAGCTAATTAATTAATGTCACAATCGTACAAGATTTAATTTGTCTTATTAAATTTTTACTTTTTGTAGACTTTTTTACGTAGGCTTGTAGTAAAGAGCGAATGTTTAATTTTAACAACGTTAGGATCCAACAATCTTGTGAAGGACGCGAATTTATATTATGTGTGGACCTTCTTTAGCTATTTCATGTCAAATGTTATTTTGTTGTGATTATTTAAGTTGGAAGGATCGTGAAACATTGTCAAATACTCGGTATTATTATTGTGTCATTTTGGCGGTCATGTTATATATGGAGTACTCCGTATTATTATTGTATATAGAGCCAATAGTCCAGGTAATAGATCCATTTTAGGCACAATCTATTTGATGATAATATCGCACTCAAACATGCTGGTTTTGGTTAGTATCATTAGTCAAAATTTAATTAACAAGATGCCATATTCGTGCCTCGTCATCATGCCAAGACGCCGCCCATTGGGCCAATATGGCGATATACTACCTAGCTCATCCTACAACCCACCATGTTTATTCAATTCAGTTCAAGCTCTTAACACTACAATGCAACCACCCACCCTTCAAATTCATCCTTTGTACGAAGTACCTAACAAAATAACCTTCTTACATGCATATTCCAAGTTTCATAATTCTTTGATTTCTTATAAAAGGTTGAGAATTTCTTTCTCACTGATTTGATAGTCACGAATTTGTACCAAATAATATAACCGATATAATCTTTTCATTTCCACGATTTCAACTATTATCATGGATAACTTAACTATCATATCTCATATGTCAAACACTCAACATACATTGACCACCAAATCAAAATAAACTTCTAACTGACCAGATACGTTTACCTTTGAATATTTTTGACCATACACATTTACCTCTAAATATTTTTTTATATTATTAATTGTGATCTCATCTCAATGAATTAATACCCACATTGATTTTTTTTTTTTTACCCAAAAAAAAAATAAATTAAAAATTCAATCTCCATTTTTTAAAAAATAAAATAAAGTTGGGTCCATATTCCAAACCCAAACATCTTAAGCCCAAACTATAAACCATTACAAAAAAAAACCCAACAAAAAAAAACCCACGGCGAAATTCTAAAACCCTAAACCTCACCCATCATCCTCTCTATAATTTCTACAAGCCTCCACTTCACCCCCATAAAACCCCCAACTTTATTCTTCAAACAAACCCTAAACCCTAATTTCACCTCTCAAACCCTAAAAAAAAAACCCTAACAATGGCGGACATCGACATTTCTCGCTCAAGCAAGAAGAAGAAGAGCAAATCTAAGTCGTCCGCCGCCGAAGATGATCAACCAACCACCGAAATCGCCGCCGTCGACACCAACACCGTCGATTTCTTAATCAAACCACAGCAGATTACTCCGTCAATTGATACCTCAAATTGGCCGATTCTTCTGAAGAATTACGATCGTTTGAACATTCGTACAGGTCACTACACTCCACTACCTTGTGGATTTTCACCATTGAAGCGTCCACTTGCTGAATACATAAGGTACGGTGTTCTTAACCTCGATAAACCTGCAAATCCATCTTCTCATGAGGTTGTTGCTTGGATTAAGCGTATTTTACGTGTCGAGAAAACGGGTCATAGTGGTACACTTGACCCGAAAGTGACGGGTAATTTGATTGTTTGTATCGAACGTGCTACGCGTTTAGTGAAGTCTCAACAAGGTGCTGGAAAAGAGTATGTTTGTGTTGCTAGATTGCATTCTGCTGTTCCTGATGTTGCTAAGGTTGCTAGAGCTTTGGAGACTTTAACTGGTGCTGTTTTTCAGAGACCTCCTTTGATTTCCGCTGTTAAGCGACAGCTTAGGATTCGTACCATTTACGAGAGTAAGTTGTTGGAATACGATGTCGACAGACATTTGGTTGTTTTTTGGATTAGTTGTGAGGCGGGTACTTATGTCAGGACTTTGTGTGTTCATTTGGGTTTGTTGTTGGGTGTCGGGGGTCATATGCAGGAGCTTCGTAGGGTGCGGAGTGGTATTAATGGTGAGAAGGATAACATGGTTACGATGCACGATGTTATGGATGCACAGTGGATGTATGATAATTATCGTGATGAGAGTTACTTGAGGCGTGTTATTATGCCTTTGGAGGTGCTTTTGAAGAGTTATAAGAGGCTTGTTGTGAAGGATTCTGCTGTCAATGCGATTTGTTATGGTGCGAAGTTGATGATTCCGGGGTTGTTGAGGTTTGAGAATGAGATTGAGGTTGGTGAGGAGGTTGTTCTTATGACGACTAAAGGGGAGGCGATTGCGTTGGGGATTGCTGAAATGACGACTGCTGTTATGGCGACCTGTGATCATGGTGTTGTGGCGAAGATTAAGAGGGTTATTATGGATAGGGATATGTACCCTAGGAAGTGGGGGCTTGGACCGAAGGCGTCTATGAAGAAGAAGCTGATTTCCGAAGGGAAGTTGGATAAGCACGGAAAACCAAATGAGAAGACGCCAAGCGAGTGGTTGAGGAATGTGGTTTTGCCGACTGGTGGAGATGCTGTGATTGCAAATATGGCTGCTGCGGTGGATGAGCCTGCAAAGGTTGAGAGTGCAGTTGTTGTCGAGGAGAAGAAACATAAGAGGAAGTTGGAGGAGGTTGAGGTTAGCCCTGCTGCCGACGGTGCCAAGAAGGTTAAGAAGGTTGTCGAGACTGAAGTCGTGGAGACAGTCAAGGAAGCTGAGGTTGGAAGCGGGAAGAAAGACAAGAAAAAGAAGAAGAAGAAAGACGGTGAGGAGGATGCTGAAGCTGCTACCCCTGAAGTAGAGAAGTCTTCTTCCAAAAAGGAGAAGAAGAAGAAGGATAAGGAAAAGGAAAAGGCTGAGGTTTTAGATGAGGAGAAGTCCGAGAAGAAGAAAAAGAAGAAGAGCAAGGATGGTGAGAATGGTGATGCCTCTGCAGAAGAAAGTAGAAGCGAGAAGAAGAAAGAGAAGAAGGAGAAAAAGAAAAAGAAGGATAAAGACGGTGATCAAGAATGAAGGTAGACTATCGTATTCGTATGACATACTATGTCAATCGATTTAGTTAAAATTAGAAATGTATGTTCTTAAACATTAGCTTTCACATGCTGGTTTTCGGAGTTTTTCATGTCTATGTACTTTTTGCGTTTATGTATTCTAGCAAAACAATGGTCGTTTGCTGTTTTAGTTATGTTGTTGTTTAGTAAGTTTTTCGAAGCAGTTTTCACCTGTCTGCTATGCTATCTTCCTTTTGCAAAGGCCTTTGATAATCTGTTGATGCTCTGTTTTTATCGTTTGTGATAGCTATGATAGCTTACTTTTCTGTCAACAAATTACTCGATCATATAGAATCGTATACTACTACTGAATGGTTCGAGAAAGCATCATATAAGTTTGCTCTGTTTTCTTATCAATAGTATGAGAGTAACAAACTAGTACAACTTTCTTCGATCGACTGTATTATTTTATGTAACATAATTATGAATCTAGTCTCTACGAATTGTATAACTATCAATGAAGTGCTCTACTCTTTCCAGGGTTATCCAAACATTCTGGCAAGGTAGGGTTGTACCTCGTTTTATCGAGACAATACGAGTATGTAAGATACTGTTTCCTAAACGCTAAATATTTTTCCAATAGGTCTGGCGTCATTTCTCCGTTACCAGGAACATCACCCGACCCACCACACAAAGATACGTTTTTGTTAGGATCGATCCAACACCCCTTAAAAGTAAAGTTCGAGTACTCGGCCACAAATGGTTCGTATGTAAAGTTGGACTTAGCCTTGCCTCCGTGAGTAGCCCAATCCGACCCGTCCCAGATTGTACCGTATAACACCATGGGTTTTGACGGGTAATCACCGCCTTGCACCTTTTTGACCACTCTTATCGGAAAATCATCTATATAGTAAAAGAGTTTGTCCTCCGTCCAATATATGGAATATTTGTGTGCCTCGTTGCTTGTATCGAACGTTAAGTTGTACCTCTCTTCCCTACCTAATGTAATACTACCATTACCGTAAAAATTTGTCTGAAGGATCCATCCTTCACCCTCGGTGTGACCCAAGATCTCGAAATCAATCTCGTCGTGTCGGTCTTTACCATTTGATAAATAGAATGTGACGACAATTCCGCCGGTATAACTCTGTGAAGGTAGCTTAATATAAGCACTGAATAACCCGGCTGAGTAATTGGTTTGGGACATGAATACGGATGCTCCGGTGTTGTTTTTCAGAGATATGTCGACGACATTTCCGTCATCTGAGACAGAGACATTGCCACACACCGGTTTTAAAACATCATAAAACTTCACTGTTGTTGAGTCGTCATTGCTAGAGAAACTATAAGATGAGGTGATCAGAGAGCAAATAATAATTAAGGTTAACTTCAAGGACATGGTCAACATTGTCTTTTGTAAAGCCTGAAATACAAGGTAAATGAAAATATTACTAGGATTAGACGATCAATCAACATTTTAATCAATAAACTTTTTGATAAAAGGTTAGGAAGCGAAAGAAACACGATACAAAATTTACTCACAAACCGAATTAAGAATAAATTCAAAAAGACAACAAATTTCTCAACAACATTGTAGAAAAATAAATCGTACCTTGTCGACTAATTAAAATCGTTGTAGAATTCCATAAATTATTAGGGTATAGTATAATGTTTCACGTAAATTTTGTACTCCCTCTGTCCCGATCATTTGTTTACATTTTCCATTTATGGGTGTACGAGTCATTTGTTTACACTTTCCATAAATGTCTATGGTGACCCACTTGTGGAGGTGGACCCAACTTCTTTAACCAATCACATTGTTTTATTTTACCCACTTTGTACTTATCTTATTATTTTTATAGTTTTTTTATTTACCTCTCTCCTCACATCGATAAATGTGTATAAAGTAAATGTAAACAAATCACCGAAACGGAGGGAGTATGATTTTAAATTTCAATAACAAGGTACGAATTATAGAGAAACATACAAATCAAGTTAAAACCCTATAATAAAAAGTACTCGGTTACACAAATTAGTATATAATTTTTGACTACTAATCATGCATTATTGTAACTAACTCTTGAGAGTTGAGAGTGGTTTGGTGCGGCAAATAAATCGTGTACTTAAAGAGTCTTACAACATTTAGTCGCTAAGTTCATCATTGATACGAATTAAATTAATACATAATAATGTAAGACGTGTAACTAATTTAATCTACTCATTATTATTAAGGTTGCTCTTAGAAGCTAAGAATCACATTTTTATTCGAGAACATACAAAATACGTCGTATATGATAGGAGATATTATGGTATATTGTACTCCATTATGGAGTATATCGATTTGATATGCATAATAATGATAATATTATTCCACAACTTATTGTACTATTGTGATCATGCATATTGATATTCGGTATAATGTAATTTATCATAATATCTTCTAACAGTACATGTATAAAATAATATTATTATTAGTAAAAAAAACGCAAGTAATTGAGAGGGAATATTAGTATGAACTATGAATAAATTAAACATGCAAGAAATTATGACTCAATAAAAACCTAGACTGTTCAATTCTCGTAAATTGGTACCTTAGAAGTATGATGAGCAACGAAGGACGCTAACATAAATCAATAAGATTTTCTAAATCAATGTGTATAAATACCGCGAAAGTAGTATATATAGAGAAGCAAAGATATATTGGTGGGTTATTAAATCTAAAAAAATTTGATTAATATTTTTTTTTTGGTTAGTTTTACTATTTTTAACTTTTCTTTCCATACTTCTAATAGATAATTTCAATATTTTCTTCTGTTTTGTAAAGATATTTTTGACACATACATATTTTACCTACTCGCACTTACCTTTTAAATACGAGTATTATTTTGACCTCTATTATTTACATATTATTCCTTAGTTGTCGTGTCAAAACCAACTGGAAAAAATAATAATAAAAAACAGATTAAATTATAACAATATTATTATTTTTGCTAGATGACTACAATCTAGAAATAACTTTATTTAAACTTTGTAATTATAGAATAAAGGTTAAATAAACGTTTTAAAGGGAAACTTATTAAAATACAATGGGTAGAAAGTAATGATTCTATGTGTTCAAACAAATGTAAAAGGTTAAATTCATTACTCCGTATAATACGCAATAAATTTGCTAAACATGCACTTCCTACACTATGTAATAATCATCCCGATCATGTAATAATGAATGAGGCCTTCTCAATTATATAAAATGACTTGCTAAAAATATTGTTTTGTATAAGGCTGCGAAAGTTAGAATAATTCGCCCGTTTACTTAATGAACTCTTTATACACGAACAATATGAACACATTCGTCATACTCGTATATTTTAGACCAATACTATTTACAGAGTAACGTGTTTTTGCAACTTTGTTTTGCTATGTTGAAATACGTGAGATAATACTATTTTCTTAGTAATATCAGGTGTGTATAAGTACACACTCTCTTCATTCAAGAAAATATATGCAATCAACCTAGGCATCCTCCATCGAACAATAGCCGAAGATAGAAAATAAACAAAATCAACCGAGTTATCGTAATTAGTATCGGAAATTCTAGGCATTATTATTTCTGTTCATCCGAAAATTTTGGTGTTCACATAATAGTGTGGGAAATACGTCCACATTTTATGAACATGCATGTTATGGACTGGCAATCATATGATATGATAATGATAATGGGTTTGCCAACTAATATGGATTTGCCCACTAATATGATATGATATGATGCCTATTTATTTACAAATTTATGTAAATTCCTATTTTCGTTATATGAAAACAAAATTTGATCCGCAAAAATCAATAAATAGACGGAACGTTGATCTCGCCTAAGGGTATCATATGATAATTTGTTTTTTTATTTTTGCAGAAAGAAGCAAAGCCCATTACAACGGGAAAAAGGGATTCGAACTCGAGGCACTCCACTCTCGCATGCATCCGTCCCGACCAAATTTGTAACATCTTCGGTTCATATGATAATTTGGTAGGGAGTATCTGTAGACAAAAAAAATAAAAAATTCAATTTTATACTTTAAAAGCCAAAATTTGATGATGAACAAACGGCAAAAAAAAAAAAAAAATATTTGAAAAACATGTATATAGTCGCAAATTATCATACTCTAATTACTCCCTAGAGTTTATACGAGTAAATGTTAATAAAAACAAAATACTCCAGACACAAGAGCAAAGGGTAGAGTCAAATTATGACTAGGAGGTGATTTTTTTAGATGACAAATTATCACCTCAATCGCATAATCCTTGACAAAAATGCCAAAAATATTACGGAGTAATAAAACAATAACGATTTATATCATGTTTTACTGGGGGTGGGGATGTCTTGTGTACATTTACATATTTCCTTTGAATTAATCATTTATTTAAATTTCTATTTGAATGATGGAGTAACGGTTATTTGAAGAAGTGTTGGTCTCCCTTAAAACGGGTTACCCGTTTTCAGGGCCGGCCCATAAATTTTGGAGGCCCTGTTCTGATTTGTAAAGTGGGGGCCCAAATTATTTGGCCGAAAAATTATATAGAATTGTTTGTATATGTTCGATTTAAAAAAGTATAAAAAACAACACTAAGAGGATTTGAACCTTGGTGGCTTGTATGAAAGTTACAATTCTTACCAACTATACCACCACATTTTGTTGCTATATTTAGCTACAGTTTAGTTTTTAACCCTTTAACATATTATCAGTTTTGACAAATTGGAGCCCTTATTTTTTGGGGGCCCTGTTCTGAGAACCTAATAGCACGCCCAATGGGCCGGCCCTGCCCGTTTCTTGGGAGAAACGGGTCAAATATGGGGGAAAAAGACAAAGAACTAGTGTTGTCTTTAGTGGGGTATTTGACCCGTTTCTTGGTTTAAGACGGGTTACCCGTCTTAAACAAGAATTTGTGTTTGAAGAAGGAAATCAAAAAGTTAAAAACGAATGATTAAATCAGATGAAGTATGATATGGATGACGAAAGTTTAAAACTTTAATGATAAAAATTTAGTGGATAGTCCATTTAAGAATTAATTAAATTAAATAAAGTATTTAATTTGTAAAATGGATGGTAAGATAAAGGAGAATAGTAGAATATATGAGAAGAATGTAGAGAAAGCTAAAATAATCGAGGGACCTGCAAAATCAAAGAAACATCGTTTGCATGAATTTTGTTAGTAGAAATGGCCAGAATGTCCCAGACACCTCCCTCAAAACCCTATATAAACATGATCATTTCACTTCAGAGAACATCAAACAGAAAATAAAAAACCAAAAAAAAAAAAAAACAATATCAATACTCACAATTTTGATTAGCATTCATCAATCTTTCAAACATGTCTCTCATTCCAAGCTTCTTCGGTGGCCGAAAAACCAACGTTTTCGACCCGTTTTCCCTCGACACATGGGACCCATTTGAGGGTATTCTCACCTCGGCCCTGACCAATGTACCCTCTGCACGAGACACGACCCAGTTTGCGACTACACGGGTCGACTGGAAGGAGACTCCAGAAGCTCACATTTTCAAGGTGGATCTTCCTGGGTTGAAAAAGGAAGAGGTTAAGGTCGAGGTCGAGGAAGGCAGGATTCTGCAGATTAGTGGCGAAAGGAGCAAAGAACAAGAGGAGAAGAATGATAAATGGCACCGTATTGAGAGGAGTTCTGGCAAGTTCCTGCGTCGGTTTAGGCTTCCAGAGAACACCAAGATGGAGGAGGTGAAGGCGGGAATGGAGAACGGTGTGCTTACTGTCACTGTTCCGAAAGTTGAGCAGAAGAAACCTGAGGTCAAGACTATTGATATCAATGCTGCTTGAAATGTGTCGTTATACAGTCTGATGTTATGATTGTCTGGTTTTCCGCAATGTCGTGGATTCAATAAATAACGTTCGCTTGAAGTCTATAATGTAATCAGGTTGTGTGTGTGTGAAAGAACTCACCTTTAAGGTGGCTCTTTGTTATGTGTAATTGTTTTCAGTGTGCAATGAAATATTGAGTCTTGTTTTGCATTTACTAAAATCTAACCTTTCACTTCTTTATCGCTTTATTTTGCTTCGATAATAACATTTGGTCATCTGCTGCAAGAAAAGAGGCTACATGAACCTGCGACAAGAAAGTAAAACTCGCATACATTACGATCTGCCCTCTAGAAACAAGTTTAGAATGAAAGCGAAACCACAAAGTTACTTACCTCGACAGCTTGGTTGATCACCCATTGATCTTGTGAGAAACTTGAATTTTTAAATG
This sequence comes from Dianthus caryophyllus, assembly GCA_023091065.1. Classification (NCBI taxonomy): domain Eukaryota; kingdom Viridiplantae; phylum Streptophyta; class Magnoliopsida; order Caryophyllales; family Caryophyllaceae; genus Dianthus; species Dianthus caryophyllus. Next base: position 340,054 of record CM041516.1, on the reverse strand, counting down.
CACCTGAAATCAACTGTACTGTAAAAATGTTTTCTACTACTTGTACCATTCTTCATCAACTTTCATTAGGCAATGACACTCTCATTAACAGCCTCGAGAACTAACCAGAGAGCGGCTTCATGAGGCATTTACAGATAATGTGACAGTCCTCCGAAAGTGGTTCCCAAGAGTCGTCTATAGTCTACACGTCTTCAAGAAATCTTTCAGGTTGGATACAAAGAGTAGTCTATAGTCTACACGTCTTCAAGAAATCTTTCAGGTTGGATACAACTCCTTTATCATACGGATTTCTGAACCGCAGTTCGTTTGGGGATTGGCCTGATTGTGAAAGATATATCAGTCTTCTTTTGAATTTTGACAAGGATAAATAAATCATGTTTCTTACGTGAAGAATCCATAAGCGGAGTACGAAAACGAGAATAATACGAGGGCTCAGTTACTTTACTTGGTTGAATAACGACATGAAACTCCGGGTATCTCCTCCAATTTATCTGCGGAGGCACAAAAACGCAATGTAAATTTTGGCTACCCCCCGGAAGGACAATTATACTAACATGCTTAGGTTCTGTAAATTATTGGACTCACAGCTCGAGTTACTCACCCACTCATCAGTTCTTATATTGAAGCACACACAATAGATGTGCCATATGAAAAATGCCACCTACACAATCATCAAAATCGTTTATCCATAGTTCCGTATAGTTGATGAAAGATTTGATCTGTAGCAACCGTAGGTCAACTAACGAGTACACAGACCACGAACCTGCCAAAGCACTTGGATGAAGGCGAAGATCATTGTGCTTACGGCTAAGCTTTGAGCAATCTGATTGATACGAAAGATATAAACAGACGTAGTATAGGTCAAAACGACAGAAGAGTAACACACAACTTAGCTTCAAAATGCGTGTTTACAACAACAAGTAGCGAAACTGAACCAGAAGGAAGAAGTGTACCAAACTACCACTTCCTTTGAGAATCTTATGTTTTCCCGTCCCTGAAATTGATCAGGCCAGGCAAAGTCAGTTAGGAAAATGTCTTCCATATTCAGGGAGGAAAAGTGGAAAACATGATATAATACTCGGTATATAATTCAAGCAGGAACACGAAGCTTACACCAATAAGCAGTTAGTGCATATAAAGCCTCTGTCACTATAAATCCAGCCAAAAGCGCCATGAATAGGGCATGATTATTTTGTCCTACATGGACGGAAATGAGGACTACTGAATTATTGAATTCAAGCATACAAACAAATGATCGACTTTTGTAAAACATACTCCACGGTCAAAAATCTGAAGCATAGATTTCAAGTGGCACTACGACTTTCAGCTGGCATTGTAGCTCTTACCTATGCAATTCCCGAAAGCAGGGCAATGGTGATCAAATCCCAAAATATGTGCTTCGCAACTCTTACAATATTTTACTCGCCGTGATGACAATGAAGCCTACAACATGGGAAGGTGCAAAAGATTATACTTTGTACTTAAAAATTAGTAGAAATATGAGCGAAATTGAAGAAAATTCATCCAAGTTAACCAGTTAAATTCAAAACTTTTAGAAAAGGAAACAATAAAAGACACCAATACGAAAAATACCACTTCTGTTGAGTTTTGCAAGCATCTGCCTGTTTCCGATGATTCAATTTCCTGCAAACATTTCACATCCAACTAATAAAGCCAAGTACTTCCCTAAACATCAGACAACAATCGTAAGTTCTCTATATACACAACCTCAGCATGACCGCTATCTTCTGAAACTGGAGCCTTCAGAGAAGTAGAAGGGTCGCGACGAACAAAACCAGGATCACTCACCAACATTCTGTTGCCAAACAAACACTTGAATAATTATAGAAAGATTACGCCAATGAAAGCATGAACATCAAAAACATAAAAAGTAGGAGTTGTGCCTCAACCTGTAAAATCCGACGAGAAGGCAAGCTAGCAACGAGTTGAACAGAATGTCTATCGGTGGTGAAACAGCTGCGAATCAAATGAATTAGGTTAAATTTCACATGAATCCGAGTTAATTTTAGTCTTGTCACACCGAAATATATGCACTCGATTCAACTTTACGCGATTTGGCTTCATTGCAACATTTATACAATCAATCACAGTCAACATCAAAATATAAATTTGATCATTGATGTACAAATTGAAGAAAAGACATGAATATGAATTAACATCACGTAAAGTTACGACAATTTAGTGACATAAGAATGCAGCAATTCCAGCGAACAAACAAATTTTCGATTGAATTATTCATCAATATAAAGCAAAGTCAAACATTATCACTTCAAACTATCGAAAAATCAAGAATTTTTTACCTTGTCGAATTACGATCACATAAACCGACCAAATAAAAACCACGTGAAACAAAACGAACGCCGGAGCCGAAGCACGAACGCCGAGAAATCGTCTCACAAATTGTCCGAAGATGGTAGCAATCATGAGCACTACACCTGAAAATTAATCAATTAATTTATACACAGAAGAATAATTTTCCCTAATTTTTCAGAAATTGAAGAAAAGAAGAGAAAAGAGTAAGTAGGAAAAACCTGAGAGAATAAGCTGAAAGAAGAGAGAGAAATTTCCGAAGAAATTAGGGATTAATAGCAGAGAAAGTTGAGTGAAGATGCCGAAAATGGAGGAGATTATACACCGGAGTAGAAATTCCGGCGAGTTTTTCCGGCGGTTATTGTCGTCGTCGTTTAACCCTAACATTTTTTTTTACCGTTACAGTCAACGGTTTATTTACTACGAAATGATGTTTCTCAGTAGAAGTCAATGTATTTAAAGGTTGTTGTGATTAATGAGTCGGTTATAAAAGCCCATTGGGCCGTCAATTTATAAACGTAAGCCCACATGTATTGGGCTACACTTGTTCAGTAGGACGTGTTATTTGAAAATAAATTGTTGCATGAAATCGTCTTATTATTATGGATTAATATTTTAAAATATCCTCTCTTTAATTTTCAAAAAAATTCTAAAATACATATTTTAATTCAAAATTAGCATTATAAAGTGTTAAAATTACTATAATACCCTTACAAAAAATTACTACTCCGCTATAGGCTTGTAGTTATACTCTCGATAGTCAATATTTAATTGAAGGATTTTAAATCTTTGTTTTAATTAAACTATAATATTTATAGCGAGATGGTGGAAATAGACGGTAACAGTAGTTCGTGACAATAGTAGCCGAACAATTTAATTTCCTAACTTATTGTTCCACCTTCGTTTTATTGAGGGTCCGTCCTATACAATATAACAGTCCTATAAAAGAATCACCCAAGCATGGTTGATGGTGAGGTTGGACTTGGGCTAGATTGGGTTATAGGCCAAGCATGGTTGGCTAAACGGCTAAACCCACAAGTTGGATGGGCCGGACTTTTGGAGTTGGATCCTGAACAGGCCCATGTCTGAAACAAGTTGGGTTAAGTTTGGTGAAGAATACTCCGTAAGCATTAAACAAAGATGGAGTAGTAATGATTTTAAAGGTTTAAAGTGACTATTTTAACGTTAAAAGTGGTAGAGTTAAAGTAATTATTTTAATCATTCAAATAGTTGCATTTTAATCGTAAGAACTTCATCGTACACATGAAACGGTTTTATGCAAGATTTACTCATATACATCTTGCTAATCATTACGAAGTAATATTTAATTACACTCGAAATACACAAATACTGTAACTATTAAACCTGAAACGGGTCCACGTTCATGATTGATAATTTGATACTACAAAACTCATTATTAAGGTGTTATTCACAATTTCGTACTCGTATTACTCCCTCTGTCTCAGTCATTCGTTTATACTTCTCTCAAATCTCCCTCACATGAAAGTCAAACGGTAAACAATTCACTGGAACGGAAGGAGTATTATCATTACGACGATGATGATGAGTGATACAAAGTAGAGTAGTCCGTAATAAATGAAAATGTGGCGAAGAAGCACGAGGTGGTACTGGTGAGTGATGTAGGAAAGGGGTGAAATTAAAGAAAGAAAACAAAGCTGCAAAATGCAAAACTTTCCAACTATATTTAGGTAAAGAGTAGCAAGCTACAGTGTGAGAAGAAATGCTTTTTTTTATTTATTTTTTTGCATCAAAATTAGTAAAAGAAAGAATATATGTTGGCTACATTTGTCAGGGAATTAGATTCCCTCGCCACCATTATTTTGTTGCTACTTCCACTACTTTTCATTTCTTCCATTAATCTATTTTTACTCTTATACTTCATCTGTCTCTGTCATTTGTTTACAATTTGATTTTTTTTTTTTCTCTTACAAAAAAGTCAAACTGTAAATAATTCACTGAAACGGAGGTAGTATATATATGCACGTTATATTTTGAAAAAGATCAACAACTTAACATAACACCTACCTGCTTTCAAATTTATTACCACTCTTACTCACAATGTTTATCTTACTTACTTTATACGTTATCTTTGATTGTGCCGTTTATAATTTATTACCTAAGAATTTCATGTTTATCTTACAGAGATGCATGAGCCTATAGAACAAATCATATTCAAGTAAGGTCGTTATTTGGAATACTATATATCTCAAGTTTACTACGGAGTACTTCGTATGTACTATTTACGTAATACCATGTACTCCGTATAATTAACCTAGTCTGTATGTTTTTTCAAAATAATAATGTCATAGATAGGGATTATAATGTAATATTCGTAACCCTAGATTATATACTAGTAAATCTAGTATGAGCAGCTTCATTCGTTTGGTGATATATCCACGGCTAAGTAAAGTGAAAAGCATTTCACTTTAGTGAATAATATTGAACATTCACTCATTATATATATGAATGTACGTACGACGTATGATCCATAAACCCTAGTATATCTTGTGATGGTTAGCCCCATGATTTTGCCGACCGTTGGCATCTTTTGATTTAGATTGATGCGACTTCCATTTATCTCTATTTAACACTAATTTTGCATAATCTTTTACTTTCCTACCTTGAAATTTAATTAAATCAAAAGTTTTCTAAAGAAGGAAGCGGTAACTGTTGAGTCACTAAAGAATATTAGTAGTTCTCTTGTAAGACCGTATCACACTGACCTAGTACAGAGTATTAGTTTTATTCTTTTCTTTTTTTTTAAAAAAAAAAAAAAAAAAAAAAAAAAAACACTCCCTAATAAATAGTTTAGTTATTAACATTTTTGTGAGCAATCTCACAACAACGTGAAGTACTTAAATTAAGGTACTATTGTTTTCTTTCTACAACTATGCTTATATGTGAGATTGTGAGTATAAATCTCACGTTTAATTAATATTCTATTTTTCCAGGGAGAGTGAGTTTATATCTTATCACAAGCTATCGATACGAAAATATACTCCTTCAATTCAACTTCACTTAACTTATCAACTAGACAACTATTATGTTCTGATCCAAATGTTGATACGTATTCTATAATGTTAATATCTTTAGTTATACATTACTAAAATTATTTAAATTTGATATTAATTAATATTGTATTTATATGCCGAATTAAACAAGATTACTCATGATTATGTTGTTGCTAATATATTCATATTTCACACAATTCCATATAAATTCTCGCTCTAACTTTGTCAATAGTGTTAGTTAGTACAACGTGCGTGAATGAAGTTAAATAGAGGGAGTCATAGATACTATCTTATAAATCTTTTAAAAGCATATAATGATGTAATACCGTATCTCATTAATCCGTACATGCATAATTTCTTCACTCGTAACCATAAAATCTACGGAGTACTAAAATTTGGAGGGACAACTACAGGGCGTAGGTTATTGAGCAAATTTTGCGGGAAAGACCCCTTTCACTAACAAAATAAAAGACGAGGTTTCTAATACGTAAAATGTCACATTTCAAATATTCATTAATGGCCACTATTAATCTAAACATGGTTACGTTTTATGCATTCGGATTTAGAAGATCAATCATTCTTTTTTAGTGAACGACAATCTTTTTAAGTCTTTTTCTATCTAGGACCTCTAGGTCTGAGTTTTAGTTTTGAGATCCTTCAACATATATACTTATTAGTTATTATGTAGTGAGCGAGCTTTGTATTATCAAATGTATCTCCGCAATAAATGAAAACCTAATTAGGGTTCCCTCAAAAGAAAGAAAAAAACAAAAGATTTGAGATAAAAGAAATAAGAGGCTCATGTAAGATAGTGTTGGCTTATTGAGTAGTTTCAATCGGTGATGCCCTAGATGATCAGATAATGACACTTTGTTTGTCCTTCAATTCGATAATGAGTTACGTAGTGGCTTGGCAGAAGATCATCAGATGATTAACACTTCTTACGTACATTACAAAATTAAACAAGTCCACTTCTTAACGTTTCTTCAATTATTTTAGCTGCCTTTATCATTATCGTCATCATCATCATCATCATTCATCAATGGTGCTATGTAAAGAAGTAATAACCAGCCACACAAAAATAAAATAAAATAAATAATTCATTTATTTTAGTGAATTGTTTACAGTTTGATTTTTTTATGAGGGGATTTGAGAGAAGTGTAAACAAATGACTGAGACAGAGAGAGCAATGTTGTTAAGTGATTAATTACCTGTGGTTCTTTATAATTTGAAAGAATGACGTCGGGAATTTTAATCTTTATTTTAGGAATTTCTTTACCTAGCCCAAAAGTAAGTACTCCCTTTGTCTCAATCATTTATTTACAGTTTGATTTTTTCCCTCTCACAAAAAAGTCAAACTGTAAACAATTCACTCATGAAACGGAGGGAGTAGAATTTTTTCAATCAATTTAGCTTCACCATACGAATTAATCAATTTTCGTCCTTTTAAAATTCTTAGAAAATGTAATTCCTATCTGCTATCAGGTGACCAAACAAGACCTAAGTCATAAAAATTTCTAAAGACGACAAAATTATGTCATTTATAATAACACTTCATGTTTTATCACATTTGATGAAGAAATTAGGTTAAATTATGAGTACAAATTATCGGTCGTGTGGCTGGAACGTGTTAGCCACATATATCATATTGTCTGCTGAATTTGCGAAGAATATTAATAGTCGTCAGTCAAATTATTGGGGGAATTGAAGGTGATAGCTAAGCTAGGGCAAATGCATGTAAGATGCAGATAATGTGGAAAAATAATTCGTGTATATCTTTGTAATAATTTGAATTAAAAGTTGTAAAGATATAATATCATCTCCGAGTTGCTTCCTTCTTCGCCCTATATTTTCCTTTCTTATTTAACGTCATCATATATGAATATGATATGATGGTGGTCCAACTATTTTAACCCCTTTTTTTTTCTTTTTTTTTTTTCTTTTACTTCTTCATCGTTTTCATTGGTTTAATAAGTTCCCGAGGATGGCAAATTGGCAATCAATGGTGGAGCAATATGTTTTATAGAATTTTTATATGTTGATTTTTTAAGATTTTACTATCAAAATATTACGGACTATATGTACTCCCTCTGTCGTAGTCATTTGTTTACACTTCTCTCAAATCCCCTTCACAACAAAGTCAAACTGGAAACAAATCACTGGAACGGAGGGAGTAGTAAGACATGCAATGCTTTTTATGATAAATTTTTAAAAATGTGTATATGGGCCACCCGAAGTTTAAACTTTAACTCTACTAATCGAGACTACTCACACTGATTTTAGTTCTTTCCGTAAATTTTATTTCATATTAGATTGAAGTCAAATTAGCATGACTCACTTATATATAGGGCTATTAATTACTTATATATATTATATATGGTGACTAGGTGAATATGGAGCTAGAAGAGTAGCATGTATGATCCTATAGTTACATATGGAGTCCTCCGTATATAATAATGAAGTCAACAACTGGTTCTATATATAATTATATACTCGTAGTTCAGATATTATTACTCCGTAATTGGTATATATACCTTAAGCAATAAAATTAATATTGTATGGTGGTGTATATATATGTATGTGTTGGTTAAATTGTACTCGTAAATAACTACTCTATTTCATATATAGTAAATGTAATAGTAGCTCTAAATGTTATTGTTAAAGTGTATAAAATCGATCTTGTGGCTCCAACTACCAGTTTATGCTTTTTGTTGATTTAGTTCATGACAGTTATTAATATGTTTTATTAGTGCATGCGTAACCATAAAAATAATAATGCTTAAAATCATTCGTTTTTGATTCTGTTATTCAATAATTCAATAATTAAATTTATTTCCATAAAAAAAAATTAAAAATTATCTAAAAAGATGGTTGTTTAAACAGCCAACAAAAGCTCATTGCACCATTCAAGTGTCCTTGAAATTCTTTCTTTTCATGAAGTTGGGAAGAAATGTCGTAGAGATTCTTAAAAAGTTGATTAAAAACTTTGGTAATTTTAAGGCTTATTTTTGTTTCTATTCATTATATATATATTCAACAAACTAACTTGAAACTTTTTTACTTTGTAAAAATTCTCCTTCTTTAATTTGAAGCGGCAGTATTCATTCGTTTATTCTTTGCTTTATAAAGCTCTATTGTGTCCAGATTAATGTGGGGTATGTTTGTGGTCTCAAAATGCATGGGACTTTGTATCATTAAACATATTTTTACTTTTACTAAAGTAAATTAATTATGGCATAATTAATTTGTCACTATTATTACTCCGTAGTATTTACTACTACATACACTAACTTCTAACAAGCTAAGTTATAGGCTAATATGTTACTCTATTGTACTACTGAGCTATGCATGCATCGTATATGTATATATGCATGTACTACGTTTGTATTCTGACTAACCAATATAATCAAATTATAACAAGTTCATAACCACATATATTTCTTAGTAAACATCAATTTGACACAAACTCTAGATCAATTTGATTAATTTTATAGCTAAAAGATTGATTCCATTGAAGTGTAATATATAATGAGTTTTATTAGCAAACCATATTACTCCGTATTAATTAGTATTATTGACTGATACCAATCCTTAATATCATCCTCTCACACTAGAAAATTATCTTAAAATAACAAAAAATGATGATGTATGTACCACTAAATACTTTTAACCTCTTTTTTTTTTTTTTTTCTATTGAGGACGTGTTTTCTTTTAGACTTATTTTCAAGTTCATTGAGTATAGTTCAGATAAGTTTCATTCAGTATATTTGTATCATGACTTTACACCATATTAAGTTCCATTAATTCCAATTTAGTTCAATACAATTTAATAAAATTAATTCCAAAAAAACCGACCTAATAATTAAGACATAAAATTACATCATTTCTTTTGAGGTGTCCATGTAAATATTTTTTGATTACGTGGGAAAATCCCACCAAAAAATGGCCAATAATGATGGGGGGACACATCAAGAACACTCATGATGATCATAAGTCATACTCCTATTACATAATCAATCTATGGATCACTTATATTACTTACTTACATGCATGAATGAGATGGCAAAGCAATCTCACTCTTTCTTTGCCCACCATCTCCACCTTTTTCATTTTTTTCTATTCATGCATAAGCTTCAGGGTTAAGTTACTTAGCCCACTACTCCTTATTTTATGAAATTGAAAAAAAAATAAAAATAAAGTTATCATATGAATAATATAAATGATTGACACAAAAACAAATATAGTTATATTCATAAAAAAAGTTTTATAATTTACACATATTATAAGTATGAATGTATGATACTAAAATTTAAATGTGTAATACTAAAATTTTTCTAATAGTATCAAGAAAAATTAACAAAAAATCAATATAAATAATATTTTTCATTCCGATCAATTAATTATTATATGTATTTAAATATTTTCTCACATTATAAAATAATTATATATTCGAGATGGAGTGAACATAAAAAAAATAAAATAAAAACCTTAACAATAGTATTATTCTTATTATGCTGACAGTTTTTTAAAGAAATATTAACAAAAAATCTGTAGTAAGTTTCACGTGAATCGTCTCACACTGTATAACCTCTTACAACAAAATAAAATTACTAAAATAAATAAGGTAACTAACTTTCATGAAAAGTCTCAAAGTAAGTTTATTGTGGGATCGTTTTACTAAAAAAATTGCGTCTCAAATAGTATACAAATTATATTTTTCATTTTAATTATTATTATTATTATATTTAATTTTTTTTTATTTCTTACATTTTAAGAGTAACACAAAGTCTTACGTGACACGGTTTCACGTACAATAATTTCATTGTGAGACTTTTCACATACATAGATAAAATACTCAGTTTTCTTTTTCCTGTTTTTACATTTATACGATGTGAGACAGTTTCACAAGAAACCTGGTCAATTATTCGAGATTGGGCGAGCATTAAAAACAAAAGAGTGGCCTAGGGGAGAACGAAAAGGGCAAAATACGCACACTTTAAAAAAACCCTTATATCATAATCACCTTTTAATTGGTCTCTCTACACTCACTTTCAATCTTTAGCTTTGTTTTTCCATACACAATTCATTCAATTCAATCATCTAATCTTTCTGTAAATCCTCTTATGTTTTTGTGCTTATTATCTCATCTCATCTTCTCTCATTCACTTTGATTCTCCACCATAACTTTTAAAGAACAACCCACCTTTGCTTTGCTTTGCTTCATTTCACTTGTACTACTTACTATATACTCCTTCTACTAAATTACTATATACTATACAACTTCTCTTGCATATCTACCTTTATAAAAAGAAAAGAACCCTAAAAAAAAAACATAAAGGAAGTCTTAAAGGAGTAAATTAAAGAAAGTTATCTCAATAATATACCCCTTATTACTTTTAAACTTGCCTTTAATTTAATCCCCTCATTAACCATGGTTTTCCCTTCACTTCCTCTCTATTTAGATCCTCCTAATTGGCACCAGGTAATTATCCTTTTTTTTTTTTTTTCTTTTTTTTTTTTTTACTTTAATTCATCATCTTAATTCTACTTACTCCCTCCGATTCTCGGATTCTTAACATTTGCTTTTGGCACAATAATTAAGGTGGACCAAAAAAATGGGTGGACAAGTGGGAAAACAAGTGGGGTAATATTTAATTGTGAGATAAAAAACTTTCCAAAAAAGGAAATGTTAAGAAATGGAAAATCACCCCAATAAGGAAAATGTTAAGAATCTGGTGAATCGGAGGGAGTATTTATTAGCTTCTTTCTTAAGCAATATTAAATAATTTACTTTTAAGTATAGATATTAGTTGTTTCGAGTCATTTCACTACAGTTTTCAAAATTCTCGGTGAATAGGAAGTTTGAATTTCATTTCTCAATAATATTCTCGAATTATCTTATATTGATCGATCATGTCTTTCATCTTTGAATATACCGCACCAAAAATGATGCTTATTCTATGTCAAAACATTATTTATATTTGTTTTTTAAATACTATTCACAAACGAGGAAAATTTTTAGAAAAAATGACAGATATATCATATGATATATATTCGCGAGAGATCTTGTTTCATTTAATTGATTTATAAGTATTATGTAATTTAGAAACAAGTTTTTACGGAGTATTTATTATCCATACTTATTTATACTCTATAATAATAATAATAATATAAGTTCTATGCAGTAATTATTTTGAAATTAAGACTTTATTGTTGTTATACGGTTGTTGCAGCAAGGTAATCAACAAATCCAAGGTCACAATAACAATAATCATGAACAAAATCAACACCACCTTGTTCCACCACAACCACCACCCCAACAACCGACTCACCACATGGGTATTGGTGGCAGTCGTGGTGGTGGCCTTCTTGGGGCCCAACAAATCAGGCCCAACTCAATGGCGGAGCACGCCCGTCAGCTGAAAATTCCCCCACCAATGGGACCACTCAAGTGCCCTAGGTGCGAGTCTACAAACACCAAATTTTGTTACTACAACAACTACAACCTCACTCAGCCGCGTCACTTGTGCAAGACTTGTCGGCGGTATTGGACACAAGGCGGGGCCCTTAGAAACGTTCCTGTAGGCGGTGGTTGTCGTAAGAACAAAAGACCGTCTCATAAGCCGTCTGCGCCAAGTGGCGGCCCTCCTTCATCATCTAAATTGTCATCAACATCCGTCGGAGTGAACATAAATTCCCCAATCAACATTCATTCAGGTGGTGCAAATAGTATGTCATTCTTGACATCTAATTTGCAAAATATAGGTCATTTAGTTGGAACAAGTCATATGGGCCACCTCAGTACCTTTACTGGTGGGCCCATACAAACTGCTCCGTTTAATACTAACCTTCAAGACATAATTATGTCTGGAAGGTTAGAAAAGGGTGGGGTAGAAGGCGATAGTACTCATAATATTGGATTTCCGCAACATGTAGTTCATCAATTTCCGAACTTCTTAGGAGGTTTTCAAATTCCGGGCTCATCTTCTGCCGGAGGGTTATACTCGGGTTCATTTCAAAATGTTCGTCACTATGGTAATCAAGGAATTGGGGACGGACGTGATGATAGTAATCATGAACAGCAACAACAACAACGACAACTACAACTACAACTACAACAACAAATGGATGATAATATGGCAAAGATGAACGCGAGTACAAACATGAAGTCAGAGGTGAAGGCGAAGGTTAATAGACAACAACAAGGGCATAATCTAACCAATGAAGTGATACTAAGCGGAAACACTTCATCGGCGGATAACAATGTTACGAATACCGATAATAATATCAATATTAATAGTAATAATCAGTTTTGGGGAGGTAATATGATGAACGAGAATGTAGTTACAAGTCCGTGGACCGGATAATTCGTCGTCTGTGGCAAGAGATCACTTGTGGAATAACTCGGTTTAATTTAAAATGTTAATCGAAGCTCGAAGGGATCTATTAGGGTTTCGGAATGACAGATTTCGACATTAACTAGTTAGAATTCGGGATTATTGGGGAAGAATCGAAGTTCGTTTACAAAGGAAATGATCAATTGATTATGGCGAAGATCGAATTTGATGAAGACGTGATCAAGTTCATCATCATCGACTTAGTACTATGGTAATTAATTAAATTGGTCATGATATTAATACTAGAAATTAGTGATTCATATACTCTTATTTAAGCTCTTTAATTTCATTATTAAATTTTCTTCAATTTATAAATTTTTTAGTTGAATGTACGAATTTGATGTATTTGATCGTGGGGGTGTGTAAGAGTAGATTTAATTTGGCCTTTTTTCGGTTTTTTTTTTCCTTAAAAAGTTCTAATCTGTAAGTTAGTTTCATCGTCGAATATTATATGGATCAAATATATCAAATATGTATGATTATTGTGTGTATAATTTAATTTAGCCTCTTCAAATTTGTTGCAAGATTATCATGATCAGTTTTTATAATTACATATAATTATAATTAGGGTTTTATATAATCAGCTAGTACTGATTATATATGAGCTCTCTAATTAATAAGGAGTAACATAAAATGCATGATTTCATCACTTGCATAGTTGCATGTTTGAGATTTTTGTATTTGAGAACATAAGTTAAATATATTTTTCCACAATTTTACTATGGGTAAAATTTATAATAGAGAAGTGCTCATGAGTTTGATCATTTCAATCATGATAACATTATTCAAAATTAATACGGAGTTAGTTGTATGGAGTATATTGTTCAATAAAATAAATTGTTACTTGTGGTATACAAATATATCTTATTAATCAACACATAAGTAATGTATTCGCTTAACTTTGAATAATAATTCAAACTACGAGTACAAAAAGACATGTTAGTTATTTTATACTCCGTACTCCATTATTCAAGTGAACATCTCAATGTTTAAGAAAAATACCATTGACATAAAAGAACAACGAAAAACAACGTAACGTTTATATGGAGTAATACTCCTTTTCCAGCTGGCAAAAAAAAAAAAAAAAAAAAAAAAAAAAGTTTATATGGAGTAGATGTTTTGTACGAGAGAATGGTAGTTGATGATGCATGTTTCATAGTACTCCGTACAATTTTGTTATTTTGTTGTTGTGTTATGAGTGTGAAAGCCGAGGTAAAATAGTACTGTAAAACTGTAAGGTTACAATCAGATGACAAAAAAAACACACAAATCCCACTCAAATCCATGCAAACCCTTTCTCTCATTTTAACATTGATCTCTTTTCTCGAGCTTTGTTCCATAGAAACTACTCTATGTATCGTCTACTACTCTACGTATCGTCTACTACGGGTAACACAAGGCCATTGTAAGGGGGAGAGAGGATTCGAACCTGAAACTAATCGCTCAAGGTACCTCCATCTTAAACACTAGGTCATGACATTTTCGGTCTTCAAGAAATTATATAGTGACATTAATCAAGATTCATAGGAAAAACAAATCACAAATTAAAGAATGATTGTTCTTTCATTTCAATGATTGTTCTAAGGTAATTAGCTTAATTATACTCCGTATATAAAGATATTAAATATTTAAATGCATATATTATCCATATAAATGTTACGGAGTATTAATTAAAATACTTTTGAAATACAAATTTAGAAATTTTGTTAATACTCACATTCAAATAAGATAGTGTATTGGTGTAAGTTGGAACATTTTAAAACGTTTCATATTACAAAAATATAATGATATTACTTGATCGAAAGGAATAATTAATGAGGTCTCCACAATCATGATTCATGAATGGTGCTATACCAATTTTTCATTTGATGACATGTACAACTCCCTCATATTCATCCATTAGTTCGCATTACTTTTGATGCGATTTTTAAGAAACTTGAACATCGGTCTAAATGTAAAGCATAAATCAAGATAAAATGGTCATTTGAAGGCAAAAGCTTTTACCATAAAAAGAAACGCAAATAAATGAATAAATATTCCGAAAATAGAAATTGCAAACAAATGGTTGGATATGAGAGAGTAACATTTCAAAAAAAAAAAAAAAACAAAAAAACCATAAATTTTGTGTAGAGTACTAGAGTGTAGTCTAAAAGGGAAGAGGAGAGGAGAGGAATCTTTGATTTTGCTTTGGTAATTGCTTTTAGCTAGGACAGGACCAACACAATTCTCCCTATCTGCTATTTTGGTCCATCGTTTTTCCGTCTTTGTCATTTGTCAATGACACCGTCTTTAAAATTAAACAAACAATTCTAAAAATATACTCCGTACTTCGTATATAATCAACAGATTTATAACTTTCGCAATTAATTTTTTTTTTTTTTTTTATTCAAGTTATGGTTTTCACTACTCACTTTTCCTTTTCTTTTTTGTTAAACAAACCGATTATTTTATTCCTAACATTAAAATAAAAGTAGAAACATCATAATAAATTAGAGAGAGTATTAATTAATACGGAGTACTAATTATGTTACTAATCTTGTTATATGTCAAAACAATACTCCGTAATATAATAAACTACTCCACATAAAATAGAGCATTAAAGAAGACCCATGGTAAACTATCGGTTTCACTACCAAACAATATTAGAGGTTTAGACTGTAAAACGAAAAGCTAATGCAAAGAAGTACCCAAAATAATCGGCTGATTGAATCGTAGATCAAATTGGTTTTCTTTCGTATATATATTTACATCAACAATTCGAGCATTACACATTTGCGAAAACATGGAGATTGATAAATGTAACCGTACTCTTTTCGTGCATAGTGTTCTTGCATGGAAGACGTAAAAACATGTATCTTCGTCTAAAACAATAATGAAACTGAGAACGAAGTAGCAACCAGATAGCCTATAACAACAACAAAAGGGCAATCTAAGATAATTGGTATGGTTCATCGAGATGGTCTACCACAAGACTTATGTCGAATCAGTCATGTCAAGTCCGAGCTAGCGCAAGTCTAGCCCAAGCCAAGACCGCCGACTTCATTGTTCAATTAACTCTCGAACCCATATGGACTTATTATTTTCACTTTTGAATCATGGGGTCCATCATTAATCTATTGAAAACCACGCATTTGAAAGAACATATCCTATTCACAAGGTTTATTCAGCTGCGGGATCACAGAGAATGTTTTGCGCCTCTTCTGGAAAAGAAGAGCATAAAATCTAAAAAACCGAAAAACATTCCCCAATATCCCCTTTGCCAATAGTTCTAGAGTAAAATTCGGCCAACAAACATTGAAGATCAAGCAAGAATTTCAAACATCTAAAAGATGTTGCTCAGAAACGAAAATCACAATAGCATGAACAAATCGAGAAACCAATGAAACCAAACAGGCAATAGCCAGGGCATAATAACGGCCTTCAGATCTAGTCTGAGAGGCTTTATGTAATGTATTTGAGTAAAAAAAATATCCACGACAATCAATAGCGGGTAAGTCCGTCACCTAATTAGTCTTACATAATCCCCGCTAATTGGTAATACATTTTAAACCACTTCCATACACCTCGTATCAGTACTCTAAATTGTAAGAGTCAATTATTACGGAGCATATCTTAGAAGGGGACAAATCACACTCAAATCATTCTCCTCTATAACATAAAACTAGCAATTACTTACGCTTCCGAGTTTCCATGCAGTGCAAAACCTTGAATACGGGCAAAGTAAACAAGAGATTATAATCCGTCGAAACAAGGTCTACTTCTTTCCTCTACTAAGCCTCTGCAATTGGAAATTGATGCTACCCCAAGAACTTTTGCCTTTAGCGTCCTGGCATTTGAAGCATATAAATTATCATGGCTATGTCGGTTTACCGTAACAGAGAAAACAAAACAAGCAAAAATCGATAATAATTAGCCAAAGAAGTAAAACAGACCTGAGTATTCAAGCACGTGCCAAGAAGTTGCTTTTGACGAAAACACTTGTCATCGTTGCTTTGGCAAAGAGCCAAGCAATTAAGGAACGAAATCATTTCCTTCATACATGGTTTAGTTAAAGCCCCAAACTTATTTGGATTGATGTATAGTCCTCCAGCCTTCCTTCCCATTTTTCCTTTCTAATTTGTACCACGAGTCGAGAATTCGACATACGTAAAGTGAAAACGTACAACGACAAGTTAAGACCTCACCCCAAAAAAAGTCAAATAAAGCTTATTCTCTTAAACGGGGGCAGTAACATCTCGACACAAATCGGGAGGAACAAAGCACAAAAATCTCCAAACAAAAGTTCAGCTGACGGTGCACAGCTTATTACGGAATTCGAGCATACTATTGAGGGAAAGTGAGCGAAAAAATCTAACTTCTACGAAATACGGTTCACTCACATCATCTAGCTCTTAAACGAACTACACACAATCAAACGATGAAGTCGATTGTTAATTGAACTTAAACGCAACAATCAACACAGTTAGAAAAGTCCGACAAATGAATCGAATCAACAAACATAGGTTCAACGTCACACATACATGATAAATATAGCACAAAATCTCATATGTGACCGTCTTATATACTCCATAAACGTCATAAAACTACAAGTAAAAAGCTTAATTTCACACCATTAAACCTAATTTTACTCTTGAAGATACAAATCAATCGCTCAATTCAAAATTATTATCAACAAAAATCAAACCTATTACATATAATTGGATCTAGAACTTACAACAACGACAATAAATTAGCGAAGATAAATCATTTAAAAGCAATTAATTCGATAAACTATGATGAAATAGTTCATAAAAATTGAGATACGGAAACAAATATGAATACCTGGTTGTAGTTGAAGGAGATGGTGAAGATGATTGAAGTTGCGAGGGTCAAATTCTCGGGAAATTTCGCAAAATAGTGATTTTGGGGGAAAATGAAATTAGATGATGGACTGTGGAGTAATTATGGGCTTTGCTTGATTTGTTTGTTTGGGCTTAATTTGTTGGATCTGTTCAAAATAGTAGCCCCAATTATCATAAATGTTGGGCTTCTTAGGATTTGTTGGTCTAGTGTTTTGTCTAGGTTTTATATCCACCACAAAGTCACAACTCTTCGGTATGACCGTCTTATAGTATAATATATAAAGTACATTTTACTATATGATTTTTTTTTGAGTTAGCCCTTTTGATGGGTTGGTGTTGAAATAAACTATGGCAAAACAGTCTAAATCGAAAGTTATCTCGCAAGAATATGATCTGTTTTCAATTTGAAGGAATATCTTGTCGTACTTATTTAGACATTGTTTAACTAAAGAAATTTGGTTTTGAATGTTTATGACATTGTTGTGGTAGGATGATTTAAAAGATATTCACTAATCACTACCTAAGTAAAGTGGTAAGTCCCCTTGAAATGTTTATGACATTTAATAATACAAAATTTTGCAACTCTTTTATTAAATAGTCATACAACATAAACAAAAGTTAGAAAAAGAAGACTAATCTAAAGTGAATGATATTAACTTGACGAGTTAACTACTCCTATTAGGTGAGCGTTTAGCTCTTTTAATACTTCATAGTGTTTAGCTATTATTACTACGGAGTATGATTTATGAATTAAGTAATTACATACATGATGACTTCATAAATATACCAATTTATGGTTATCAAAGCGTCCGATGAAAGATGAAACTATTTGTATGGTGCCAACTAATTATAGCCCACTAAAAAGAATACGACTGGATTGAATATTTCGGTATAATTATGGTAGGCCTTATGTCTACATGTTCCATTCAAATGACTACACTACACACACTTGAAATATATTAAATGGTTTTGTACCCATGCACTTTACTACCCTTTGTTTGAATTTGGCATTGAAAAGAAAAAAGATATTTATTTTGAGAAAATAAAGTTAAACACCATATTTTTTATGTACGAAATTCCTGTCAATATTTTTCTTCGATAACGAACGAGTCAATCAAATAAGCAATTATCTGTTTGCTTACATATAGGTAATGTTTCGTAGCATTTACATACGTAAAGTAAACTATTTGTTAGTAAAACTATCATTGCATTCATTTTCATATTATCGTTTTTAAAGTCTGTACATGTTAACCATGCATCGAGTTATGTAATGTAATACGGAGTAGTCGACATTGAAAGCTAAAAAGTGAAACTACTTACATCCACCAAAATATTATCCCACAAAATGAGGTAATTTATACGGAGTATTGTTTTGTATGATGTTGTACAAGTGCAACATTTAGTGAGAATGGTCCCAAGAACGTTCAAAATTTGAAAGTGGAAAATCACAAAGGAAGAAGTGGGGGCAATTATCAAATTTAGGCAAGAGTCGCGTGAATGCTGGTGACATGTTTTTAGTTTTTAGGTTTAAGTGTTTAACTCCTTTGTCTCTCATTTTTGGCTTCCACTTACACCGCCTTCGCGTTTTAACCGGTTCTACTTAAAAGTTCAATATCGATATTATACTTTTACACGTTTCCTCACATAAATGTCATTTGGTAACTTTGGTTTGAGGTGTAAACTCAACCACGGACCTCTTCATATACTCTGACAGTTATCTTATGTAAAAATCAGTTTTATACTCTGACAGTTATACCATGTCAAAAAATAATTTAAACAAATGCTTAACTTGATGACTGAGGACTCAGAATCAGTTTTATACTCTGACAGTTATCTTATACTCCGTATTAGTTAGGAAAAAGAAATTTAACTTTTCTCGCTTCCTTCATCTTATGTTTAGATGACGGATTTAAACTGACAATTCGACATATAGGCCCCGACACTAATAATCGATCCCTGATGCAGGAAAGGCATGCCAAAAAAGATTCCAAGTTCATTAAAGAACAAGTACACAAGAACACTAGTATTGATACTACTAGTCTACTACCCATATTAATCATAACTACATATCTGAATGTTTTGTTGTATAATGCCGTGATAATTGATAAATGAGTTACTGCAAAACCAGCTATGCACATGTTCTGCTTCAATTATACACCCAATATTATACTCCTCTATTATTAATACACTAAATTATTTAATACTCCGTATATGACAAGCTAAATAAATTTCCCATTTTATCGTCATCTTCCTTTAAATAAATTTCGAACGACAATTATACGAAAATCTCTTTCAGTTGATAATAAGGTGATTATCAGGTACTCCGTATAGTAGTAGCGTCCTAGAAAGAGGATCGATCACTTAACAGTTAATTAACACTACCTAGTCAGATTCTTACAATGATCTAATGCATATACGAAAAAATTTCATCACCTCGTAAGACCGTTTTACACTTAATCTAGGGTGAAGTGAAGCTAAAATTTATTGTCATGAGAACGAAAAGTTTTCAGGAGGGCGAATTGCTAATAAAATTAGGCGATTTTAAAAAAAAACGAGTCAAAAAAGTTAAATAAAAACCTCAATTTTTACATTGGTTTAACCCCTGTCGTAACACCTTCGACAAAGTATTAAACCGTAGCAGTAAATCATCAGATGTAAGATCATTGTCACACAGTCGGCGTCTGCTGTACAACGGTCTCACAGGATAACCCGCTTTCCTTGTCTTCTACCGCAGAAGGAGGACACGAATGTGGATTGACCAAAACACCCTCTTGAAAAATCCCACTTTTCTGAGCTTCTTCAAGCAACATTCTATACAATTTCTCCTCGGCATCCCTCAAAAATTTGAACTTTGGAGGCGGTGACGACGTCAACCTCCACATCTCGCTTTCCACGGACGACTCAAACAGCGGGTTGCTATTACAATTGTCGTAACATTTTTGCCCTACACTCTTAGGGCTACCCTTAGATTGAGGGGATGATGATAAGACAACGTTTCCTACCTCTAAATCTTCATTCGTTTCTTCCGTGATTGTAAACAGAAACTTGGGTGGGCCCCCTAACTTGTGCAGCCTCATGAGCTCGGCCTCAACGCCTTCATCTCCTTGAGATTTTTTATTCCCGCTCCCTAATCCCGCTTCTAAATCGGGATCAGTGGCGTGATTATTAACACGAGAATTATTAGATGCTAATGATGTGTTTGAGGTGGGTGGTTTATCCCAACAAAATAGATAGAACATTTCTTTTGTGTGATTGTTGTAATGTTCGTCGATTCTAGTGTTTGTGTTGGTTATTGTTTTCGACTTTTTCCACCATAGTAAGTAATATACCTCTGCAAGTAGTGCTAGTAATAGACAACCAAAAACTAGACTCAAAATGATTCCTAGACCACTTAACAGTGTCATCTTTTCCGCAATTTCGCAAACTGAAATGCTTTCACTTTTTTTGTGGCTGTTGAACGGGTTATTGTAGTATACAGGTCGATCACAAAGCTCGATTTTGTGAACACTCAAGTATGTGATTCACTTGTAAATTCAAATAATCAAACTTTATGAACAAAAGAAGAACTTTGTTGAGCTTAAAAAAAGGGAGTCTTTTTTTTTTAAAAAAAAAGAAAAAGGTAGGATTTTTGGATAGTTATACTAGTGATTGTAGTGAAATGTACGGAGTACTCGAGATATATTCTAAGGTAGACAATAGAGAAGTTTAAGGCAAAAAGGAAAAAGGGGATAGAGTTTGAATATTGTGATTCAAGTTTAGCAATGATTGAGTGTGAGTGAAATCCATTCATTTGACAAGGTGTAGAAATTATTGAATTTTTGAATCCAAAGAGGGTAGACCTGTCAAACGGGTCGGGCGGGTCGGGTTCGGGTTCGGGTTATACGGGTCGGGTCAAAATACGGGTCGGGTCAATACGGGTTTGGCTCAAATACGGGTCGGGTTCGGGTCGGGTCGGTTTCGGGTCAAAATACGGGTCAAAAATACGTTTTTCGCGCCTTTTTATTTATTATTTTTTTAATTAAAAAAAATTCTTTTATTGTTATTTTACATTATGTACATCTTTTATTGTACATATGTAATACTAAAGTTGATATATATTCATTCTTGTAATTTATAAAATTAAAATAGTCTATTTATGAATATATTCATAATATTTCAATCATAATTTTCATTATCATTTTGATATTTCAACTTATAATATTGAGGTTGTAATAATTATTAATATTAAATTATTTTTTTTCATGAAATTTTAATTTTGTAGGTTCAAAAAGTCTTGTTACACGAAATTACACTTGACCCATCTGTCGAATCTGATCAAGGCGGGTCTTGACCCTAAATTAACGGGTCATTTCGGGTTCGGGTCATTTCGGGTCACGGGTCAAATTTTACGGGTCTTGACCCTAAAAAACCGGGTCGGGTCGGGTCGGTTTTTCGGGTCGGGTCGAATTTTGACAGGTCTAAAAGAGGGTCACCTCAACTCATATCTATAAACAAACAAAAGCAATTTGTATTTTTTAACGATGAAATATGCGGTCACTACCGATTGGTGTATATAGAGAATCGAATTTGAAACTTAGGTCAATAGGTCATATTTTTTGACACAATTGCTCCTCGTGAGAGTCAAATTAGGAGCCATTTGGTTAGGCTAATTATCGGTGGATAGTTACAATTTTAAGGTGTCTATAGATTAGACAAAACACTGCCGCTTATATGATACAGAGTATATGTTTGGATTCTTTACCGCTTTGTATAGTGTTTTGCATGTGTATATATTTGACGGGTGGAGAATTTGGAATAATGTAGTGAACTGACTTGAATGGAGAAAGAAGTGAGTAGTAAACTTACAACTTCTTTAAGACAAGAAAACAGTACACATAGGTGGCCAATTGAGCTCATAAAACACATAGGTGTGTCTAGAGGTGGCCAAGGGCCGGACTCTGAAGTCGAACCCCAGGCACAACCTTTTGGAGGCAAGGGCCGGGCTAGGACTTTGCCCTTTAAAAATTAATTTTTTATTTTTTTTGGCGGGCCTAAGAGGGCCGGGCTTCAAAAATTGGACCCTAGCCCGGCCCTTAAAATAAGAGGGCCCCACCGCGCTTCAGAGGGCTGGTTCGGGCTCCAAAAACATGGCCCTTAGAGCGGCTCGGGCCGGGCTGGCCTGTGAAGATGGCCACTTCTAGGGTGTCAGGTATTTATGAACAAGTTAGCGAGTTTTAAACATATATATACTCTTATAAATATGTCGTTCGTGTCCGCCTCTTAGTTAGAGAAAACAAATTAAATTTAATGGACAGCACGAATCATAAACAGATATACTCGTATACCGTGCAGTTAAAAAGAGCCCTTTCTGTTGGGCCTAATGGGCTCCAAAATAATCCTTCATGTTGGGCCTGATATATATATACAAGTCCACATCAACAGTGACGTTCACCGTTAAAGAAAAAGGCCGTCAACGTCAAGTAACGTCGTTAAAGTTAACGACATCAAGTAAGAAGAGAGGGGTAAAATCGTCATTTACTTTTCTCGTGTGGAGACTTCTGTTGTCGCCTCCTCCGGTTTTCCCCTCCCCTCTTCTTTGTTCTCAGCTTCTCTTCAATAATTTTTTTTTTTTTGGGTGCTGAAGATCTCATTTTTTTCCCCTCTATGTAACAAGGTAATTTCAATTATTTTTATTTATTTTTAGTATTTTTTAATTGAATAATTGATTATATAGTTATCATTTGAATTTTTTTTGCATATATGTTGGGTTCATTGGTTTGTGTGATAGAAATTTGTAACTGGGTTGATTCTTATTTTGTGAATTGTTGAGCAAGTTTTGATTTTTTTGTGGTTTAGGGGTTTCACATGTGATTGTAAATTTGATTGAAATCAATGGGGTTTTGTTCAATTTGTACATTTTTGAGGTGTTGGATTAATTTTTCATGTTAGATTAATGATAATATTGTTGGATGTTGGGTGTACATAATTGAGGTGAATTGTATAAAGTATATGGGGTTTTATTTCAATTTTCAGTGCAATTGAGAGGTGTGTAGAAAAAAAATTATTAAATGGGGGAAGATTATTTAACAAGCTTGTCAATGGAGGATCACCACCCATCAACATTTCTGTCGATGGATTCGGGTGCTAAAGCTCATGATGAACCGGAACGAGAGATTGGTAGGCATGTTACGTTGTCTCGTCCCCCTGATATTAATCTGCCTTTGTCTGCCGAGCGTAGCCCTCCTCCACCGCAAACTTGGGCTCAAGAGGCTTGTGATATTTTGGAGGTTGGGCTCGGGAACCCGGTTTATGAGTCGGAGACTCATGTGAGAGTTCCTAAGAACGGAAATGGAAAGAAAAAGTGCGTCAAAAGGCTTGATAGTGTTTGGGGAGCTTGGTTCTTTTTTAGTTTTTATTTTAAGCCTGCTTTGAATGACAAGTCGAAGGGGAAAGTCGTGCGTGATAGTAATGGGATTTCGGGGTTTGATAAATCAGATCTCCAGTTGGATGCCTTCTTGGTTCAGCACGATATGGAGAACATGTACATGTGGGTTTTTAAGGACAGGCCAGAGAATGCTCTTGGTAAGATGCAATTAAGAAGCTACATGAACGGGCATTCTCGTCAAGGGGAGAGGTTGTTTCCGTTCAGTGTCGAGAAGGGTTTTGTTCGATCTCACAAGATGCAAAGAAAACATTATCGTGGACTTTCGAACCCTCAGTGTCTCCACGGGATAGAGATAGTTCGGCATCCTAATCTCGCAAGTCTTGACGAGGAAGACCAGCGTAGGTGGATGGAGCTCACGGGAAGGGATCTAAACTTCACTCTTCCACCGGAAGCTAGCGAATTTTGCACGTGGAGGAATCTTCCTAGCACGGAATTTGAGCTGGAAAAACCTCTTCCTTCGGTCAAGAACAACTCGAACGTCCATCCAAAGAAACTGCTTTATGGCTCTGGTTTGAACCTGTCCACACTGCAGTCAAATCAAGTGAGTAACGGGTTTGATCTCTCATCCGCGGGAAGCAAGAAAAGGAAAGACGCCTCCACTCATGGACACGACGAAGATCCCCTGCCAGCTAATTCACATTCCGATGGAACTCAAGATATAGTCGAGGTACAACCCTGTGAGTCGATATGGGCGACAGAGTTCTCGGGAGTTATGAGAAATGTCCATGGGCCTGTGACGTGTGCAAAATCTATCTACGAAGACGAAGAGGGGTACTTAATCGTCATTAGCCTTCCCTTTGCTGATCCTCAACAAGTGA
Source organism: Dianthus caryophyllus (assembly GCA_023091065.1). Taxonomy (NCBI): domain Eukaryota; kingdom Viridiplantae; phylum Streptophyta; class Magnoliopsida; order Caryophyllales; family Caryophyllaceae; genus Dianthus; species Dianthus caryophyllus. The sequence goes on along the minus strand of CM041516.1, from coordinate 315,211 downwards.
AGGTTTCTTGGTGGAATACACAAGCTCACGGTGTAGTCAAAGTAACGTCAATCAGCACTGCCTGCACACCTTACATTCAGAGAAATAACAGATTTTTTAAGTTAACGGACCCTTCTCCCGAGCACTGCCCTCCCGGGGACTTCAAAAGGGAAATTCCTCTCCCATCACGAATTCCAGATGATGCCAAGTTGGAAGCGTATTTCGATAGTACTGGTACAGTTCTTGAAATTTTGGTGCCTAAACCTCACGGGGGACCTGAAGAACATGAAGTCCCTATCTGCCTTCGTTCCCATCTTGGTGGAAACGATCTCTTGTTGTCTTGACCGAGGCTTACCTTGGAGAAAAGTAAGAGCAGTTCATATTGATTTTTAAGATTTAATATACTGGCGTTAAGGTTTTTTTGACAGAGAGATTCGGAGGGAAAAAAAGGGAGTGTAGTTTCCGTTTTTGAGTATTGATAGTAGTTTGGATTACGTGGAAATGAAAGTGGAGGGATATTAGGGATCCATTTAACCTCCAACTAGGCAAATTAATTCCCTATTTCATTTTAGCGATTTAACCTTGCCCTCTGTTTCTCATAACATGTATTCAAACAAAAAGTTAGCTCGTTTTAACCATCTGAGGATATCATGTGCCTGATGTTGTTTCTATTTTTTTTTTTCTTTTTGTTTCATGTTTGAATAGCGTTAAGTTTGGTTTTGCTCCTGTCGTGGAAAGTTGAAGGCGGGACAGTACGGGTAAGATCCTGTTGCATCGAGCATGTGACTGTATTTCTTCTGGTTATTCTATACTTCTTCAGCTTTCAGATATTTTTAGCTGTCGTCGAATCTGTTATTTTGATGGAGGTTCTTGCAGTACACATTTGGGGAGTATTGGAAAAAGTGTTGACATGTTGCGAGGTCCATTACTGTGAAGCAGATATCAGATCTTCGGGTTTAGGTTGTCTGTTGTAGTAGTACATTGCAGATTGGCAGACTATAGTTGTATGTGATTTTCGCAGCAATGAAACAGTAATTAATTGTTTACGGCTTTTTTTTTTTTCTTTTCCTTTTTTCATTGTTAATCTTCATTAAAGTTGCCCTTTTAATTTATCTTACATAATGCACAGCTGCGGCATCTTGGATACTAATGCTTTCCTTAAGTGGTTTCCGTCATCATGATTCAAAAGTTTGCTACTTTTTTCTGTTACTATCAGTGGGAACTCACTCATGTTTCTGATAGATCTTTTCACTTCTGAACTCAGCATATTGTGGGTTAAGTATTAAAAATTCAGAGTTCTTTTTTCGTGCCCGTCTACTTGGATCCCTTGCTTATTTATTTATTTATGCATTTGATGAAGCATAATTTCTGTGCGTAGCAGATCCAGTCTGGCTGTGATATGATCTCTTATTCTATAGCGGAAAAAATAACGTCTTTTCTCCTTTTGAGGTTGGAAGTTGGTTGGAAGCGAGGGTTGTGCATTGTCCTTCTAAATGGCCTCACTTTATTCGATAATTTGAAGGGCCAAAGCTGAATATGCAATTTTTCCTGACAATTACAATGCATTTATTGAAATTTCTATTCTTCTTCTTTACACGGACTGTGAAGAATCAGCCGTGACAGGCATTAACATTGTCGTTCTTTCTTTGTTGTTCGTTTTTTGTTTTATTTTTGCCTTCTGCAGCTGTCTCTTTGTTGAACACCTCTTGATGGAAGGAAGTGACTCACGAGCTTGCCACAAAATTCGACCAGAAACGAAGTAAATATGAATCCAGCAGTTAGAGCAAGCACTATCGACAGGAAACGACTTGTGTGACCAAAATGTGCGTCAAGTGGTAAGAACTCGTTGAGATTTTCATCTATTCTGATGTGGATTTTAATAAATTGGATTACTTGCTCGATTTGGGAGTATGACTTGTATGACTTGTATGACTTTTTGAGCAACGGCATGGCTAAAAGCTGATTTATGGTATTCTTCTGTTGTTGTTTCTTGCAGATATGAGCATGACCTCTGAAATGTGAGAAAGCTGAGGGACATGTCATCAGAGTTTCCGTGAAGGGTGCAAATTCTGCGGTTGAGCAAAGGACGCAACCTATGAGCAAGCAGCTAGAAAACAGTGGCGTCTGTGGAGCTAAACCTAGATGTCCAAAGAGTGATCAGTCAAGATACAGTGTTCTCGCTACTGCGGAGCATTCTACTTATCTCTCTGATAAATCGGTAGTTTCTGAAATTCTGTTACAATAAATGAGTTAAAAAAATTTGAAAATTGTATTCCATTTTCAACATTTATTGTCCAAGTTGTGAGTGCCTTGTCCAACTGCAATCTTCGTGTTTTCTAGTGTTTGCGCCTACATAAAAGCTGTTAATCGTTTGAAAATAAAAGCTGTTAATCGTTTGAAATTCTAGTGCTCGAAACTTCATACTATACAATTGTTTGTTGAATTTATGCTTAGGACAATGGGACACAGCACTCATCAGAAGTTTTGATGTTAAATTTCCGACTTCTAACTTCTGTAGGTTGCATGATCTTCCGAAATCAGAAAGATGAGCATATACGCAAATGGGGAAAAGGTAGTGGATGTGAAAAATTCAAACTCAACACTCAATTTGTCTTTTGATAAGAAAACTACTACAGAAGTAAAACTAGTACAAGTGCAAAAGTTGAAATCAAACACATATTCCGAACAGCAGAGTACTAAAAATTAAACTTTACTACTAACTACTCGACAACCGATCAGATAATCACCAACACTCGAAACATTTAGCAACAGAAACCAGCTTAATCAACTTCCTCAATCTTGGGGCCTGCACCATTTGCACCACCAGCAGAAGGACCGTCATCATCCATGGCAGCACCGCCCATATCAGGTCCACCACTGCCCTGGTACATCCTTGCAATAATTGGATTGCAGATATTCTCCAGCTCTTTCATCTTGTCCTCAAACTCTTCCACCTCTGCAAGCTGGTTTCCATCCAACCACTGTATCGCCTGATCAATAGCGTCCTCGATCTTCTTCTTGTCTTCAGCAGGCAGCTTACCGCTGATCTTCTCATCCTTGATGGTGTTCCGCATGTTGTAGGCATAATTCTCAAGGGCATTCTTAGCGTCAACCTTCTTCTTATGCTCCTCATCCTCCGACTTGTATTTCTCGGCCTCCTGCACCATTCTCTCAATCTCCTCCTTCGAGAGCCTACCCTTGTCATTGGTGATCGTGATCTTATTCTTCTGGCCTGTGGTCTTGTCCTCGGCAGAGACATTCAGGATGCCATTAGCGTCAATGTCGAAGCAGACGTTGATCTGAGGTACACCCCTAGGTGCAGGCGGGATACCAGAAAGCTCAAACTTGCCCAACAGATTGTTGTCCCTCGTCCTTGTCCTCTCTCCTTCATACACTTGGATCAACACCCCTGGTTGATTGTCAGAGTATGTGGAGAACACTTGCTCTTTCTTAGTCGGAATGGTCGTGTTCCTCGGGATAAGCACGGTCATCACACCACCTGCAGTCTCCAACCCAAGCGACAACGGAGTAACATCCAAGAGCAGTAAGTCCTGCACTTTCTCATTTCCTTCACCACTCAAAATCGCAGCCTGTACAGCAGCGCCATACGCGACAGCCTCATCTGGGTTAATGCTCTTGCAGAGCTCCTTTCCGTTGAAGAAATCCTGGAGCAACTGCTGAACTTTCGGAATTCTAGTCGACCCACCGACAAGAACGACATCATGGACGCTGGTTTTATCCATCTTGGCGTCCCTTAAACACTTCTCGACTGGTTCCATACACTTTCTGAACAAATCCATGTTCAGCTCCTCAAACCGAGCACGAGTGATGGTGGTGTAAAAGTCAATACCCTCAAAGAGAGAATCAATCTCAATCGTCGTTTGAGCAGTTGACGACAAAGTCCGCTTTGCCCTCTCACAAGCAGTCCTCAACCGCCTCAACGCCCTCGGGTTTCCACTAATATCCTTCTTATTCTTCCTCTTAAACTCCTGCACAAAGTGATTCACCATCCTATTATCAAAATCTTCACCACCAAGGTGAGTGTCACCAGCAGTCGCCTTCACCTCGAAGATACCCTCTTCAATAGTCAAAAGTGACACATCAAAAGTACCACCACCGAGGTCAAAAATCAGCACATTCTTCTCACCACTGCTGCTGGCCTTTTTGTCAAGACCGTAAGCAATTGCTGCAGCAGTAGGCTCGTTGATGATACGCATGACATTGAGCCCGGAAATTACACCAGCGTCTTTCGTCGCCTGTCTCTGAGAATCGTTGAAGTAAGCTGGAACGGTGACAACAGCGTTCTTGACAGTCGTACCGAGGAAAGCTTCAGCTATCTCTTTCATTTTGATCAGCACCATTGATGAGATTTCTTCTGGTGAAAACTGTTTTTCTTCGTTTTTGTAGTTGACAACGATCATAGGCTTGTCACCCGGTCCTGGAATCACCTTGAACGGCCATAACTTCATGTCGCTTTGCACCGATGGATCGCTGAATCGTCTTCCAATCAACCGCTTCGCATCTGTAGATTGTGTGTTACAATTTAACACAGTCAGTAACACAACTAATTTGTTACAGAGTAATTCATTAACAACAAAATCATCATCTCAATTTCAGCAGAAAATTTGTAACTTCAATACTAATTACACACCACTAAAATTGCTTTAGAATTTCTCAATTACACATCTAAGATATCATCTAAGATAAATGATTGTAGACAAATCTATGCAAACAACTAGTAAATTTTTTGAAAGCAAATCAATCAAACTCAACCAAAATTGTTTTATTAATCAATTATCAACATAATTTGGCATATAATAATTGCATATAATCTGAATTACTCAATTTCTCATAAATTTGTCACTAATATAGTTTATCAAATCGTTGCATGTCTTCTAAATTAAGCAATATTCACAGATCTATCACTCAAACCAAACTAATACATCATCATGTAAACAGAGTACTATGATTTTGTCAAGTAAAATCAACTTTAAATCACAGAATTGTGAGAAGCAAAATTGTTTCCACGATCAAAAGACTACTAAACTAACACAACAACAGCATGCAAAATTAAACAAAACACATGCATGCAAAAGCAGAGAATAAAACAAAAATCAAAATTAAAAAAGAGAGGAGAGTTGAAAATCGTACCGAAAACGGTGTTGGTAGGGTTCATGGCAACCTGATTCTTGGCAGCATCACCAATCAACCTCTCGGTATCAGTAAAGGCGACATAAGACGGTGTCGTTCTATTACCTTGATCATTCGCGATGATCTCAACTCTATCATGTTGCCAAACTCCTACGCACGAATACGTTGTTCCGAGATCGATACCAATTGCTGGACCTTCACCTTTTCCCGCCATTTTTGTAGCTCAAAAAAATTTGCAGCAGAAGAAGAAAACTAAAAAACTTAAAAACTTAAAAAACTTTTGCTTTTTTTTTTTTTTGATTGCTTTGATGATGATGATTATTGTAATTGCGTTTGTTCAGTTGAAGGTTTTTGTTGTGGTTTGTGGGTTTATATAGTGGTGATGTTATTGTTGGTGTCGAGAATGTTCTTGATGGTTCTCAACGTTTAACAAATTTGATTTTTAATTGCTTTCTATTTTGTGTTGTCTTAATTTTAGTGAAGGAAATTTGGAAGGAAGTTGGGGAAATCTATTGCTTTCTCGTGAGTTCTAGATATGTGGGTTGTTGTCCCATGAATTTCGTCAAGGCCCGATTTGAAAAGTTCAATCTGAATTTTTGGGATTAGTTGGCCCATATTATATAGTATAGTGTTTGATAGTCACTTTAATTTTTTTTTTTTAAATAGTCTTTTTAATTTTAATTATTGGTGTTTTTTTTTTTAAATTTAATCTCAAATTATTTTCCCCAAAAAAATATAATATTTGTCAAGAAAAAAAAATATAAAAGAATGTAAGATCTAATGAATTTTTGTTAAGAAACTTTAGAGAAAAAATGAAATTGATGGGATCAAAAAAATAAACATGAAAAATGATTAAAAAAAAAAATGCAATTGTTTGGTCACTCGAATCGATTGATTACCCAGATAATGGAATTGTAGTGAGACGATATGGGCGGTTTTAGGGTGGGTGTCGTGGGTGCCATGACACCCACCCTTTTCTCGAATAAAATTTAGTGATATGAATAAAAAAAATTAAAAAATATATATTTTTTTTGATAATTAAAATCAAGTTTATTAAGCAATAAAATGTAACTGACAAAGTGGTATACGGAGTAGTTTTTCATATTATTGATTTAGAGGTCATAAATTCAAATCTCATTTATTTGTAAACAAGGATGAAGACAGTGTCATTATAAATAAATCGATCTAAACAAATCAAACCAATGGGGGAATATAGATGACACTTTTAGATTGTAAGTTGTAACACTGTGATGTATGTACCTAAGGTTCGATTTTATAATTTTCTTCATAATTAAACCAATTTAAAAGTTATAAATATATCATTTGGGTTATAATTGAACTGGACTTAATTCAACTAAGAGTTGATTACAATATTTATGTTAGTAAGCATACAATCTGAGATATAATACGCATATAAAGGTCACTTTAACCAAATTTAAGAAAAAGATAGTGATAGTGTAAGACATATAGGTTCCAGCCCAACATGTGAAATCTAATTATGGAGGGACCGAAATGCGACATCGATATGAACCTAACAAATTTAAACTCATACTCAGTATCACCCAGTTCATCTTAATATCATTCATAGTCTTTTATGTTAGTACCTTGTCCTCATTCCTTTACTAATCATATACTTTAAAAAAAAAAAAAAATTGAAAATTTTAAAAGTGGTACCCTAACATATTTTCAATAAGACCCACTTTCCTTTTACGAAAATTGTGGCCAATTAGTCTCATTTTTTTTTCTAATATATTTCTCTCACATACTTCACTTTTTCAGCCACAAACTTATTTTTTTGCTCACTTACAAATATTTTACTTTTTTCCACCATACTCCACTTTTTACCCTTTTTATTAAAAATGGTGCAAAATCAAAGGAGGCTTATTGGAAAATATGAAGGGAGTATTATTTAGAATTCACTGACTTTCAAATATAAAAATCATTAATTTAAAAAAAAAGAAAAAAGAAAAAGAAAAACAAATTTTAAGCTCAAGACAACAGCCTACGATCAATTTGGAGCCCGGCCCATTATCCTCTGTTACTGGGCATGTGGGCTACGCTCAAATACTTCGGCCCAACTCGTGAAGATCCATTATATAAGCGCATAAAACCGCAACATTTCCCGCCACAAAAAACACAAAAACAAATCATTCCCAAATTCGAAATTCTAACTACACTTTCTTTCTCTACACCACGAAATCTTTACGAGTAATTTCTTCGCTTCAAACTTTCTCCGTCAATGGCGAAAACGCCCTCGTCATTCACATGATCACTTCTTCCGTCGCAAAATTACCGCAACAATCTCTACTCCTTTGCTTCGCTGTATGGAAGTCGTCCGCAAAGTAATTGCAATTAATTCTAGAGTTTTTCTTGTGAATATTATTATCTTAATTTCTGTTATTCGATTTAATTGCTGCATAATATTAGGGTTTGGTAACTGGTTTTGTTTTAGCGTGATCATAATTTGTTAGTGTGATATCGTGTGTTACTCGATTAAATTGCTGCATTATATTAGGGTTTGATTTTCGATTTGGTTTTGGCGTGATCGTAATTAGTTTATGTCATGTCCCTCTGTTAGTCGATTTAATTGCTGCATGAAATTAGGGTTTGATAACTGATTATGTTTTGGTGTGATCATAATTAGGTAATGTGATAGCAGCCTCAACACATAACTTAGCTATCATCAGAGACGTTGAAAATTACGCACAAAATAGCCGTATTATACATGATGTCGTGTCAGAGTAACGTGGAAGTGACGATACCAAGACAAAAATACAATTGATTGAAGTAAATATGTATACATTCAATGAAAAAAGAAGAAGTATATGTTAGTAGAATATTTTAAGTGATTCGTTAATGGTTTAGGGAAGTAAGGAACAATTTGATGGGGGCATTTGCAGTGAAGTATGAGTAGTATTCAGTATACGAGCAAAATATTGGTTTCAAAGCCAATTAAGTGGCAATAGTTGAACAAATGAGGAGTTGGTTTTCAGCTCAGTGAGTGGTTTCAGTCTTTCAGAGATGACCAGTGTATCGAAAAGTCGAAAACCTGCTGTCCTACGATTGTTAAGACAGTGAGTTGTATTGAGTAATGTGTTGTCGTGTCCTGATTTGTACAGCAACTGACCAGGTTTACAAACAATGTGCAGAGTACAATGTGTTTCTTCTGAGAATTCATTCTAATTTATGTTGACCATCTTTGAAATTAGGATGAACAGATGAACAATGCACTGCCAGATGACGACGTTCAGACGCTGAAATCTACTTCTGATTCCTGAACTATGATCAGAGGAGGAATCCAAAGAAATGGTGAGTTACTGATGGTGATCACGCGAAACTCATGTTTAAATGCATACATCATGTTGCATCCGTCGATAAAATTGTATTATGTTGTGCTATTTGCAGATGAACTTGATGAAGAAGCGCAAGCTAGAAATAGTATCAAACAGATTCCAAAGTAGTTCAATCCTAAAAGAAGCAAGGGATAAAAAAAACGAAGTGTGTTGGTTGACTGAAATGTTTGTTGTACGTATTCTTGATCATATTTAGCCGCCTTTGAGGCCACAACTTTTGCACCTACCCGATTGTGACCTCAAGTTATGGTTGGCCTCTATGATTTTGACTGTTTATTCTGCGATTTATTTTAATTTGTGCATGTGAAAACAAGAAATTATGATCTACTTACCAAAGTGCTCCGTACTTCAATTGTTTTTATGTTGCAGAAACATTGGAGAATTGAAGTAGAAATCTGATGCCATTGTATGCTGTGTCTTTTACTGGAGATTAAACAATCTGGATTTCCTTTAATTGTAAGTTGACGTCTTATTACTATGTTTGCATGACTTGCATCTATGATTATGAGGCTCACTCACATATATTTGCACTATCTGTGACGGTTAACCTTTGGCTGCGCTTTGACACAACATTCACTCAAACACGACATTTTGACACTCAAACACGACATAAACGGTGGGCACTTTGGGCTATTTCAATTTTTATGGGGTGGTGACTGATGGGCGTGAACGTAGAATATCACCAGTGTATGCTCAGTTTCTCACACAGGTTTTTGTGTTCTTCGTCTCACTAGGTCGCTCCTGCATAAGTGGTAACTTTGAAACATGGTATATTAGACGCCCATAGTTGAACACAACAGCCTGCTTGAGTGCTTGATGAGAGGCATCTTTTCCAATTCATTTGGGTTTATCAACACACCTGCAAGCGCCACTCGTACTCGTAAGTTATTCAATTCTTTACTACTCCATCACATCTTAATTACATCTCGATCATGGAGTAGTATATGTTTTAAACATGGCTTTCCACTCTACCTTATGCTAAAAACATCATCTCAAAAGAGTAGATTGGAAATAATGTACTCTTTAATAAACTAGAATTGAACTAAAGTCGAGTTAATCAACGATTATACAGAGTACCAAGTATTAACAAAGACGTTAAATTAACGCAGTCTAACACTCTAACCCGTGAATACTTGAATGAGCCCGGTTTTTATTTATTTTTAATTAAGCATTACTCCGTGTGATTTTTAGAAAATTTACACGTACAACAAATGAAGATGGAGTAGGTCTGACTGTCTGAGTAACATAGATGTTTGTAATAAGCTTATCCATAATCCATATGATGATATGAGTGTATGAGTATATCTATACACCGACGTGTATGTCGTGCATTGTGGGCCCTTTGCTTTGGTAATTTTTTTGGACTGTCTCGAGTCTTGGATTTTGGTCTCTTTTTTCCTGCTTAGCATCTTTGCGTGCATTGATACTCGCTACGCTCACTCTCTTGTCACCTTTCGTCCTTTCTTTATTCCTGCTTCTCCTTTTCATTACTACGGAGTACATTAAGAGTAGAGATCCTCTCGATTTCTTTCCTCTTCATTATCTTTCATTTCCTCTAATACACTAATATAAAATCATTATACCTACTCTATATCATCAAAACATTTGACCATTAGATCGATCCAGAATAAAATCTGAACCGTTGAAAGGTAATGGAAGGAAATGGAGAGAGCAAGGTAATGAAGAGGATCCATACTCGTACATTAATACGAAGTATTAGCAAAAACTTGTTTACGGGTAAAACATTTCACACGTAAGATATGTTTTTATGGCATATTAGTGGTTATTTTATCGTTTATGTTGTTTTTATTAAATCCAATAACAATACTTTTAAATGTTTGAACCTAGTAACATGTTACTCAATGTTGTTCGCGGCAAGTCATTTTGATCACATTCTATGCCCTAGAAACGATTAGATGCATTATGACGCACAACCTGTTTGAATACATCCTAAACCCTAAATCCACGTACAAGGTCTCACATTGAGGATACTAAAGAGATACGGAGTATATAAGTAGTATATGGTTACAAAGTACTCCGTATTTAATAAGCCAAATAATTACTCCATCCTCTTACCAATTTGTTTCAGGACGAAACATTCTTCGATTATTAAAATGTTATCTCCCCCTGTGGGCTTGACCCAAGCCCACATGCGTATCCAACATAATGTGATATCAAACCCCATTTTCCCGTCTATTTTGGTGTTGTCATGACTCATGAAACATTAACCACTAAATTCACCTGACCTAAAACAATAGTCGAGTTACGGAGTACTATTTTGGAATTAGAAAACAAACTATACAATAGAAGTATTACTCCCTCCGATTCTCGGATTCTTAACATTTGCTTTTGGCACAATAATTAAGGTGGACCAAAAAAATGGGTGGACAAGTGGGAAAACAAGTGGGGTAGTATTTAATTGTGAGATAAAAAACTTTCCAAAAAGGGAAATGTTAAGAAATGGAAAATCACCCCAATAAGGAAAATGTTAAGAATCTGGTGAATCGGAGGGAGTATCATTTAGTTGTACAAACTTCATTATTGTAAAGAAGAATAGTGGAATCCAGTGACTTTCATTACATTACATTTTTTTTTTTTTTTTTTTTTTTTTTTTTTTTTTTGGTAGTTTAAATGATTTTTAGCATTTTTTTTATTTGAGGCTAATCAATAAGGCGGGGCAAATATGAGTATTAATTTTATTTATTTTTTTAATGGTTGTTTACTGTTTAATAAGGGTATGAAATTAGACCACACTGCCCAATCAAAAGGCGGATTCCCATACACATGCACGCGTAGTGGCTATTTTTAGTTCAACTTTCGACATTTTCTTTGGGTGAAGTGACCGTCGTCTTCCTTGATTCCAAACCTCATTCTAAATAAACAATCAAAATACACCTTCATTATTTCTTTGGCTTTCAAGCTTGTTTTGGGTTCATATGTTTGGTCACTCGTCTTTCTTCTTTGTATTGTTGGTTTATCTTTTGTTGCATTGGTTTGTCTTTTTTTTTTTTTGTTTAGTGTTTTGCGATGAATTTGGATAAGCGGTACGGATTAAGAAATTTATCCTAAAAGTAACACTTTTTTTAATACTTCATGAATTGTATTATATATCTTCTCGAGTAACTATAACTTCATATTTGTTTGTTTTCCTTCAATGTATAAAGTTTTTAAAAATAGTATGCCAAAACGTAGCATTATAATATATACTCCGTATATTTTTTTTTTTATAATAAAATTTTATTAATGGTTTTTAATGTGCATCAACATGATTATGCATCCGGGTTTAGATCGGTAAACACCCTTAGTTTCTAATATGCATCGACATAATTATTATTTTTAAATTCATGAGACTTATTGCTCCATCGCAAATTCTCATATAAAACGGGTATATCCGTCTTATGTTAAGACGGGTCATATAGTTAGGATAAGACAAAAGTAAAAAGTGTAAAAAAAAAGTAGAATGTTTTATCTTATATGTGCAAGTGAATAAATATTTGACCAGTTTTAAATTTAAGACAGATAATCCGTGTTAAGAAAATTTTTATCTCTCCATTAATTACTTGTCAAAATAAGGGATGGAGTCCTCAAAAGTTTAAGACACTCGTACACTCGTACAGTTCCTATTCTAGTGCATACTCTTTATTGGATTCCTTTTGGTATACATGAGGACACCCAAAAGAAAAGTTCATCCTGAAAAAGTCTGCAACAAATTTCAATACACCACATGAAATCCTACCAAAGGGTACTCTAGTCTTTCACTCGTCTTTTTAAAAAAAAAATTACTCGTACCATTTACCCTCATTATTTTTTTTACCTTTTTACCCCCCACCATCTCACTCACTAGTCTTTCCTATAAATACCACCCTCAAAATCACTTAACATTTCATCCAAACATTCTACACCTACACACAACAAAATGACCAACATTATTCCTTTTACCCTCCTCTTCACCACAACACTCCTCATTCTAGCCCAAGCCCAGGCCCAAAATGAACTCATCCTAACAGTAGTTAACAACTGCCCATACACCATCTGGCCCGCAATCCAGCCCAACTCGGGCTTCCCCGTCCTCCAAAAAGGCGGTTTCGCACTCTCGGCACTAACCCACCGCTCCTTCCGGGCCCCCAACACCCACTGGTCGGGCCGAGTTTGGGCCCGAACTGACTGCACCTACTCAAATGGCCACTTCAAATGCGCCACGGGCGATTGTGGTGGTCGTCTGGAGTGTGACGGTCTAGGTGGTGCCCCGCCCGCCACGTTGGCTCAATTCTCCCTACACCACAACCAGAAAGACCAATCATCCTACGAGGTGAGCCTCGTTGACGGGTTCAACGTACCCATGACCGTGACCCCACATGAGGGTCACGGGGTTTGCCCGGTGGTGGGGTGCAAGCCCAACTTACTGGCAGGCTGCCCAGGCCCGTTACAGTTTCGAGGAAACGGCGGTCATGGGCCTGTTTTGGGGTGTAAAAGTGGGTGTGAAGCGTTTAACACAGATGAACTATGTTGTAGGGGGTATTTTAACAGTCAACAAACATGTAAAGAGTCAAATTATAGTAGGTATTTTAAGCAAGCATGTCCAGCTACTTTTACGTATGCTCATGATAGTCCTTCACTCATGCATGATTGTTCTTCTCCACGTGAACTTAAGGTCATTTTCTGTCACTAATTTAGGGTTTGGTTACTTTGGTAATATGCATGGTATCCTCTCATTAATAGGGCTTTTAGCCCTTATGAAGTGGTTAAATTAGTCATGTAATGTTGCATTTAACTTGGGGTTTTAATATTTTAGTTGTTTTTCTTAGTTGTGTACTGTGTCACTGTTGAGTGATGAATGAATGAATGAAAATGTTGCTAGTAATGCTGCTTTATTAATCTGCTTTCTTACTTATAATCGACTTATTCGTTTACTGCCTCGGTGATTTCGTACTCCCTCTATTTCAATAGATTAGCCCTATGGGCTCACTTTTTGTGAGGAGAAAAGTGGGACCATGGGGCTAAATGAATGAGATAGAGGGAGTATATTCTAATGCACTTCTCAAATTTAGGAGAAGTAACTACTCCACTTGGTAAATAATATGGAGTGGTATTTTTGTTTTCGGGTCGTAATACAACTTAGAAAATGTAATCATGAATCTCACTCATATGATATTGACGATGTTTTAATTAAAATATACTCCGTACTGACTAAATATATAATCTTAAAACAGCTAAAAAGAAAATGAATAAATAATTCTATTAAGTAGAAGGAGATTACCATATTTTAATAAATATGCTATGAATAAATCACGTGAAATATACACCGTCTAAGTTACTCATACTCTTTAACACAGTGTCACGACTTTTACTCTATTAGAGGTAGGACACAACTATTTCAAAGTGACAATTTTGTGTTGGACACTACACATATATCACTCGCGAGTCGCGACACGAAACTCTCTAGTGTACCATGCTAAATTGAGCTTTGGACATCCAATACCACCGAAGGAGTTGATTGCCAAACTTGCTAAGGTCGATACCGGAATTTAGCATCTACGAATAGCATATTTCCAATTTGTAATTGTTTGTTAAATTTATCGTAAATATAGTGATTATTTGCACGATTTTGGTTGTAGTGATACTAATCAAAAAGTTAAGCTTTTGGTTAAGGTCAAATTGATCCATAAGCTTGAAGTGTGATAACGTCCAAATAATTTGATCGGCTTCTGAGGCTATGATAAATTGATCCATAAGCTTATATCAATAAATGATACTTGTAATAAAATCTATACAGTCAATATTGAACACGTTAAACACTTCATTCAGCTAAGAAGTATCATCTCCTTTGTTTAACATGTTAAATTTTTTGTTATAAGTATCGTCAATTTGATTTTTCAGTGATAATTTAAAATATCAAACTGATTGCTTGGGATCTCTATACATGTTTAACATTTTACTATTTACACGTCCCTATTACTTATATAGTCATTTTCAACAATAATGTCAAATATCTTTTATAATATGACTTTTGTTTATTCAAAGTGCATCATTTATTATTTTTCGTTCTATTTATCAAAATTACGACCTCGTAACATAAAATTACAATATAATTGCTGTTCATTAATATCCCTATGCATTATTAGGCAGTAATTACTAATTAGCCATAAAGAAGACAATAATTAGTCGAGGGAGAGAAAGAGATAGCAAAGTGAATAAGGAATTCTCATTTGTTAAGCAATTAAATTTCTTGGAATCCTATTCATTCATTCAGTAGAAAAAAGAAAATTATTCTTTAACAATCTCTATAATTCTCAAAATTTTGTGTTTTCTTTCTTCTGAATCTCTTTGCTTCCATGGCTTCAACATCTCAAGCTTCACTTCTGCTTCAGAAGCAGCTCAAAGGTACAAAATTAATAATATTAAATCAAAGTATAAATTCAATTGATCTCTCTTTTATGTCATATAATTTTATACTTTGTATCATCATCATCTAATTTTGTAATTGGGTTCTTAGTTCAATTTTTTTTTTTTTTTTAATTGTTTTTTGCAGATCTTTGCAAGAACCCAGTTGATGGATTTTCTGCTGGATTGGTTGAAGAAAGTAACTTATTTGAATGGAGTGTTACAATTATTGGTCCACCTGACACCCTTTAGTATGTAATCTCCTTAGTTTGCATAAAGTTTGAATCTTTATTGAATTTTAAGGTGTTTATCATATGATTTTAATTTTGGTTCATTGTTTCTTGTTGGATAATCTGGGGTTTTAGACTTTATTATTTGATCATTGTTCTTAATTTTGTTTCTAGATTGTGTTTTCCTGCTCTTTATGCTGTCGGTGATCTAAAATCCTACCTTTTACTTAGTAGAATATTAGCGTATCATAATTGGTTTGATGATCTTGTGTGTTTTCGTGGCGGTTTCAGATATAAAAGGAGTGTAATTGACTACACCTTTTCATTCTCTGAAATCTTTCATGTGCATTTCTTTTCGAGAAATACAAATGCGTATTATGAAGACTGTTGCGTGGTTTTTCTTGTTTATGTTTGCTTTAAGAATGACTACGGAGTATATTATATTTGGTCCTTTAGGTGGAAAGGTATACACGATAAATACGTATTTGGTATTTCTAATACACCTTTGCAATTTTCAAAAATTCTTACGTAGAAGCTCGCGGAAAATAGTAGGGAATTGTACCGCAGATCAGTTTGTCATCATTGACATACATTTTTTGTAGTTCATGATGTTGAATTGTATGTTGATTTTGTGTGGGAAACTAGAAATTTGCTAATTGTGTATGGTGACTTTGAATTAAGTGGTCTTTCGGTGTGTTCATGGTTTTTGAAGTGTTTGCTGATATATAGATTCATATATTGTGTAGCGAAGGGGGATTTTTCAACGCAATAATGACTTTTCCACAGAACTATCCAAATAGTCCGCCAACAGTGAGGTTTACGTCGGATATATGGCATCCTAATGGTTGGTTTTGTTTTGACTATTTCCAGTTTATGTGAGCTTCAAAACATCTTATCGAACCCTTTATTTACATTTATTGGTTCAATTTGCAGTTTATCAGGATGGTCGGGTTTGCATATCAATCCTTCATCCACCCGGTGATGACCCAAATGGATATGAGCTGGCAAGTGAGAGATGGAGTCCAGTCCATACGGTGAGTTCTGAGCTCATTGACCGTGTATTTTACGTCCTTTCCCGGCTAGGGTTCAAACTTATGCTACTAAAATCATATTGCGTCACCATGCCCAGTAATGTAAAATGTACTACTTGGGAGTTGGGAAAGATACGATTTTCTGTGCTTCTGATATTCATTGATGCATGTTGCTGCTCCGCAAACGGAACTAAGCTCGTTGATTGTTTCCGTACCACAAATATATATCTGATACTAAATTGTGCAATATGGATCAGGTTGAAAGTATAATGCTTAGTATTATCTCGATGCTTTCCGGACCCAATGATGAATCGCCTGCAAATGTTGAAGCCGCGGTATGTTTCATTTGTTCTCTACCTTCCCAGTTACTCTGATCCGACTCTTTCAAGTTTTATTATTTTAGCCTCAGTGGTGGTGGATCAGAGTTGGTATGGATATGTATTACTTGTGAGCGTCTGCCTCGGGATAGTCAGTCTGTTTAGGAAAATACTCCCATTGTTTCGAAAAATAATAAGCCTTTGTTGATAACCATGCACTGATGAGTGCTTGACTAGTTTAATCTGTTATTTTGAGCCGAAGTTATCATCCATAATCATAGGCATTATCAATCCTCATAGGAAAGTGGTTTGCATAATAGTGAACAAGTTTCATATGCGCTTTCTTCCTTGCATTGTTTGGTCTCATAGAATATACACTTAACATATGAACGACCAATGTATGCTCTCCAAACTCAAATGTCAAATGGCAAAACTGCAAAAGTAACATGTCGTTTTCCTAATATTTTGCAGAAGGAATGGCGAGAGGACAAGGATGGGTTCCGAAAAAAGGTTAGTCGATGTGTGAGGAAATCGCAGGAAATGCTATGATTCACCGAACCAATCTCAGACGTTATCGTGCACGTCTGCGGAGCTTTACTTTGTTGTACTCATTTTGTGCCCTACATCCAATGAAAAACAATTTTCAGAGTGTAATTTGGGGATGATGAAAGTTAATGTCTGTCAAATGCCCTCTGGTTTGTTTTAAGTCCCCCTATATTCCATTGTGTTTCTGCTTGCTTCTTTACGATCGGCTCCCTTTCCTTTATCTGTTGTTTCGTTACCAATCGAAGAATTAACGCAAGACGAGGGATTTCGGTTTGTTTGAATTTCTTCAAAGCTTAAAAGTTAACTCTTTGAGTTTACTAGGTATGATATAGGGAGTAAAATTGTTATTCCTTGACTATTAATATCCTCCGCATTTGACTTCATCCAATACTTATTTTCAGCACATTTCAGTTTAGTTTATTCAATTGATTTAGCATTCAATTCGATTCAGCTGGTATGTTATATAATTGAAGCTTCATTCAGCCTGATTCAATTCATTTTAGTTGATTCATTTCGATTGATTCGATTCAACTCTAAAGTCCAAAGAAACGAGTTCTAACTGATTAGAGGTGGCCAAGGGCGGATAGGGCTGAGCTAGGGCCGGGCTCCGAAGTTGAAGCTCGGGCACGGCCCTTTGGAGGTAAGGGTCGGGCCTCCAAAGGGTCGAGCTCTAAAATTGAGGCTCTAGTCTGGCCCTTAGGCGGGCCTGAGAGGGTTGAGCCTTAGAAGGCCCTTTAAATTATTATTTTTTGGCAGGCCTAAGAGGGTCGGGCTCCAAAAATTGGACCCGAGCTCGGCCCTTAGAAAAGCAGGCCTGAGAGGGCTTGAAAGGGCCGATCCGGGTTCCAAAACACGACCCTAGAGAGGCTTGGGCTGGGCCGGACCGGGCTGACCCGTGAAGATGGCCACCTCTATTACTAATCATTAACTTTTTTTTAAGGGTATTGTTCAACAGTACCCGACATTTTCTCAATTGTACCTAACAATTACGGTTTTACCCTCTTCATTTCCACCCCACAATTTTTATATGTTTCTTTGATTTCTCTTTTTCCCTCTAATCAACAACCCAAAACAACATCACCACTATCAACAACACGTCAAAAATGATGTTTATTATTAATCAAAATCATCTACCAACAACAATAAGTTGTTATTATAATGATAATAAGTAACTCAACAATTAAAAAAAAAAACTAAAAATACAAGAACAACAATAGAGTAGTGGAGTAATTTGCATCCCTTGTGCGGTTGTGCCCTACCCACGCCAACCCTTATGCCGGTGCCCCTGTCCCCGATGTCGCCCCAACCTCGGCACCGTCGGTGGTCCCCTTTATCTGCCGCGTTTCTCTCTACCAACATAACCACACATGTCCAATTCAACAAACTCTCAAAACCCTAATTGTGAAAATTTAATTAGTAAAATTGTTAAAGTTTAATTAATACAAGGAATTTTATAATAAAAAATCTGGTTAATTTAATTTAGAATTGAACAATTTGAATTATTTTTTGATGATTTGATTGATTTTGAATGAATTTTGATTAATTTGATTTGTTGAAAAAGAGAGAAAAAGTTAGGTTAGGGAAGGGTAGAGAATGGAAAATTAATGGTAAAAAAGGATACAACTGAGAAAATGTCGGGTACAGTTGATCAATTACGTTTTTAATGTCATCTAGACATCTAGATGGCCATGGGCCAGGCCTAGGCTGGCCCACTATGGGCTAATCTTCATTTCTAGGCTTGAAATTAGGCTGTGGGGGTGACAGATCGAGCTTGGGTTGGGTTTGCTAGTTAAGGCCCAAGCTTAGTCCGTTGGTTATAAATTGAACTTAAAATGATGTGTTAGGCCTCAAAAATTGTGGTCGGGGCACAGCCATTACTTGGGTGGCTCGTGGCCTTCGTAGGTTGTGCTTGGCCAAATAAATCATTGCTCATCCGGTAGATTGGACTGACTTGCACAAATATTTTTTTTCGAGGTGATTATATTTTTTTGGAATCTATTATATGGGAGATCATAAAATAATTTTGGCATGATTATTTACGTTCTCAACTTGATATTATTTTCCATAAAACTTTTTTCTTCTATTATAACATATGACTATTATTTTTGTTCATATTTATTTCCTTATAAAATTATTCATTACTAAGGTTCACCTATAATTGCCTTAGCATTGATAAAAGAAAAATTACGCAAATTTGGTACATGATAAGTATATATCACGTCATTGAATACACCGACATGGAAAATAGAATGCGTACAAAAAGAAAAAAAAATTAATAATACGGGAGTATTACTCGAAATAAATTTCCATAAATAAAATAATACTTAAATAAAATAAAATTATGGAAAGATAAAGAAAAAAAATTCTAATTAACCGACGTAAAAAAAAAAAAAAAAAAAAAAAAAAAAAAAGGAAATATTGAGAAGCCTATATATAGGGGTGTAACCGAGCCGATCTGATTCCGAGCTTGGGTGAGCTCAGAATCGGCTCGGAAAAAAATTCTCGAGCTCGGAATCGGCTCTGAATTTACCGAGCTCAAAAATTCAAAGCTCGGAATCGGCTCAGAAGAAGTCTCGAGCTCAACTCGAGCTCAATCCGAGCTTTGTTAGATATTATTTTTCTACGCTTTTTTTAATATCTATTATAATAAATATATTATATAACAATTATAATAAAATATTCTATTAAAAAAAATCGATCTAAAGATATTACAAAAAGAAAAATCTATAATCAGAAGAAAATATAATGTATAGAGTCTTATAGACATAGACAAAATTATATATAAAAATGAAAGCAATAAATCAGAGCTTAGATCCGAGCTTTACTAAGCTCGGAATCATTCAGTTTAACTCGGCTCATTTCAGGGCTCGAGATCAGTGATGAGAAAGCTTTGTGATTTGATTCAGAAATTTCTGGCCGGCTCTGATCATTTACACCCCTACCTATATATATAGACGAAACATTGGCGTAGAATACATTGTTCTCATCAATTTATTCATTCATAGGAGAATCAAAACTGCAAAGCAAATTCAGCGTATCAAAGTTTTCTTAATTATGACTTCTTCACTCTCATCTCTTCTCCTTCAAAAACAACTTGCAGGTTTTTATATCATTCAATAAAAATTACAATTCCCTATTATAATTTTGTCATATAATTCAGAAAACAGTGTGTTTTTTTAAACTCTTTGATGAATGATTAATTCAACATGTATTTTTATTTTTGTGTTTGTGATGATGATGATGATGATGATGATGATGATTTACAGATTTAACTAAGCACCCAGTAGATGGATTTTCAGCAGGATTATTAGATGACAAAAATTTATTTGAATGGAATGTTAGCATTATTGGTCCTCCTGATACTCTTTAGTAAGATTTCCACTCTTTTTTCTCTAACCTTTTGCGTCTTTTTATTTTGAAAATCGACATAGATGAAATCGAAGTTGTCTGTTCAGGATAATGATTTTGAATTATAAGGGTTTCGTATCAGAAAATTTGAATTATATGAGGGTTCGTTTTTTTTGGTCGAAATCCCGAAGATTTGTCATGGAATACTTGTATCGTGTACTTTTTGTATGAGTCGGTGTAACCTACTCTAGGAGGTTCCAATTGTGTCAAACTTTTGCTGACGAACTTATGAAACGATTTTATCGTGTGTAAACAGTGAAGGGGGATTTTTCAATGCCACAATGAGTTTTCCAGAGGATTATCCAAACAGTCCGCCGACTGTGAAGTTTACGTCGCAAATGTGGCATCCTAATGGTTAGCTTTGACTCATAAATAAGTTTGATGTGTATTAACGCGTATATGAATTAGGCTTTTTCTCAACTTGATGGCTTGTTGTTAATAAATTTTTCGGGTTGAATGATCAGTGTACCCAGATGGTAATGTTTGCATATCGATCCTTCATCCTCCTGGTGATGACCCTCATGGTTACGAGCTCGCTAATGAACGTTGGACTCCTGTTCATACGGTAAGCCAAAATATGATCCATGATGTAGCCTCATTAACTTGTCTGCGGTAATTTTATGGCGCAGATGAAACAATCAATATACTTGGAATTAAATGTCCGCTTTGCCCTGTCGTAGTCATAAGCCTCTGAGGCATTGCAGTCACGTAATCTAACGAGAAAAGTTAACTTGGCGAAACTTGTGTAGCTTCAACTTGAACTTAAATCTGCTGTTAGTTTTGTAATTCACACCGATTATGCTGTGATTGGTAGGTCGAAAGCATAGTGGTAAGCATCATATCAATGCTTTCAAGTCCTAATGACGAGTCTCCAGCCAACATTGATGCAGCGGTAAGTGTCGAGGGATTATACCAGTAAGTTCTGATGACATTGAGCAAGCTAGTTGGTTGTAGTAATGCTGAATGTTTTGCGACTTTTGTTGTCGATCTGCAGTTACAATGGAGGCAGGACAAAGAAGGGTTTAGGAAGAAGGTCAGTCGTTGTGTGAGACTTTCTCAGGAGATGTTGTGATTACGTCAAGTCATTCAACAAGCCGTCGTCATATCGATCCCCCATTGCATTTCCGTCTTAATTTGATTGGTTTTTTCCTCCGATTCCTTGGAATTTGCCTTGCATTTGGTGTTGTATTCAACAACTCAAATGAACGTCAAACTTTATTTAGGTCATTCATTTGTATTTTTTTCGGGTTAATTGTAGTCGAATAGACACTAGTTTACTCTTTGGAACTAAAACATTCTATTTTTCAGACGCCAATATGTCGGAGTATTTTATATTTATATACTCTATCATCACTAGATTATCGATGTTTTTGTTGCCGTAATTTAGAAAGAACTACGGAGTACCTTTTACCAGGACTAAAAGGTATTCAAAAGTTATTAGAGACGATAAAGTATCATAATTTATACCCAGTACTCGTACAATTTATTCTAAAAATTGTACTTTTTGAGACTTTTTATTTTAAAAAAATAAATGATGAGAAAAATACTAGAAATGTCAATGCCGAGGGCCCAAAACCACTAAACAATATACTCCGTATTGACTTTGTTTGACCGACAAGTGTCCGTTTTCCCCTCGTCGGAAGATATTTTGGTCTTCAAACTTAAGTCCAGATTTTGTCAAATATATGCGAATTTTCATCTTCTCAACTCTTCGATTTCACTGATTTTTCATGTTAGGTATTTCTGAATTTTTTTAGCTCTGATTATATTTTGAAATTATATAAGTTTATGATGTGTATTATGTAAATTGATGGTGATTATATTACGGTAATTTGAAATTTGAAATTTGATATTGATTACATTTTGCAATAATCATGATCGTTCTCTTTGATGTTAGCATTTACGCGAATTGAATCGAAAGCATGAAATTCTGGTGAAAATTCGTTGTGTTTAAGGAATATTTGGGTTTACGATGGCGAAAATCTGCAGGCATGCTGTGTACAGTTAGCGCTTTGTTACAGTTGAATTGTCGTTTTGAGTTTTTTACTCAGTCATCTTCCGGATCATTATGTTTACGATGTCGAGACTCTGCTATTTCGCTCCTATTTGAATTTAAGATTGTTGATGATTGTATATATGCAATGCTTAACCATGTTGAGAAAAGACGGTAGATTTACCGATATTTTCGATCTGTACTTATTGAGGTTTGAGGTGATGAGGAAGTTGTAGCTAGAACTCGTATTTATAATTTTCGATCTTCTTGTGGATTATACACCATGGTATTGCTTAACTAGTTAATATGTTTGAGCACTGCGGAAAATTGATGATATCATTCGTTTATTTAGCAGGATGACTTTATTATGTGCCTCCATTGACAAATCATATAAAGGCGGGGATAGTGACACGGTTAAGACAATGTTTTCATCTCTTGTAATCAGTTTGCGTCTCACAAGTGTATAGGAAATTGGTGTCAAATAGAGATACCTATTACTATATTAAACAGCTAAATATATAAGCGCAGAAGGAAAATTCTGGCTCAAATCCCGCTCACCGAGAATCATTGAGTAGCGGTCAGGTCCAAGGATGGATTATGAATCGTCTCCTGTAGCATCTGAAAGAAGTAAAGGCGAAGGTTTTCCCAAGTTTAAAAATTTTAGGCTGAAGTCAGTTTGTCGTGATTTATCTAAAGATAGTGTTATTAGAGGAGTTCCTGGTGATATAGCCTTTTTTGCCTTAAAAGTTATTGCTTTGGAAGCGACAAGGAGAGTATCGCAATCAAAGTGTCCTCTTGTTTGGCATAGCATCCAAGCATGCCAAATGCTGTGCTATCCACCATTTAAGTGGGTTCAGAAATGGGCCCCGTTCAAGGGCTTAGTACAGGGCATGCGAGTAAGTGCTTGTGTAATACTGTGTTCAAAAGCTACTCTTTACTTCTTATGTTATGTCGTGAAAAATCTTAAGATCTTTGAACTTTTATTCCGCCAGATGTTATCTCGACCACTGTTGATCATCTCAATAGCAACTGCATTCTCTGATAAATCGGACAGGAGGAGTGCTGCTGATGAGAATAATGTTTCTCGCACATCGGACATTTTGGATAAAGATTCTTCCTCTATAGAGCCTTTTATTGGTGGTGATGAAAGGCAAAGAAGAATCACTCTTTCTTGTATTTATTTTTTAAGTGCTACATTTTGGTTTGACACCAGATTGTATTGCTGGTATATTTTATAGAGTGCGTGAGTTACGAGTTATTAACATGGACTGTTGCTGCAGGAATGACGACGAATCTTTTTGTTCTGTTTCAACAGAGATTTGGTTGCTTAAACTTTATGAAGAACTGGAAAAGCAAGGTTTCAGCTTACCTGAAAGGTGATCTATTATGAACTATAATCACTCTTCATTGCAGCAACATCGCAGTGGACATGATCGTTCAAATTAACATGCTTTTAATAATCACCCTTATGACTGCCTGACGGTTGAGAAATAAAAATTTCGCTGGCAGTGTTACAATGCATGCCTCAAAAACTACGTATGCTGATACTCAGTGAATTAATGTAAACAGGTTTTAAAGTATGTGCCCCCCTTCCATGAACTGTCCTTATCCTGAATTCCTGATACTCAGTGAACCTAGATCATGTCATCTTGGCTAAAGGTGTAACGTAACTGATAAACAGGTTGAGTATATAAGAGGGGCAGTTGTCAGGTCATGTTGGTTCTTCCTTAATAGGCAACTTTTTGCACATCAACAAGAATAATTGAAAGTGATTCGAACATATATGGCGCATAATATTGCAGGTTTAATGAAACAGAACTTCGAAGATTTTATGCTGCTGCAAATGGTGATTTTTCATGCCTACTTTCATCGGTCAAGAAAACAATTCGTTGGAGAGAGACTTTCAATATACTTTCTCAAGAGGAACTTAAATTGTGGTCAAATGTAGTCTTTTGGCATGGCTATGATGTGAGACAAAGACCTTGCCTGATTGTACGCCTTGGCGTGGCTTGTACTGGTCTTCCAACTCATGACAGACCAAGAATTGCCCAGGCCATTGGTACGCCTTCATTATATATGCCGATTCATTTGAGCCTCCCTGTCTCAATTTTGCGTAGTCTGTAAAGCCAGTGTATCATGACTGCATCCCGAGGTTCTGAATTACAGGCATTTCTTAGTGCATGAAGGTGCCACAGGCGCTAGAGCTACCATTGAATTGGCTAATTAGTGAAGATTTCGTGTGACTGTTTAGTATTAAGAAACCTGCTATCAATACTATGTGATTAGGCAGACGCCTTTATCTGCGTGCAGTTGATCCTTAAAAAACACTGCTGGACTTGTGTGTTGAAATCTTAAGCTTCTTGGCATCATGGGTTTTGTTCTAAAGTTAATAGCCAAATTATAATGATGAGAATGCGGAGCTAGTTAATGATATAGACTTTTGACGTAGTATAATTGCTTGAAGAATAGAAATTGTCACACGGAGTACCATTTCTTGGTTGCTGCATCAGTTTGATGCCTCTTAATACTACTTCTACATGAAGATAGGATAATGAAGCAATCAGCTTTTGTTATGCGAATTAGACTTTGAGGCTATCTTTAGCCTTCTGTTTTTTATTTAAACCAGTCAAATACTTCTGTGTCCAGTTTATATGTAAAGTCTATGAGCCATGATAGTTGACTATTTCTGGTGCAGTTTCGCAATTGGATCATGGTATCTTGCAGTTGGCCGATCAAAACCCTCAAATTATGGTTTTAGTGGACTGTGAAGGTTTATCGCCATTTAGACTCCCAGTACAGATGATAAGGTCATGCTCTCTACTTCTACAAGATCACTTCCCAAATTCTCTTGGTGGTTTGTTTGTCGTACGACTTCCTCCGGTAATTCGGATGATGGTGCAAACTCTTATGAAAGTAAGTTCCCTGCTTCATATATTTGGTTATCAATTTTTTTGGCGCTATTTTCATTTTCTTATATTCCTAGCTAAATTGATTTTCATCTATATTTATATTTCAGGTTTTGAATCCTGTAACTAAACAGAAATTGAAATTTCTGGGGGAAAGATATAGGGAGGTTCTTTCTGAGTATTTTCTGGAGCTTCCAGCATGTCTTGGTGGCACATGCATATGTGATATATGTTCAAGTGGTGCTTCCAACAATCGTTGGCGTTTTACTCCCAGAGAAGTGATGAACACCCACTTGATTGCAAATGGATTTCGTTGCGAAGATCTTGATTTGGAGTGCCTAAGATCTGAGGATGATGTCCATCAAAGTTTTGACCAGCTGCTGAGAACTGCCATAATTGGAATTCTTATGATGTGTGTGTTGATTGCTTTCCTAGCTGAAATATACACCGAAAGTCAGCCACTTTGGTTTCGTCGATGAGGTAACATCATATTCTGGATTTGCTGCAATTTCATAGTGTAGGGAGTCCGAAGTGATCTAAAATTATCTAAAGTCTTCTGAAATGTTTGATAAGTTATGAAAAGAATAAAACGAGGAAAACAAGCCGTAAGTGTTGAAGCCAGCTTGTTGGGCGCATTGTAAAATAAATAGTGATTGTCTTATTCTTCTGGCTGAAAAAAAAATTCCTAACCCTGTGCTATTTAGGAAGTGCGACATGTTGGGCAAGTCCTTTCAGATTCCTCTCTCCACAAAGGAACCCTGGTTGCATATTTTTAACTGAACAATGATAAATTCGAGCTTTTCTGAATATCTCTAGACCCTAATTCAAGAAACTATGGTGCATAGATGGCTGTTGCCTAATGATCCCTCTACATCTCCTCCCCAAAACGTATGTTTAGTCCAAAATAATGGTCTGATAGATACATTTATCATTATATTGTCACAATCGGCCTGAAATTATGGCTTTTTAGAGTGAGGGCCATACTCTTCGTTTTATCACTTGATGTCACTCCTTGCAAAGCGCCTCATATAAATGACTAAAAAGTGTATGGTCTATATGGTCGATTTATTCTGTTGGTGATCTCGAAGTCACAAGCACGGTAGTTAATAGATACGCTGTTGAAGGTGCATATCAAACGTGTCATTTCAGCTCATCATTTACCATGAAAAATATGTGTAAATTGGAAAACAAGTTTGGTATCATTTTTTGAAATTTTCCTCCCGCAAATAACATTCTTTATGCATTTTGTATGTTCTTGCTGACAAAGTCTACTCTTCGCCCTGGTTTAAATTTGTAATGGCTATTAGGCTTTGGATTGCGTATCATTAACTTTTGAATGTTCCACCTAAAAGAGATTTACATTGTTAGTGGAGTGCTTCATAGGATTTTCTTTGCCCGATAACACGAAATTATTCACTTTTCTGACACTTTGTTCTTCCTTATATTCACCTTTTTTGCAGGGCAGCTGTGTCATTGCTGGTTAATGACCCTTCAGAATTTGAACAGATATCATCTTAATATTAGGAACTTACGTTGGCTGCTTTCGGCAGTATGTGATCGAAACTTCTCGCTTTTCTTTCACTTTTATGTCCACGATGTTTGTTTTACTGGTTACAATGTGTGCACTAGTTGAGATTGGGGATATTGTTTATTATTAACTTGTTTTATTCTTATTTCTTTGCATTAGATTGATTGTTTGAAGCTATCCGACTACTCTTATGTATTATAATCGTAAATAATAATGCTAAACTTATGCGCATTGACTTCGGAAAATACTTTTGTTTATAAGTTTGAATAAACTAGTTGAGTAGATTTAGTATTTAGCGTATCTTATTCTATTTTGAGTCTAAGATTAGTGCTCACGTGTCTGACATGGCTGCTGCACTTTTGGTCATTGTAAGTGGGGTGATTAGAAAATTGTACCTACTGACTGCTTCCATTTTTATCATAATCAACTCACATTAGATCGACGTGACTGGCCGCGGCTAAGTTGTTAGGTTTCATTTTCACATACTTTTCATTTTTAGACCCTCCCAAAATGAACTCTTCATTTTAATTCTTTTTTGTCTCATCCTTTTTCTGACTGTCTTGCTTTATCTTGTGTCACAATTTCACCTTATTTCTTTCTACTTTTTACCTATCATTCTACCTCACACTAATTGATTCAAACGGCGATTCATGTCGGTCGACCTTATATCTACTTAGGTTAAGGCATTGTTTTCGTTGAGGTCAATTTTTAAATCCTAAAATTGCTCTCGGTATTGGATAGTGGGATACAACTCTTGCACAGTTGAGGCTTCTCTCATAGGTGGTTTGGTCAACAGTTGAGGCTTATGTTTGCAAGATTGTATAGATGGTGGAGTTTGGTGTGACTTTAGAATTACCTTTACTTCGAAGCATGTTTTCTGAGAGCTAGCAGAAATATATTTCCTCATTACTCGACTTTCAGATTTTACTGGACGTTTCTGCGTGAAATTCTGAATTATGTGTAGTTAATATATTATCCCCAGAACCACGGGTTTAGGACATAAACTCAGTTTATCCACAAACATAGAGCAATCCGAAACTAGGCTATTGAGCTTTTTAGCTATGCCAAACACGGAATGTTGTTTTCTTAGACCTTTGGCATCTGATTCACATCGTCGAGATTTGACTAATGAAATATTACTCACTATGGCCAGTTGATTCACATCCCTACAGCTGATACTGACATCTGAAAGATTTAGTAACCCTTGCAGTATTTTGCTCGGTTACGCGTGTTTCATGTGTCACTTCATTTGCTGTCCACTTCCCCTCAAAGGTTTTAGAAAGTAATATACCAACTACTAATATCTCACGCAACACTCATCGCCAGATATGGAGAATTTAACTTAGATTCTCAAAGACTTCACAAGATCTGTTTTCGCTTACATACTCTATTCTGTTGGAAATCTAACTGCTTTACTCCTTTTGTTGCTAAGGTTTTTGGGGATATCAGAGGTCGTTGAGCCTTCGTGTAACTTTTCACACCTTATACCACTTCTGCAATGCACCGACACCTGTTCTCGCTGTGATAGACATCATCTACTCTCTAGCTTTCTTTTCTTTAATATAAGTCAGTCTTTAGAGTATCAAAACTGTTATTAAGCACTCGTATAGTCGTATATGTACGAACATGCCGATAATATAACTTGTTCATGGAGTGGTGGCGGCGTTGGCGGGTCTTCATATAGTGAGCACAAGCCCTAGAGTTTAGAGTTCTAGACAGTAGACCCCTTGTCATCTGAGTGCAAAAATGAACATATGATAAATATGACTATAGATTCAGGAAATTAAGATCGGAATTTATTTATCTATTTATTTACTTATTTATTTATATTTTCGAGATCGATATGAAGCTGTTTCTTGCGTCCAAGGTACATCCTATATGGACACTTGAAGCCTTTTCTGTGAAGTTTAGGTTTTAATTTTCTCGTCTTGTTTGTTTGTAGAAGTCAATTTGTTATAGAGTTGATTGTGAAATATGATCCTTTGAAATGGGTTAGTTTCAATCAAAAGGCAGCACACTGTGAAGGAACAATGACAGTAGTGTGTGACTGACCCTTCAGATGATGTAGTTCTCCTTGTTTTTGTCCATATCCAACAAGAGTCCCAAAAGACGAAAACTAGGAAGAGTCTTTTTCAGTGAGAAATTAGACATTTGTTAAGTTTACATCAAAATTTACAACCAGAAATATTATAGATTACCTTATACTCCGTAAGAGATTACTTTTACCACTACCGAGATTTTATAGCCAACTCTTTTGTGATCGTACGTGTAAGTCGCTTATCAATGGTGGCAACGATAGATGTTCCTGTATACCATGGGCAACATAATTTAGCATTATTTATCATTTAAATCAAGAATTTTTGAATTGAGTTTATGCAACTAAAGAATCCTTTTTTCTTGTTTTTTTTGTAGTATTCAACCTCTTTTTGTAATATACGTAGACGTTGTGCTATTTAGGTTGTTGGTATGACAATGATCGAAGTTATGAGTGGTTGGGGCTCACCAGTGACCACATCTATGTGTTCCCCTTTATGAGAGTTAGGTCTTAGCTAAAAATTCACTTGCTCTATGGTAACGTAAGCATTGTTTATGAAATTATGGTACATTTGGAAATCCACTAATGCTTATATTTACTGTTTACAGAGCATTAAATCTTTTCTACAGAGGCTTGCTTTGTCTACAGAAAACCATTTTATGGAACAAGTGATTTTTACTAGGAAAAAAAGATATTATTATGTCATTGGTCATATCTCGATGACCACTATTGGTCTTTGGTTGTCAACTAATGTCAACTTTGTGTCGGCGGATGAGGGGAGGAAGCCGTCGTGTCAAAGGATTGTGGGAAGGGAAACATGGCCTAGTAATATGACGAGTGGTTAGAAGGCCGCAGTGGGTACGTAGATTTGTGGGTGGAGAAAGCATAGTTCATGTGTTTGTTTAATAAATGGTTTGCGATGAATGAATATTTCATTTATCGGTTAAAGAGGCGGGTTCCCTTCTTTAGCTGAAAGATGTTATCGGTAGACTTGTCTTTGTACTATCGGTAGGATCTAAGATTTGGAGGTCAAAATAAATAATTTTGAGATTTATGTTCAACCTAAATGAATGTGAGATTATAATGTTTCCATTAACTAGATGCACGATTTCAAAGCGGAATACTGTAAAAGGAAGTACTATTAACAAGTTATCCAAAAAAACGAATAAATGACTACTCCTTAGTTCTTACACATCAAAGCATTAGTATAATAATAGGGCTTCTTTTGGAGGATTTAGTTTGATTCTGATAAATTTAGTTTTTATTTTTTTATTCGATTCGATTTAGCTTAATTTGATTCTTATAAATCTAAGTAAATAGGGCTTCAGTTAGGTAAAAGATAAGAGTCCAAACTCAATGTGTAGTATACTTCTCTAGTAATTGATCATCTAGTGAAGTAATTGATTTGAAATCCCCTGAAGCAAAGCTCAGCCACTACTTCTCTTACATAGGACCCCCCAAAGAACCTGAGACATCACCTGCTTGTACTAAATCTTGTCTACTTTTTTATATTTTCAAAGTGCTGTACGATCATCATCTTTTTCTTTTCTTTTTATTTTTTTTCTTGGATAATAGTGGGCTCTCAAGAGTTGATGCTTGCTGAATTACTGTCATGCCTAGTGACAAATATTAGTTTGCTGAACAGAGGTTTAGCAAAACCTCGAAATTTCGATTATCTGTCTGTTGCTCGTATCTCGGTCGAGATCTAACTCTGGTTATGCTGAACTGAGCTTGTCGGCAGCTTAAGTAATCAAGTTCTGAACCATAATGAAGGTTGACGTATTTTACACTAGGATTGTGATTATTACTCTTTAATACTCCTAACTTTTACGGCTAAACCAACCGTAGCAGACACCAGCAAATCTGTAACACTAGAGTAGACATGTTTCGTCGTGAGTAATACCGTACGGCTATTAATAGTAAGGGGCTGCTGCCAGCTTCTGTAGAATGCTGTTAACACTTTTGTCATTGCATTTGATGTCAGCGCACAAAAAAGTGGGAAACTGCGTGTTTAGTGTAGATGCTTTTAGTGGGAAAAGGGATTTAATGACATAAACAAACACCCTCAGGAAAAACAGTGAAAAATTATAATTAAGAAAAGACCCACATTTCTGCTTTAACCAACTTTAGATTAGTAAAATAATGGAAACAAAGTTAAGTACCGTCGCCTCTTCTCATCATTATTTTTTGACCCTTGTTGCCTCTCAAAGGATCAAACTTTTTAAGTACATGCAAGCAGGACAGATGAGATGTTAGTGGGTGTTGAGATGAATCCACTCTTGTGGCTTTTCTATGAATCCCTCATTATTGTGCGCTGATGAAATTTATTTTCCAATTGGTTTAGCTAAAATTGTGTAATTTTCTGACAGAATGACCTATTAACCACGTAGATTGCGTAGAAAAATCAACAAGTTCTTATATGAGACCGTCTTAGGATAGGACTACTAGTAAATTACTCATAATGTTTTAATCGTATAGAGTAGAAATGTTTCTGCGTGTTGCACGGGATCAACTGTAAGACTTGGACTCGACTTTTTTGTGAGCGGAATTATTTTTTCATGTATGATAGTATCGTGTCAACCAAAACTGTTGCTGTTGAATTGGACATTATATGTTCAGAGAATTCGTATTCTTTTGAACAGGTATGCTTTAATATGGGCTCATAAGTCGTAACTAGTTTGGATTATATTTTGTCCTAGAGACCCATTTTTTTTTTGTACCAGTATTCTTAAATGTGTCATGCTCTCTATTCAATGCTCTGTGTTACTGTTATTGATTTGAGTATGGGAAAGGAAGACTTCTATTCAGCAGTTGATCACTAGTACCATAATGCAGATTTTTACCTTAAGTGGTCATATGATACATCATAAGAATTTCCAATGTCTAGAATGTAAGGAGTACTTTCTATGACTTCCTACGTGATAACGTGAATTTGCAGAAAATTGTTTGGTTGTGCAGAGGAAATAGACTCGCGTTTGAACTCTCAATCACCTGGGAGAAGGAAACCTCTGCACAGTTTTTGATCACTCAGTACATTAATGCAGATTTTATGTTGTGAATGGATTGTATTTTGAAAATTTGTTATCTGACATTTAAGTTACCTACTGTAGCAGTGATTTTGTGCATTCAGGTAATAAATCAAGGTGCTGTAAGAATATACATTTTGCAGCAGTGAAAATTCTATATTTGGTGGCTTAAACTTGATATATGGAAGTTCAGAAAGCATAAAGAATTTCAGGTTTTTATTCGAGCTTGTGAAGTGACAACTTGAAGACCCGTTACAAGACCGTTTGAAGTGTACCATACTCCTCTGGTATGACGATGACACCTAATTCTTAACGTTTTTTACTTATGTATAGTTCCAACTTTTCGAGAACAGAAAGTGAAATGTTACGAGTATCAATTGACCGGCTCTTCACATTACCATAAACTAAATTTTGGTGCAAAAGATGCATGTTGTAGAAGTTGTTCTTCCAAAAGCTGGATTCTGATGCAAATGAACTTATAAATGGAAAAGTTCTTCTATAGAAGCTAAAATATAAAGTATCTCCTAAAATTGAAGCATATGGTTATTATTGAATGATCCCATTAATTAAAATTTATGCACTTGTTGCAAGTTGCATTATTGGAGAGAATGGGATCAAGTTCTGAAACATCAATTTTGTAGTGTGATTAAGATTGTGCGAGTATATTATAGGTCATTCAGCTTATCTAAAGTTGATTTGTTGACAGAACTTTCAGTTGGCTAATAGAAATTTCACAAACCCTGAAAGATAAATTTTGCTGTAGTTTTTTATTGCATGTTATTCAAAATCGATGGGCGTACGTCCAATAGTCGATTTAGATATTTTATATCTTTAATTCTTATGTTTTATCTACGTGTCTTTTATGGACGGCTTCAGATGATGATTCATGTTTTGGTTAACCTTAAATAGTTTTGAGACTAAAGGTTTATTATTGTGGTTGTGGTTTTTGTTGTTCTCTGCGTGGACGAATCTATAAATGGTACTCCTTGACGAAGTCATTGCTCGCGTAAGAGAAAAAAACGAGATTTATGATCGCTCTTGGAGTCGAGGTAATTTTAAACTTCAATGACTCTAACCTTCCTGCCACCTGCAAGGTTGATATAGGGGTTTTTTTTTTGGTCCTATAGGATCGACCTAGTTTTATACTCTTGAAAAAAAAAAAAAATAGCCAAAGAGAATTTAAAGTTGAAACTGTTTTTTGTTAAGAAATAGCAAATGGAACCCACTTGGAAATGTCACTAAGATTGTTACCACTAACCATCTTATAAATACCTCATTTCAAATACCCCATTTTCATTCCTTGTAGACTTATCTCACATTATATTGCTCCTCTACTCAACCATATTGTCTTGAACATCTTTATTACAAAAACAACTTACTGCACTTACTTCTGCACAAGATAATGATGAGTAAGAGTGAACAATTCAAAAGAACTCAATTCATTTGGAAATCAAGCCTAAACTCTGCATTAAGAACAGCTATTGCTTGCATTATAGTAGGGTGTACAACACTTTATGGCCCTGAATACATTACAAAACAAGTAGCTTTCCCTGCATTCTCATATGTGGTTGTCATACTTATTATCACAAATGCAACTCTCGGGGATACGATTCGTGGCTGTTGGCAAGCTTTGGGTGCCACTATTCAAACTGTTTGCCCTGCTCTTTTGTGTCTGTCCATGGTTGGACCAACTAGGCTGACCGCAACATCAACCTCGTTGGTGCTGGCTATCGCTGCTTTTTTCATCGCACTGCCTGAATGGACTCACATCGTGACCAAGAGAATCGCGTTAGGGCAGCTTGTGATCATATATGTCATTGGATATATTAATGCTGAAAATATTGATCCTTTCATGCACCCTGTTCATGTTGCTGCTAGCACCGCTCTTGGTGCCTTGGCTTGTTTTTTGGCCTTGTTGCTGCCTTTCCCTCATCTTGCTTCCACTCAGGTAAATAATACGTACCGAGTAACTAACTGAATTTTTCTTAATGCATGGTGAAGACTCAACTTGTTCTTATAGTGCACAACTTTGACAATAACTGATAAATGTTTAACAACCTGTGCATGACTCCGTGAGTGGATGTCTTCTTTGCAAGTCTTGCGTAAGAAGTTCGTTTAGGATAGGTTGCCTGAAGTCTGGAGTTTTATTTTCTATAGTTCTGTGTTTTCTAAGTAATAAGAGTCTTTCAGTTTTCATAATGACGAGTTTGATAAGTAAAGCAAAAAATTAGATGAGCATAATAGGTTCTTAGTAGGAGACATATGCGCTGTGCTTCGAGTTTTGGCCATTTAGTTTATGTTCACTTTTCTGGCATATTATTTGTGGCGAACAGTGGGTGCGGGACTTTATTGCCCTGCTTGCATAGTTGCATGCACAGAAGATTGATAAATAAACGTAAATTATTTGACAAGACACCTAGGATACTATTGAACATGAACAATCTGTAAGGTAATATGTCGAATATTGAATGAAGTGTTTGTATTATGTCTGCAGGTGAAATACAACAGCAAACTATTTGCAGAGAATGCAATATTGAGGCTGAATATCTGTGTGAAGGCATTTTGTGCAGAAGATAGTGTGTCTGCACAGGCACTGGTTTCTCAAGTCAAGTGGTTAGCTACGAACTCAAAGAAATTTCTTCAATGCATCAAAGCCAAACAAGTAAGCAGATTACATTCAACATATCCGATAGATTCAGAAATCTGTCAGTTGAACTAACTTTTAGCTTTCTCCTTGTTGTGCACAGGAAAGCATGCACTGCGAACGATTTCTTCTGCAGTTTCTGAGACCTTACTGCAAGAATCCAGGTGACCGAGTTCAAGAATTAGACACGCCATTTAGAGGGATGGAGACTGCGTTAAATAATGTGCCTTCTGCTTCTTTAATGAACGAACAATTAAAAGATGGGATCGATAGTTTAGAGAGAGAAATTAGCCAAAACCTCGAGCACCTTAAGAGTCATATACCCTGTGAAACATCAACTGTACCAGAATCTTCTGCCGGAAATACCTTGAGTTTCCTCCAAACGCTTCATACTCCCCCGTCAAATGAAACAGATATGACATCCTATTTTTTCTTGTTCTGTCTGAAACTCTTACGTACTCAAATAAGAACCATGACAGTTCCTCCAAGCACTCCAAAAGCCGACAAAACAAATCCTGAAAGCGAGAATGACCAGCAAAAAGTACCATCTCTTAAATGGGTTTGGGCCAACACTCCCTTCACTACCAACAGAAAAAGGCTAGTCTCAGCCTTGAAATGCTCGCTTTCTTTGGGCCTAGCCGTCTTTTTTGGGCTTAATTACAGCAAGCCCAATGGATTTTGGGCCGGGCTTCCAGTTGGTATTAGCCTGGCGGTAGCTAGGGAGGCGACATTCAAGGTCACTAATGTTAAATTTCAAGGGACAGTTATCGGTAATGTGTACGGAGTTCTAGGTTGTTTCGTCTTTGAAAGATTTGTCCAAGTAAGGTTCATAGCCCTCCTACCGTGGTTCGTCTTCACAAGTTTCCTTCAGCAGAGCAAAATGTACGGCCAAGCAGGTGCCGTCTCTGCAGCTATCGGCGCAGTGCTGATTTTGGGCCGAAAAAACTTTGGCCCCCCAAGTGACTTTGCTGTTGCAAGAATAATAGAAACATTCATTGGTTTAACTTGTGCGGTCACGGTGGAGCTGTTATTACAGCCTACTAGAGCAGCCTCTTTAGCCAAAGTTCAACTCTGCAAGACCCTCGATACACTGCAAGATTCGCTGTCATCGATCGATCTTCTGGCAATGTCGAAGGCTGAGTTGATGGACAAGGCTAAAGGGCTCAAATGTAAACTCAGTGAACTCGAGAAGTGTGTCGGTGAAGCTGAGGCAGAACCTAGCTTTTGGTTCATACCTTTTCACTCTACCGCTTATAGGAAGATGCTGGATTCTCTGGTGAAAATGGCTGATCTCTTGCTTTTCATGGCTCATGGCCTTGGTTTCTCAGACGAGCATATTCGAAAGCTCGAGATGATGGGCTCAAAAGAAGTATTGGAAAAGATTAATGGTGATGTTAAACTTGTGGCGAAAATGACAGGCTCTTTTGTGAAATCCTTTCAAGAGATCACTTCAATCAAGTCTCTGTTGGTGCTTGAAAAGGACCTTGCAAAAGACGGGAAGACGTGCGATGTCGAGCTAGGGAAGGCGAACAATAATCCATTGAATTTGGATCAGAAAGATATTGGAAAGATTACTGCCTCATTCATTGAACATGTGAAGGAAGCGTGCGAGAAGATTCAGTTCTCAGAAGACGAGGACGAGATCAAGAGTCGAATGATCTTGAGCCTCAGTGCAATTGGATTTTGCATGAACTGCTTGATGAAAGAGACCTCTGAAGTCGAGAAAGGAGTCAAAGAACTTGTTCAACGGGAAAATCCCAAGAGTCAGATCAACCTTCGTGAAATTTCGTGTAAAATCCATGCATTATATGAATAAATATACGCGTAACTTCTCTACTCTTGTAGTAACAAAGACGAAAACACCAATGCATCATGGATTACTTGAGATATTGAGTATTCCATAGTAAAATATACAATTAAAGGATAAATTACTAAAATAATCTTGACTAACTAGTTGTGTAATATCCTTGTTCATAGACGTCAATACATAATACATGTATCATATATCACCTTTCAAATATCTTTTCGATTTTATCTAACATTCAGTCATTATCACATTTAATGCAAAGGTTTTTCAAAATAAATAAATAAATAAAAAGAACATAAAAAAGTAAAAAAAAAAAAATTAAAATGTGGCTGCTGGGATTCGAGCCCAGGTCTCCACGGCCACAACGTGGAATTCTTACCACTAAACTACAGCCACTTTGGTGTTAGAAAGTTCTAAATGTATTTATTATATCTAAAGTGTACGGTGCTGTTTTACATTATTGACTTGAACAATAGGTCCTTATGAGTAGTGATGGGTAAAAAAAGGGAAGACAAAAGTGAATTGAACTCACAACTTGCTTTGCACGAGTACCTCGAGCACCATCTACCAATAACCAATTTAAGAATTTAAGTAAATAAATTAAACGTGGCGATGTTAATACGACATTTACAACTTAATTTTTCAGTATCGATAGTTATTTAGTAAGTAAATAAATTAGGCATGACGATGTTGATGCGACATCACGACTCAATATCTTAAAATCGGTAATTATTCAGTAGAGGGTCTATATTTATCTGTACATTAAATCATCATCATAATTTTACAACGACCATTTTAAACCAACACGTCTACGCTCGGGCCGAAGGACGAGGACTTAGGAGTATGCATGGAACCGAAACCGACAGCATAACTCATCACGTTACTTGTTGCACTCTTCAACCACTAAATCAATTAATTAAAATATATTTATTTTTAATCATCTCCAACTCATTCTTAAACATTCTTAATTACTCTCCTCAGAAATTGTTTAACCTCTTCTTAATCTCTTACACAAACCCAAGTTAATCAAACACAAACTCAGCTACTCAGGTAAGAAGTGCAATTAAAAAAAAAAAAAAAAAAAAAAAAAACAAGCTTTTTATAATCCCCAAAATCAAATTTTTCCTGAAAATTCTGAAAATTACCCAATTAAATTACCGCTATCACTTTACAGCGCTGATTTAATTGCATGGGTTTGTTGTGATTTTGATGTTTCAATTATAATCATTTTTTTCTTCAATTTGAAGCAAATCCAAGATCATTATTAAAAGTTCCTAAATTTTTCTACTTTTTTTTTTGTTGGTGTGAATTTTGAATTAACTTAATTAAATAATTAAATTGCGTAAATGTCGCGCTTTCTCTCTCATAATCTACCGTATGAGTTTGGTCGTGGAAGGTTCTGCCTTGCAAATCAAATTATTTTTAATTAATTTATCACATCATATTTAATATTTCCATTTATGACTCACTATATATATACTCTAATACTTGATCTCAATTTTTAGGGTTTCAATTCATTCAAAGTAATTTTCCATGATCTCCTCTTCTTTTTAATTTGATTTTGCTTCAAGTATCATAATCCATCATTTTGTTTTATTGACTCATGAGTTGGGTGATGTTATTTATATGATTTTGTATTTAATTGATAAAATTGTTTGTTAATTTATGATTGTTTATGCAAAAGGTGTAATTTTTATTGAAGTGAAGATCTAAGGACAAAATGGCAGCTAATGGTGAATCTACTAAGCCACCTCCACCTCCTTCACCTTTGAGAAATTCCAAATTTTGTCAGGTGATAATTTTGCAAAATCATTTTTATTTTATTTTTTAATTATTGTGTAATGTTTAGGGTTCCAATTGATAATTTATGGTCGATTCGTAATGATGATTTGTGTTAGCCGACCCCAATTGAAAAAAAAAGGCTCTGTTGTTATTGTGTAATGATAGCATGCTAAAAAATCCGGTGTCGAGCTGATGATTTGAATGAAAGAATGTGGATCTGTTAGTGAGTCGATATCGATTTGAATGATGTAGTAGGTGGGTAGTATTCATTATTCAAAGTGCAACAAGTGTAGGCCAATTAGGGGAGAAACTTCAGTTGTGATATGCTGATTGTGTACATTAGTAAGTTGTGTTGGATGTTTAATGGAGGAGGTGTGCATTTTTTCTTGTGGAATCGAGTCGTGGAAATTAGGTCGAAAGATGACATTGAACAAGAAACTGATTGATGTTTAATTGGTTCTTTGAGGGATTCCATTGTTGGTTTTGGCGTAGCTGGACTATTCTTTTCTCTTTTGTAACTGTGTGTGGTGTTGTTGATGATGCAACGTAGCTAGATTATCATCTGTTGGTTGTGAATTTCCTGTAGAGCCAAGGATTGTGCAATTCTTGTCATTCGTAAATGCGTATTTGTATTAATTGACACGAGGTTACGCTACGTACATCTGACCATTACACTAGGGAAGCCTTTAAGACACTAGAGGATTTTTGTAGCGGTTGTATTTATGAGGTGGGTTAGTGGTGCAACTGTGTAAAATGTGGAATAACAGTTACCAGCATGTTCTGTGTTTTGACAAAATCCGTGCTTTATTGGTTTATCGGTGACAGTCAAACATGAGAATTTTGATCACTGGAGGAGCAGGATTCATTGGCTCTCATCTGGTGGATAGGTTGATGGAAAACGAGAAAAATGAGGTAATCATGTTTCCACTGACTTGTTCTGTTACTATTATCAAGTGCTGTAATGATCAGCAAATGCAACTGTTATTATCACGTTAATTTGTTGTTTCATACCATTTGCAGGTGATTGTGGCTGATAACTACTTTACTGGTTCAAAGGACAACCTAAAGAAATGGATTGGCCATCCAAGATTTGAGCTTATCCGTCATGGTATTTTCCTCGCAATGGTTCCTTGTTATCGTATATATTGTGCTAAATCTGTGACATGACTGTAATTTAAGCGGCTGTGGTTGTCAGTATGTTTTCTTCAGAATTCAGAACTCAGATAGACATGCAGCTCAATTACTAGTGTAATTTGGGGCATTGCTACATTTCACTTGAGCTTTTCGTTTCTAAAAGCGAATTGTGGGAACATTGTCCCTGAGAGTTTAGGTTAAGCTAGTACTAGCGCAAATAGTTTGGAATACGATGTTTTTCTGAATCTGTGCTTATGTTGCCTGCAGATGTCACAGAGCCACTGTTGATTGAAGTTGATCAAATTTATCACCTTGCTTGTCCTGCATCCCCTATTTTCTACAAGCACAACCCTGTTAAAGTGAGTTTATAAACTTTACTCAGCACTAACGTGATAAATTGGGCCATACGAAATAGTTTTACAAGGCATTTCTTTCTCAAGTATTAAAACAACAAAATTATCTATTGATCGTGAGCAATGTATACTCCACAGACAATCAAGACAAATGTGATGGGGACACTGAACATGCTTGGACTTGCTAAGCGTGTCGGAGCTAGGTATGAAAGTTCATATCTGAAATTTTCCAAGTGGTCGAAACACCAATGTTATGTGAGATTTTCTGACATAGTTTTGTATTGGGTTTATTATAGGATTTTGCTAACATCTACGTCAGAGGTGTATGGTGACCCCCTTGTGCATCCTCAGCCAGAAACTTACTGGGGAAATGTTAACCCAATTGGTAAGTGCCGCAATTGATAAGATTTATTGTCATGTTAAATATGCTCTTCCATTATTTATTGTTTTCTACGGACTTTTCGATCCTTTGACAGGGGTTAGGAGTTGTTATGATGAAGGAAAGCGTGTTGCGGAGACTTTGATGTTTGACTACCACAGACAGCATGGCATTGGTATGTGGCTATGTGCATTCTCTCTTCAAAGCAGCTTTCTCTGTTAAGTTGTGTATATTGATTCCTCAAGTTTTTTGAACAGAAATTCGTGTGGCTCGTATCTTCAATACTTACGGACCTCGGATGAATATTGATGACGGTCGTGTTGTCAGTAATTTCATTGCTCAAGCAATTAGGTACTCCCGGTTCTTAGCCATATTTTATCTCACAAACTTTACCAACTGGCCATCTTACTCTTTCATCTCGTGTTTTCAGAGGTGAGCCGTTGACAGTTCAGTCACCTGGAACCCAGACTCGTAGCTTCTGCTACGTTTCTGACATGGTACGATCATGTTTCTTCTATATTTAAAATTGTACGGAGTATTTGACGAATAATCTCATGTAGATGGTTTCAAACACGTGGTTCTGTATGTAATGTCAAATCATTTTGTTAATTTTGGAAAACACGTTACTGGCATCAGGTTGACGGTCTCATAAGACTGATGGAAGGAGAAAACACAGGACCAATCAACATCGGAAACCCTGGTAAACATATTGATCTTCAATTAGCACATGACTCACAAATAAGAATGTTCAGGTTTTTGTCGTTTCTATCTGTATTTTTTATCCCTTTCGCTAATGGTTTCAAGTGCCTGTAGGTGAATTTACAATGCTAGAACTCGCAGAGACCGTGAAAGAGGTAAGCTGCTAACTGACTATCTGTATCACTCCTGCACAAATTGCGATGGATTTTGACCCGATTACGCACATTGAATTTGACAGTTGATCAATCCAGAAGTGAAAATAATCTCAGTAGAGAACACACCAGATGACCCACGACAGAGGAAACCCGATATAAGCAAAGCCAAGGAACTGCTTGGATGGGAGCCGAAAGTGAAGCTGCGCGAAGGCCTTCCTCTCATGGAAGACGACTTCCGCCTCAGACTCAAGGTCCCGAAAAACTGATATGCTTCGGTTGAGTCGTTCGAGATTAAAAGGATAGAAATACTCTGGCAAGCAAAAGACCTTTTTTTTGTGCTTTATAGGTGTTTGTTTGATGTCAACATTTTACTTAATTTCATTGTTGAAGCGTGTTAAATAAACAACAGGGACAACTAATCGTATTGTTTGTCCCTGCTTTCTTCGTCTTTATACGCTACGGAGTAACAAATATACAGAGTGTTATGTTCATCAAAAAAAAAAAATGGAGTGTTAGAGAATTTTGTTGAACAAACAATGTGTCATAGTATATGCTTGATTAATCACAATTTATTTTCAAGTTTATGAAGTTGCTAATGAATTTCATTCTATGATTCATTGCTTATATATTTTGACCATTTAACCAAACATCAATTAATCGATTTTAAGTTCAATTTTTAAGAAGAATACAATCATTACTTTACATTTTGTACTAGAAATCAATTCAGTTTCTGCCAAATGTGAAAAAATCAATCAATCAATCAATAGTTGTTTATGTAAATTTGACCACCCTTTTTCAAGAAAAAAAATTTGCCGAAACATTAAAAAGGAATTATTCAGAAGATGAAGAAATAAGAAAAGACGAGACATTGATTCATTACTAAAACTTGTGATTAACAACACTTGGGACTCAATTACAAATTCATCATATCTTCATCACAAACTAAAACCCTAGAACAAAACAAACATCCCCAGATTATCAATCTAAACACGAGAACCCAACAATAAGAAACCCTAATTTATTTTCTTAACCACCAAAACCATAGAGAGTCCTTCCTTGCCTCTTGAGAGCATACACAACATCCATGGCAGTAACAGTCTTTCTCCTTGCATGCTCAGTGTAAGTAACAGCATCACGAATCACATTCTCCAAAAAGATCTTCAACACGCCACGTGTCTCCTCATAGATGAGCCCACTGATACGCTTCACACCACCTCGACGAGCAAGACGACGGATGGCAGGTTTGGTGATACCCTGGATGTTGTCACGGAGGACTTTTCTGTGTCGCTTTGCTCCGCCCTTTCCCAAGCCCTTGCCTCCCTTTCCTCGGCCCGACATTTTCGGTTGTTGTTGGTTTTGCTATAGAGAGAAAATTTTATGTGTGTTAGAGAGAGAATGAATTGAGTGGAATGAGTTTGGTGAGGTGAGAAATGTGAGGAGGAGTATTTATAATGTGGAGAGGTTTGAGAAGAGAGGGAATTGAAAAGTGAGCGGGAGATTTTTGAATGTGTAGGGAATTTGAGGGATCGATCCGTGTGAAAGTGGTGTGGAGTGTTTTGGTGCGTTGATTTTGTTTGATCGACGGCTGATGATAGCGGGAGTTTTTTAGTTGGATCGTGGGGGGTGTGTTTTTTAAAAAAGGATTATTACTCTTATTAGGCTTGCTATTAGCGGGAATTCAAATTTTTGCGGATTCATTTTTTAATGAGATTGATCTGTGTGTGTACGGAGTAATTTGAGATTGAGGTCATATTAGCACGGAGTACCGAGTGCCGAGTACTTCGTATTCAATATTCGTATGTCTATTTATCGTGGGGATTAAATTAGTTTTCATTATTGAGATTGTCAAGGCTTTATATCTTTGAATGCACACAATCAACGATTGTTTTTTTAGTCGTATGACTGATTTAGTTTAAATTATTTATTTATTTGAGTTTTTTCGATTTTCATTCAGACGAGTCATAATTTTTAGCATATCTTGTCCAAATTGTGTCCTCAGCTGCTCTTATATCAGAGTCTAGTACGGAGTACAACGTTTTCGTTCCTATATTAGATTTTGGTTTGGTTCATTAAACCTCAATTAAATAGATTCAAACCAAAAAACTGAACATTCTCACTCCATTATTCAGCTACTGCTCCCTCAAACATTGCCTCATTCTACCTATGTCAAAATATTCAAAGTTTGCCATCAAAATCTACCTTTTCGCGTAGGATCACTTGTAACATCGTTCTCCTCATATTTGATCACTAATAATCATGTTCTTTCGCCTTAATAACATCAGTGTCATATCTTAATATTATACTCCGTATTGATTATAAGGGTGAGAAGAAGAGTGTTGAAGAATGATAGTATATTATTCTCGTAGACGTGGAAGAGTAAACCAATATTTCACGAAAAATGTAACTAGGAGTAGCGGTATTTGCACTTTTAACATGTGTGCGATCGA
This sequence comes from Dianthus caryophyllus, assembly GCA_023091065.1. Taxonomy (NCBI): domain Eukaryota; kingdom Viridiplantae; phylum Streptophyta; class Magnoliopsida; order Caryophyllales; family Caryophyllaceae; genus Dianthus; species Dianthus caryophyllus. Next base: position 271,927 of record CM041516.1, on the reverse strand, counting down.
TAAGAGTCATTAATCGAGTTGAGGTGCCTATCTCATCAATTTTTTGTTAGTGTTGGGTTGATGCAGCACCTGTAGGGTCCACAACGGCCATCTACAAAGCTCGCAATGGTGTTGACAAATCTATAAACCAGTAAGGATGGCAATTTCACTCGCACCCGCTTTATAACCGACCCACCCGATACAAATGGATGGACGAAAACCTAAATTAAATGGATGAAAAACGGGTGATGGATGGATCGGGTAAAGAATCGAGTCGGATTCGGGTGGAGGTTCATCTGACCCGTCACCCGACCCGTCGTCATCCGTTTTAGAAAATTTCTAACATATTATACAAATATATTTATAATATATATATTTTTGTAAATATATATATAAATAGGTTATCAAATAAAGGGGAGGAATAAATTTCGGTCCACCCGTTTATTCACCCGATCCATCTGTTTCACCCACGGGTGACGGATGGATGGATGCGGGTAGGGGTGGCCAACAGTGCGGGCCAGCCCGACCCAGCCCGGTTCATGGGCCTCATGAGCCCAACCCACCAACCCATGGGGTGGGCTCGGTTTTGATTTTTTCAATTCGCGGCCCACAAAAACCCACATTTTCAACCCGCCCCAGCCCACACCAGCCCAGTCAAACCCAGCCCACCCCAGCCCAGTCAAACCTAGCCCGGCCCAGCCCGACCCATATAGACCCACCCCAGCCCACCCCATACGATTTTTTTTTTTTTTTTCTACTTTTTTTTTTAATTTTTTTATTTACCTATAAATACTCATACACTCTAAATTATTATAATTTGTACCTATATAGGCCCACCCCAGGTAAGTCAAGTGAGTAAATAACTACGTGGGCTTTAATTCTTTTGAAATACGTAAGCATCTAAATTATTATAATTTTTCAAAATTTCAAAATTATAATAATTTGGTCCAAACCCTTTATTTTTTTTTAATGTTTTTTGTCTTATTTTTAAAAAAAAAAACATAAAACATTATTGTAAAATAAAATATATTTTTTTAAAATAAATATATACATTATTATTTTTTTAATGTTTTTTTTTTTAATGTTTTTTTTTTAATGTTTTTTATTATTTTTTTTAAAAAGCATTATTTCTAGTGGGCCCGGCCCAGTCCAGCCCGGTCAAAGCCCAGTCAAGCCCGTGCTGTGAGCCGGACCTGGGTTGGTCACTCGAAGCCCACGGCCCACTAGAGCCCAACCCACCAGCCCGTGGGCTGGGCTTGGGCTCGCCTTTCTCCAGCTCAGCCCACATGGCCCGGCCCGGTCCATGGCCACCCCTAGATGCGGGTGATGTCAAAACCGGGTGGAAAACGGATCGGGTGGAGCGGATGGAACCGGGTGACTGATGCGGGTGATGTTTCACCCGATCCGCATCTGATCCGTTGCCATCCCTATCACTATAGGTGATGATGAAAGAATGTTGTGATGGTGACGGGATAAGATGTTGGTGGATGCTGAATCTAGTGAAATTCTTTCCTTTAATTTTCTTCTCAAAACCAAAGACAAGATAATTAATGTATTATACTTTTTTTTACCGATTTCACTTTCAATTTACTGTCTTACAAACCAAACCACATAGTAGCCATTTAATTTTGGTACACGACCATCAATTTCAAAATAGTCATAAAGAATAGAACTACAAAGATATTGTCACAAATACATATAGAAAAAGAGAAATTATTATAGGAAAATAGTGGGGAGTATTGCGTAGTAGGGCAAAACATCAGTCCAAGACCAATGATCAATTTTTATTTTTAGGTGGACCGAGAACTGGACCAAAAACTACTCAATCCGTATCAAATTTGGACTGAATGGCTTTGGTCCAGTTTAAAACCTGAACTGAGTGGATCGAAGACCGAAAAGAAGGACCGATGATCGAACCGACTAGTCATCGGTCGGGATTCGGTGTGGACCAAATGAATCGGTCCAAAGCGATTCCCGTTCCGGACCAAGATTTGGTATCCCCTACTCCGTAGTCCGTATACAAATTGTAGCCATCCAACCAATATGAATAACCCATGCCATAACCGACTTAATATGGTCCAAACATGGCCCAAATCCAAATATAAAACCCAAATAGCAAAGGCCCAAGCATACAAGTAAAGTCATATATGGAAAAACCCTAATAAAAAACCCTGGTCATCATCATCATCTAGTTGTTGTTTGAGACTTGAGAGAGAGTTGTCTGTTGTTTGAGAGTATGTTGTCGAAAATGGTTTCAAGCAAGTTTGTGAGCCCCAGAATTGGGTGTCGACTTTTATCGACATGTTCAACTGGAGAAGGAAAGGGAAAGGTTAAGTGTTGGGGTGAATGCAATTTAAGTTGCGAAAAGAGGAATGAAGTATTCACAGTGAAGACAATTGCAAAGTATCATCCAACTCATCCAAAGGCTCAAGTCAAATTCTACTGCCCATGTAATCGCAAAGTCGCTGAAGAATCCATTGATATTTATGAGTCTGATGACATTGACTATCTCAATTCTAAGGCATTCTCTGCTGGCGTCATGTGGGTCCGCAAAACTTATCCAACCATCAGGAAGCTTAAATTGTACAATGAATACACCAAACAAACTGTCAACTGGGAACCCTCACTAAACCCATTCAACTATCAACGACCAAATGTCTGGGGTGACTGCACTGTTGGTTGCAAGCGTCGTACCGAAAAGTTCACAATAAGGTCAGATGCAAACTATCATCCAACTAATCCGCAGGCTGAGATCAAACTTTACTGCCCATGTAACCGCAAAGTCGCTGAAGAATTTATCGATTTGGAGGCTTCCCAAGACATAACCTTACTCAATTGTCGTGCTATCGTTGTAGGCTTGCAGTGGCTTCAGGAAAATTATCCCTCCCTCAAGAAAATTATTAAGTACAATGAATGCAAGGAGGCTGTCGAATTCCTCAACGCTGGTGTCCCCAAACCAACAAATAATTGACTCATTTTTAGGGTTTGTGGTTTTATTTCGTTGTTTTGGTTGGGTTTGAGTTGTAAAGATTAATTTCTTCTATGGATTAGGGTTTAGAGGGAATTAATTAAGGCTGTTATTAACTAATTTAGTCTCGACTTTTGGTGGTATGGAATATTGATTAGGGTTTCGTATTTAGTTTAATAATGTCTTTTGTTGGCAAGAATTTAACTTTTAGTAATGAAATTTAGTGGTTTGCTTATAAAAATCTATGTTGATTTGTAATGAAATTAAGAAATTAAGTGGTTTGGTTGTTAAAATCTCTGTTGATTTTTTTTAATTTCTGTGCCCAATTTATTTACTCTTGTCAAATCTGGTCGAATTTGTTGCATGATTCTCCTTATCTTCAGCTAAAAAAAGCACAGGTATAACCGCATAACCGTATAAGTGAACTGTTACCTTAAGTAAAGGTCGTGTTCTTCAAGAGGAAATGGAACCGTAACTGGCCTTAGTAGTACATGTAGCAGCAACAGGTGGTTGACAATGTTGTATATCCCTACTCAAATATGCAAAGAGGGAGAACTGTAATCAGATATATCTCAAAAACGAAAAAGAGCTAACGACTACAAAAAAAAGCAGGAGATTTCAAAGATGGGGTGGAGAAAATTCGATCCATGCCCAGTGTTCTTCAAGAGAGAATGGAACCGTAACTGGCCTTTCCTTGTCGGTTTTGCCGTCACCTCTACCATCATCACCAAACTATCTCTCGGCCTTGCTTGCACCTTTTTTTTTTTTTACATTGAAATGTTTCATAAATTAACGATTATGATGTCGTGTTTTGGTGTATTTTTTTGACAGAGGAGGATGAGATGAATTCACCGTTGGCTTAGAGGCACAAGAGGTAGAGGTTTATTTCATTTCAATTTTTGTTTGTCATGAAAACCCTAGATCTTATATCGTTCTGTTTTTTGTGGCGATATAAATTAATTGAAGTGTTGTATTATTGATTTTGAGCTGAATTGATTTCTGCGATTTGCGTTAGGGCATTGATTCCGGGTAGAAATGTACTTCCAATTGAAATTTAGTGGGTTTGGATCTTGCTGAATGAAATAATGCATTGTTTCAATAAGATTGGAACAAAATTACTTAGTCTTTGATGTATAGTATGTCGTATTTTCTGCACGTATGGTCATCACCGCTTCACAGGTGCGTTTTGGAGTAAGTATAACGCTAATTGAGACACATGAATGAAGAATAATCGACTATGTATGATATTTCAACTCTTCATGTTTTTGGTGCATGCTATTGAATCTCGTTTTGGGATTGTATCTCGAACTCAGTAGCTATAGCGTGATTGTAATTGTTGAAGTATGATCTTGGTTGACCCAACCTCAAAAGCTGACCACGTCGATCCACACCTTTACAATTTGGTGGCATATCAGGGCGACATTCAATATTAAAATAGATTTTCCATAATGTTCTAAACCTGATCACGGTTATGGTAGTTATACACTAAATTGCATTAAAAAAAAGTACTCTGTAATTGACTGTTTTTGCGATACAAAATGAGTTTTACAATTAAAGACACACCGCTTTTTAATACTTGGTTATGGAGTCTAAGTACTGTGACCTCTCTTTTTCCTTTTTTCTGTTGGTCCTCTCTCATTTTGATCCTATTGTCTTAATCAATTGATTTGATTAGTTTTTATGTTTTTTCAGGCATTAGAGTTGCTGAATGCTCTTGCAGCTGCTGGAAGTTAGACGGAAAGACAAGAATGCATCATCTGCTTTCTAAGTTCGGTGGAAGTTATTGGAGTGTTTCATTCAGGAAAAACTGCCATGCCCCATTTCTCCTCACTTCCTTCTATTTTGGTATCGAAATAATGCCTTAACTTTCTTATGTCTCGCATCATTTATCATATGAGTTCTTCTTTCACTATTTTATCATAAGTTCGTCTTTCACTACTCTAGCAAGAGTTGGTTATTGGAAACCTGTTTATGCACACACCTTTTGAAAGTTAGCTCGGTTTGTTGAAACCAAGTGGTAATATGTAGTTCGTAAGTCTTAGGTGTCGGTTTTTTGTGACTAGTGAGTGCTGACTGCTGAGTAACCCGGCCCATAGACTGTAACAATAAAGGTGTCTATGAGGACCACAACAAGTCGTGATTCGTAAGGTCGTTGTTTCGTAGGGTAAATACGGTCATATCGTTGAGAGACTGGTGGTGGGATTAGAATACTGTTACTTTTCTGTACTGTCATATATGATGCCTCTCTTTTTATGGCCGTCCAATGTTTAGTCCTCTTTATCATGATTTTATATTCTTACTATTATGTCACTGTTTTTCTATTGTTCATTATGCATTATTATTGATGATGACTTTAGGTGTTTTGAAACATATTTATTAAATGGGGATGAGGAAAAGGGTGATTAAATTCAAGCATATGTCTTATTATGTCTCCGTCTTAACTAGATTTGGAATAATAATGTTAGGGTCTATTTTCTTTGTCTTAAATTATCTTTAACAATTTTGAAGTTCGGTGTATTGTAAATGGTACGGAGTACTTTGTACAGTAAAATTTTAGATGAACATACGCCTAATTCCAAGTGGTTGGTTGATTGAATGAAATTAATCGTGTATTTTACACTTTTACGGGCGCTGTTAATTACCGGCTTACTGTCTTTTTTAAATTTTAGAGAAAGAGGTTGTGGATTATTGAGGATTTTTGGTTAGCTGACGATCTACTCCATGGAAGTTATTTGTCCTCATCTTCCCTACAAACAACTCAATTGTCTTGTTGCCAAAAGCGTAGATACATGAATAATGTTGTGAATTTAATTGGATCCAAAATCAAATTATTTGGAAGAATGACGAGGAGTCTCATAATGCCAGCCTAATTTACAGGTACAACAGTGCCCATGCAATAATTCATGACTTGATTAACTTGATTTGGTACGATTTAGTTTGCATACGTTTTCTAAATGCCACATCCAATCAAATCTTTCTTCTTGTTTGATAAATGAGCTGATATGTTTTCAATCTCTTGTTAACACTTGAATTACCATGGTCAAGACTGTGTGTCGTTCGACTCTTGTTACTTTCTTCGTTATGTTGATCATGTCTGAAACTACCCATATTTGGTCATTAAATCATGATTTGTTACTTAGCATGCACTGCAATTTCTACTTGACGAGTTTGTTCTAACTAGACTAGTATTTCCTTTGTTTCCGTCAATTATTTATACTTCCTTTATTTTTCCCTTTAGAAAAAAAAAATGTAAACAACTCACTAAGACAAATACGGAGTCTGAAGTATACAAATGTCATTGTTATAATACAGTGTTATTGGTCCCTTGTACTAGAAAGCAAACGAAAGTGGAGCTATCAATTGAGTCAGATTGAGTAGAATACAAAAACTCCTCCTACTGCTTTTGGTTAATCCCCTCGACTCCTGGAGTCACTCGTGGGGCGTCGACTAACAAAATATCCCTGGGACGCCCTTTACATATTTTCATTTTCATTTTAATTTTCTCACAAAATAATTAATCAAAATTATTTAAGTAAATTCATTAATCGTCCACGTGGAAAATTCGACCTCGCTGACGTGGAATTTCCCCCCCTACAAAAGGCACGAGTACAATTGAGTTGGTCACTCATTCAATTCATTAAATTCACCTCAGTTTGTCTGCTGCCGTTCTCATTCTCTTTCCACTCTATTCTACTCCGTACTACTCTTTATTATATATTAAAGAAATGGGAGTGGTGGGAGTTGACGACGCCGTGTTGATAGAGAAATGTGGCAGTAAACCTGGTGACGGCGAGGCATGGATGATCACTGTAAACTGCCCTGATAAATCTGGACTCGGTGTCGACATATGTCGTACTATTCTCGAATTCGGTCTCTACATTTCCAAAGCTGGTTGCTATCTCCATTCTCACCTTGTCTTTCTCACTTTTTTTACTGCTTCCTTCATTTACCTTGTCTTTAAATGAATAACGTCTTCTGATTTCTACAGATGTGTCGACTGATGGCAAATGGTGCTACATCGTTCTATGGGTGGTTCCTCATTCCAGCACTCGTCTTATCCTATGGGATAACCTTAAACAACGTCTCCTACTGTTTTGCCCTTCTTGCTCCTTGTCTTACTATTACGCTCCACCGGCACCACGCAAGACCTCTCCTCTCTATTTGCTCCAGTTTTGTTGCCTTGACCGTCGCGGTTTATTACATGGTAACTACTCAGAGAGTACTCACCTACACATAAACATTTTGTATGCTCCTTGTTTTCTGACAACATTGTAACTCTTCTCTATACTGTCTAGATGTTACTCAGGTCTTCTCTGAACTCGAGCTTACGATTGAGAGGGTCAAAGTCACCACTACTCCCGACGACAGGGTCCTCGATCTTTTCTTCATTACTGATAACCTGTCGGTGTTTTCTCTCATCATTGTGTTTTTTTACTTTCGTATGTAACGTGCTTTTATTTTCTGATCATGATCACTTTTTCCATTGTCATGATGTTAGGGTTTTACTGCACACAAAGCAAAGACAAGAAGAGACTTACGAGCAATTACGCAGTGTTTTGGGTGAATCTTGTATTGGCTGTGAACTTCAGCTGGCAGATTCACATTATGAAACTCGTCAGGGTACCTCGTCGATATCTCCAGGTGTCGCTCAAGAGCTGTTTGCAGCTGAATACTCGAAGAAAGAATGTCATACGCAAGCGTTGAGTGCAGATTTAACTAAATTGAAAAAGGCGGTTGTGAATGTGGACAACTCTTTGAGCCCAAGTCATACGCTGCTTCAGATACATGGGCTTGACCACAAGGGCCTTTTCTACGATATCATGAGAACCGTGAACGATCAAGACATCAAGGTATATGCTTTATGCGAAATTGCGAATATATCTCTTTGTTTTTCTGACTAATTCTGAATGTGGCCCTTTTAAGCTTTAAGATGCTAGATATGAACAACGGTATCACCTGTAGTAGGTTGATCGTGTATTGAGTCCATAGAAATACCACTACCTTCGACGAGCTAAGAAAAGATGTGACTGCTGTAGATATAACAGAGTAACATACAACTCTTGAAGGAACTAGCTTCCATTTAATTAGTGTTTTACAGAAGGCTATAGCTTCCGAATCAGTTTCTCGCTAAAACTAACTTGAGTTAAAAAAATCAACATTAATTAATGATCTATAAAGAGACCCTTCCGAACCCAAATCACATTTACAAGAGTTGCCTATATTACTTGGAAATTTAGTGCGGAGTACCAGTCTTGCTACGTAAGGATTTCTGTAAGCTGCATCTCGAGTCTGTGTTTTCGAAAGGTCATTGCCATATTTACTATTTATTTCAGCTACATTGACACGCTTGTGATAGATGTCTCAAACAGTTTTATGTTTCCATTTTGCTCCGTCCAGATATTACATGGTCGTTTCTCTGTGGTTACCAAAGGACATCGGGACATAGACCTATTTGTCCAGCAGAAGGATGGGAAAAAGATTGTCGATCATGACAAAGAATACTTGATATGCTCCGGTCTTAAAATGGAGATGCTTCATCCATTGCGTGTGCTTATAGCAAATCGTGGGCCAGACACCGAACTGTTGGTGGCTAATCCAGTTGAGTTATCTGGACGAGGAAGACCTAGAGTATTCTATGATTGCACACTTGCTCTTAAGAAGCTCGGTATCTGTGTTTTCTCGGTAATACTACTTTAGCTACTCCGTCTGTGCCACAGATGTGATACTTCTGTATTCAGAACGTCAGTGAACATAGGAATGAGCTAATTACTAAGCTGTAAGTCTGTTAATGCAGGCTGAAATAGGGCGGTACGCCGCATCTGAACGAGAATGGGAGGTCTACCGATTCCTTCTAGATGAAAATTGCAACTATCAGTTGCTAAAAACAGAAGCTAGGAATCAGATTGTTGATCAAGTTAGGAGAATGTTGATGGGTTGGTGACCCCGTTCGCTCTTTTCAGGTTTCAACTATTCCGCATTTCATGGGCATCCCTAGTCAGTTATGAATTTGAAGGCGAGCAAACGATTTGGAGAAACATCTTCTGCTTGGCCGAACAAGCAATGACACTGGTGGTTGAATTAACCATTTGTGATGTACAGGATGTGTCATTCAATTGAAAGTAGTGATGTACAGGTTGAATCTTTCAGATTGATGCTAGCTTTGAGTTCACCTCCCTTCCTGCCTTAGCTTAAGCTGTTTAGCCGTAGTGTATTGTAGCGTGTACTTGTCGTAGTAATTGTCGATGCATTATCGTAGTTTGCTCCAATGAAATGGGCTTGTCATCAATCTTAGAAACAAAGATACTTATGTTCCGTGAGTTCGATGTAAATTGATTCACCACCTGTATCTTTTGGTCTTAAATTATTTAGTTATATTTAGTACGGAGAAGTTTTTATCCCCTATTTGATAAAATAACAAAGAATAAGGCAATAACAGGTTCAGTAACTTGAAATGTTCATTTCACAATACGGACAATTAACTTTCAACTGCTGCAAATAGAGGATTTTAGTGTTAGGGCATGGGATTCAACTTACCAGTGTCTTATATTATCTTGACCTAAGAACCTAAGAACCAACAGTACCCATAAGAGTATTTATTCTTTCCAAAAACGGACGTGTAATGTTTTAATCAAATCGTAGGTCATAAACTGCTGAGTCATACACTGCTGTGAATTGCTCGACATTATACAACCTGGCCTGATTATAGAAAACATCGTGCTCAGCTTTGGCAACTGTGAGCACGGAGCAGAATCGCAAGGGTGAGCATGTCTCATACACAACTACAAAATGTTGAAGATGAACTGATGCACACAGCTCACACACAACTACTACTAGTCTCAAACTGAACATAATTAAGCTTACAAGCATAATCTTCCACAACGAAAAAAGAACTCATTTTTTTTAAGACTAGCGTAAAAACCAACAAGCTTCTATGAGCTTTCTCCGCATCGACAGACGCTTAGTGCCACAATAGGAAGTCCCTAACCCTCACGCAGCCAATTCTCGGTCAATTAATCGGCAAAGACTCGACACTCGATAGATTCAGCTCAGCTAACCAGCAAGAGCTATAGCGTACTGGTATAGCTTGGCAAGGGTAGTCAGATGCATAATTCAGATACATGGTCACCAGATGCAAATTTGAACTTAGGGCGAGTACAGCATGGACATCATTTATAGCGCTTAAGCCAACTGAGAGAATGTACATAGGTAGCATCGGATGTCATCGGAACAAAAACGAAACCACCAGCATCAACAAAAGATTTCCAAAGCCAAATGCTCATCATCATATAACAAAAGAAAATTAACAAGACCTACCTCATACTCATGGTATCGAAAATGCCAAATGAAACGCAGTGATTGGACATGTCGACTTCCTCTTTGTGTCCGAAGGATGAAACTTCCATCATCTTGCGGGTGCTCTAACACGAACAGGGAGGCGACAGATCCAAGAATATACACCCGAATAAGAAGACAGCTGTTCATTAACCGACAATTGTCCCCTAATCACTAGATAATCAGGTACAACATCCAAGCTTTGATAGCGAGTATCCAAATCAAACTATTGCCATCTATCTGCCTTTCCCTAACGATGATATAGATAGAAGTAAACACAATGGTCGTAGCCATCATCAAACAAACATTTGCTAGAGCAAACAGTAAAGACTTGGAGCCATGGAGAAATACGTAAACATAGTTCTTCACTCATCGGTTTTCATCGGTTCCTCAGTTTTGGATGCTGCTGAGTGGTATTTCTCTAACTCGGCATCTAAGTCCTCTGCAGATATCTTTTCATTACGGCTTCTTTCCCTACCACGACCTCTACCGGTGCCACGGCCACCACGTGGACGTCCCATAGGTCCTCCTCTTCCTCGTCCTCTGCAACATTAAAAGAAACCTTGCCATTGAGAACCTAAGACATCACTATGCAACAATAACAAAGTTCTAGATATTCTTTATGAAAAACAAGCAGAACTGTAACTCTAGCTACAATTCAGTTTAATGATATGGTAGTGGAATGACACATGAACACAAGGCACAAATAGAACTGTTATTAAATGCATGCTGATCAGAGAAGTGTGCTTATAATGGATGGAAGACAAAAACATTGATGGAGTAATAAACAACTTAGGTGCAAATACACGTACCCTCTATCAAATCCTTGTGGATTTCTAGGAAATCCGTTGACAGCCGGCGGGAGTCCTCCACCACTGGCAACATTTGTACCAACAATCTCAATTTTCATCGGCTTTCCATCAAGTTCCACATTGTTATACCTCTTGACCGCAGCCAGAGCATCATTCCTCCTTGAGAAAACAATTTCAGCAGTTCCCTGACAGACGAACAGAATCTTTATATTGTCCGAAGGCCACAGGTAAGCGGAAATATGACACATGACAGACATAACACACGATGATACCTTTGATCTGCCGCTCCTATCATAGTGAACAGAGAAACGTTTCAAGTCACCAACTTCAGAAAATAGCTCCTGCATAGCAATAAGTAGAACCCCCGGAAAAGAATTAGATGATCAATTCAAGCAAAAGCATTCTTCGATCAACAAAGAGAAATGCACCGAGTATATAAAGTATATCCATAGGCGTACGACAACCTAAACTAATATACGAGACAGCCATCAAACAACAAGGCCTATAATCAACAACATTTCTACTAGAGATATGTTTCGGTTGATTGAGGAACCAAATCAATGGACTATTAAGAAAGCGGATTCATTATAAATTGATACCAGGTCAATTGCTAAAACACTCATACAACCAACACGAAACAAAAAAGTTCCACATAAATGAAGTAGTGCTTAAAAAATATTCTTACATGCACATAAACAAGAGCACAAAACACATAAAAAAACTCCCTTGTGACCTCATATCTGAACAGAATAAAACAGAGGACAAAGCTAAGCACAGCTGACAATAATCGAGAGTTCAATACGTATTTGAAATCTAAACTTATCAAGAACATCAGCCAAAATTTTAGAAGTAAACAAACCATTTAAACCGAGATAACAACACAACAAACAACAAGCAAGACTGACTCAAGAGAATATCAAATATCTAGCACAACGCACAAATCGAATATCCAAGTTGTAACCAAAAAACCAATCCAAAAAGCAAAAAGAAAACAAATCTGAATCGTGCTTTGAACAAACTACAAAAAATTCGTAAATTTAACTTCTAAAAACATTGATATACCTTAAGATCATCATTAGAGACACCGTAATCCAAATTAGAGAGATAAAGTTTCGTTCCAGTTTCAATCGACGAGGCTCCACCACCGCCGCCGCCGCCAAAACCGCCTTGATTTCCGAACATATCGTGCTGCCAAAATGATTCCGGCGCCTAAAACAAAAATCAAAGATACTACATATAAACATAACATCAACAATAACAATCAATTAAACATCAAATTTTTCATAAAAGATGGAAAAATTAGTTAAAATTGCATTGAAAGGAGCAAACCTTAGATACAGAGTAAGGAGCAGAACGATTAGCAGCGCGATTGGCGAAACGTCGAGGAGGCGCGCCGCCGTGACGGCCGCCGCGTCCACCACTACCTCCGCCGCCGCCGCCGCCGCCGCCGCGGGAAGAAGAAGATTTGTTCTTCTTAATGAGATCGTCGAGGGACATATCTAAGCGATTCTCCATTGTTGTGAAAAAGAGAGAGATTTTTTGAGAGAGAGAGAAAAGATAAAACAGAGATCTAGGGTTTCCTTCGCAACTTTGAGGTAAGAGAGAGTGACCTAATCAAATACCTACTTTTATGGGTTATGACTTCTACGACGTTAAAAAGAATAGCCATCACCTTGTATAATTTGACTCAAATATGGTACACCGTATTATAAAAACTTACGTGATGGTAAAACGGTAGTTTACTCCATTTTTCCAAATGTCGATTACGTTTAGTCTACAAAAGATATCGATTATACGTAATTTTGAAAATGAACATGTAAATACGTGATTAACACGACATAATAAATAGATATGGAGTATAACCTTGCAATATTGATTGATTATGATTTCTCGAGTTAGATTTTTGCTTGTTTGGATGCTATGTTATTCGCCATGGAAAAATAAATATAAACTGCGTAAAGTTAGACTCGTGTTTTTTAGTAATGAATAACGAGTAAACTCGACGAGAATTTTGATCACAAAAATTTCGAGAAGTTAAGTAGATGTAGATCTACCATGAAGGAACTGAATTTGATTGACTAGTTTCTCCAAAAATCAACAACTCTGTTCATAATTTATGGATCGAGAAAAAGTTGGCGCAAGATTGCAAATACTACAAATTATCACTTGATTTCATACAATTCGTGAATAAGAGATTACAATAACCAAAAGTCTGAGTTTACAATAAGCCAACATTGGAAAGCACAAAAGCGGAGAAGGCGACAGCAAGCGAAGCAAACATGGCAGGAACAAGAACATCTAGGGGAGACTCATTCACCACGTGGCCAGGCAAGCATATCTTCATTCCCGCCAAGTCCATCGGAATCTTCACATAGCCATCAACGCCACATTGTTGGGTCGACCATAAGAAGGTTAACTCTGGTATGATGGACAAACAGCCTGCTAACGTAACCAACATAACTGTCCACTTTCCTGTATACATTAGCGGGCTTAACAGCGCTGCTAAACGAATGTAACCCGTACTAAAGAATGAAGACAAAGACATTGCTCACGATAGAGTTAGCTAACCAAACGTAAAATATGGAAATAACTCTATCGCAGAATCAATAACAATGCTTCGGCATTTTTCGTATCAGCATGTATAAATAATAAGCGTAGCTTGACCAAATTATGCAGTAACGATAATGGAGAGCCTCACCTTAGGCACCACCAGCAATAACCAACTAATCATGAAATATGACATAGTTATACTATAATTAATGTAGAATGTGATACTAAGAGGATTAAATAATGGCAAAAGCTCAACCAATGATCACAGAACGTAATACAGAATTAGACATCTTCAATAAAATACTTCACTAAATAACAGCTTTAAAAAAAGCTTGTCAACAGCAAGAAGAATATTCAAATTCAGAAGAGGATAATCTTAATCATTATCCTAAACGCGGTCGGTTATGGAAGGGCACTACATATTAACGATTTATTGTCATTCCAAACTGGCACTCTGCTTGCGCCAGGCAACACAAGACGGCTGACAATACTAAGATATGTCAAAGTCAATGACCGGTTCTATATATGGCCATGAGAAAGTGGTGCAGCGTCCCATCAAAATCATAATGACAGTCTCCTACGACAGAGTTCCTTACTATAATCACAATTATTCTTTACATCAAAATATATGTAGAGCGATACGGAATTCAGTACTTCTCGGTAGTGCCTTATGATTGGATGTGCCGATGTAGTACTATGCACGAACTCTGTTGCTAAAGAATACTGAGTACCATTCAGTATTCCTTGTTTCACACGAGCAAATGCAAATTGCCAAAGTTAGGGCATTAACTGTCGTCCACCGCCTACCATAGAAATTGGTTTCGATTTCAATCCAGAGCCAAAAAGGACCTAGAGTATTAGGTGTCTATTACAATTTCAAGGTTACACTTACACATGCGTAACTCATACGCCTCATATGCATAACTCATACGCATAGAGTGTTCACATCTAACTTACTTTTATGTGATCGACCGAGATTATCCCAAACGGTAAGGTTATAATGCATACTGGCAAGATTTTTCGCTCATGCCATTGAGGAAAGAACCAAATACTTACTATGATTTGGTTGTGAATATGGTGGAATTAAGCAACGGCTCACTAAAGTGGTCACATTTCTTTTTATTGCAAAGGGTCAGTCACTCATTTCAGTTATCGATGCATTAATCACTTTGGGTCATTCTTAAACTGGAACAATATCTGATACCCCCACCCCTTTTAACCTGCAATTTGCGTGAGCCATAGAGGCATTGGGTTTACGAGGTTGTTATTGTAATGCATGCTGGTGATACTTCATCAGAAAGTGGATGCGGTTGGTCACTGGTGATACTTCAACAGCATAAGTCTTAATCTTATGAGTGCCACGAGTTTGTGCTACTCAGGAGGCACAAGTAGTGAAACGTAATGGTTATAAACTTACGCAAAGTAATACATTGGGAGGCTTAATGAAGCACAGTGTTTTGGACCAATTGACAGTTGACAGGAAACATCAAAGAGACATACATTGGAAATTCACAGAGAGATGACAATCTGCCATTATAAAGTATCGAACAGCTTAGTCCAAAACAGAAAAGTAAATATCGCAGTAATAGCATAGAGGTATCCTATACTGATTCAAGACTGCTCAGAGAAAAGTGACGTCTGACGAGGATAAAGCACAAATGTCATAGATACACAGTGAAAAACATTTTACAAGAGTTACAATTCCGACGGGAAGCATGCAGCAATTTTTCAAAGCTAGTCAGATGGAAAAACACAACGAAAATAAAGATAACTAAAAGCATCATCACATGACCAAAATACCAAATAACCTAAACCGATTGCAGAGTACTGCAAATAAGACAGATAAGTGCTTTTGGTAAACTCACTTGGGCTGAGCGCGAAACAAGTATAGTCCAGAAATTCCACTGATCTGGACCCCTTAATCGCTTGAATTTCCATCGTCTGCATTCTCACGCTCTGCTACAAACTTCTCAATCAGCCTCTTACTCTCGCCATCAAGAACAGATTTCCTTGATGAATCGCTGTCAGTCAGACCATCATTAAGTACAGGATCAGACTGGCAGAGAACCAGGGCAACACCTGGAGACGAAAACACGGGGTTTAGAAGCGGATAACCCATACCCAAAAATATAATTTGTGAGCGAAAATGACATCATATACAGAACAAAGAAACACAAAGAGCCAAAGAAAGCAAGAGGGTTGCTAAAATTGATATACTCCAAGGTCGCTCAAACCCAAGCAAATAAGTAAGCTAATTCGCATGCATTTGCATCATGGTGTTTAATCATCACCCATGCATGAAAGATTGAAAGTACTCCGTATTCAATACCGTAAGAAGTGTTTGTATTAGCATATTTCTGACGAGCTAAGCAACCTTGGTTATACGCCTACCACAACATCCTCAACAAAAACTATTTTGGCATATCACCAAGTCCAACAACTTTATTTGACTTTCAACATCTGAAAGTGCATTTTGACACTTACAACTGAGAAAAACAGCATAAGAAAATAGGCCATCTTACCAAAAAAGGAAACTTAAATCAAACGCTCAAGAGCATACTAATTGAGCATTGTAGTTCGGACAAAACAAAGAAACATACCCTACAACATTATTCCGTAATTAACAGGCCTCACCAGAGGGGTAAAGCAACTGCAAAACATTAAGAAAAAACAACCTGAGAAGAGAAATTGGGAAAACGGACAATACCTTCAGGCGTACATCTCCTTCCAAAGCTATGCAATCCCACATAGTTTGCTTTGACAGCACTATTATTGTAAACCAAAAGCGTGGGAAGATTACGATCTGGATAATTTGGGATGCAATCTGTAGATATAATTTTCACAAATTTTGTTGCCGGATATCTTCTTGCTAGCTCCTCCAGGCAATTCATAAGTAGCTCACAAGCAGCAAACCTGTCAAATTTTAAACTATAGTTCAATACTCCAAATAAAGCAAGTCATGAATGCAATGCCAAACAGTTAGAAACTGAAACTAGGGCAAAATATATCACTTTTACAATTTTAATAACCTCGTCCTCCTCCAAGTTGAGGTCACTTACTCGGGTGCATCGAGAGAAATTCGTACAAACATAAGTTACATGACGGACTCTCACCAGTCATATGCATACATAATACGGAGGAAACACACGCAAACATACAACTAAACTATGTAGATGCCAAACATCAGCTAGCGTACAGCGCCTCAGTCCTCAAACATAAGATACGGGTGCTTATCATAGCTACTTCCGTTATTGTATTAAACTGAGTGGTGCAAAAATCATATGAAGTACTCTAAATTACACTCCCTTGGATCAAATCGAAAAAGTCCAGACAAATATATGGTGTAGCTGAATAAGGTAGATAAATATTAGTGAATCAATGAAAAGGAAAATGATTAATATACTCACCCTTCTTTGTAAAGAAGAACAACAACCCAGATTTCAGGTGGAGCTTGGGAAACTTCTCGAATAAAATCCGACCCGGTTATCGGCATTATGTACCCGAATTTAGCGACTTTAGCAGCCTGCTTCATCTCCTCTAACCTCTTCCTCCTACAATCCACCAAATTCAAAATCAACCTAATTACTGTAATCACAGTAATTATAATTAATAATTAACATGATATTACGATTATAATAAAAAGAAGCAGAAGAAGAAACCTATAATCTTCGAGAAAGCGATCATCATCGAAATCATCCTCGAGATCTTCGAGTTCATCTTGAGTTTTGGAGTCAATCCATGAGGAATCCTTGGGCTTGGAATCTTCATCATCAGCCGGAGTAAATGCCGGAGGTTTGAACGCGGGAGGTTTTTCCGGCAAATTGCCGAGTTTCCGTTGAATATCGTCCCACTGAGTAGAAGCTCCTTCGATATCCTTATACACAAAGTGATAATCCGCCATAATTTAACCACCAAAAATGATTTTATTATTCTAAAATTCGAAAATGTTGTATAGAGTAGTAAATTGACGAGGGAAGGAGGAGATCTGATCAATGATTCTGGAGAAAAGACATGAACTCAGCACTGCTTGAATTGAATGTGACTGAAAAGTGTTTTGGGCCAATATTTTTGGGCTCATAAAGTGAGGATTAGTTTGGGCTAAATAGCGTTTAAGTGAGGATTAGTGATCGAAGATGTCCTGATCTAATGTTTAGAATGGAGGTATCGTAAATATCAAGTCCCGAATTTTAATATTTTATAATTTTATTTTTTTTATGGTTGTCGACCTGTCCTGAACTCTTGATTGTGGTAGACTATCCAAGTGGACCATTGTGTCATGGGGTGCTAAGCTCATAAAATTTAAATCCTCCGTATAACTGTATTACTTACTTTGTAAAATATGACCGTGTATTAAATTATCGTGTCAATTGTCATGCAAACAAATTGCGGCTACGAGCCTATGAGACTATGCAACATGGCAAAAAATCATTGGCACGAAATCGTGATTGTTAGGCAGATAGGCACACAACCGCACTCCACCATGCTTTGTTGAAAAGCACGACTACCTCAGACCACCATCTTTGACTCTACCACAAGGACTCTTAAATACTGAGTTTGCTAATATAAATACTGAGACTAATTTGTGATTAGCAATTCATAACTAACATAGCCAGAAACCAGTAATATGAAGTCTCTTTTCTCCTTTCTTGTCACACTTCTTTTCCTTTCTCCCATGTTCCAAGCTCGGAACACTCGCGTCTACGTACCAAAACATGCAGCCAACTATTTCGGAAATCCTTTGGTCGAGAATTGTGTTCCGAGTAGGGATATACGACATTGTCGACCACCTGTTGCTGCTACATCTACTACTAAGAGAAACAACCACCAACTCGGAAACTAACCAAGATGTTAGGAGGCAAACGAAGGGAGCATGACGTTAACCATAGAGAAATAAAACAGAATAGTTGGTGTGATGGTATGAGCACGTAATCGTGTGTTGAAATCGTGGTGATCCGTATTAGGTCTGGCAGTGCCTCCTTTATTGTAATATATAGGTCTGGCAGTGCCTCCTTTATTGTAATATATACTGTACATAAAATATGTAATACTTCGTTTCGTATTATTGATTACACATACCTACTGAGTATACGTATGATCTTTCAATCATCTTGTATAAACTGAAACTCATTAGTTAGAAGATCACACAATACACACATGAAGCCCCTAACAAATTACCAGTAAAATCGAGATTTATTTCCTCCCTTTCATAGAGCATGACTTGTCTAACTAGCTACAAACCACAAACAACAGACTAGAAATTTCACCAAAGCTTTTACGGCAAAAGAAAGCTCTACATACTGTCGTCAGTTACGCCAGAAACCCTAAGAACTTAAGCAACAAAGCAGAAGAAGCCACAATGAGAGCAGCAAACATTGTGGGAATGAAAACGTCAACAGACGATCTCTTCATCATGTACACTGGCAAGCAAAGTCGTTCCCCCGGGATGTCCAGCGGGAGCCTTATGAACCCATGGACCCCACAAGGCTGCGAGTAGGTTGAATAGATAGAAACCGATGACAAAAAGGCCAACTCGGGAGAGAATGATGCCACCGACACCACTAAAATTAGCAATGTTGTCCATGTCAGCGCGTAGTAGAGTGATGGCCGATGAACACAAAGGTGGATATAAAATGATTTCAGAGCTAGGATTAGAGACATCAATTCAAAGTTTTCAGCAAAGTAGATTAAAAGGAGAAAATTTTAGGTTAAAAGAACAATGCAATTGACAAAAAGTGCAGAAAATATTATGAAACGTGAGCTTTATTGAACGTAAAAGTCAGTTAAACCTGAGCTTTTTAGCTGAAGATGAGGAGAAGCACGCAATTCGTGCCTTTGAAGTTTGTCAATGAAAGCACAGAGTAGCCCTTGTTACTTGAGGCATGAAGAAAAAAAGGTCACAAAAATGCGACAACATAATTCTCTACGCAGAGCACAACCAGTATAACAACAGATGCAGAACAATATAATAAACGATTATAAAGTATCTAGGGTGATGCAATGGTGAGAATTCTGAACGAACATTCGACAAAAAAAAAAACCAACAGAGTAAATAAATTAGGCACAGAGGAAAAAAAAAAAAAAAAAACAGCAGAGATTCTTAGAACCAAACCGCTTAATTTCATTACAAATCAACAGAGATTTGAAGTAGCAAAGCAGTTAATTTCATTAATAAAGTTGTAATTCCTGCCAACAAAAGACATAAACTAAGGAAGGGTGAGCATAACCTCTTAACAATTTACCATACACGAAACCCTAATCCATATTCCATAGTAGCCCAAAAGTGAAGACGAAATTAGTTAATAACAGCCTTAATGAGTTCCCTCTAAACCCTAAACCATAGAAGAAAACAAAACCAAAAAAAATGAAAGCAGAAACCCTAGAAATTAGTGTTTATTGGTGTGAGTTTCAAGTCAAGGGGACACCGGCATCCAAGAAATTGACGGCCTCTTTGCATTCATTATAGAGTTGAATGTTGGTGACAGTGGGATAATTTTGGCGAAGCCACTGCAAGGCTACAACGATAGCACGAATATTGAGTAAGGTTATGTCTTCTGAAGCCTCCAAATCGATAAATTGTTGAGCGACTTTGCGGTTACATGGGCAGTAGAGTTTGATCTCAGCCTGTGGATTAGTGGGATGATAGTTTGCATCAGACCTCATTGTGTATGTTTGATTACCACGCTTGCAACCCACATGATTCACTGTCAACTCTTCATCCTTTGCTCCCTCTCCAGATGAACTCCAATCACATCCAAACGCAATTCTGGGATTTGTTGGATTCATCTTCGCACAAATATACTAACTAACTGCAACAACTCTCAATTCTCTAACAAAACAACAATATGAATAATGATTTATGATTTATGATTTATTAGGGTTTTAAACTCAAATACTCCTTCCCTCGTAGGTTTATTTATAGGCTTGAGATGACTTTAATATATTTTTTAAAATCCTATAGATATTATCACAATTTTATTTTATAATTATCTCAAAATTAAAAAGATACAAAATCTTCTCAAAATATCAAAAATATAAAATTTCGGTGTCTACAGACTACAGGTGTAAATAAAAAATAAAATATTTTTTTTTTGAGTGAAAGATTAATTTCATTAATAATAAATTATATCACGCATACAAAAAATTGCAAAATTAACCGAAAACAAAATTATCAAAATTACAATGATTTTCTTCTCATTCAAACAAGACCACTAGTAATAAAATATACCGCTTCTGCACACCCGCCTCTATCACATCGCTGCCTATTGACGCAGCCTTCCACGAGGGGCTCTTTGGATCTGATATTGTTTTGAAGAGAGCGAATTTCATTGGATTTTGTAAATTGTTGTCGGAAACTTGAAATAATTTGTAACACCCCATTAATCTTTCTCATTATCATCTGCAATAAGTCAATAACAAAGAAAAAAAAACTCTAACAAAGTAGAGAACAAACCCACAAAACAGTGGGAACCAATCTCTCATAAAGAGAGGACTATTTTATTGTAATTATAATAGATTTAAAGTTGATTAAGATGAATTTTGGGGCTAATTATCATCACAAGTAATGATAATAGCCAGAGTTTAAGAGGGTTTCTTGAGGATTTTTTTAGAGAGAGAAAAAAAAGGGAGGCTAGGGGTTTTTTTACGGTACAAAAAAAAAAAAAAAAAAAAAAAAAAGGATTCAGATAATTTCGACTCCATAATTTAACCGTAATTAGATCACAATGAGAGTTGAGTTACGCCGTTATGAGTTATCACATAATTTGTGACTATTTTAAGGTCAACGCAACAAAATAATTACCACGCAGTACTTTCGGTACAGAGAATAATCGTATTTCTCCAACTACATCAACTTGCAAACCCAAACTGATAACAATTTGTCCATTAACTAACAGGAGCACGACCAATTTGAACGGCAAAAACAAAGGAGGATTCTGAACGAACATTCGACACAGAAAATGCACATTTGACTCGTGATAAACACTAAACATACAGATGTTATCGGGCTGCAACTACCAATACAAACCAAAGGTAGTAGCAAAGAACGACGACAAAAGTTCACCATTTATACCAGGGTAGACATAAACCAGAAAAACCACGCAATTGAAAGCATCAGGTATAACACGGCAGCGTATTGTATACTCCGTATAGTTTATAGTCTCAGGTTCAGCTAGATAACAGGTTGTGCTCCAACTTCTACTGAACATGATCATTGATAAAGAACATTACAGAATCAAAATTAACATATATCGCTTAATTGTCAATCAAATACAAAGAACAAAACAATATTACACGGTACTATGTATGTCTTAGCACAGGAGTATACAAACATGTCGCAGATAATACTCAAAATTTACATCCAACCCAACTACAGATTCTGAACGAGCATTCACAACAAGAAATGCACAATTGACTCAATAAACACTCAAACATACAGACGTTATCCCTGTCACTACCAATACAAAACCAAAGGAAGTAGGTAAGAATCACAGAAGTTCACCATTTCTATCGGAGAAAACCAAAACCAGAAACACCAAACAATCGCAAGGTATCAAGTATATCAGGCAACATATTACAGTATCAGATTCTGCTGTTCTGGTAGATAATCAGGCAAGTGCAACTTCTACGAGTAAGCATGAACAGCTAATCGGCAAAATATAATAGACAAGATATAATTACATTACAGAATCAAAATTAACATACGACACAAAATTGGATAACTCACAATTGAATACAAATTACAATCCAAAGCTACTATATGTGCCAGCACAAGAACACATAAAAATGTCAAATTTAATACTCAAAATAAACCTCAGTCAACTACAGATATACAATTCAGATTTAGCGTAAATCTTTTGTTATGAAGCTTAAACTAAGTGAGTTTAATTGCAATCTCAAATGTAGACAAATAGGAATAAATAAACAACAGAATTTCCAGAAATCTCCTTCCATTCATTCATTCATTCATTAAACTGAAGATATAAACATAGTTACATACTTACATCATCACCATCACAAAACCTATTCAACATCACCAGAAATTAACCAAACCCTAAAGCATAACCACAAACCCTAACAGACAAACAAACAACGACGAAATTGATTAAGAGCTAGTAAACTTAGTAACCGCCTTAGTACCCTCAGAAACAGCATGCTTAGCCAATTCACCAGGAAGCACAAGCCTAACAAAGAAATCAATTTCCTGAAGTAATGGTGGGCTTCTTGTTGTACCTGGCAAGACTAGAAGACTCCTGAGCAAGCTTCTCAAAGATGTCGTTGATGAAACTGTTCATGATACTCAATAATCTTGTATAAAATGAAATATACAGTATGATCTTCAATAATCTTGTATAAAATGAAATTCATTAGTAAAAAAATCACTTGATACACACATGAAGCCCCTACCAAATTACCAGTAAAATTAAAACGTATTCCTCCCTTTCATATAGCATGACACTAACAACTAACCAGTACCAATAACAAGCTCACAAATTTACCAAAGCTTGAACGGCAAAAGCAAGCTCAACACGGCCATCAGTCAAGCCAAAACCCTCAAAACTTAGGCAGCAAAGCAGAAGAAGCCACAATGAGAGCAGAAAACACTGTGGGGATGAAAAGATCAACAGACGATCACTTCATCATATACGCTGGCAAGCACAGTTGTTCCTTCGGGATGTCCAGCGGGAGCCTCAGAGCATTGTAATAGGGGAGAATTCTAAACGGACGACACAAAAAAAAATAAAAAATGCACAGTTGACTCGTGATAAACACTTAACATGCAAATGGTACCTGCCCATACAAACCAAAGGTAGTAGCAAAGAATGACGACAGATGTTTACCATTTTATACCTGGGTGGACACAAACCAGAAAAACCAAGCAATCGCAAGCATCAGGTATAACAAGGCAACGTATTGTATATAGTTTATAGAGTCAGGTTCTGCTAGATGAACAGGCCGTGCTCCAACTTCTATTAAGCATGATGATTGATAATAGACATGATAAAGAACATTACAGAACCAAAATTAACATACATTACCTGATTATCAATTGGATACAAAGAACAAAACAACATTACAATGTATGTCTTAGCACAGGAACATACAAAAATGTTGGATTATACTCAAATTTTACTTGAAAACAACTACAGATTTACAATTTTGAATTTGCGTATTAACTTTATTGTAAAGCTTCCATTAAGTGAATTTAATGGCATTCTCAGCTTACATCATCACCATCACAAAACCAAATCAACATCAACAGAAATTAACCAAACCCTGAAACATAATCACAAACCTAACAAACAGACAACAAAATTAAGAGCTACGTAGTACGGAGTAGTAAACATAGTAACAGCAGAATTTTAGCTTAATCCATAATCACACACCCTGATCCATACAAAAATCATCAGAATTTCACCTTCACAACGCAAACCCTAACAAACCCGAGGAAATCAGGATAAATCACCAGAATTATAACAATTAAGTGGTGATTTACAATTGAATGCAAACATGTCAAATTATTTACAATTGAACTTTGAGTTTACAATTTGCAAGTTTGCATTCAATTGTAAATCAGTCTAATTAAGTGGCTGATTTACAATTAAATCAGCCAATGATACGATGTTTCCATTCAATTGTAAATCAGCCAATTGTAAACCCTAACAAAACATGTGAAATCATATACTCCATACTCAAAGTTCATACAATTCTGATTTAGCATACTTCATTGTTTTGAAGATTCAATTAAGTGAGTTTAATTGCAAACTCAACATATTAATGTAGACAAAAATGAAGAAATAAACAACAGAATTTCCAGAAATCTCCTTCCATTCATTCATTAAACTGAAGATATAAACATAGTTACATCATCACCATCACAAAACCTATTCAACATCACCAGAAATTAACCAAACCCTAAAGCATAACCACAAACCCTAACAGACAAACAAACAACAACGAAATTGATTAAGAACTAGTAAACTTAGTAACCGCCTTAGTACCCTCAGAAACAGCATGCTTAGCCAATTCACCAGGAAGCACAAGCCTAACAGCAGTCTGAATTTCCCGGGAAGTAATGGTGGGCTTCTTGTTGTACCTGGCAAGACTAGAAGACTCCTGAGCAAGCTTCTCAAAGATGTCGTTGATGAAACTGTTCATGATACTCATGGCCTTGCTGGAGATACCGATGTCGGGGTGAACTTGCTTGAGAACCTTAAAGATGTAAATCTTGTAGGTTTCAACACTCTTCTTGTGTCTCTTCTTCTTCTTGTCTGCGGCAGCTGCTCCGGCCTCCTTCGGAAGTTTCTTCCCGGCTTTCGGCTTCTTCTCAGCGGGGGCCTTCTCAGCGGCGGGGGCTTTCTCGGCGGGCTTCTTCTCTGCGGGTTTTTTGTCGGTTTTGGGTGCCATTTTTTTGAACCGATGAACAAACAAAGGGATGAGGAAAGTGTTTTAAATTTGGGGATTTTATGAGAGAGAAAGGGGAGTTGGTGGTGGCGGTGAGTACATTGTGTGAGTTTGGGGATGTTTATTTATAGGGAAGAGAGGATTGATGTGAGTGGATGATGGAGGTTGGAGCGGATTGGTGACGTGGATTGGAGTGTTTTGTGTTGGGACCGTTGATTTGAAGAGAGGATCTAACGGCTGTGGATGGATTTTGTTTTTTTTTTTTTTTGGGGGAGGACGGATGTGTGACGTGTTCCAATTTTTGGCTTAAATAGAAGGCGGGAAGGAAGGAAATGCGTTTGGCGTCGTTGCTTTTCATTTTTTTGAGCATGAAAATTCGAGTTTGAATATTGCCTCATTCTTTATATTTTGAGGAAAGAAAACACGGTTTTTGGTTTTGGGTACGTGGAGATAAATTTTAGTTTGGAATTTGGTTGAGACGTTTATCCTTAAAGACTACTCCGTATTTATTTAAGATAGGATTCTTTAAAATTCATAAAAAATTGAATAGTTAGTACGTCTCACACAAGATTATTGTTTGATGAATTTTTATTTGGGAATTTTTTTTGGATTAAATCAAATTTCAAACTATTTCTCGTTAAATATTTATATTAATTCATACGAGTATATTGTTAAAGGATGACAAACTTCATATTGAGTTTAATAATTTTCAAAGCAATTGCTAAGTAGATCACAGTACAACAAACTTACAAAAGTATATACAACGATACTTTGTGCAATTTTATACATCATCTAATCTACGGAATTTTTACATTTACTTTTGAATAGATATTTTTTTTTTTTATGTAAGCATAGTAATAGTATTCAATTTATTAAAATAGCAATGGTAACGTTCATGAATCGTGATACTCCCGTTACGATTAGAATGGCGCTCCCGTCCAAACTGAAAGAAAGACGAGTTCAACAAAAAAGGCGTTCTCGTCGATGAAGAAGATTCTGGTTTTTTTTCTTTTAATTCTCCAATCGTAACGTTCGTGAATCGTGATACTCCCGTTACGATTGCGGGAGGGTATTATGAGTATTAGGATAAATATGAAAGGACATATAATTATGTCCTAATAATTAATACTATTTAGTTTAATAATTAATATGTCTTTTGGAATACCAATGTACTTGTATATATATCCTCATTTGTGAGGACAGTAACTCAACTCATAATAATACAATTACAATTCCTATTCCTATGAATTCATACTCCCTAAAATCTATCATGGTATCAGAGCCTCGTTCTTGAGGTCTCTAGATACGCTTCCGCTTTCTCGCCGGTGAGCAAGGTCGCCTACCGGCGGGTTCCGAAATTACTACGAGATTTTGATAAATCCATTTACTGATGTTTTACCGCAATTACTATGAGATTTTGATATTTTTGTTTTTTATTTTCAATCAATAAAGTCCACTTCATATTCATGGTGCTTTATCCTTTTTTTTTTTTTTTTTTTGTGTTCGTTTCAATTCACACCCTCCACTTTCAAATTTTCCTAATCAAGTTCATCAATTTTATAGCTTCCTTGAGAAGCTCTCTTAGTTTGATCTACCTCATTGAATAAAAACCCCCAAGTTCCAAATTATCTATTTTTGTCTTCATTTAAAATATTCATCTTCGTTAAGGCGGTATTACATTAATTTACTGGCGAGTTACGCACTGAAAAGATTTATTGGCGAGTTACGCATTTATTGTCTGGCGAGTCCTATACGCACGTATTGGGTAGGCTGTTACCCTCTTATGAACTGGCGAGTTACGCATTATTGTTGTCTGGCGAGTCCTATACGCATCTAAGTATTGTCTGGCGAGTCCTATACGCATTTATTTTACCACTATTACCAAGATGAAGATGAAGATCGGAGACGAAGACATATTTTTATTTTATTTTGTGCAAACTCATGAAAATTTTATCAAATTACCATAAGTTTGAGCGGGGGTATTAGAGTATATATGAGGAGACATATAATTATGTCTCGATATTAATAGTAGTATTAAGTTTAATAATAAATGTAAACCTTTGGCTTTCCATCTAAAGTCTATATAAGGTGGTTAGTTGTAATGTAAATAAAATTAACTCAATAATAATACTATCATTTCTATGAACTCATATTTCATCTATCTTAACAGTTTTTAAGGTAGAGTAATAGCCGGTGATATATGATTTCAGATAAAAAGGTAACAAATAAGTGTGATGGGAGATAGTCAGCAACCTGATGCCAGGCCGCGGCTGGAGGTCGTACGGCCGTGTATGACTTGTCGTGGCCCATGGTCATGTCTACAATGGAGATGAAGTATGGCCGCGGCCGTACTGCCACGTGGGTAGCACGGCTGGTCGCTGGAGTCAAGAGACAATGTTGTCAGAGTCAGTTATTACCTAATCACTACAAGACAACACTAGTAGACAAATTGTTAGCTTTATGACTGACATATATCACTAGAAGACAAGATCCAACCTTATTAATAGAAGACAAACTGCTCAGCCGAGATCATTCACAATACACACAAAAAAAGGTATCACTTAGACTATTCTCGCAATTCTCTGGCTTCCCTCTCGGATATACGCTGACTTAGGCATCGGAGGGGCTTTCCTCGGATACTCCCGAGGCTAAGTTTGTGTACTTGTGCAGGACGCACGGTTAAAGGAGGTCAAGTGACGCCGCAGCCCACAAAATTATACAAAATGTCACATTAGCTTCAAGTTGTATCTACTTTCAGTATTTGTAACCCGAAACTAAATGAATTTATGTATACCGTCAAATTACTAAAAAATAAAATGTATAAAATTTGATAAATTATCTCAAAATATAAAATGTAAAAAAATTGATTAATCAACGGGAGTGAAAGATAACAAAAATACTTAGATGTAAAGTTTATTTCATTTAATTAAGAGTCATTAGATTCACAACAAAATACCTATCATTAATTTGAGTAGGGGGAGTCATTGTTGATTAGTTTTACAAAGAGTTTACAAAGGGAAATGGCTCATTTGACTAATTTCGCGTGCATGTGCGTGAAATTCTTATTTTTAAAATGCTCGTGGTTCCTACGGATGGTATGGATTGTCTAAAAACAACTCTTGAACAATAAACAACTCAGAACAATGTCGAAGGAACTTGTAAAAATGACAACGCTACAACTGTCATTGATCATGAAGGAAATCCAATAGGAACTCGAGTTTTTGGTGGTGAAATGCTATTTCAATTAGATCAAACTGCGCCTTTAGATACATTTATTGGCCACTCCTCATCAGATTTTGTAAACATGATAGAAAATCTGAATTTTCAATGGAAGTTGGCTCGAAATATTTAATCTTAGGTGAAAGGGTTGAGCAATACATTTTAATAAAAGTCAATGCCCTAGCCATCCTGTCTGGTGGCAGACACGCTACCCGTTGGTCTAAGGAGTCTACTTCCTTTCTTTCCTTGACTCGACTCAAGGAAGTCAACTTGCTCGAACTTACAAAAGGATTCAAAATATATGACCGCTAACTGATCGCCTCCTTCAAAACCAGATGGAAAAGTTTCCTTTTGCCTGGTCGACTTTGACTGGTGGCGCATGCAAACGTACGTTTCATGCTTGATTGAGTAATCGCCAATGGTTACAACAAGTTATTTGTCATTTTAGGTTAAGGATGAGTAACAAAAATACGTCTTCAGTCTTTGTTCAATTTTTTTTTTTCTTTTCCTGATTGCGTTAGTTTTAATTATATTTTGGATACTTTTTTTTTTTTTTTTTTTTTTGAAAAGTAAGATTTTTATATTTTCAGTTTAATTTTACTCCGTAATATTGAGTATATAATACGTCATTTTTTGAATATTTTTAGGTGATAATAGGACCGTCCTATAATTACAAAGTGAAAGACCATAAACACAGGTGATTACTACGGAGTAGAAGAAAGCAGCCTCAATCTCACCGTTGTCACACAAATGGAGATGATCATGGAATGATATTTGCTGGCTTTTTAACATTTTGGGACTTAACTTGTACGCAACTTCTTCACTCTACTAGAAGTATTTCTCCTCTGTGTTTTCCCAACCCCCCCTCCCCTATATCATCTCTCCTCTTATTTTTCCTCACTCTTGTCTCTCCTCAATCTAGCCATGGTATTATTCTCCTCTTTTTTCTATTTTTTTTAACACATTTTCCGCCATTTTATTTCACATGAGTTACGGACTTATAGTTACTGCTAATTCTGTGAAATTCAGTTTAATATTGGTTCTTAGTTAATTTGTCGAGTATCTCAAGCTCTTTGTACATCGTTTTTTATTCGTGATTGATTGAATTAATTGGTTCAGGTTTATGTTTGCTGCAATTCTGTGAATTTCGCGCCGTATGATTACGTGATTATTTTGTGGTTGATGATAGTTGGTAGATCATGCAACTGCTCCAATTTTATTTAGTTTAATTAAACCTTTTTAATTGGGAAATGACATGAAATTCTGATGATTAAGCTACTGAGTTGTTCTAGGTTTTTGCTCAGGAAATCGTGTATCAATATTCGACAGCAGATAATCGTAGATCGCCGATTATGCAGGAATTGGATAGTAAATTAAAGTGTTCACTGGTGAAGTATTTACATCAATCTGATTTTATGTATGAACTTTGTGTTTTCCGATGATTCGCGTGATTTATAGAATCATGTTACGCCAGGGTTTATATTTGAGATGGGATATTGATGAAAATATGGTTGTCATCAACCTTGCACTTGTGTAATTAACACATTCCACAAGCGGTTACTTAAGGGCGCGTTTGGATTGAAAGAAATGGAGGGAAATGAAAGGGAGGGAGAGAGAATACCTCCATTTCCCTTGTTTGTTTAAGTCAATTTTTTTTTCTTTCCAATGGAGGCAAGATTTGGAAGGAAAACGATAATTCTCCCCTTCCATTCCTTCCCTTCCTTCCCCTCTTTTCCCCTCCCCTCCCTTTTCCTCCTATTTTGCTATTTAAACACACCCTAAGTGGATATAGGATGCAGAGTTCACCCTTTTCATTTTATCAGTCAATTATTTTGGGAAGGACCAAACGCAATGAAGAGAGTATCTATGGGATGGAGAGAGCGTGTATTTCGGTATTGTTCTGATAACTCGAGATAATAAAAGTTAGTGAAACTGATAAGTGGATTGTCGGTTGCGAACACCCTACTGTGTTAGTTGGTGAAATCAAAATGTCATCCTTGTGTATGATGGAACTTAGGGATTATTGATTGTTGATTGCGCATGCTCTAATGCTTGATAGATAATGCCCTGTGATTTGTTTTAGTACCTAGCTGTCTCTAATTCATCGGATGCCATAAGTCACCACTTCAGTGCTTGACGATCCACGTATTGAAATCTTTGTTGGGCAACCATTGAGTGCCTGTAGGTTCTGACTTCTGAATTGCGCCATTTAAATGTCTCTTAAATGGCTTCTGTAAATTTGTCAGCATCTTTCATCAACGCCACGACGGTGTACTTCTGTTGCCATTTACAGCCTATTTGATTATCTGCTCATTGTTCGACTGTGTCTAGTTACCATATCGGATGTAATCTGTAATAACATTACATTACTGCTATTAGCTATTCTGTTTCTGCTATAGGCTCATATAGTCACTATCTTATGTTTTATTTGGCCATCTTTAATATGCATAATTTGCAGGCCAACGCAGCGTCTGGGATTGCTGTGCACGATGACTGCAAGCTGAACTTTTTGGAGCTGAAAGCCAAGCGGACATACCGCTTCATCGTGTTTAAAATCGAAATGGATCAGAAACAGGTAGTTGTCGAGAAGTTGGGGAAGCCAAGTGAAACATATGAAGATTTCAGTGATTCCCTTCCCGCTGATGAATGTCGTTATGCTGTTTTTGATTTTGATTTCGTGACAGAGGAGAATTGCCAGAAAAGCAAAATATTCTTCATTGCATGGTAATTTTTATTTTGCTTTGATTTCCAGGGTTTCATTTTCGTAAGCTCAATTTGTTTTTCATGGATAGTTTTGATATATAAGAATTTGATTAGGCCAACACCTTGATGCTCGATTACTTGACTTGTCCCTTTGGTTAGTTCAAGTGAAATGGACAGTTTAAGCCCTACATTAATAATTTTCGGTTTATAGGGCTGAAAGGGAAGGAATTGGGCTAATCTACTGTACTCTTGTTTGACTAAATAGATAGTTCCAATAGAGGAACCACATTGCTTCCACTTACTTTCCTCTCCCACGTCTCCCCGTCCCCTTAATCGCCCTCACCCCTTTTCTTTCTTGAAAGTGTGACATATTCCGATCTACTTCCATGATTTGCGGCAATTGTTTCTGACGGTAGCGATTTGTGCACCATTAAGGTCACCTGACACGGCAAGGGTGAGAAGCAAAATGATATACGCAAGCTCCAAAGACAGGTTCAAGAGGGAACTAGATGGAATTCAGGTGGAGCTTCAAGCAACCGATCCTTCAGAGTTGGATCTTGATCTGATCCGTAGCCGAGCCCGTTAATTAAGCAGGCTAATCGTGAACACGGTGTTCTAATTGTTTTAATATTTTTTTAAATCTTATACATTATGGTATATTGGGTGTTATATTGCTCAAATTGTCTAAGATTGATGTTGAAACTTGAAATCTTATACCTACACACATCAGTAGTTTTATGTTCTACTTTGGTATCGGTGAATGATGTAGCCATGGCCCATGAGGTGATGAGACCATGGGACCATGGCCATGTATTTCCTTTTTTGTTTTCTTTTTAAGTTTATAAACAGACAATACCATATTTACCTTTTCACTTATTTCATCTCCCACCTAAAAAATAGGAGTAAGTCTTGCATAAAATTGTTTCACGCAAGCGACGAAGTTCTTATGAGTAAAATGTGACTATTTTAATGCTTAAAGTGACCACTTTAACGCTAAATGTGACCGCTTTAAAGCTCCATAAAATGGTCACTTTAAAGGTTAAAATAGTCACTTTAAACCTTAAATTAGGCACATTTTAGTTGCAAATACTCCGTCGCACGCGTGAAACGGTTTTATGTAAGTATTTGTGAAAAAAGAGTGGGTATTTATTTAATTTTGAGTTTAGACACCAATTTTTTAGTACCCATCCAAATTAAACATTTCCTATACACTAGTTAAATTACAAATTATTAATCTTGAATATTTTTAATAGAATATAAACTTTTGTAAACATAAATTTAATTATTTTACATTTAATTGAAGATAGCAGTTTCATTAAATACAATCTTAACAAAAGAGGATAATATGTTATTTATTAAATTAATTTTTTTTTGGTGGGTATGTTATACGGAGTATGAAATTATGAAAATTATACGGAGTATGATTTAAGATATGGATTTTAAAATTTTAAACCTCGAATTAAATATATTTGAAGTCTTTAGTTTTATAATTTAATAGTTTAAGTTATTTTTTTTAATTTAATTTTTATTTCTGAATAAATTGTGCACTTAATTAGGAATCAGGTAGATGAAAAACTTAATTATTTTTGTTTCATAAATTATTTTATATAAATGACGTAGGCAGCAAGTGTACGAATAATCCATTGACATGTGGCATCCGATGTGGCGTAATAAGAAGTTAAAAATGCTTAAATGTCGCTTTATTATGAAGTCTTAGTTGATGTTTTAGGTTTTGTAATCATTCAACTTGTTTTTTAATATATTATATAGATATAGATTTTGTCCTAGCCATTAATTTGTTTTTCCAATTTAAAATTTAGAATATATGCCCTAAATATGGATTTAACTTAAATTAAGAGGCTAATGTATCTTTTTTTTAATTATAAAATATATCTCAAATTATATTTTAAACAACAAAGTTCTCGTATAACATCAAAGTAAATACGGAGTCTTAGAAAAACTATCACATCACACTACTAAAAAAAAACTTTACAATTGTAGTAGAATCTGTAATTTATAGTGTTAGCATAAATTAATTTCTAAACAATTTAGAATGGTCTTAATGTTGTTTCTTATATATGCATGTATCTATTTCAGACAATAATGGAATCAGCAGTAACCATTCGATTCACTTCGAGGAGTCAGTCTTGGATTATACGTTTCCACGCATTTGTTACGGCATTGAAAGGTGGCTAAGCCACGTGCAAATGACACGACTAATCGGTCAAAATAATCCAGAAGGTTAGTTATGTGTTTATATGTCTGTTATTTCATTTTTGTTAGAAGGGTTTCCCACTTCCCGGTGAAAACATGGTAAATTCAAATCAAGAAATCACAAAATTTCACAATTACATAGCAAAGAACTCTCTTACAGTTTTTCCTCTGTTTTCTTTTCTTTTCTGTTATTTCATTTTTTTCTTCCTTACAGTGTTACGTTCTCCATTTTTTCATACATTATCGCCCTTTCCTATTTATTTATTTTTCTGACAATGGACCCTTTGACAAATAATGTTGCCATTTTCTTTTATCTGAAAATACATAAACCTAAATTTATCTTGAACTTTCATGACGGAATACTAGATTCACAGTTTAACGCTGATAAGACAGCTGTATTTTCCGTAAATGACGATGGAGCCTCATTCATTATGCGGAACAACCTTCCGAATTCGGCGGCTAAAATTTTATTCAGGAACGTCAAATATTTCTGGTCACTACAACAAATTAGAACTTGTGCCATAAATTATGTCACATAAATTTGTATAATGTGACATAATTTTTTTTTAGCCACAGAAAAAAAAACAATTTTGATTGCCACAAATTTTTTTTATACCACAAGATAAAATAATTATGTGGCAAACAATCATTTGTGCCACAGAATTAATTAGACTTGTGGCAAAAAAAACATTCATTTTGCCACAATCAAATTATTCATGTGGCAAAAACACCTTTGTAGCCACATATCAAGCCATGCATTGTTAGTGAAAAAGTGTTAGCATTGTTAGTGAAAAATGCAAATGCAATGAAAATTCGTGATAAAATACAGATATATCTTTAAAAAAATTAAAGATATTTCAACAAACGTCGAATATTTCAAGTGACATATTTTTTTGAGTGACATATATATAGAACTAGTATAATGCCCGTGCATAAATGCACGGGAATACATAGGCTATTTTAATAGTTAATAGAAAATTAATTGACTAAGAATAATGATAATACAATTGTTTAATTATTTTACACAAGTCGTTATGTTTAACCCACATTTTCAACCCGTATGTGGATTAAAAAGTAATATAATTATGCACGGGTATTAAAATTATAATTTTCAAAAGGAAAGAGAAGAACAATTATAGGTATAAGAATATTATTCAGTATCAAGTTATGTTGTACAATATTATAAAGTAACTCAATCATTTTAGTTTCTACAGGTGATATAATTTTGAATTCAAAAGTGTATATTTATATAGTTCTAAAAATTTGGGTATTTGTTATACACCCGAAAGTGATGTATAGGAAGCTAAGAGAGGAAATTAGGATGCGAGTTAATAGATTAGCCTCTAACCTTAAACTATGTGATCGTACATGGTTTGAGGGGGTATGTGGTAGAGGATAAATATGTGTAAAGTTTGAAAATATTAATGAGATTTACCTTTTACCAAAAAAATTAAAAAAAATTGGGTATTCATTTTCTAAATGTACATAATTATCATACATGTTTATTTTCCTATTTAGAATATATATTTTTAACTTTTTTCTTTTTACATTCCCGTGCATTTATTATACATGTTCTCTAATTATCATACATGGGCATTTATGCGAGTTAACCATATTAAACTTTTTTCCAATTAACTATTAACATTTTTTGTACATTCCAGTGCATTTATACACCTGTACGCAAGTCGATTTTTTGAGCATGTGATTTATTTTTATGAATATATAAATTAACCGGACTAAATTACAATGAACTCGAAAGTATATCGAATTTAGTCTCTAATTAAAGAGTACGAAAAAGTATGAATAATGGTATGATTTTTTTGTATTTTCATTTCTTAAAATTGAAATTATAATCATTTGAAATATATATATTAAATAATTAATAACAAAATGAAAAAAAAAAAAAAAAAACTACAATTAGGGCCTGTTCTCCTCATCTTAAGTTTTTCTCTGGTTCAGAAAACTTCAGATAACTTCAGAAAACTTCAGATTACTTCAGAAACTTCAGATCACTTCAGACAACTTCAGAAAACTTCAGATTACTTCAGAAAACTTCAGATTTCTAAATAAATAAATTAATTAAGTAGTAATAATAATAATAATAATAATAATAATAATAATAATAATAATAATAATAATAATAATAATAATAATAATAATAATAATAATAATAATAATAATAATAATAATAATAATAATAATAATAATAATAATAATAATAATAATAATAATAATAATAATAATAATAATAATAATAATAATAATAATAATAATAATAATAATAATAATAATAATAATAATAATAATAATAATAATAATAATAATAATAATAATAATAATAATAATAATAATAATAATAATAATAATAATAATAATAATAATAATAATAATAATAATAATAATAATAATAATAATAATAATAATAATAATAATAATAATAATAATCCTAAGTTATACGGAGTATATAACATTGATGTTATATTTTATCAAATTACGACCACTTTGAAAATTTTTGTTGCCTTTTATTTGAAACACCCATGTCAAATACCCATTCTACCCTTCTACCCTTTTCTAACCTTTCTTTCTCTATTTAACTTAACCTCTTCATTTCATCCTCTTTACCTCTTTACCTAAAATTTCTTCCATTGTTTTTAATTTTTTCTCTCATATTATTCAATCAAACAATGATTCTCTCACTTTTCAAAGACTTTCCATCCTTATTTTTTGAGTTAAATGAGATTTCAGAACTGGAATTGATTTGAAAACAAAAATACGTTTTAAGGTAGTGATTTGAAAAAAAAATTATAAAAGGTAGTTATTTGAAAAAAAGTGGTTTTAAAAGGTAGTTATTTGCAATTTCGCCTAATAATAATAATAATAATAATAATAATAATAATAATAATAATAATAATAATAATAATAATAATAATAATAATAATAATAATAATAATAATAATAATAATAATAATAATAATAATAATAATAATAATAATAATAATAATAATAATAATAATAATAATAATATTAATAATAATAATAATAATATCATAATATTTCCAAAAACTTCAGAAAACTTAAGATAACTTCAGAAAACTTCAGATAACTTCAGACAACTTCAGAAAACTTCAGATTACTTCAGAAAACTTCAGAGAACTTCAGAAAACTTAAGATTGGTTCAGAAAAATTCAGACGAAGAGAACAGGCCCTTAGCCGTGCTAAAGAATTGCTAGACTTGTGCATTAATTTCCTATATTAAAGACCATTTATTAGCCTAATGATAGGGAAAGATGCATAAATATATAATTTAATTTAGGAAATGATTTTCTTATGTGGATAAATATTCTTTGGCATCGCATTTGTGCTTTTAGGCAGAAAAAATAATTCTGAGAATGAACCTTGTGTTGACACGTGGCGTAGTGGTTATTGTTTTATAGTATTATATATAGATACCATTAATTATAATTATACTAGTATAGCTCCCGCGCAATTTATTTAGTTATCTATTATTTTTAGTAAATATTTGTTATAGTTGATAAAAAAAAAATTAAAATTCATACTAATGAGAGTAAATAAAGATAAGATGAAGTACTATATAGTTTAGACTTGCTTGTATGCACGTTTATTAGAGATATTGTATTTTTCAAATACATTAGTTAATTGAAAATCTCAACAATTAATTTTTATTGTGTAATACCTAATTATTTATCTTATACTATGAAACTCTTAATGAAAAATAATGTGAATGCAATTTTAATCCTACTTTCTCCGTATATTTCTTGCAACTAAATAGTAATAATTAATTAAATAGTTAGATGAATAATAGAGAAAATATTCCTTTAGTAATTAATGCAATGTGAAAGCAATTTTTATATTTATAGGAAATAACCTTAGTTAAGTTAAATTTGAATGCAATGTGAAAGCAATTGTTATTTATATAGGCAATTTTTAGTAATAAATTTTTATATATATAGCAATTTTTATATATATAGGAAATAACCGTAGTAATTCTCTATTTTAAAATAATTGAATAGTAATAATTAAATAAATTAAATAATTAATAGAGGAAATAATCTTTTATGTAATTAATGCACGGAAAGTTTCACAATATTATTTTGTTAACAGATATATAAGATTATTATAGATTATAAGGAAAGATATTGTAGTAATTTTATTTTTATTTTTCCATATATATACATATACATAACAATACATCATTATTACGTCATCAATTGCACTTTATGGAAAATTTTTAATAATCATGACACTTGAAGAAAGATTTACATCAAAGATAAACTGTCATTCAGTAGATAAAAGATGACTATAATTACATTTTTACCATTTGTATTATATCCTTTACATATTTGTGATAAAATTAGAAGAAGTCAATCTACCTATATTAAGGTATTAAAATAAGTTGCAAGTAGACAGGTTGGCCATGATCAGTAGGGAACAAAATAGCAACATTCTTAAACAATAATGGACTTGGTCGCAAAGTACTAGAAGGGAAGACTTTAACAAGTTGTGTAATAAATAAATAGAGAGTAATCCGTAACAGCAAAAGGGGCCACGAATACGAAGCTGTAACTTCCAGGATCACTCTCGGCACGTCGATATCCAAGGCCATAGTCAATCTTTTTTTTATTGTTTAACTTTGTTTACCCTTTACTTAGTCCTTCCCAACCAACAAGGCCACCAACTACAGCTAAACTAGTCTATAAATTCCAATATAAACATCCTACATTCTCAAATCCAATACTCCCAACAAAAAGAATTAAACAAGTAAAAAACAATATCATGGATGTGGAGCTGGTGCAGAAGGGGCTATACGCCCTTTTCGTGGCTATTGTCATAGCGATAACAATCTCGAAACTGCGGGGGAAGAAGTTCAAGCTTCCCCCGGGCCCTGCTGGAGTTCCCATTGTCGGGAACTGGCTACAAGTCGGGGACGACCTTAACCACCGTAATCTTATGGAAATGGCAAAGAAGTTTGGAGACATCTTTCTGCTGAAGATGGGTGTCAGGAACCTAGTCGTGGTTTCTTCCCCTGATCTTGCCAAGGATGTGCTCCACACCCAGGGTGTCGAGTTCGGGTCCAGGACGCGTAACGTCGTCTTGGACATCTTCACTGGTAATGGCCAAGATATGGTGTTCACCGTGTACGGAGAACACTGGAGGAAAATGAGGAGGATTATGACCGTTCCGTTTTTCACCAACAAGGTGGTCCAGCAGTATAGAGCTGGTTGGGAAGAGGAGGCCGGTCTCGTGGTCGAGGATGTTAAGGCCAAGCCTGAGGCGGCCACCTCGGGGATTGTCCTTCGTCAACGTCTCCAGCTTATGATGTACAATAACATGTTCCGCATCATGTTTGATCGTCGTTTTGACAGAGAGGACGACCCTCTGTACAACAAGCTTAAGGCGTTGAATGGCGAGAGAAGTCGCCTGTCACAGAGCTTTGAGTACAACTATGGTGATTTCATCCCGGTTTTGCGCCCATTTCTTAGGGGGTATCTCAACGTTTGCAGAACAGTCAAAGATGCTAGATTGAAGCTCTTCAAGGACTACTTCATGGATGAACGAAGGTATAATCGCCATTCATTATATTTTTCCTTTTCATTCAGTTCGTTTATTAATGGTCATTACTCTGTCGGTCCGTCCTAGGCTTTGTGTAAATCAAACGAATACGTGCTGATCCGAATTCATTCACAAGATTTTTAGCTCATAGGTCGGTCGTAATCACCCAAAAGGTAAATAAATTTGGTAAAATATCTAGGGAGGGTAACCATAAATAAAAGTACTGTATGATTAAACTACCTAGCACGTATCACGTATGATTGTATGAACATGACTAGTCAAAGTACATAAAAGTCAAAGTCAACGGGGGATTGTGGGAGACTCTTGACTCTTGAGTATAATTAGTGGACATGCTAAACACATACGGAGTACATCACTTGATTGAGAGGTGTTCATGTGATGCCAATAATTAAAGGTAATTATGGGCCAGCTTGGACTTGGCCCTTTTGGGTGAAGGATCAAGTTGACCCGAGTTGTGTTGGCCTGTTAAAATGTGGCCTGATAGTTGACAGACCGGTTCAATGTGCATAGTTGACACTTGACGGGTTTTAGGAATAGCGGTAGCTACCAGTCTACCACACCGAGCAAAAATTGAACACGATTACATACGAGTCTCTCTAGTTTTTAGAAGGGAGTGATTTATTGTCGAATATACATACAGGAAATTAAATGGTACAAAGCCAGCAAACAGCAATGAACTGAAATGTGCCATGGATCACATCTTGGATGCCCAACAGAAAGGAGAAATTAACGAAGACAACGTACTCTACATTGTCGAGAACATCAATGTAGCTGGTGAGTCCGCATTTCCACTTTACACATAACTGTATAGAATTGAATTGAACTGAACCGAACTGAATTTAATGTTAACGTGCAGCAATTGAGACAACACTATGGTCCATTGAGTGGGGAGTAGCAGAGTTGGTGAACCACCCACAAATACAGACGAAGCTAAGGGAAGAGCTAGACACTGTGCTAGGAAAGGGTCACCAAATTACTGAGCCTGACACACACAAGCTACCATATCTGCAAGCGGTCGTGAAGGAAACACTAAGGCTACGAATGGCAATCCCGCTGCTGGTGCCCCACATGAACCTGAACGATGCCACGCTAGGCAGCTATGACATCCCTGCGGAGAGCAAGATTTTGGTGAACGCGTGGTGGTTAGCCAACAATCCCGAGCACTGGAAAGCACCCGAAGAGTTCAGGCCAGAGAGGTTCTTGGAAGAAGAAGCTAAGGTCGATGCTAATGGTAACGACTTTAGGTTTCTTCCTTTTGGTGTTGGTAGGAGGAGTTGCCCTGGTATCATCCTCGCACTTCCTATTATCGCTATTACTCTCGGACGCTTGGTTCAGAACTTCCAGCTTTTGCCTCCTCCCGGCCAAGCCAAGATCGACACGACTGAGAAAGGCGGTCAGTTCAGCATGCGTATCCTCACCCACTCCACCGTTGTTCTCAAACCCAGGGCTTGATAACCTTATTTCCTACACTCCAGTATATGTTCTGATACACACACACTTTACTGTCCAAAGATAAAGAAGATGCTAACATCATCAAGACAATATATCAATGTATCTACTCTATATCACCCTTGTACAAGTTGTACTTGTATTCCTCAAACTTTTGTTTTTGTTCCTTGATTTTGTTCTAAACAATTGTTTTTCTTTGCCAAGTTGATTGAAATTTTGTCTTTGTTTTTCTCAAGGGGACTTAATTATTTTATTTCTTCATTTTCTGCGACCAAAAAAGTGGAATAAAACTTCGTTTAGTTTGTGTAACGCAAGCGGTGTCAACTTGTTTTTATTATTCCTAATTATAATTATAATGTCATATATTTGAGCAACCAATACATCAATATATGATCAACATCAATATATAAATAAAATTATGTGAATGAGACAAACATGGATATCAATATCACCTAACTACCATGCAAAAATCTCACATCATTGAAGTAAAATACAATTGGATATTACGGAAAAAATATTCATTAATGATCTCGTCAAACTCCACAATGTTACTTTTATACTCCGTAATTATTGTGGCTTCTCCGTTTCGATTGAATTATTGTTGATTATAACAATGCAAATTAAATAAAATGTCATGTGAAACTTGAGTCGTCTCACATACGCTTTATCAATTTTATTTTATTTTGAAAACATCACATTCTGACCCACACATTTGAGTTCAGGTTAAAAATGGGCCAAAATTGAATCCCAATTACAAATTTATAACGGGAAAAGGCCCACTTGAGGTTCAACAAAATCACGAAACTTCATCTTTTTCACTATTCTCCCTTTTCTCTCACTTCTCAGCAATTTGTAATTCTGTAAACCCAGGTAATCATCCTCGAGAAGCATCTCTTTCAATTTTTATTGAACTTTTACGTAATTACCTGTAAAAACTACCCTCATGTTTCTGGTATTATTAATTTATCTGTCCTTTTTTTCTTTTTCTTTTTTTTGCTTTAAACTTGGAAGTATATGCGCTTCATTGATTATTATTAGGAATTTTAGGCTTTGTTTCGTTCTTTTCAGCAGTTAAGCTGTTCCAGATTACGCTTTAGCGCACATTTTGATTAATTTTGAACTTGTTTGATCATCTTATGATTCTTTCTCTAATTTGGTTGATGAATGAAATCAGGCGAAGATAATTCACTTTTTATCGAGACTGCTACGACTGTGCAAAGTGTGCCTTGTCTATGGTTTTAGTATCTTTGAGGCCAATTTTATTGTCTGTCATTTGTTTTTTCAAATTAATTGGCCCCTTTCCAACCGCTGTTTCCTAATTCATCTGAAAGCGCAAAGTTATACCCTTCAAGTTAAACAAAGTGCACTACTCTATATTTTTAACTTTAGGAAAACTACACAGAAAGCACATTGCTGTTCAGTACTGTTTCATACGGTGAGTCGTTTACTAGGAAAGCGCATACACCCTCAAGAATTGGAGTGAAATGGGTTAGCATTTCCAAAACATAAACAAATGTGAAATAGAAATGACTAGTGAACGCCATGTATCTTGATATTTGTATTTGGTTTGCCATTGAGTGTCAAATGTTGTCAAGTAATGGAGAATATCCACTATATGTAACAAGACTTTCCCGTCCTTGTTTAACCTTGTTTGAATGAAATATTGAGTGAAATACTTTTATTCCAGCGAAGTAACGTATTGAGTGAAATGCGGAAGCATGAGTTAAATTGGCAAATACTCGTAGTATATACTGGATTACCTGGTTCCCTACTGTCACTATATCTCGCTGCTTACAGAAAACTAGATTCGATGCTTGAATATGGAATGAGGTTCCTACGTTTTGTGCTCCTATTCTTCAAGTCTCTTGTTGTCCTAATAATGACATTTTTGCTCGTGTTTGAAATAGTATGTGAAGACGCGACTCATGACACCTGTGTTAACATTTCTACTTACTCGGGTTGCGAATGTTTCAACGCAAGAGTCGATGGCTGTTAGCCTGTTATATAGTTGCAATAGGTGCAAATCAATGTTGTTTGCAAATCTAGTATCCTCTCCTTCTGTCCTGAAGTGTTTTGCTTGATACTTCAAAGGGTTTAGAAACCAGCAGCTATAGATTTACACCTTTTAGACAATAATAAATGTTTGCCTAGGATACACTAGCAACATATCCAATGATTTGGAACATGTAACCCGTTTTTCTGCTGTTTTACTCTGTGGAGTGACTGTGGCCCAACTTACTCTCTGTTTCACACTGATTTGCAAACAAAACAAAGAGTTGCCGTGACATCTGTTGGAGTTTTCCTTCTATTTATACTGTTCGCATCACTCCTGTTTAGTTCGCTTCCTCTTCATATGATTGTTTTTTTTCCCTCTTCAGCAGTAAAGACTAAAGATGACCCATTTCTTTGTAAATCCATCCAGAGTATAAATTCTTTCCAGTGAATGGTTTCCATTAGCTTTGCGTTCTGTGTATTATTAACGTTTATTTTGTAACCTGGCAGTTAAATTGAATTGCACACATTGGCTTATCAAATTAATGCTAGATGCATAAATGTTGATGGTATTGCCATCTTCAAAACGTATCAGCTACCTGTCTGCAAATCTGGTTCAACTTTGTAAATTTGGCACCAAATTGTTTGTTGGAGGTTGTCTTTTCCTCTGTGCTTCTTCGTATGATCCTGCCTCTTGTATTTATGTTGTACTCGTATTAATTTCACTCTATATCCAACTTCTTTAACTATATACCTCCTCTGTGGAGGAAATCCTCTCTATCGCTCATTCCTTTGTACGTGTTTTCTTTTTTCAATTTCACGTAGATGATTGATTTATGAACTTATATTTTTCCTCAGTGTTTTTACATAAAAAGTACTCCAGACTAGATATCCTTTGTTCTTATAAATATTGACGGATCTGTATGCCACTGCCACTCCTTGAATTATAATGATGGAAGTTGTGTCCTGATGCAGGGCTTTCTTATGATACAAATGAGACTGCATTGCGAGAAGCTTTCATACAGCATGGCAACATAATTGAAGGTAACATAAACTATACAGTTGAAATTAATGTTCATAAAAATGCTTCCTTCCATCTTTTTAGTACATAGGCTGATCTATTTTCCTACGGTGCATAGTAAGAGTTATATGTGATCATGTAACTGCAAAATCACGAGGCTACGGATTTGTGAGGTTTTCTTCTGAAGATGCCGCTGCATCCGCTTTGAAACAATTAGATGGTCAGGTTAGCATTACAGTTGCATTGGAGTATTAATTTTGCCGTTTTGATCAGATTTATACTTATATTATCTGTTTTGCCGTTATCACATAGAGACTTTCACCCTGACCTAAGCATTTTACAGTTGCTGGATAACAGGAACATCCGGGTTCATTATGCAAACAAGCAGTAACCATGATTGAAGAACTACTCCAGTTTCAAATCAAGCCTACAAATACAATGTTTGTTTCTGGTTAACTTTACTGTTGAGCTTGTATATTTGAACTTGTTCGTTCAATGCTCGATTTAGGAACCTCTCTCAACTATGGTACTGATGCAACTTAGACGGGATATACAAGGGACAGTTAGATCACTAGATTGAGCATTGTTTCATATCTGACGTATGTTTATGACAGTTTTGACTGCAAATTCAACTTCGTCAATGGTCAGACAGATGAGCAAATACACAAATCACAACAGAACAAAGTAGTAATGTAGCAGATAATAGCCATATTTATTAACATCCGCATCTTAACGAGATCTCAAGCTCCAAATTAACAAAACCCTAGAAATTAAGAACTAGTGAACTTAGTAACAGCCTTAGTTCCCTCAGAAACAGCGTGCTTAGCCAATTCACCAGGCAACACAAGTCTAACAGCAGTCTGAATTTCCCTGGAAGTAATGGTGG
This sequence comes from Dianthus caryophyllus, assembly GCA_023091065.1. Lineage (NCBI taxonomy): Eukaryota > Viridiplantae > Streptophyta > Magnoliopsida > Caryophyllales > Caryophyllaceae > Dianthus > Dianthus caryophyllus. The sequence continues at coordinate 227,810 of CM041516.1, read as the reverse complement.
GCTTCTTGTTGTACCTCGCAAGCCTAGACGATTCTTGAGCAAGCTTCTCAAAGATATCGTTGATGAAACTGTTCATGATACTCATGGCCTTGCTGGAGATACCGATGTCGGGGTGAACCTGCTTGAGAACCTTGAAGATGTAAATCTTGTAGGTTTCAACGCTCTTCTTGTTTCTCTTCTTCTTCTTGTCTCCAGCGGCTGCTCCAGCTTCTTTGGGGAGTTTCTTCCCGGCTTTTGGCTTCTTCTCGGCGGGGGATTTCTCGGCGGCAGCGGCTTTCTCGGCTTTGGGGGCCATTTTTTGAGGATTATTTTGGGGTGAGAGTGGTTGGATAGAAATGTGAGACTTATTAAATTGAGAGGGAAAAGAGAGAGCAGTAGGATTATAATATTATGGATGATGGAAAACAATGGAGAGAAGCGAGGAGGTATGTGGTTTATATAGGAATGTGAAGACGTTTTTAATTGGTTGATGGGGGTAGTACACGGATCGCTGACGTGGTAGCGGGAATGACGTACCTGCTTGCCCTTTTCTTATGGAAATAAATTAGCCCTTTAAAGGTGACTCTGGGGCCTGGGCTATCTTTTCTCATTCAAGAAGAAGTAAGCCCACCTAAACCTGGGCCTGTAGACAATGGTTTGTAAAGTATTCCCCTATTTTTAAAATTCTTATACGGAGTACATCTATTTATTTTTTAAATAAATACGGAGTAATTAATAAAGATAAACGAAAATGGAGTGTTACTTAGTTAATACATAAAAAAAAATATTGATGAACTATTTTCTTATAATAGAGTTCTGAGTTGAGAAGTGGAAATTGAATAGAGTTTTTTTTTTGGTGAAGATGGAAATTGAATAGAGTTCAAAATTGAATAATTTATGAAAAAATGGGTGCATTTAGGGTAGAACAACATGTATGATTAATTAATTAAAAACAGATTAATTTTGACTAAAATGGATGCTTCTACTCTTCTTCAAACCATTCATAACTTTACCTTTGTTTTTGGTTAATTTTTTGGATAATACACGCAAATGAAAATGAAATAATTTAGACACTAATTCGATCTAAAAAATCCACCTTTGAAAATAAAACGTGAAAAAATGGGTGAATTCATCAGCCAGAGATTGTACAGATACACAAATAATACAACATTTACAAGCCAAATTATTTATGTACTTAAAATATTTACTGACAAATGCTGTTAGATTATGTTATACAAAGTACTCGTATGGATTACTTGTCTACCTTTCACCTCAAAAAAAAAAAAAAAAAACAAAAAAAAAAAAATCTCTTTTGTCATCCACTTTGTCAGCAGAGACGATGTTCACAATACTTATGGCAGTGCTACAATTAACAGCTCAAATGGGTAAATTGACAGAGATGATAAAACACTACAGTTCAAAACCAGAGTACAAATTCACCAATTATGTCTCACAATTTGTTTAAACATCTAATTTTATACGGAGTATCTTTGTTTTTATAAACTGAACAATCACAGTAATTTTGAGGAGATAAAAAAATTCTTAGATCTCCAACATTGAAAGTTAAATAAGAGAAGAGTAATTCGACATTTGAAGCATTCATTGCAACACAAAACAAAATCAACAGAGATTTTTCACAACCAATGGTTTAACTTCATTACTAAAACTTAATCTGAAACCACAAACTACATAAAACTACCAACGAAACCCTAATCAACACATGAAATCGCAGAAAACTTTACACATCCAAACCCCTACTACAGCATCGACATCAAACCACAAACACTAGAAATTAAGAGCTAGTGAATTTAGTAACCGCCTTAGTACCCTCAGAAACAGCATGCTTAGCCAATTCACCAGGAAGCACAAGCCTAACAGCAGTCTGAATTTCCCTGGAAGTAATCGTTGGCTTCTTGTTGTACCTAGCAAGTCTAGAAGACTCCTGAGCAAGCTTCTCGAAGATGTCGTTGATGAAACTGTTCATGATACTCATGGCCTTGCTGGAGATACCGATGTCGGGGTGAACTTGCTTAAGAACCTTAAAGATGTAAATCTTGTAGGTTTCAACACTCTTCTTGTGTCTCTTCTTCTTCTTGTCTGCGGCAGCTGCTCCGGCCTCCTTGGGAAGTTTCTTCCCGGCTTTCGGCTTCTTCTCGGCGGGGGCCTTCTCAGCGGCGGGGGCTTTCTCGGCGGGCTTCTTCTCCGCGGGTTTTTTGTCGGTTTTGGGTGCCATGGTTTTGAGTGAGTGGTTGAGTTTTTTTTTTTTTTTTTTTTTTTTGAGATTTGTTTTTTTGGAGAGGGAGGGAGAGAGAGAGTTGATGATTGTGTGAAATATGTGGTTGAGGGATTGTTTATAAATAGAGAGGAGGTGGATGGTGATTGGTTGTTGAGGTAGCGTTTGGATTGCTGACGTGGATGAGAGTTTGAGGCGTTGGATTAGTTTTAGTTTAAAGGGTAATGGACGGATGTGATTAAAAGGAATAGTGGGTGGAGAAGATGGGTTTTGGATTGCTGATGTGGAGGGATATTAGGCGCGAAAAAATGGAGCCATGCCAATTGCCAAAATTTGATGTCCAAGATTGCTGGACTTTTGAATTTGGGCTTCTCTCATTCAAAATTTGGAATTTGGTTTTGAGGTTTAAACGAATAATAATATTTTGAAATTTTATTTACACAAATTTTAATGTGATTTAAACTTTACAATAAATTATTGTAAACTCGTCTTATTGATACTTCATTATATAATTTTTTGTACATGATAATTATGATTAATTATTACTAGATTTTAATAGATTTATTTCATATTTTGGTATCATTTTAACTACAATTTGTACTTTATACGAGTAGGCTTTGTCTGTCATTTTTCTGGCCCCAAGGTTGTGAAACTTGCTCGGCGTTTGCCTGAGCTTGAGGGAGGGGGCTGATCCGGTGTCACATGCGCCAGTGGAAGAGAAACCTACTTTAGACTTTTTAATTAGATCAAATTAAATTTAAGAATTGGAAAATCTTCAATAAGATATTCTTCTTTCATTCGGAGCTGCTGTAACTTGGGTTCATCATGCTATAATCTTAGGGAAACAACAACGAGCAATTTGCGTTTTAATAGCTACTTTTTAAAACTCTAGAATTTCATTGGCTTTCGACGAATTGAATATTACTCGTATGATTTATGAAGCACCCTTCACTATTTCGGATGTATTTATGGTACCACCTTTTTGTTCTTCCTCACATCCCCGGATGATTCTTTCAACCCTTGCCTTAATTCTTATTGAAATGAGGTTGGTCGTTGGTTTCGTGAAATTGTGAAATTTACTATTAATAGATAGAAAGACATAGTTGAAAGATATATACTACTCCGTATCACATAATATTGAAATCGTTTTTCAACTCTATTGACTACATTTCACATGGTGAAGTGGTTTTTAACTTTAAGCAATCTCAACCCCTCTTGGTGTAACACGAAGAGGTTTAAGGAAAGGAAAGTCCTACATTGTAGAAAAAAAACAAGGTTTGATAGATTTACAAGGGATTTCACTTACCACATTGGTAACAAGACCTTGTACTTTTCGGGATATGTAAGTACAACAGAACCAAAAATGTGCGTTTCATCTCTAGATGCCTCGTGACGCATATTACGCCGGTGTTGGATCGGATTGTTGTACTTGGACAATCCCGAATATTATCGCCAGTGGCGGATCTTAGGTCTTGTGGGCCTAGGCCCAGCCCACCTCAATATATATACTATGGTGTTAAAATTATACGCTACCTAATAGAGTGGTGTAGTTGGCAAAGAGCTTTTTTAAAAAACTTGAGGTCACGTGTTCGATACGGCCCACCCTCGTCTTTTTGGCAAAGGTCTCCTAATGTTCAAAATTATATATTATTAGGGCATGTAACCGACTTGCCGCAATCTATAACAGTGACTACCCCTTGTCGTTTCATTATTTTTTCTCAATGTACCATTTTTTACTCAAAGAATATACATAATTCTCTCTTTTTAATTTTTTAACAAATTTTAAATCAAATTCATTCAAGTTTCCAACTTTTCAATCATGAACTCCGATAATAAATTCAATGAAGTAATAATTATCTTTTAATTTCAATTTTGTGTTTAAATTATTGAGTTTCCCGTCAATTAGAGGGATCATTACCAATACAAATAATGAACCAACATCGTCAACTCTATTGATCTCCATGTGTTGTGACTATGTACATGGATCAACTAGTAGTTGTCCGCGACTTCCTTGGCTCCCTGTCTCATCATCTCCTAACACTTGCCCGTCGACGAGAATCACCCATTCACAAACTCTAATTATAAATTATAATTAAATTTATTAAAAATTAATAAAATTTAATAATTTAAACACAAAATTGAAATTAAAAAACAATTATTATTTCATTGAATTTATTTTTGAAGTTCATGATTGAAAAGTTAGAAATTTGAATGAATTTCATTTAAAATTTGTTAGAAAATTAAAAAGAGATAATTCCGTACTCCGTATATTTTTAGAGTAAAAAAGGGTAGGGTGGGAAAAAATAATGAAAAAAGTAAAATTCGTATATGAAAAATCAATACAGTTTTTTTTTTTTTTTTTACTCTCATTTGACTCATTGATCTGAGGTTTTCTCGTCGATTTTTCTTTTTCATTACAGAAAACAATATCACCATATATATGAAAAACTATATAAATAGTACTTCGTATTTTGTTTTGCGGTGATTACTTTTAAAGTATAAATATACTTTGTACTCCGTATCAATTTAGATATTACACATTTGAAGTAAACTTTAAAGTCATAATTAGTGTGCTGACTTTTGAGTGATAATAAAACTATAAAAGTCGATTTGATTTAGAAGGATAAGCAATTCGATTCTACGAGTCATTTAATGCTACGAGTATAATTGACTTAAAATTTTATAACCCATCGTCATTCGTTAGTTTATTTGCATTTGACTTTGTGAAAGAATTATAGTTAAACACAAAAAAAGTACTCCGTATATAAATAAGACGAAGCATTTATGGAGTACTAGACAATTCAAATCGAGCACACCACTTGAAATCACACCCATCTTACGGCAAACCTATTCACAAATTCGCCAAATACGGATCGGAATACTAATGATAGAAGCAATATCTGACCGCGCATGGTGACACTGTAGTGCGTAGCACATCCGTGTTACATTCATATTACTTGTTTTGCACGTTATGTATTGTCAAATTTGTATAGTATAACAAATGCGAAAATAGTTTGAATAAATCGATTTCAAAGAATCAGTAAAACCTTGAACCACGTCCAATTATCCCCCTCAATAAATTTACTAGAAATCTAATGTATGTATGTGCGTCTTGTGTCTATGTATATGCATATGCTATAATAATAAGAAGATGAACAAATCAGATGAAACCCTCTAAAACCCTAAAAAGCCCTAAATTATTAAACCCTAGACTATAACAAATTAACTCCCTCGTGAAAATTAAAGTTCATCTGTACACCAAATCAAAGAACAAATCAAATAATCATGAGATTAATCACTTAAGCAGTTAATTAACTCCTAATTGGCTGCCTTAACTCAAGCTTCAAAAAATCTTCTTCATCTTCAATCTCACCATCACCATGACTTTCTTCTTTTTTCGCCACACATGATGCTAAACTTAGGTTAAAGTCCAAGCACACACGCTTATTACCACTCATCTTTGTCAACCACGGCCTTAAACTCTCGTCCAAAACGTCATCGTTCTTACGCTTCATTTCCGTCTTCACCACCTCCTTTTTTATATCATTATTTCCATCGCTGACTTCAGTGGTGGTGGTGACGGTGCTCCCACCACCGGTCAAGGTGGAGACCACCGCCCTATGGCGACGCATGTGGCCGCCTAGAGCCTGACCAATCGGAAACTCAACCCCACAAATCGAACAAGCATGGCTTTTTGGTTTTACTTGGGTTGACACGTCAGCAGATGACGTGTCAAGGATCTTAGGCTTTTTATGGCTAGCACGGTGACCTCCAAGAGCTTGGAAAGATTGGAATTTTTTGCCACAGGTTTTGCACGCGTACGTCCTTCCAATATCGTTAGACGTAGTACTTGCTGTGGCAGCCGATGCGGCTGCAGCCGCCGCTTGTGACTTGAAAAGCATCATGCAATTCTCCATCACAAACGTCTCGAGTTCATCCGCACCCCCTCTAGTAGTACGAGAATTACTATTACTATTATTATTACTGTCGACCATTGAGTTATTCATTATTCTAAATAAGTTAAATGAAAGTCAATTGCCAATGAACAAAACAAACGTATGTATGTATGTATGTGATGTGATGTTGTTGTATTAGAGAAAGAGTGATTTGTAGAAAAGAGTAAGATGAAAAAATGAATGAGAAAGGGTGTTGGTGGGATAGGTAGTATATATAGAATACGGGGAAGGTATGAAGTGTGAAGCAAGTTACGAGTAAAACTATAAACCGACTATGCAAATGCATGACTTGTTGGACTATTCATTGTGTGTGGTGGTGGGAAATTACGTGTATATCCTTATTATAATTTTGACTTGGGGGCTAAGTTTAATATGCATGCGAGTCTCAGGTCTAAATACTTGTACTAATCACCAACTTCTTACTACGCGCTTCTACTCAATTTATTAATCCTGTTTTTTCGACTTTTATTTTTGTCATGTGAACATAAAATATTAAAATATACTACTACTTCTAGTACTCCGTAGTTGTTTTATTGCCTAATTTTTATTCCTTGCTTCTATAATTTGTCTAGGTTTTAAAATTGACTACTACTACTCATCATAATTTTTTTTTTTTTTGAATAAACTACTCGTTATAATTCTTAATTAACTTTGTACATCCTAATTTTGGATTATTTTAAATAAGCGAATTTAATTTAAAATTTAACAAAATACAAAAGAATATTATATATTATGCGTTAGTTGTATTCCATATATAGAATAATATTGTGCGTTGTAACTAAACTTTTTATCATTATTATAAAATTTCATTTTATAATATATTTCATTATTACTCCGTACTATATATCTACATGCAGTTTGATTCAATATAATTTAATAAAATTAAATCTCAGTATGTTTTTGTTATATTATTTATATACGCGTACGTAATAACCTCGGAATTTTATAACGAATGAGAAATTTCATAGCATATCACGGATGGTTGAAGAAGAGGAATAAGCCTAGACGATGAGTAAGCCAATACGTAGAATTGAAGGGGGTTGGGTAAGATAAGTGCCACGTCAGCCCTGAGGGAATAAATTTACAGTAAATAATCCGTAATAGATACATAGGCAGCCTTATAAATTTATAATATTAGAAATTTAGAAGTGGAATGTGGGCAGTGAATCTAGATGTACGCGGAATGACGACGTATAGTATTTGTTAAATGTAGTGTGTTTACATAACATAACATAACATAACATGACCACCAAATCACAACTAAAGCCTATGTGAGTATGTGACTATATGAGTCGCATTCAAATATGGCTTCCTTAAATCCCGGCCCCCACTGCCTTGCTACTTCCTCTCCTACTCCCATCTACCCGCCACCCACACTTTCATTATTATCAATTGCTCATACTCCGTACAATGTATACCATAAAGTCTCTTATATATCTACTCTCCTTTAGAATACCGCTATTTGCGTTTTTATACAATTTCCTTTGCACCGGAATCAAATTTTGACACTATTCATTCTGGAAAATTATGCAACATATAAAATAAATTATAGATGTGCAGAATATTATATGATATGTTTTTAATTTATGCGTACAATAGCAATATCAAATTACTACGGAGTATAATTTTTAATAATGCAAAATCATTCATCCCGATATGTATCTTGACAAACATAAAAAGGTAAATGGAGTAAATGAAATTGAAAATAAACGTGAATGATACGGAGTAGAAAATAAAGGTATATAGTTTTATTGATACATGGTGTTATAGTCACGACTCACGACTCATGACTCATGACTACTGAAGTTATAGTTACTACGGAGTACTATTCTCACGATTTTACTTTTAGTAGCTAGTAAATTTCTATTTGGTTAGAATTAAAAAATTGTTATGAGAAAGGATCAGAGTAATATTAAAAAAATTTATTCCGTAATATTGATTACAAATTGGACATTTTCAATTTTGATAATATAAACAATAACATAGAAGAATTATATTGAATTAAATGATCATATTTAACTTAGATTTGGTTACGAATTGCAATCTAGAAAAATTGTGTGTGTGTCGTCTAGAAAGGTACAACAAAAACCTTTATGGCTTTACGTACGCATAGGGTGACGTTATGCATTGATCATATTACGTTGACTATGATGGTTATAGTAATAGAGTATGAGTTTGACCTCAGCTCCAAGTTTTGGTACGTCCTTCACGTGATTCTGTTATTCAACTTCCCTAATTTGGTCGCCATGTTGGATTGGACGCCTGGACGGGATTTGCACAGCACAGAGTCAACGAATGTAATTGCAAAGACTAATCGCTAATTACTCGTTTATTTTTTTCTCACTCCCTATTTATCCAATTTTGTCTTAAATCATCCGGCAAAGCTGTAAATTACATGCAAACGGTACATCATTCCGAAGATGTTACGGCGCAGTGGTCGAGCGAATTGCGCGGCGTTAGGTGCCGAGTTCAATCCCCTCCACTGTTGTAATGGCGCGTCTCTCGGCCAAAATAAATAAATTTGATAGTCACTATTTATCATTAATTAGTTTTTCGATATAACTTTTAATATACTCCCTCTATCCTAAAATAATTGTCCGATCCCCTTTTCACCAAAAGTTTTCCCAAATTAATTGTCCATTTCTATTTATAGTAAGTTTTAACAAAAGATTTAAAAAAAAAAAAAAAAATATTTTCATTACCACTCCTTAAATCCACCCAAAATATAAATGTGATAATTATTTTGGGAAGGATGGAGTATAATATAAAAAATAGACATATGAAATCTTGTATTATTATTAAATACATTATGAATATCAATTTTTTTAATTTTTAGTGACAAAAAATTTCGAGGAGGTGCATTGCCGTGACGGCCGCGGCAGCGTTTGAGCCGCCACAGGAAGAAGATTTCTTCTTCTAAATGCGACAATCAAGGGGCATATCAAAGCGATTCTCCATTATTGTGAATTTTGAGAGAGATAAAATTTACTTCCTCCATTCCATTTGATTCTATACATATTCCTTTTTCGGAAATTCCAATCAATTCTATACATTTCTATTTTAGTCTCTACTTTATTAAACTAAAAGACCAATATACCCTTCACTAATACCCACTCAACCCACTTGCAAATAATAAAGTAGGGGTATTTAAGTAATTCCATTATCTACCCCACTTGATTTTCTTCTACCTTAATTACCGTGTTTTGGTCAAACGTATAGAATCAAACGGAATGGAGGAAGTACTCTATAAAATACAACATAGATCTAAGATTTCCTTCGCAACTTTAAGGAAAAAAAAGTGACCTAAAAGACTTATTTATGACTTGTACGACGTGAAATGGTACTTCGTATTATCACGAAGTATAACTTATAAGACCTAAACTAGCTGAAATTATAAAAACTGTTGAAATTGTAATTAAAGACCTGTTCTTTCTTGGCTATTTTCAAAGACATTTCGATTCACCACTACTTCTGGGCTCAGCCTGGCCATCTCCATTCGGCCTGGGCTGGATTCACCACTTCGGGCCGATTCAAAGATAATGATATGTTATAAATTTGAACTTCATTCGCCTGGATTCATTCGATCTGATTCGATTCGATTCATTTCATTTCATTTCGATTCGATATCACTTTCTAAAGTCTGAAAGAATAATGCGCCCTAAGTCCTGTAATTTAGTCCAAACATATACTTAAATTTTTTGAGGTTAGAATATTTTCTTGTTTGGTTGCTACATTATTTGACCGTGGAAGACTACGACTTATATGTCATTGAATCATTGATGAATATAGAGTAAACTTGACATAACGAGATTTTTGATCAATAAAATTTCGGAAAGTTATGTAGACATTACCGCTATGGCGCTATCCTTAAATAAGTTTCGCGACAAATCCTCTTATCAGAATGTATTATGATAAATTCATTCTGAAACTCTTACTTGAAAAATTGGTATTCAATTAATTTAATGATTTTAGTAGGTCACAATCTCACAGAAAACATATCGAAATTTATCGATAGCATCATCAAACCGCTTGATCATTCCTCACATTCACCCATGAACAAAGAACATCAAACTATCTAAGGGGTACTCATTCACCACGTGGCCAGCCGTCATTCCCGCCAAGTCCATTGCTGGGTAGATCATAAGAAGGCTAACTCTGGTATGATGGACTGCCTGCTAACGTAACCAACATAACTGTCCACTTTCCTGTATACATTAGCGGGCTTAACAGTGCTGCTAAACGAGTGTAACCCGTACGAAAGAAGGAAGACAGAGACATTGCTCGCACTAGGGTCGGCCAACCAAACGTAAAAACAATCAAAATAACTGTCATGGAACCAATAATATTGTTTCTGCATTTCCAGGAATTCATACGGGCATGTATGTATTATCTGTGTGGCTTGACCAAATTAAGCAGTAACGATAATGGTTAGCCTCACCTTAGCCACCACCGCCAATAATTAACTAATCATGAAATATGACTTATGAAGTAGTACGGAGTATTATATAAAGGGAGAAATTAATGTAGAATATGATCATGAGAAAGGATTAAAAAACGGCAAAAGTTCAACCAATGATCACAGAATGTAATAGTAAAAAAGTAGACATGTTCAATGAAATTACAGCTTTACCCGAACCTTGTCAACAGCAAGAAGAATATTCAAATTTATAGCAGGACGGTATTAATCATTATACTAAACGGCAAACGCAGTGGATTATGAAAAGGGACTACCAGGGGCAGATTCAGCCCAAGGCGATTTGGGCTAAGGCCCAAGTTGTTTTTCAGGAAAACAAATATATACAATATGTTTTAGAGAGTCATACATGTAAGTAGTGGTAGCCCAGTGGAAGATTGAGATCAATTATTGTTTTTCTATTCACCCGTGTTCGAACCCCATTGACTACAATTTTTTTTGTAGTTGTGTTATTTTGCTTCTTTTTTCTTTAATTGTGCCTATTTTTGGACTCACCCAAAACCTCATTCATTTGATTTCAGCCATTAATGTCACAAAAATTAAAAAAACATTCAATTTAAAGTCTACATTTTTCTACTCCGTATAAAATAACTTCCAAATTTTATTTTTAAGGAAAAAAAATTTTCTTTCGAGTTTTCCAGGTATTTTTTTTTGTCCGTATCTCAAAAGTTTACACGAATTAATTTATACACCTTTGATTATTTTAGATAATGTTATCGAATATCAGTACATATTGACTAAAAAAAGTGTTGTGTATTACGAAAATTTTTAGCCCAAGGCATATCTAAATCCTGGATCCGCCCCTGGGGACTACCTATTAACGATCCAGCGTCTTTCCACCATGGGAATACTAAGATCAGTCAAAGTCAATGAAATTCATTACTAAAAAATCACTACATACATGAAGCCCCTAACAAATTACCAGTGAAATCAAAACTTATTTCCTCCCTTTCATGTAGCATGACTTATCTAACTAGTAAACTAGTAACTACTAACCACTGTTAATAACAAAGTAGCAATTTTACCAACCTTCAGTGGCAAAAGCAAGCTCAACATGGTCGGTCATCAGTCATGCCAGAACCCTAAGAACAAAGCAGAAGAAGCCACAATGATAGCACAGATGTTGAGATAGGTAAGGTCCTCAGACGTCTCCAACTTGATCAAATGAAATAGAATGGGTTTATTATGCTTGGCCCTTCCTAATAGGGCTTTCTCCTAGTTTGCCTCACCATGCAATATAATTAATATAATGACAGGTAACACATGACGGCTGACAATACTAAGATACGTCGAATTGTCGATATCCATGACAGTTTCTATACATGACAATGAGAAATTGGTGTAGCGTCTCATCAATATCATAATGACAGTCTCCTATAACAAAGTTCCATGCGACAATTCACAACTTTTTCGTACACCAAACTATATATAGAGCGACACGGAGTCCATTACTCCACGATAGTGCCTTAATGATTGGATGAGAAAATGCAAAATGTAAGAGTTATGGCGTCTATTAACTGTCGTGTACCGGAGAAATTGACTTCGATTTAAATCCAGTGCAATTTCAAGGTTACAGTACAAACACATAAGTAATACGCATAGAGTGTTCACATTTTTATGTCGACAACATCTGTCTTACTAAGTGATTGACCCAGATTATCCTCAAAGGGACAAGGTTATAATGCATACGAGCGAGATTTTTCGCTCATGCCATTGAGGAAAGAACCAAAGACTTGCTATGATTTGGTTATGGGTATGATGGAATAAAGCAGTGGCTCACTGTTGAGCATTGTACTGCGGACAAAACATACCCTAAAACATTATCCCGTTATTCTAAGGTTAAGCTCTACGCCTCATCAGTTATCAATCCCAAAGCCAGATAGATTAACAGGCCTCACAAGAGTGTTAAATCAACTTCAAAAATTAAGACCAGAGAAAAGCAAAATTTAGAACAAGCACAATACCTTCAGGCATACATCTCCTTCAGCAGCTATGCAATCCCACGTAGTTTGCTTTGACAGCACCGTTACTGTAAACCAAGAGCGTGGGAAGATTATGATCAGTAGCTCACAAGCAGCAAGCCCGGCAAATTTTAAACTATATGCAATGCAAAACAGTTAGAAACTGAAACTACAGCAGAATATATCACTTTTACAATTTTAATAGCCCCATCTTCTCATAAACGAGGCAAATTTAGAATATTGTTGACAGAGAAAAGATTTGGACTTGCGTATGGCCTTCCCCCCACCTTCCTACTCACCTTGTACGACCTCGTCCTCCTCCAAGTTGAGGTCACTTACTCGGGTGCATCAAGAAAAATCGGTACAAACAGAAGTTACAGGAAAGACTCTCACCAGTCATAAGCATACATAACCCCGAGGAAACACACACAAACATACAGCCTCTTAGTCCTCAAACATAAGATACTGATGCTTATCTTAGCTACGTCCATTAGTGTATTAAACCGAATGGTGCAAAAATCATATGAAGTACTCTAAAGTCTAAGTTACACTCCCTTCTAAGTCATTGTATAGCTCAATGCAAGAGTAATATTTAAGAATCTAACCACGACTATAGATGTACACACCAATATCCTTGTAAACAGAGTGATAATCCGCCATTTTTGAAATCGTGAATAGGCACACAACCACAGTCCATTGTCAAAAGAAATGCTCGACTCCCTCAAACCACATCTTTGACTCCACCACGATTCATCATCTGCCAAAATGACAAATTATGGATACTGGGGAGTAATTTGTAATAATCCCTCATTGCCAATATGGCCACTAATATGAAGTCAGTTTTCTCCATTCTTGTCATACTTCTCTTCCTTGCTCCCATGTTCCAAGCTCGGAACACTCGCATCTTTGTACCAAAACATGCTGCCAGCAATTTAGGAAATCCTTTGGTCGAGAAATGTGTTCCAAGTAGAGATACACGACATTGTCGACCACCTGTTGCTTCTACATCAACTAGTTGGTGAATGAAGGTAAGCACGTAAACGTGTGTTGAAATCATGGTGATTATCTTAGGTCTGGCACTACCTCCTGTATTTTATGTGGTTGTGTAGAGTAATATTGATGAAATATATGATCAAACATCTTTTATAAACTGAAACTCATTAGAAAAAAAATACACAATACAGACGTGAAGCTCCTGACAAATTACCAGTAATATCATGACTTATTTCCTCCCTCTCATATAGCATGACTTATCTAACAACTAATCATGAATAATAATAACAAACTCAAAGTTTCACCAAGGCTTCAACGGCAAAGCAAGCTCAACATAAGGTCATCAGTCATGCCAAAACCCTAAGAACTTAAGCAACAAAGCAGAAGAAGCCACAATGAGAGCAGCAAACATTGTGGGAATGAAAACGTCAACAGACGATCTCTTCATCATATACGCTGGCAAGCAAAGTTGTTCCCCTGCGGGAGCCTTATGAACCCATGGACCCCACAAGGCTGCGAGTAGGTTGAATAGATAGAAACGGATGACAAAAATGAAATGATGCAATGAATGCTCCTCACATCATCCTTCCTTGAAGCAAGAATAAAAAGGCCACAAAAACGAGACAACATAATTCACAACGCAGTACTTTCTGTACATTGAATAACCCTATATATTCCTCTCCTAAATCAAATGGTCATTCAACATATCGACAACCGTTTTGCATTCATTGTGGGTATGAATCCTCTTGACGCTGGGATAAGAATGGAGAACCCAATTCAAGCCTTCTTTAATAGCTCTCATATTAAGGAGGGTTATATCTTCTCAAGGCTTCAAGGGAATAAAGTCTTCACCAACTTTACGGTTACAGGGGCAGTACAGTTTCACCTCTGCAACTGGATGTGTATTGTGTGGGATGATAGTTTGCATCTGCCCTCAGTGTGTACATTTCATTCCGCCTTTCGCAAGCTATATTGCAACCAACCATTTGACGTGACGTACACAAACCACGCGCCATAACTCCGCGATTTACAATTTTCACTCAAAACATTATGCGGGAATGTAGTGTACTACACCTCTCAAATATTCAAAAAAGAAGATGATGATGATGATGATGATGAATTGATTAGGGTTTTAACTTTTTTTTTTTTTTAATTTATTTTAAAGGATAGTCTGTTGGGTTTTTAATTGGGATGGATTAGTTGGTTTGGGTTTCTTCAATATGGATAGTTTTCTGGGTTCCAATTTCCAAATATTTTCAAGCATTAGTAAGAGATTGTTTTGACAGTAGGCCCAAATTCATGGTTTTTTTTTTTTTTTTTTTTTTTTTTTTTTTTTAATACGGAGTATAAAATTATTTTTCAATAATTTAAAATTGATTGAAAATAAATTTTATATAACCGTCTTTACGAATGATTTTTAAAATTGATAGAAAAATAATTTTGTATGTTGAGAAGATGGTATGAAATGTCGTTTTGGGAGTTGCTAACAAAAAGTCTAATATTTTAGATACTTTTGTTTTAATTCAAAAATATTAGGTAGTGACAAATTACTTAAATTTTAGGTAGCAATTGACAAAAATTCTAAAATATACTCCGTATATAATATGTCGGTTGTCATACAAAATGTCAAAATTTTATGCAAGAGAATTATTTATGCATATCCACACACAAACCCTATCCATAGCCACTAATAGGGGTCACAACCCTCTTAGAGACAAACATTTCAATGGCTGTTGTAAGCACCTCCAAAAAAGTGGAAGGACAAGAGAGCGACGACCCACTTCCAACAACCACCCCACCACTCCCTTTGTAGGAGTCAATGCCACAGGAGGAGACACTGGTACAGTAGGCGGGGCAGGAGCCACAGGCTTTGCAGCCGGTTGAATTGGTCTTCACACCCTACCACCCTGTTCCCCCTTCTTTTGGCAACTATTCTCATCATGCCCATAACCCTTACAGCATAAACACCTGATTAGTTTCCATTCAAACTCCAGGCGAACCTCCTGTAAACCCCCTTTCTCATCCTCAAATCGTATCATGTCCGGGAGCTTTTCATTCATACCCACCTCCACAAGCACCCTAGCAAAACCCAACCGAGTCTTTAAACTAGTCACAGCATCAGTCTTAACATAGTCCTTAATCAAGACCATGCAGACGCACCCAAGTAGGAACACGAGACACCTCAATCTTGCTCAATTGCATATCCGACGTCCACGACCGAATGATAACAGACTTATTATCAAACATTTGGTGACCATTCGCAATCACTTGCTCCATACTTGTTTTCGATTGAAAGTGAACAAGAAAAACACCATTAGGTAGATGCGATACCTTGTCATATTCGTACTTGCTCCACACACACTTTACAAAGCCCGAAATGATCTCCTGTGGAGGGTTCGCGCCAAGAACGAAGCACACGATGGCCGATTCCCAGTAATTTATCTCCTCTTGAACATCAATGACATCCAACTTCAATAAACTGGAAGACGCAGCCTCAGGCTTCTCTTTCGCACCTACCACCTTCCAACCCTCATCTATAACCTCATCCATAGCATCGACCTCAGCCACCCTCGGATCTGACACCGGAGCCGCACTCAATCCATCCGCCGAAGATTTTGAAGTAATCAAAGTAGCACATTTAGTAGGTTTCGAATTATTAGAAGGAATAGTAAGTTTAGGAATGAGTTGAACTTTATTTTTAGGGTTAGGATCTCTCTTTTTGTTGACCACTGTCTAAAAAACGATGGAAAAAGAGAATTTCAGAGAAGACCTCTCTCTAACTTTTAGAAATTATGATCCTGCCAAAAGTTTCTAAATGGGAACATCATAGTGAAAATTTCTTTTAAGTAGAGTGAAAACATTATAATGGAATGGAGGGAGTACATTTATAAACATTACTCGTGTATTATTTTATAAGAAGTATTGTACTCAACTTCTACTCCGTATAAGATGTTGAATTGTGTTCTTAAATACAAATGCTCCTATAAAATCGTCTTACACATGTGAGTATGTGACATGGTATTTTCAACTAAAATGTATCTATTTTAAGGTTTTTAAATGACTATTTTAATATTTAAATAATTATTTTATGAAACTTTAAATTGATCATTTTAAATATTAAAATAGACACATTTTACTCTTAATAATTTGGGTTAATTGAATATAACCCCTTTCTATAACATTTTTTTTTTCTTCAAAATAACCCCTTATATATTATTTTTATAAATAACCCATTTTAAGACATTTTGTTTCTAAATCACCCCGAACGTCGATTTAATAATTTCGGATCACATTTATGAAACGATTGAATACATACTTACTCATGCTGGCACGGATTAATCGTCGGTACACCCGCCAAAAAAAATAAAAAAAATCGTAATTTTCCCAAAAATTAAACCCACAAATTTGGACGTGCGAAGTGTGAAGGCGAACAAACCCCCCGCACTCGAATATATTCGTCTCCCTCATTCTCTTGTCCAACGGCTTGACGTTAGAATTGGCTGAATCTCTGCCCAATTGTTGAGGTGATTTCCCTTCCAAGTCTTCATCATTATTACTACTCTATTTTGAATTATTTCCTGCTCATGTTTGTATTCCCAAAGCATGACGACTATCAAATTTATTGTGCAATTATTTCGCTACTTCAATTCAACATTCGTAATTTTCATTTCCTCTTCATTCTTCTTCATTTTAGTTATAAATTTATAATTATTTTTGTTTTGTTGTTCGTTGCAATTTAGTTTTGACTTGTTCGCAATTTAGTGTTTAGCGACTTGAACGTTCTACGACGGAATTCATCTTTCTGAATTTTTATATCGAATTTCTGCATTTGTTTTGAATTCAGACGCATAGAATACTTTTGAATGATGTAATCAAAAGTTGAGTATCGTTGAATTTGTTTAGGTTTTCAAAAAACAAAAATGTACTCCAAAATAGTTCTAGTAGTTCCATCCCTTCGTGATTTCACAATTAGGTTATGACTGTCAGCCGATGATTACTTATCTGCTGTGATTGGGTTTAGATTTGATCATTATTTTGTGATTATCGACTTATATGCTATTGTCAATTTAATTACGAGTAAAAAAGAAACGTTTAGTCAATAGCGTCATCTAACAAGTGCTTATTGGTTAGTTCCCCAATTGCGAGGTAATTGTAGGCCAATACGCAAGCATGTGCAGTGGTTTATAGCCCGACAGGGACACAAGCGTGTCACAGAATCGTTACAATAACTCACGACCACTATTTTAATTTGGCCCGTTGCAGAGTTTATTGAGAGGGTGATGTTATGTATGGTTCGTGAACGTCTGATACTCACAAATTGTCGCTTGTTTGTAAGCACATCTGGGAGTATATAATTCAACTCTAGGAAAACTCATATGCTGACGCTTTTGATGAACACTATAGCGTTAAAGTAAAAATATAATCACTACGGCAATACAATTGGCTCAATAAATGTAATATTGTTCCTTGTTCCACCAATTTTAGTGCCACATGAGCAAATACTCTGAATGTTAATATCCAATTCATAATTTAAGCGTTGTTTGAATATGATTTTAGGACAAAAGGGAAGGAAATGGGAACGGTTTGGAGGAAGGGACAGGGGCGGAAAGGAAGGGGTGGATTGGAATGAAGAAGTAGGCCAACATATATAGCTTTACATGTATACGCAGTGCCCTTGATTTCTTATGATACTTGCAGTTAAAGAAAAGTCTTTTCGGTTTTGAAGTCTAGCTCGTCATTCTCAATTCTTGGCTGCAAAATGCTTGAATAATTTGGGGAGTCTAGAAATTTCGTTGTTCATGTTGTTTTTATCTTTTTCTGTATGTTTGTGTATGAATTGCTATGCGTGGTCATAGTAATACTCCGTAACATTTTGATTGAGCTCACACACATGATCAGTTTTAACAGATTTGTATGACCTTGGTGAACTTCTGGTCCATACGAAAGAGTTTGTTGACTTATCACCTGATTAAATGTAGATGAGAATGTCTTTTGAAAACTCGATAAGTTTGTGAAGTATAACAGATTTATTTCATCCCTGTTATTGTGGACTTCTTTTGTATTGTAACACTGTTATTTTAACTTTTCAAGGTGTCATGCATCTCTCGGAATCACAAGCCTTGAACCAAGAAACCGATGGTGCATAACTACTGCATACTTACTGTTCCTTAGCAATGGTTACTGGTACTCAAACCAGATGCATTGGATGAGGCACATTGTACACAATTGAGGATGTAGGACCTGAAGCTTTACAGTTCAAATTTGCTTCTACTCTTCTTGATGACTGGATTGTCAAGGAGGTTACACGAGTGTGGCTCCAAGAGTGACACGGTAATTTTCTTCTCCTTTCCGCGATTTATACTATTGCAAAGACAGTGCTTCACAAGATAAAAACAATCTGAGTTGTGCACACCAAATTTTTCATTGTGTAAGATTACAAATCCTGAAAAGCAAATTGCTTCTTGTATGTGTTTAGTGGAAGTTGAGGGATTTGTATATTTGTTGTCATGTGTTCTTTTTATCTTTACATCTGGTCAAGCTGATTTGCACCAGGGATCAAGTATTGAATCAGTTTGTCTATACGGCCAAATATTACTATCAAAAGTACTTGCTGATCATATGTTACTACGTAAGTGCAGGCATTGTTTTCTACGAGTTTTGATTATAAAAAGACTGCTACGGAGTACTATATAAAATTGTAAGCTAATGATAGCCATACAAGCCAGATGTACCTCGAGCTGACATACTGGATAGTGGATACTATCTCAATCATGTCTATATGAAAAACACAGATGATGAATCGGTGGAATGAATCTTCAATCCTATTTAGCTTTTTGATACAAGAAACTGGAATTGGTTTACATGTCATTGTTTGTTAACTCATTACACGGGGCTTAACTGTTGATCTGAATGGTTTGTCGAAGCCTAAACAAATGCTTAAATTGAATTTCTTGCTTTTGCTTGTGGTATTCTTGCCTCTGCTTGTGGTTCAATGTTTCACCAAGGTCGATTTAATGCGATTAGATATGAAGTTTCTGATCTCTTCAGCCCATGGATGATCCCACAGCATTTTTCTTGCAGTATACTATTGAGGCAACAACAGCGAGGGGATTCCAATCACCACCTGAAGTACAAAGGTTTCTTGAGGCGCAAAGATTGATCTTATGATTCCTCCATAATAGGTTTATGGGGTTTAATGGTTTATAGTGTTGATGGGAAAACTTAATTGGAGTTTCGGAGTCTTCTTTCGGAAAAGTGCCTGCTTCCGAATAGGGTACAGGAACACAGGTCAGAAAGACAAAAACATTGAATCAACGGAAGCACTGCGTTCTCGGGGTAATTTCTATAAAGCTTAAATTATTTGCTCCATAGTGAGGCTGTGACCATCATCATTTCTTGCTTCTTTTATACGAGTAGTTTTATCAGTTGAACTATGAAGGAGGTTAGATAGTAAGCCTAGTTTTTCCCTAGCTGTAAAATATGACCCATCTTAGACTTTTGGAATTATCATATTCCAGAACTAGCTAGGTTAATCAAACTTTCTCCTTGAGTACTCAGTCTTTCCTACAAATGCATTTAGTGCAACTATAAAAGATAGCCGCTAGTTGAGATTTGAGTTCAATTTGGCTCGTTTGATATCCTTTGAAGTCGGGCGTTACTTGCATTACTCTGAATAAAGTCGTATGAGCTAAATAGGTTAGGTTCAATCTGAAATATGAATTAAAGTGTTAATCACTCTCAAAATAGATGGACACAATGAAAATACACAAATTCTTGTTTAAGACAGAATCTGTCTTAAACCAAGTTAAACGCAAATACTCACAAAAGACAAGGACAAGTTAGAAAGTTGTTTCTCCCCACTAGCTTCTTGTCTTTTTCCCCATATTTCAATTCAAGCTTTAAGAAAGCAGAATCTGCTTTGGCTTAAGAGACCAACACATGAAAATATGAATGTAGTTTGTTATCAAGTGTATTACTGTCTGAAAAAGATGGGAAGCTTTAGCCTTGAAATGATTAAAAAAGAGCTGTTTAGTGATTGGGTCCAGGGCTTTCACTTTTAATGATAGCTGTTAATTATGCAACACCCATAAATATAATTGCATGGGTCATGATTTTATGTTTTGGTCATTTGACTAGTCTGGTCACATTACTCCATAACCTCATTTATGTACGTACTGTAGCTTGTTTGGTGAATATTTCTATGCTTTTCAGTCCCTTCGCGTATTAATTTCTTGAAACAGATAGTAGGGTCTTTGGTAATAATTTCTGCTGTTATAAAATGAATTGAAAAGTATACGGATTATGCATCGGTATATCATTGATGGTGAACGAACGAACGTACTAGTTACAACGTTGGCTTTATTGCTCCAATGTACAAGTACCACGTCTTGTACTCGTAGATAATACTTTGAGAATATGAGAGTGACCCTATGAGACTTTGACCACCATATAAGACGTTTACTCGAATTATTGAGTGACCCTATGAGACTTTGACCGCCATATGAGACGTTTACTCGAACTACCACTTAATGCAAGTGCATGAAACTATTTTTTTAGGAAATGCATTTGTTGTAATTTAATTTTACAACAAATTGTTTTTATATCAAATAGTTTTTTTTTTTTTTTTTTAGCTTAGCTATATAATAAATCGAAACTTAGTAAGTTATAAACGTATAATTATAATAAGGACACCCTTAGATAATAGGTGAATTATGTTTATGCCGGAAAAGTCGTTAAGTTATTTTCATTTTGATTACAAACGATATATAAATGACAAAAATGAGGATTAAGAGTGAGTGAGTGAGTTTAAAATTGAACAACATAATCAAATGCGAATAATGAGCAAAATAGGTGGGGGGTTGGGAGCAAACTAAATAAATTGATCGTAAAAATGCACCGCCGGGAGTGTCGTGTAGCGGCGGGCATGCACGGTGCGTATGTAGACTTTGTGCTCAAATATTCATAGATTTGCACACGTGGATTATGGGCCCACATGTATCGTCACAGTGTCGGGTCACCTAATCACCATGTGGTAGTCCTACTACAAGACACTTTCATTTTTCATTTTGCTCATATTTTGTTCCACCAATAGTAGTCCACCTTGTAGAACTTGTACTACTACTACTCACTTTTGTAACGACGTACTCTTAAATTGATTTTTCGTATACGAAATTTACTCATGCTTATGTTTTTTTTTCATTTGAGTTTTCACCTCTGTCATTTTTTTAATTCTATAATATACAACATTCAATCATTTTTTCAATAATAGAATTACAAATTCCAATAATTGATTCAATAAAATAATAATCAAATTTCAATTTCAATTTTAATGTTAGGTTATCAATTTCTAATTGATTATTTAATTAAAAACTTAGGGTTAGGGTCCGGTGTGAATAGTTTGGGTATTAACGTGGGGTGGGTGGTTATGGTTGCCGGCAAGGGCGGGCGGCAGTGGGAAACAAATACAAATGAATTACTCCGTAAGATTTTTTTTTGAGAAACAAATATAAATGAATTATAAGATTAAAACAATTTTTAGTGTAAATGTCTTTTATTTTTATAATTCATTTGTTTTTGTTTTCCAAAATTTTAAAAAATAAATTCTTAATCTATTAGGAGTACTTCTCTTATTCTATTGAATTGTCTACAATTCATCTTTTTTTATTGAATTGAACTTCTTGAATTATTTTTGTCTTTGATATTTCAATTCTACCAATAATCGGAAGTTTTAAGAATCTTGTACTAGTTATGATCACATCACTATTCACTACGGAGTAATAAATAGTAGTCCATGTTTAAGAAATATAAAACACAATATAGAATAATTAAGGTGAGCTCAATCTAGGCACATCGAAAATAAATTATAACTCCATATTTAAACAAGATAAGAATAGTAGTGTATAATTTTAGTGTACATACATGAGAGTTAGATAGCTAGATACATTGTACGTTGTGAGCCATGTTAGTATACTAATTATTTTACAAACATCAGCCGTTTTGTCTCTATTAATCTTATTTAGCTTTTTGTCTCTTCCTTTGAGAAAAGCTAAACCGACTACTACTACTACTAATAATAATAATAATAATGCATAGACCTCGCACAAGGAATCCCATTGTTGTATTTATGCTGTAATGACTAATGATTAGTGATATTAATCATCTGTACTTGCTATTTTATGCCTAAAACTACATTTTTCAACATCTGGACGAAAATTTATTTTATTATGGCCGTCGCTAGGTCACCGCCAGCCGCCAGCCGCCAGGTTCAATATACAAGACATTGTTTATACGGAGTAATTAAGAGAGTAATGAAGGAATATATTAGAATGAGATAAGTGAGGCGAGGCAGGTGGTGGCTCATTCTTGGGCAGTTAACACTTAACATTGCATCTGCAGTCCTATGCGGCCGCGCCTCTTACATTTCTGGCTTATTCTGTTGGACTTGTGTTCACCAAAAGAGCATCCATGTATTATATGCTCTACTACTACGGAGTCCCAAATTTGGTGTTACTTTAACAAACCACAAAACACAAATGCATACTCCACATCCAACTGTAACCTTCATTTTTCACATAATTACCAACTCTTCACTTTTTCAACTTTATATTTTCAAAAATCCATAAATTTTACTCCGTACTATTTTTTTTTTATAATTAATAATTAATATTTAATATAATTAATTTTTTTCTTATCATTTAACTATTGTTACGAGAGATATCTAAAAGATGTTAAGATTAGAGGGAGAATTCCTTTTGCTATATGCTTCAAAAATTAGTGCAATTTAGTGTAGTGTTTTAGCTCATAGGAGTATATTGAAACACAAAAGAATTCGAATAAAAATTGCAATATATTTAAATTTAAATAGTAGTGTTTGATTTTTCTCTCGATAATACATGCATATTCTAAATTAATAAATGAAAACTGGTTTGGCTATATGGTGTACTCCTTTCATTTGTATACATTTTTCGAATTTATTTCACGAAATTTTGGAAATAGAACTGTATAGCATTAAACTAGTTACATCAATCTGCAAAATTTTCGGTGTATATAAAAGGTGTTGATAAAAATGATTTTTTTTTAAAATACTTTGTTAAAACTTACTCCGTATAAATTAATTTGAGAATTATTTTGATGGAAATGACGATACTTATTTTGGGATGGAGAAAGTAGTATTTTTAAAGATTAGATTTAACTCCTACATAATCTAAGGCCTGCTTTAAAACTAATTAAAAGGTGAATTTGGAAGTTGAAAAGCAATGATAATCGAAAAGGAATTAAACTGAAAAGCAAATTAATAGGTCAAAAGGTAATGAAAATAATAGATCGATAAGAAATGAAATTAATTATGTTGTTTAGAAACAAGTGAAATAATAATCGAAATAAATTAATTGACATAAAAGCAAGATAATTTTTATTTTATGGATGGAATTTTAAGGGTATAATAAGAACATCTCAGAACTAAATTTTATTTTTAATAAAATTTCACTAAATTTTTTTATTTCACTAATTGAAATAAGTTTTCATTAATGAAATTATTTTCACTAACCTCACCAAACACTTCCAGAAAGCAGTGAAATTGAATTTTGGCCAAAACCAAATTTCAATAACAAATGTTTCAATTGATCTACAGAACCAAACAAGCGCTCAAGTTAAATAATTGTCTTTCTAAAAAAAAAAAAAAATAATAAAAATAGGTCTGGAGAGTGGAGACTACTCTAAAATGAGAGGAAAACGTTGACATAAGAATATGAGTAAACCAAGAGACATAGTAGCATGAAACAAGGGAATGCATGCCATACTCAACATCCTTGCCTTAAGTCATCTACTACGGAGTACTCCGTATTTATTTAATTAATTCCCTAATTTAACACTTTTTTTTTTAAAAAATTTTTTATCTTAGGAAGTTTTTTTAGGTAATTATGTCACCCTCCATAAATTATTCTAGTTTCCAAAATAAAAATACTACAAAAATGGTCTTTGGCCCACCTCTCATTTTGTCCTTATTACAACTTGGTTTCACACTTTTAGTTCTATAAATTACTCACTTCTTGCCATTCTTCAAACTCCTACACTCTTCTACTTCATTTTTCTTCTCATCTTTCTACTCCTCTTTTAACTCACATTGTTATCTAAACTGCAAACATGGAGGATTTTGGCTCATTTTGGACGTTTCAAGAGGTGCGTATTCATTACTTTTTATCAACTTCTGAAAATTGGATACTTCTTTCGTCTCGGTCTTTCATTAAGCGTTTCAGGGCACTTTCTGCTATTGATCGGGACAGATGAAGTATTTCATTCTGTATCATCATTTTTATTTCCATTCTCTAATTTGTTTTCTTTTTCCTTTTTGTAATGCATGTATAATGCATAATGCATTATGGTGTGTAGAAGATTTGTTTAATCAATGTTGAAATGATAGTGAATTATGGCCAGAATTCTTGAAAATAATGATGATTGATGGATGAATGGTGAAGAATTTTCTTGTTTTGAATTAAGTGATTCTATTCATAAACAGTTGTAAAATGAGTGAAATTGATTTGACTGAAATGAAGCAAATAGCATCTTTCATGGGTCCCTTATTCAATGATTTACCTATTTTCCCCAACTTTTGAACAATTGTCCAATCAAATCTCCTCTTCGATTTTTTTTTCTTTTTGATGAAAGTTACAGCCATAGAATACGGAGTAGAATATAGAAGAATTTCTATCTCGAAAACTTTGTTTCTTTCTATATTCTGTTTTTACTAATATGCCACTTGTTTGTTTGTTTGTTTATGTGGACAACAGAACGTTGATGATCTAAAACAGAAGCTTCATTACCTGACTTACGAGTTAGAAATTACACGCAAGCAAACAAACGAAGAAATAATCAAGAATCACGATCATATCAGGAAACTTCTTCTAATGCTGCAAACCACGTGCAGAGAACGAGACGAGGCCAAGTCTCAGTTGAAAAAACTCCAACAAATTTTAGCATTTAACAACAAAACCTTCAACTTTGATCAACTGATATCGACATCCGTCTTTCCTGCAGTACCATTTTCCCCAGACAGTCCGCTCCTCAGCAATTTCCCTGCCAAAACAAATTCTGGCCTTACTGAATCAAACAGCTTTTCTTTCGAAACCAACAACATAATGTCACAACACCAAACACAGTCTCATGTGTCATCACCTGTTGCTGATTCACTCCCATTTACTACCACCTCGACCGCAGTGTCGTCTCCTGGTGCTAAAAACAACATTTGTTATACCATCTCTGGTACCAACAGTAACACAAACTGTGTCGACAGAGCGACATTGGTAATTGAGAATTTGGCAAAGGGAAGACCTCGGCCACAACAAGGAAAGCTATTAGAAGCGGTGATGGGGGCGGGGCCGCTTCTGCAGACGTTGATGGTGGCAGGGTCGCTTCCTCAGTGGCGTAATCCGCCGGGTTCAGTAACCCGGCAGATTCCTCCGGTGCAACTCAGAGGGTCCATGGGAGTATCGTCCTCTGTTTCTAATAATAATAATAATAATAATAATAATAATAAAATAATAAAAGGATTATGCAACGCAGCATATTATGATGGGTTAAAGGGAGTGAGTCCAAGTTCAATGTTGGAGTTTGGGGGTGAATCAATGGTTAATAGTGGGAGAATGATGCCTTCTGCAGTGAGTTTTGATTGTTCGACTCCTAAGAGGCAGAGATTACTCTGAATTACTAATACTTCGTCTTTTTTTTTATTTTTCCATCATTTTGTATAAATTTTCGATTGGTTTGTAAATGGATTATGAATTGTAGCCTCACGAGTTAGAGATAGATTATGACAAATCTCATTGAGCTGTTTTTTTCGCCTTGTAAAACCATCTTTTTTGCATCTTTGATGCTTGCAATATTTATGTTTCTGTCCTAATTGAATTTTGTAATACGGAGTATTTATTTTTTATTTTGTATATTTGATGATATTAGAGTTCATCTGTTCATACTATTTGAGAGATTATTTCTAAATGATCATAATAACTGAACTATACAAATTTCACCGTCATACTCCACGCTAATTTTAAAGTGCATATTGCCTTTACATCTTTCTTTTTAATACTTCGTAGTAATTACTTAAAATATTGAAAAAATCTACGGAGTACCATCATTGTGAGATAATAATGACTTCACCATCATTGTGTGAACTTTAATGCCTTCTTCACAGCAACTCTATTTACCATTTACCATTTACCATTTACCATTTACCATAACTAAATAAAATTACATCAACTCACAAGAAATATTGTATAGTCTTAGTAGGATACTCCGTATAATTTAGATTTTAGTTGGATCATTTCATTTAATCTCTTTCGATTTTATTGATTTCTTTCCTATACTGAGTAATTTTTTCTATTTCATTTTGATTCAATAAATAATTTTAAATCTAATACTTCCTCCATTCCGTTTGATTCTATACGTTTGACCAAAACACGGTAATTAAGGTAGAAGAAAATCAAGTGGAGTAGATAATGGAATTACTTAAATACCCCTACTTTATTGTTTGCAAGTGGGTTGAGTGGGTATTAGTGAAGGATATATTGGTCTTTTAGTTTAATAAAGTAGAGACTAAAATAGAAATGTATAGAATTGATTGGAATTTCCAAAAAAGGAATATGTATAGAATCAAATGGAATGGAGGAAGTAATATGAATATGCTCAATACATAACAGCTTAAATTAGAAGACGAAAGACCCACAGTAACGGTCGTAAGGGTACTTAATAAGGGACGACCCGGCCTTTGACAAGAGCAAAATTATAGACAGAAAAGTGTGAGGATGTCTTATTATTTCTACAACTTCCAAGTCTATGGGTTTGCCGTCTTAGACCTACTTAGCACCTCTTTCACCCAACTTCATTGACATTTAATGCTACAACTTCTAGCATTTCCTTAAGTATTGCATTCATTATCAATATTTCTCCTCTATGTTTACTCTCTCTTCACAAAAATCTAAATTTGTCATCTTAATTATGAATTGTCTGAAAGTGAACCTTTTAGGCTAATTCTTTGACCATTTTTGTCATCAATGCTTAAATTTTTAGGAGGGGCCTTTGCCTTTCCTTTCAATGCTCTTTGACTGCTTACTACTTACATAGTTGGAGTTTGGTTTGATTTATATGTTCTTTGAGTATAAAATGTTTCCTATTAATAGATTTTTTCTAATTGCTTAAACCCGTGTTTACACAGGTTTAAGCAATTAGAAAAAAGTCATTGATAGGAAACATTTGAATTGTAATTTAACCTGTGTTTAGTGATTTTGGTAGATATTCAAACCATCTTATTGTAGAGTTTTCATGCATACGATGATACACATCTCATGTACGATTCAATTATGTACCCGATTTTATTACGTGTATTTTTTCTTTATACACAATCTATACGACCATATACGCACTAATCGACAATTGCATGGCCATGCATGCAAAGCTAACATGTAGCATTATCATAAAGTTTGTGTTACGGAGTACAATACATTACTCCCTCTATTTTTTCCATTTGGCCCCCTTTGATTTTTCACGATTATTAAGAAAAAGTGTAAAATGTGGGGTAGGATGGAGAAAAAGAATGATAGTTTAATAATAAAAAAATTAGTTGTGAGTGGGAAAAAGTAGGATATGTGAGAGAAAAAGTGGGGTATGTGAGAGAAAAGGTTACTAAAAAGGGAAATGGGGCTAAATGAAAAAAATTTCTAAAAAGGGTATATGGGGCTAAATGGAAAGAATGGAGGGAGTATAACATAGTGGTGTTCTAAATGTTGGCCTAGATGTAATGGCTAAAGAAGGAAGGTGGTATGGTGAAAGTAAAAACAAAAGGCATGTGCCACATTCCATGGTCTTGAAACAATATGTCACGTAAAATATTCAAAGGATCGGATAGGCTTTGCCACGTGTATGAATTTAAGTTGTTAATGACTTAATGTTACTACAAGGAGGGCCCACGGGAAATGGGACTATGGGAGTAGTAGCTTCGTACTAGCTAGAGTGCTACACTATACGTAGAGAAAATTAATTAATTAAAAAGGGGGGAAATAGTAGCCCATGTGAAGCCGCATTACACGACGACAAAACTCTTATCAGCTTGGAATTGGCCTCTACTCTTGAGACACTTCCATTTTCATTTGTTCATTTTTAACCCTACTTATGCCTCAACTCTCCCTGCAATTTTACATGGGTGTCCACGACCTTAGGGTCCGTTTGAATTGAAGGATTGGAGGGAAATAGAGGGGAGAGAAAGGAAAGGGAGCATTTTCTTTTGTTTGGATACAAAATATGGAAGGATGAAAATGGAAGGGAAGAAATTTGGAGTGATCCTTTTTCCCTCCTCAAAGCCTAATTGAAATTTCTTCAAAATAGGCAAGATTTGGAGGGAAAATGGTATCCAAACACCACCATTTTCCATCCCCTCCCCTTCCTTCCCCTTCCCTCATTTTCCCTCCCCTCCCTTTCCCTCCTATTTTACTATCCAAACACACCCTTAGGGTTACGATTATTAAGTTGTTAGGATCGATCTTTAGAGTAACTCCATCCGTTCAAGTGAATTGTTTAAATTTGTTTATTTTGTGAAAAGAAAATGAAAGAAGTGTAAACAAATGATCGAAATAGAATGAGTACTAGTATACTATTTTGTAATTATATATAACGGTATAGTTGAACAATATATTTTAATGTACTCTATATTAATTACTAAGGTAATAATTAATTGCCTCCTGTCTTCCTTACACTATAATTTTGATCCACATGATTTTAAACGATCAGCTAACTTTAATTTCCACTTGCGTAGTTGATCCAACCGTTATTTTTGCCAAGAAATTGTTTGTTGGGGGTGGGATTTTGGCTAGAGATTGTAAGCGTAAGCAACAGTAAAGTAGGAGTAATATTATTGAATTGAAATAAATATTTTAATTATAGACGACAGGTAAAGTCGTTACCCGTTGCGAATCCAATGAGTGAAAGTGGAACATGTCTCCACTTTGAGGGCCATCTTTTAGGGTCTACTCCTTTTTTTATGTACCGTGGTAGTTATCTTCACAAAGCCATAAAGGGTACATTGCACGAATATGCTTATCAACATTAACTACCATACTTGATTATTATGGTGCATTATTAATTTATTAAGTACTCATTAGGGTTCTAGGCTCTAAAACCGTCCCTATTAAAGCTAATTTTTCCTTTTATTACGGAGTATATTGTTATTTTAGCTGATCAATGAAATTTTTATCACTATAGTAAAAGTATAAATTAAATTTGTGAATTATGTAATATTTTCATGTAGAGGTGACAGTTACTCCTCGCCGGCTTTTATTCACCACATTATCATAGCACAATTTTCTTTTTATTCAATATTCATTTTAATTATTGCTATTACTTAATATTTATACTTTATCGAAATGAGTTCTCACGTTCCGTCCCTTGCAATAATAGGGTTAGGGGGTAGCAGCCCTAGCAGGGGTGTTGCCTTATATAAATTTGAAAATCTCACAAATTCTAATTAGGGTTTTGAGTTTTTTTTTTCCTTGGGAAAAGTGTTATTCTAGCTTACCCAACACCAAAAATTAGTTTCCGCTTCCTTTGATTTGTTTATTTTAAGTGACAATTGAATGACGTAACTATTATCATTGTTTCGGGTATAAAGTTAGGAACTAAATACCAAAACTAAATACAAAGGATTACAAGTTAATGTGGATTACAAATTCGATAAACTAAGTCCTTGAGGGTCCTTAGCTCTCGGCCGGTCTCTTCCTTCTTTCTTTTCTCCCTGAAACGGTGTAACAAACCTAGCCCCGGGGCCTTCCGGGTGATGGCCCTCCGACGCTCAAGTCAGTTACAAAGACAAACAAATCTAGAGAGAGAAAAGAGAGAGAAAAACCTTTTTGTAGTGTTTTTGTGTGTGTGTGAACTTGAATAGTTATTAGGGTTTTAGTTACCTTTTATACTTGTCACTGTTTTGTCCTTTTATCTGCCGCTCAGACAAGACGGTCCGGGTGGGCCATACCGCCGGGCAGGACATATTCTTCGGCCCCCTAGGAGATGGGGCTCTCCCGGTCTATGAAACTCCCGGCCCGTCATGATCTGGCCGGGATGGAACCACCCCCAACAATCGCCCCATACAGAGAGGCTTGGCTTGGCTCAGATGCCTCGGCTTCACGGACCGATCGTTTTCCTTGTCCTCCTGGGTATGTCAGTCTTTTTGGCATCCTCGCTTCTGCGCCCATCCCAACTTCCTCCCGCTCATAAGTAGTGTGCTGAGTACGCTTCTTCTCTTTTTGGCGCAATTTTCAAATTCCAGATCTCGAAGTATAGACGTTTCGTCTTCCCTGGCTGACACGTGTCGAGCGACGGTTAAGGGCGCACTGTTCACCTTCTCCTCTATAAATACCCCTCGATTTCCATTCATTCCCTCTTTTACAAACTTAAAAACGCTCTAAAATTTTACAAAAATTCGTCAGCCTTTACCAAATCTTGCCTGAACCTCGTCGTTGCTTCATCAAATCATCATTCCCATTCTCGTTCGTGCTACTTTAAGAGGTAATCTTCGTGTTTGTCTTTCAAATTTGTACGTTTTAGTCACTTAATTAGAGAACAATGAGTGTCTCCGCGGATTCGTCCTCTAGAACCGCCTCGGATTATGACCGAGTCTCAGATTCTGATGTGGGGCCGGAAGTAGAGGATCTGACTAGGGGTCGGGAAGGCGAAACGGACATGGAGGCCGAGGCTGGGCCCTCTCAGGCTGGCCCTTCACACATTGAACCCTTGCCTGTGCGAATCTTAGAGCCTGCGGTCTTCCAGATTCCCATGGACACCAGGATACTGGGTTATAGGGATTTTACGAGCGAAAAGAATGGTCCCGGCTTGCGGCCCAACATTACTTTACGCCAAGGATTGGGAATTCGCCGTGCCCGGGAGACATCAGAACGTGGTCCAGCCTCCGGATCTACATACAGCCGTTTATATCAAGAACCTGGAACATGGGCTCAGGTTCCCGCTTCATCCCTTCATTGAGGAGGTGCTTTCCCGTGCTAATATCGCGATTTGTCAAATGACAGCCTTCGGTATTAGGGTTTTAGTTGCCTTCACCTAGACCTGTCTGTACCTGGGGTTCCCGCTGTCGGTGAACTTGTTCCGTCGCCTTCATCACTTTCAGCCCTGTTCGTCAGATTCGATGAAAGGGTGGTGGTCCTTGCATACCGAGCCGGGTTATCTAACACATTTCCCCGTCAAGACCTCGATGAAAGGGTGGAACGAGAAGTGGCTCTATGTAAAGTCTCCCAAGCCTTTCAACCATCCCCGATGCTTTCACAATGACGTGAGAGGTCGCTTAGAGACCAGGGGGGAATGGGTCCCGGGAAAAATGCTCTCCTGGAAAGACGTTCCTCTGACCGATGATGAGTCCGCCGTGAGATACTTTGAGGCGTATAAAAAGGGGAAACAAATATTCCCTAGGAATTGGCTTCCTCCGGCGGAGACGATCTCTCAGGACAAGTTCCTCAGCGTCGTCGGCTTGGTCCCGACCTCGAGGCAAAGTGGCGGTAGGGTGGGCTGGATGTTTAGTGCTTTGACTGCTTTTTCTTGTATTCAAATTGTTATCTTTTGTCTTGCCGAGTCTGACCGGTATGACTTTGCCCGCTGCAGTGACTTGGGCTATTTGGATGTAAGAGGACCTCGCTTCTATCTGCCTCGGGAAGGACGGCAAGCCTCTTGACGAGCTCAGAAGAGAGACTTCGAGCCGCAAGCCAACACTAAAAGAACTGACAAAAATGCAACCGGGTGAAATCCCCAAGAGGCCTAAAGGGAAAAAGAGGCCTGCCTTCAAGCCCCCCCGAGACAGGAAACCTGAGCAGGCCGCCTCAGTTTCCTCCCCTGGCCCCAACTTGGAGACTCTGCAGGAAGCAGCGGGGCCCTTCCAGGTCTCGGCTGCCGGGAGGCTGGGGCCTCGCGACACGGCAGCCTCCATGAACTCGATCTGCGCGAGGGTTCCCCCTTTCGAGGTGCAGACCATTGACTCCGAACCCGAGGAGGAGGAGGAGAGACCCCTCAAAAAGCCGAGACACGAGCAGGTTAAGATCGTTCTCGTGGGAGCTCTCTCGAGGGCCGCCTGGGCGTTCCCTCGGATGGTTTGTCTTGATTTCCCATCGTGGCGGGACGTATTTGACCTGCTGCCGTTCTCTATTCAGGGTTCTTCCTCCCAAGCTCGAGCTGACGGGCTAAAGGTGACCGTGGCTGTCCCAGGAAGGGGAGGTCCAAGCGATACTCCCCCAGCCAAATCGCGGGGTGATACGGTGCTGGAAACCTCTCCGCCCGGCGTCGACTTCTTTGTCCATCAACGCCGCGAGCTCGAGAAGGCGGCCGTGCGCTCAAAGGTCTCTCCTCGGCGCTCGCGGACCTTACCAAGTTTACTGATAATACCGCTCATGAACTTGACGGTCTGAAACGCTCCTCCGGCTCCTCATCCGTGCAGGGACTCAAGCGAGACTTGGCCCGTCTGAGGAAGGAGAGGACTTCCCGGGACAAAATTATTTCCGACCTTAAGGCTGAGGTCAAGCAGTTTTCCTCCCAGTTGCGGGAGAGGGAGGACCAGCTTTCCGCCCTGGTGAAGGAGAAGGAAACTCTGGCCCTTCAACATGCCGAGGCTTCTCGGGCTCGGGATCGCCGCTGGCGGCGGCGGCGCCGAAGAGAGGCGGCGAGGCGAAATCAAGGCCACTACCTTCGCCATGGATATAGCTGAGCTGCAAGGAAAGCACAAGGAGGAGCTGGAGCAGGTCCGAGCTGTGGTTTTCTACAACGGGTCGGACTTTGGGGCCAACGAGACTAAAGAGCTCGTGGCTATCATTAACCCTGAGTTCGACTTTGAACGCCTGGCCCGACTAGAGGAGGAGAGAGACAGGGCCATGGCGAGGAACGAGGCAGGACCGGAGCGGGACCGTCTGGCCGGCGGTGGTGCCTTCAGAATCAATTTGTCGTCTTAGAATCCTCTTGCTCGGGATGACGTTGCTTCGGTGCAATGCCGAAGAGTCTTCCCATCAGCCTACATTTTGCTTGTTTTTAATTTTAATAAGACTTACAATAGTCTGCAGTAGGCGGGCCTTTTGTGGTAGACGGCCGCCGACTCCGGTAGGTCTTTTAGTTGTTTTTCCTTTTCATTTCATCAGTCTGCTCCCTGCCCGGCCTGTGGGTTTGGGGACAGCATTCGTGTAATTTGACTCCTTTTTATTTTAAGT
The DNA here is from genome assembly GCA_023091065.1 of Dianthus caryophyllus. Lineage (NCBI taxonomy): Eukaryota > Viridiplantae > Streptophyta > Magnoliopsida > Caryophyllales > Caryophyllaceae > Dianthus > Dianthus caryophyllus. Next base: position 193,980 of record CM041516.1, on the reverse strand, counting down.
GCCTTTCCTTTGTCAATGTTGTCCCATCTCTTTGCTTTTCAATACTTGGCTTATTCTGTTGTGTTTTCCCCTTTATTTCTCTTTGAACGCTTGCGTTGTTTTTGTTACCTGCGCCGGGACCGGACGGTATTGTTTAGCCATATTGCTATGTTTTTCCATACTTCGCTTATACCATTGCGTTTTTACTGTTATTGTTCCTTCCGGGGCAGGATGATTTCACTATGTTTCCTTTCACTGTTGTGCTAATACTTAGTCAAATTTCAAGCTTCCTCTCTATATGTCATACATCCCGGGATCGTGTGCCACTTTGCATCTGGTAGTTGTAGTTATTCCTTCGTTTGTTTATGCGCATGCCCCCAATTGCCGGGGGGTTTTACCCATGGGTTGCCACGAAGGTCTTACCCATGGGTTGCTGGGAGGTTTTACCCATGGGTTGCCACTAAGGTCTTACCCATGGGTTGCCGGGAGGTTTTACCCATGGGCTGCCACGAAGGTCTTACCCATGGGTTGCCGGGAGGTCTTACCCATGGGTTGCCACGAAGGTCTTACCCATGGGTTGCCGGGAGGTTTTACCCATGGGTTGCCACTAAGGTCTTACCCATGGGTTGCCGGGAGGTCTTACCCATGGGTTGCCACGAAGGTCTTACCCATGGGTTGCCAGGAGGTTTTACCCATGGGTTGCCACTAAGGTCTTACCTATGGGTTGCCGGGAGGTCTTACCCATGGGTTGCCACGAAGGTCTTACCCATGGGTTGCCGGGAGGTTTTACCCATGGGTTGCCACTAAGGTCTTACCCATGGGTTGCCGGGAGGTCTTACCCATGGGTTGCCACGAAGGTCTTACCCATGGGTTCTTGGGAGGTTTTACCCATGGGTCGCCACTAGGTCTTACCGTGGGTTCTTGGGTGGCAAGGTCTTACCCATGGGTTCTTGGGAGGTCTTACCGTGGGTTGCCACGAAGGTCTTACCCATGGGTTGCCGGGAGGTTTTACCCATGGGTTGCCACTAAGGTCTTACCCATGGGTTGCCGGGAGGTCTTACCCATGGGTTGCCACGAAGGTCTTACCCATGGGTTGCCGGGAGGTTTCACCCATGGGTTGCCACGAAGGTCTTACCCATGGGTTGCTGGGAGGTCTTCCCCCTCTCTGGTCTTTCATGCCTCCTAGCTGCTCTGGGGCTTGTTCCTGCCCCTCTAACTGCGGGTGGGGTGTTCAGGCCCCCCCTTCCTGAAAGTGTTAGTAAAATTTTCAAAAATCCCATTTTGAATCAGACTGTCATTGATTAGCCGGGGTCGGGGGTAGTTCCCCCTCCTTGCCCCCTGGCCAGCTTTTGTGTGATACAAATCTAAACAAATGCTGGGCAAAAAGTCCTACCAAAAGCTCCTATTAAAACTTACAAAAGCTCGCGGTGTCAACATTCCTGATCACTCGCGTTACAGGTGTCTATACGTTGCCTCGTTAAAACCTTCCTGTGGAAAACCCGGTGGGACAAAACCACAAGTAAGGAAAAAGAGTACAACGCTTACACATAATATTTCTTTAATGTATCAGAGTTCCAGTGGGACGGGAGGTCGTGGCCGTTCATATCTTTCAGCATGAAGGTCCCATTGTTTTATCTCGATGATTTGATAGTGGTCCTTCCCAAGTGGCCGAAGCGACTTCCCGTGAATGTTTCACTAGGTGGCGGATGCTCTTCTTAGCACCAGGTCTCCAAGCTCAAACTCCCTATGCTTCACCCTTCTATTGTACATCCTCCGGATCCGGTTCTGGTAGACCGCCAGATTTTCTCTTGCCTGGTCTCGGACCTCGTCTAGCAGGTCCAACGACTCTCTTCTGGCTTGCTCATTGCTGGCGGGGTCGTGTAAGCTCGTTCGAAGTGGCGGGATTGCCTCAATAGGGAGTAACGCTTCGGCCCCGTAGACCATATTGAAAGGAGTGTGCCCGGTAGATTCCTTGACTGTGGTTCTGATCGACCATAGCACACTCGGTAGCTCATCGGCCCATGCCCCCTTTAGTTCATCCAGTCGTTTCTTCATGCCGCCTAACATTTGCTTGTTGGCGGCCTCGGCTTGTCCGTTGCTCTGTGGATGGCAGACTGAGGAGTATGCGACAATTGTCCCGTTCCGCCTTAGCCAGTTCCGCATGTTATCATTGTCGAACTGTTTCCCATGGTCAAACACCACTACTTTGGGCACCCCAAACCTTGTGATTACATTTCTCCAAATGAATTTTCTCACGGCTTGCTCAGTGATGGTGGGGATGGCCTCAGCTTCGATCCACTTAGTGAAATAATCGATGGCTGCCACCACGTATTTCCTGCCCCCGGTCGCCGTTGCAAACGGCCCCAGGATGTCCATCCCCCATTGGTCAAAAGGTATCGGGCTCAGGACCGGCCTGAGGTCTCGGGCGGGGAGGTGAATATCCGGGGCGAAAATCTGACATCGCCGCACCGCTTGTCAAATCTTTGGCATCTTTTAGCATGGTGGGCGAAGTAGCCGACCTCAGTGCTTTGTGGGCTAACGTGCGACCGGTCACATGATGACCGCACACCCCCGAGTGTATGTCGTTCAAGATGAACTCAGCGTCCATGCCCCCTACACATTTTAGTAGCGGGGCTGAGAATGATCGTCTGTAAAGCTCTCCGTCCACGATGACAAACCAGGGGGCCAGTCTCTTCAGTTTAGCGGCCTCGGTCTTATCTTCCGGGATCTCCCCTTCCAGCTTGTATCTCAATATCGGCCCCATCCAGCCGCTGTCTTCAGAGATTGCATTGATTGTTAGTACTCCTTTTTGCCGACGGATGTCGACCGTGACTGTTTTTGACTTGTTGTCTGCTGTTGCACTGGCTAGCTTGGCCAGCGCGTCCGCTTTGTTGTTCTCGGACCTGGGGATGTGGTGAGCCTCAAAAGACTTCAGCCCGGACGTCAAACTCTTTGCCCTTTGAAGGTACAGGGCCATTCCTTCTTCCCGGGCTTCGTATTCCCCGTTGAGTTGGCTTGCCACCAACTGTGAGTCAGTTCTGAGTTCAATTTCCTCCGCCCCCATGGCCTTTGTCAGTTCCAGTCCCGCCAGGACGGCCTCATATTCAGATTCATTGTTCGTCGCCGGAAAGGCAAACTTCAAAGCGTGCTCAAATTCATGCCCCTCGGGACTGATGATGACAACTCCGGCTCCGGAGCCGTGAATGGTGGCTGACCCGTCCGTATATATCCGCCATACTCCTCTCGGTGCAACTTCCCTAGCCGGGTGGGTGCACTCGGCAATGAAGTCCGCCAGGGCCTGGGCTTTGATTGCCGTCCTTCCGGCGTAGGTTATGCCGAAACCTGACAGTTCAATTGCCTACTTGAGGAGTCTGCCCGATTTTTCGAATTTTTCAAGTGCTTTCTCCAGGGGCTGGTCCGTGCGCACCTCCACCGGGTGAGCATCAAAGTATGGTCTTAGTTTCCGGGTCGCTATGACAACAGCGTACGCGGCCTTCTCGATGATTGGGTAGTTTCTTTCTGACTGACCTAGTGCATGACTGATGAAGTAAATTGGCTGTTGTTGTTTCTCTTCTTCCCGTAGGATCACTGCTGATATTGCGCTCGCGGTTACGGCGATGTATAAGATTAAGGTTTCGCCCGTGACCGGTCTTGCCAAAGTAGGCAGTGTTGTAAGGTGCTTCTTTAACTGTTCAAAAGCCTCATCCTGCTCCTTTCCCCACACGAACCTCTTGTTTCCCTTCAGAACCTGGAAGAATGGTGTGGATTTGTCAGCGGACCGGGAGATGAACCTGGACAGTGCTGCCATCCTCCCGGTCAGGATTTGGATGTCTTTAATTGTCTTTGGCGCCGGCAGGTCTAATATGGCCTTGACTTTCTCGGGGTTGGCGTCAATCCCTCTCGAGCTGACTAGGTACCCCAAAAACTTCCCTGACCGGACTCCAAAGGTACATTTTTTCGGATTCAGTTTCATTTGATATTCTCGGAGCGAGCCAAATGTTTCTTTCAAGTCTTCCAGGTGTTGCTCATCGGATTTGCTTTTCACGATTGCATCATCTACATATACCTCCATGTTTCTCCCTTTCTGTTTTGCGAACACGGCATCCACCAGCCGCTGGTACGTGGCCCCGGCGTTCTTGAGTCCAAACGGCATCATCTTGTACATGTAGACCCCGTGCCCTGTGATGAAGGCGCACCGGGGTCTGTCCTCCTCTGACAGATAGACCTGGTGGTACCCTGAGAAGGCATCCAGGAGGCTCAGGGTTGAATGACCACTGGTGGAGTCTACCAGCTGGTCAATTCTCGGCAACGGGTAACAGTCCTTTGGGCACGCCTTGTTTAGATTTGTAAAATCAACACACATTCTCCACGCCCCGGACGCTTTTTTCACCATTACCACGTTGGCTAACCACTCGGGATAGTCACAGCGTTCAATGAAACCCGCCTCCAGTAACTTGCTTATTTCTTCAAGAATGGCCGCGTCCTTTTCCGCACTCATGGGCCGCAGCCTTTGCTTGATTGGTTTGTAGCTGGGGTTAACGTTCAGCTGGTGCACAATTACCTCCGGGCTTATTCCCGGCATCTCCGCTGCTGAGTAGGCGAACACATCTTTGTTTTCTTCCAAGATGCTAATCAGGCTGTCTTGGAAGCCGGGGTCGAGCTCTGCCCCGATGACCACACTCCTTCCTGGTGACAACTCAATTTCTTTCGTCACGCTCCCTGGTCCCGGGCCCGGGGTCACCTCCAAACTTTTCTTCTCCTTCTGTTCTGGGGATTTCACCTCCGCTACAGTCTTCTGTTTTGCTCCCTGGGCCGATAGGGAGTTGCAGGATCTCCCGGCCTTCTGATCACCATAAACCTTCCCTTCGGTCCAATTGTCCGTAACATAGACCATAGCCAGCGCTCGTATTGACACGACAGCATGAATGTGGTCTAAGGTGACCCGGCCGATAAGGGCGTTGTATGCTGACGGGGCATCCACGACCACGAAACTTGCGTCCACGCTTCGGGCCATGTCTTCCTCTCCTATCGTGACCGGCAGGGTTATCGTCCCCATTGGCCTAATGCCGGCGCCGGCGAAACCATACAGCGAGCCTATGTATGGCGTCAGCTGCTCCTTCTTCAAACCCAGCTTTTCGAATACCTCCCGGTACAGGAGGTTGGTGCAGGCTCCGGTATCTATCATGCACCTGTGGACCAAATGGGGTCCGATATCCATGGAGATTACCAACGGGTCGCTGTGCGGGTAGGAGATCCGCTGATAGTCCTCCTGGCTGATGGTCAAATCCGGGATGGGAGGTTTTGGCGCCATCCTTTCGGCGGAATATATGCCCATCCTGGATTGTTCTCGCTTCTCCGCCTTTCTTTTCCTTCCGGACAAGACTGATTCTTCCGTCCCGGCGATCATATGGATTTCGCTTATTCTTTTTTGGTTCTTCTTCGGTCCCGTTTGAGCGGGTTCTCCGCTACCTTCACCGCCGTCTCTTTCTCGCTTGTCTTTAACAAAGCGCCGCAAGGTGCCTTGTTGTACCAACCGCTCGACCTCCTGCCTCAAGGCTGCACAGTTTTCCGTTGTATGGCCGGCTGTCTGGTGGTACTCGCAGAAAGCTGACTTATCATTCCCAGGGTGTCTTTGCGGTCTGGGGGCGGCCCACTTGACATCGTTTTTGGTCATCTCGAAGATTTCTGCCCGGGATCTGATGAGTGGTGTGTAGTGAGTCCATCGATGGAACTGCTGACTGCTTCCTTGTTGCTTTCGGCCGTCCCGGTCATCGTTGTAATTGGTATCTCCGCTGTGGCGGTTGTAACTGTTGCGAATGTTGTTGTTGTTTTGCCTCCGGGACGGTCCTTTCCATTCCTGCTGGGCCCCGCCCTGGTCCTCCTTCTTGTCGTTTCTCTTACTGAATGTTTTGTGGAACTGCTCTTCTCGCACAAACCCTTCAGCCATCTCCCGGGCCGACATGAGACTGGTCGGCGGATTCCTAATCAAGAGACTCTTCAGCTCTCCCTCCTTCAATCCGACCGTTAGGGCATGGACTCCTATCTTAGGGTCCAGGTCCCTGATTTGCTGAGACTCCCGATCAAATCTTGTCATGTACTCCTTCAACCCTTCGTTCTTCCCCTGTATCACGTTCAAGAGCTCCGTAGCCACCTTTTCTCTCCTCTTGTTTCCCGCGTACTGTTGACGGAAAACCCGGCACATGTCCTCATACCCGCAGATAGAACCAGTTGGGAGGTTACGGAACCAAGTTTGTGCGAGCCCCGTTAGGGTGGTAGGGAAGACTTTGCACCAAACATAGTCCGTTGGATCGTACATCATCATATGGCTCTCGTAGGCCGCCAGATGCTCTTCTGGGTCCGTCTTCCCGTCGTATTGTATTGTCGGAATCTTTATCTTGGGAGGAAGAGGATACTCTAGCACCGAGGGGGCCAAAGGCGATTTTACCGTAACTTTTCCTTGCGTTTTGTTTTCCTTGGGTTTGTTGCGCTTGGGCCTCTCGGTGCGTGGAGTCCTGGGCTTGGACACCTCCTCAACTGAAGGTGATGACTGGGACGTTGAGTTGGTCTGCTCCGACTCTTCCCATGAACTGTCACTACTTGACGTCTTGTTTTCCTCATGGAAAAGCTTCTTGGGTGTCACGGATGGGATGGGGTCCCCTTTTGGTGGAGACTTCTGCTGGCCTGACTTGGGTGGCGGGACGCCGGTAGCTGGTGCCTTTCTTAATTTTTCAAGGTAGGCACTCATCATCTTCTTCTCCTCCGGGGTCAAGGGTGTTTGTAGCTCGGCCTCCAGCGGGATGCCGCCCGCTCCTACTCCCGGGGAGGATGTTCCCTCTACCATTTTTCTCGGCTCTTGTTGGGGATCTGACATGGCTCTTTGTAAGATTTTTGTAATGATTTATTCCCACAGACGGCGCCAATTGTTTCGGGTATAAAGTTAGGAACTAAATACCAAAACTAAATACAAAGGATTACAAGTTAATGTGGATTACAAATTCGATAAACTAAGTCCTTGAGGGTCCTTAGCTCTCGGCCGGTCTCTTCCTTCTTTCTTTTCTCCCTGAAACGGTGTAACAAACCTAGCCAGGGCCTTAGGGTGATGGCCTCCGACGCTCAAGTCGATTCTGAGACAAACAAATCTAGAGAGAGAAAAGAAAAACCTTTGTAGTGTTTTTGTGTGTGTGTGAACTTGAATAGTTATTAGGGTTTTGAATTCCTTTTATCTTGTCATTTGTTTTGTCCTTTTATCTTTCTTTGCCGTCTGATGCGGTCCGGGTGAGCCATACACGCCCGGGCCCGGGACATATTCTTCGGCCCCCTAGGAGATGGGGCTCTCCCGGTCTATGAAACTCCCGGCCCGTCATGATCTGGCCGGGATGGAACCACCCCCAACAATCATCATTTAAAATTTTTTTTTGGATGTAAAAACTAAATGTGAACAATTTTAGTATAATTTTCATTTTGTAGTAAGTTTTTTACAATTTTACCCATGTAAAAACTAAATAATTGTATTGTACGCAAATAATAAGAACTTGATAAATCAGAGGGAGTAAGACGAAACAAACAACTGAAACGTATACAATATGTTGCTAACAAATTACATAAGTTGTATTATAATCCAATAAAGGACTTAAAACAACTAAGATACATTGCACGTACCATTCTACAAGCGTATAAAAAAATATTCCGTATGCAAATTTAAAAATGGGCAACTCTATCTTGAATTATTAGTCTCAAGTCTCAACTCTGTAATACTTGTTTATTTATAAATTTATATGGGACAATTTCTATGGAATGTTTAGAATAAACCTAAGAACATTTAACTTCCTTAAGATAAGGACGAAAAATCAAAGTCGTATGCGGCTTGTGTAACGCCAAAGTAATGTTTTATTAATAGTTGTGAACGTATAACGTATTAAGCTATTCATATCTATTTATTTATTAATTTGTGTTTAACTAATAAAATAGCCATTTCTTTCTTGTGATCGCAAATTATTAAATGTGATCGAACTTATCTTTTCACTAATTATACTTAGTGAATTTCATAATTATTTTTTAATTTTTGTTAGTAATATTATTTATAATGTTTTGAATTACAAATTTTTAAATTTTGATATTTTCATAAAATCGGTTAATTTTTTTTAGCGTTACGTTTAGGTGATTGTTTAATTTTTTTGAGTTACTCTTAAGAATAATTCATTACTCGATTTAATTTAGTCGATTTAACAAAAGTTATAATTTTTTAAAAAAAAGTTAAGGATTAATAAAAAACGATTTATGCACATAAAAAAAAAAAAAAAAAAAAAAAAAAGCGAGGAGCTATCTCGCCATCTGTATGATTGGCGAGGCGACTCTCGCCATCTCTCTTGATTGGCGAAGGGTGTGATTTTCTTATCTAGTGTTTAAAATTATACGATTTTTCGTAAAAGTTTTAAAATTTCCAAAATAATAATTCGAAACTTAATAATAGATAATAATAACCTAAATAGATAATTAATCATTAAAATCCTTAAGTATAATTAGTGAAAATAAATGTTGACTGCGCGAAGTAAAATGCCGACTGCGTATAGAAGGTCCCATAAAATATAGGGACGGATGATTAAGTATAGTTACGTTTGAGGAGTGTCGAAGCCGCTTGTCGGGATTAAGAACGAAATTATTCGGGTTTTACGATAGATTTTGTCCTCCGCCATTTTCATTGTCTTTAATTTCTCAAATTAATAATAAGGTCTTACGGGTTTTGATTTATTCAGACTAAACAATACTTAATTTTTACTTAATTTGTTAAACAATAAACATATGAGACTATCTATGGATAAGAAAAACATTCAAAACACAGGCAAAGAATGTAACACGCATGATTATGAATTTTGATAAACCGCGTATTAGCACATGCAAAAATCCGCGTATTATGAGATAACTAATGAGAAGCTGTATGAATTATTGATGGAGCAAAAACTAAAGTGAATGAATGAATGGTTAAGAAAGTCAATCATTACGTAAGAAGGTTAATTTGAGGCAATCTAGATGGATTTATGAAAAGTACATTATATTGGATGCGATATATTTTAAATTGGGTTTGCTTATTAATCATTCCCTATTTAGTACTTCCTCCGTTTTACAATGATAATCCCGTTTCACTTTTAGAAAGTCAAAATTTTAAAACTTTGATCGTAAATAACTTAAAATATGTAAATAATCGTTATACGATAATAAGATATTTACATTTGTTGTCAAAATATCTTTCACAAAATTTAATTTTCAACCAAAAAAAATCGTATATAAGCGATGAAAAACATGGTCGAAGAGGAGCGTTGGAGACCGCGTAAAGTCAAAGCGGGACTATCATTGTGGAACGGAGGAAGTACGGAGTAACTTTTGTGTTATCTTTGTAAATGAATTTTTTCACCAAAAATTTAGATTCACATAAAATTGTAATTTATGTAAATTACATACTCCGTATATGTTAGAATCATGAAACGGGCCTGGCCAAACCCGTGTGAAAGAGAGCGAGCCCGACTTACAAGTCCAAGGGTGTCCACATTTCTCAAAACCAATTGGCAATGAGAGGAGGACCCTTAGACTTTATAAAAAACACCAAACTCTCTTCCACAATCGATGTAGGACACTCACATGTGGGTATTATACTCCAACACTCCCCTCACATGTGAGGTCCTCGAAAACCCAGGGCGAAACCATGAGAGCGCACTCGTAGTGGTATATTCAACAAACCCTCAAAGAGGACCTCCTACGGTGGCATATTTTTTCGGAAACCCAGGGTGAAACCATGGGAGCGCACTCGGAGAGGCGAACCCGGGCTCTAATACCATGTTAGAATCATGAAACGGGCCTGGCCAAACCCGTGTGGAAGAGAGCGAGCCCGACTTACAAGTCCAAGGGTGTCCACATTTCTCAAAACCAATTAGCAATGAGAGGAGGACCCTTAGACTTTATAAATCACACCAAACTCTCTTCCACAATCGATGTGGGACACTCACATGTGGGTATTATACTCCAACAGTATATATTATATGATTAGCATGAGAAAAGTGAATTTGCCAGAGGACTAGATAAGCGAGTTCCTAACTTCCTATAGTAAGTTGAAATTTAGCATACCCTAAACTAAAAGAAGTTTGATAAAGGTCATTCTACTTTTGGGGTGAATAAGATAAGTTGACAGTAAATTAAATGCCGAAGTGACACAGAGAATCCGAACTCGAATAAAATTTAAGCCATTGACAAAGTAAGTCGAATGTGAGGCATGTTGATAATATTAACCTAAATAGGGGCAGCCCAAATACTCCATCTACATCACCACATGACCCAATGGACCCTTCCTTGTTAATCAGGCCCAAATTATTCATACTCGGCAATTCTTAACCTTGATTAACATGAAAATTTACCAAGTATGACTATGAGTAGTTGGAGGCATATATTAATCAGGGTTCTGTAACATGGGTACCAAACTAGCAGTGGACATGACTTTGCTGGACAAAGGATAATTGCTCTGCAATGCAATGTGCCTTACATGGCCTTTGTTCTTGATTCCGACATCGTGCATGCTACACTGCTAGAGTAACTACTCGAGATCGTGCTAATTTTTATACGGAGTAGTTAGGTATTTTCATTCTATATTATTCTTACCATGTAAAAAGAATTATAAACATTTTACGCAATATGTTTGTCAATTGCTTTATGTATATATATCTCCAAAGACGGATAACGTTGATGGACAATGTAGTTGCGTATCAACTTCCAGGACAATGGATTGATCTGTCTGGAGAGCTTGTATATATCAAACAATCAGTTGTCGTCTTCTTCACTCTCTTGTATATTTGCGGCAGATAGATTGGGGTTAATTAAACCAACAGATGATCCTCGAATGTCAGATCCATAGATATGACCCATTTTAGTCCTCTTGGTTTCCAAGTATCTTCTATTTTCTTCTGTTATGGGTGTCATCACAGGTACTCTTCCTACAACAGCCAAGCCGTAGCCTTTTAGTCCCATAAATTTTGCTGGATTGTTCGTCATTAGCCTCATGGTGCGAACTCCAATATCCCTTAGTATCTGCACACACGACTCGTAATGAATGTTGCTTAGGCCGACAAATTGTTTAGTGACCATTTTCCATCTTAATTTAATTTCAGAAGCGAGAATAGTAATTCAGCTCCATCAGAAACGGAAAGAGAACACGTTTTATAAAAAAGTTGTAGTTTTAAGGTGAAAACTACCTGTGCACCAATCCCATATTCTCGGGCATCAGCCGCTAATCCAAGTTCTAGGTTGGCTTCAACTGTATCATGGCCTAAGTCCTGCAAATTATAGGCTTGGAGTTTATGACCTAAGCCAATCCCTCGGCCTTCATGACCTCGTAAATAAACGACAACTCCTCTTCCTTCTTCTGCTATCAGCTGCATTGCTAAATCGAGCTGATCCCCACAGTCACAGCGAGCTGAACCAAACACGTCTCCAGTCAGGCACTCTGAATGAACTCTCACCAGGATATCTTGGCCATTTCCAATACCTCCCTGCTAATAAGTGTAAAGTTTCCAATTAATACCATTAGAAGACATGATACAAGTATCGACAACCTATGTTACTCAAAATTCACTATAAGTAATTAAGTACCAAACACGGGTATGTGTCGGGAGTTGTATATTTCAAAAAGACTTTTTCTTGTCAAAAAGATGCCTGTATAAGTGTATATAGTATATTTGTATGCATGTCGAGGTTTTTGATATGGGCTTTGATGAGGAGTCTAAGCACATAACCAGCATAATTGTTGATCTTCACCTTGACTATAGCTACATGCTCCATACCATCTAGTTTCGATCGATAGCAATATGCTTGGAACTGGCCCCATTTAGTAGGAAGACTTGATACCATTGTTCTTACCACAATTCTTTCCCTTTTTCTCTGATATCTATCACCAAAAATAACACACACAGCTAAAATAACTAGGTTCTTACATGTATTATTATGAAAGTACAAGAAAAAATGACATTTGTCTCTAGATAAAGATAAGCCCTTACCTAATCAAATCAGTGATTGAGACTATCGGGATGTCGTACTTTGAAGAAAGCATCCTTAGTGCGGCTGAAGAGGCGAGAGATCCATCGTCTTGATCAATGACGGAAGAAAGAACTGAAACAGGTCGCAGTCCGGCCAACATGACCAAATCAACTGAAGCTTCAGTATGTCCCGCTCTAGTTAAAACCCCTCCAGTTCTATACTTGAGTGGGAAAACATGTCCCGGCTTTCTGAAATCTTCTGATTTTGATTCTGGTGATGCAAGGGTTAGGACAGTTTTCGCCCTATCTGCAGCTGACACCCCTGTAGTTGTGCCCGCCTTTGCGTCCTAAAATATTTTTCATAAATTGAATCCAAAATCACAACGAACAACAAAAGTACCATGTTGCCTATGATAGGTTAAGGTGAGTCAGAACTCAGAAGTCATACCACTGTGACAGTGAAAGTAGGAGCAGATGATTGGTCATCCTCGGTATCTGATGACATGAGAACAAGCTTCAATCTCCGGAGATCCTCACCTGTCATGCCCACGGAAACAATCCCTGAACCATGCTTCACCATGAACGCCATGGCCTGTGAAGTTACCAGTGATGCTGCCATGACCAAGTTTCCTTCATTTCCCTTTTCATCTACAACAATCACAAACTGGCCGTATGATTAATTATCAACTGTCACTGAAAACGATGAACAAACTGTAACTATCGGTTTATACTTGCTCGGAGAAATAAACAGCGTGCCGTATAACATAAACAAGCCATCACCAAGGTCAAATTTAAGTTACTCAGCATTCAGCAAAGGGCCGCGGAAACTTTCAAACGGATAGGGAAATAAGAGAAATATTTGCAATACAAGATTGACGGACACAAACAAGTATCATCAAAGTTGCGACAAAAATTGCTTATTAACTACTAGATTAGTTGGTATATTATTCATAATAGAAGTGTTAAAAGCAAAAATTGGTACCTTTCCCTGTTTGAAGGCGATAAGAGCCTGATCAATGGAGGAATAGCCTTTGGTAGGGCGATCAGGGTCACCTTCGGCATCACTTACAAAGAAATCAATGGTTTCCGGGGTAATTTCAGCATTCAATGTTTTAAAAGGCATTGAATTTAACGACCCATTTTGATGATTGGACATCGAAGCTGAAACATGATATGACGAGTTTGGTTGTGCATCGTATGTACCGGCACAACTCAAGTTCCACAATCTTTGTTTTTGATGGACCAACAGTGTTGATCTTGGTCTGATAAAAATGATAGCAATTAGTTAAGCCAAGTCCTACGTAAATAAGTCGTGAGCTTGGTACGTAAGACATGTTGAAAACACATGAACCGCGAATTCTAACAACAACAACTACTACTACTACTAAGAATTTACGTTTTATTATACAAAAATATGATGGAGGATCATACAAATAAATCTTATTCAAAAATACTCAGACGGTAGTAATAATAATATGAGTTGGTGGTTATGAAATTTTACCTTAAAGGGGTAGATAATTGAGTGGGTATAGTAATAGTAATAGTAAGACTGTAAGGAATGGAGCCCATTCATATATGATATAATGGAGTTGAGGGAGAGATTCAAAGCCAATGACACAGATTTTATGTATGGGAGTATCACACTCACTGACTGACACTACTATTTGTTTCTGCTTAACACCCACAATAACTTCTCACCTCTTGTTTTGGATTGCCTTTCTACGTCTTTCTTACCTATTTTATGTACACAGCCCTCTATATTGTATCTTAATCGTCTTATTCATGTCCATATGAATCTATATACTCCGTTGTTAATTTGTTAGATATATCAACAGGTTCAATGTATGGGGTTCGATGTACTCAATATAGCACAATTACTATGGGTAATTGTGACTACGTTTTAGTCCATTATGATCACGAATAACCTAAATGTAGTACGGAGTAATATTTTATGTATTAGAAAAATACTCATCTAGTGAATGATGCTCTTTTCCTCGTAGAGTTCCATCCCATCCCATCCCATTAAGTTTAATATATCTCCACCTAAGATTTAATTTTGAACAAATATGAATACAAGTTTTACGCTTGATAAAATATGTGTACTGAGAATAGTATATGCGGACTACTAGTGTTTTTTCTTGGTTTTGTTATAAAAATGTACTCATAGCTATTTTTAAAAAAAAATAAAGGAAAAAGTTGAAAGAGCGGATCAAGCGGTGTAGTTAATTTACAAAGATCGGGGGACGAAACTACAAAGTGTTGGTGTTGGTGTTGGTGTTGGTTAACAAATAAAATATCGAAAAAAAATATAAGTTGAAACAACTCTCTCTCTCTCTTTCTATTTGTTTGTTTCCGATCTCATCTCTCCCTTTCCAGTTTACACTCCACTATTTTGATCATTATTTCTTCTGGTATTTCTTTATCTCTTCATTTCTTACTTCTTTCCTTTTAATGCTTTGCCTTCTCTTTTTTTTTCTCTGTTTTTGAATTTATTTGATTTGATTTACTTCTTAAGCGATTGATTTGAAACCTAGGGTTTATAAATTTGTGAGTGATTTTCGATACGTGGATTCAGATCTTGTGATTAATTGATTAGATTTTTATTAATTTCAGGAGATTTATGCGCTGTATCATTCTTAAATTCTGTAGTTAGATTGAGTGGGGGTGGTGGTAATCGGGGTAAATGGGTAAAGGAGACGAGAATCATGTTAAAAAGCGAGATGATTTGAGTAGTAGTAATTCTGTCAGGAAAGACGATTTATTTGCGCCCTGGGCGAAAGATGCCAAAGAGTGCGAGGAAAAGTATGGAGTGAGTCGTGAAGTTGGGCTTTCGAGTGACGAGATTGAGAACAGGCACAAACTCTATGGATTGAATGAATTGGATAAGCATGAGGGGCCATCCATTTGGAGATTGGTGTTGGATCAGTTTAATGACACTCTCGTTAGAATTTTGCTCTGTGCTGCTGTTGTTTCGTTTGTCCTTGCGTTGTATGATGGCGATGAAGGTGGGGAGATGGGGATTACGGCCTTCGTTGAGCCGTTGGTTATATTCTTGATTTTGATTGTGAATGCCATTGTCGGGGTGTGGCAAGAGAGCAACGCTGAGAAAGCGTTGGAGGCCTTGAAGGAAATCCAATCCGAGCACGCCAGTGTGATTCGAGACGGGAAAAAGGATGCTAGTTTGCCTGCGAAAGAGTTAGTGCCTGGTGATATAGTTGAGCTTAGAGTTGGTGATAAGGTGCCTGCTGATATGCGGGTTTTGACTTTGATAAGCTCAACTTTGAGGGTTGAGCAGGGGTCATTGACTGGCGAGAGTGAAGCTGTGAGTAAGACTGTGAAGCCCGTAATTGAAGACACAGATATTCAGGGAAAGAAATGCATGGTTTTTGCAGGGACTACTGTTGTCAATGGGAACTGTATTTGCTTGGTTACGCATACCGGTATGAGTACTGAGATTGGGAAGGTGCACTCCCAAATCCAGGAGGCGTCCGAGAATGAGGAAGATACGCCGCTGAAGAAGAAGCTAAACGAATTTGGTGAAATGTTGACTGCTATTATTGGTGTCATTTGTGCATTGGTTTGGATGATCAATGTCAAGTATTTTCTTTCATGGGAATATGTTGATGGATGGCCGGCGAATTTCAAGTTTTCTTTTGAAAAGTGTACGTATTACTTTGAAATTGCCGTAGCACTGGCTGTTGCTGCGATTCCGGAAGGGTTGCCTGCTGTTATAACAACCTGCCTTGCCCTGGGAACTCGTAAGATGGCCCAGAAGAATGCGCTAGTTAGAAAACTGCCGAGTGTTGAGACTCTGGGTTGCACAACTGTCATTTGTTCAGACAAGACTGGTACTTTAACTACCAATCAGATGGCCGTGTCGAAGCTTGTAGCCATAGGATCAAGGGCAGATGCCGTGAGGACCTTCAATGTGGAAGGGACGTCCTACAATCCAGCTGATGGTGGGATACAAAATTGGCCTAGTGGCGACATGGATGCCAATCTTCAAACGATTGCTAAAGTTGCAGCTATTTGCAACGATGCCGGGATTGAACAATCCGGAGATCATTTTGTTGCTACTGGTATGCCTACTGAGGCCGCATTAAAGGTGAGTCTTGATCAAATATAGTGTATATCATATTGTTCTTTTGGTATGAAGTCCTAATGTCATTTCTCAGTAATTGAGAATTAGCCTTAATTTGTATAAATATGTATTAGCTTATCAGAATGCAGTATCTTATACTCAAGCGTGTAGTTGCTTAATAGTCCGTATATGAGATGAGCATGACATTTTGTTTTTGATAACAGGTTATGGTTGAGAAGATGAGGCTACCTAGTGGATTAAAGCCCGTGTCCTTGAGTTCTGAGGAGTTATTATGTATGTGACGTCATCTGTTGTTTGTGCTTTTGGCTGTTTTTTGCACTACTGTTTGCTTTTTGATAACAGGTTATGATTGATTCACTGTTTGTTTCGTTTGGCACTATAAAGCTTGCTGCCGCACATGGAGTACTTCTGAACGTCGTATTGCCACTCTTGAGTTTGACCGTGATAGGAAGTCTATGGGAGTTATTGTTGCTTCTGGCTCTGGGAAGAAATCATTGCTCGTGAAGGTACCTATGTAAACTGCTTGGATTTTTTTCTTTTTTCTTTTTTAGATGTGATTAGACTACATCCTTTACCCTAGATTTTGTCAAGTAAAAAAAGTAAATCAGTCACAGAAACGGAGATTATATAAATCATGGAGTAAAGAGGATGAAATATACGGTATTGAATGCTTCAGAATTTTCATGTCTGGACTCTGGTAAAAGAAAGTATGTGCACTGACCCCTATCAATGTGCACCGGCTTTCTGCTTATATAATATGTTGTAAAGTTTTTATTCAACCATTATTCACTGAAGTGAATCAGTTTTATACTTGCTTTTGGAGTTTTGTCCCTTCAATAGGGTTATATGCCTCTAAGATGTCTTTCCGTTAGACTTGCTTCCAAGAGGTTTCTGTATGCAACATGATTTGTTTTATGTATCGATATTAATTTTTGAATACCTTTGGTAGAGGTGAGCTTACTGTGAACTACTCTTTGGCAGGGTGCTGTAGAGAATTTGTTGGAAAGGAGCTCATTTGTACAGCTGAATGATGGTTCTATCGTAGAGTTGAATCTGAATGCGAAGGCTGCGATACTGGAAAGTCTGCATAAGATGTCAAGTAGTGCCCTGCGATGTCTAGGATTTGCATACAAAGAGGACCTTGCAGATTTTGCCACTTATGATGGTGATGAGGACCACCCAGCACATGAGCTCTTGCTCAATCCATCCAATTACCCTGCAATCGAGAGCAAACTCATCTTTGTTGGGTTTGCTGGTCTAAGAGTAAGTTTTGCCTTTGATACTACCTATTTTTATCGCAGTAATCTTCTGTTAGGCCCTTGAGTATGCTATTTAAAAAAATTAAGAGGATTTTCTCTACCTTTTCTTCTGAAGGATCCTCCTCGTAAAGAGGTGCCTCAAGCTATTGAGGACTGCAGAGCTGCTGGTATTAGAGTCATGGTGATCACAGGAGACAACAAGAATACTGCTGAAGCTATCTGTCGGGAGATCGGTGTTTTTGGGGCTGATGAGGACATTAGCTCCAGTAGCTTGACAGGAAGAGAGTTCATGGAGATTGCTGACAAGAAAAGTCATCTAAGAAATACGGGAGGTCTACTATTCTCCAGGGCTGAGCCTCGGCATAAGCAAGAAATTGTTAGGTTGCTCAAAGAGGATGGAGAAGTGGTTGCAATGACTGGTGATGGTGTGAATGATGCACCTGCCCTAAAGCTGGCTGATATTGGCATAGCTATGGGCATTGCTGGAACTGAGGTTCATGCTTTATCTTGTTTAAGTTTTCTTTTTGGCTATGTTCAAAATTATTCTTAAAAAGTACTCCGTATTGCGGAGAATTATTTTCTTTAAACGTGAGTCGTGAGAGATATATTAATTCGTTTGTTATACTCTTGCTCGACTGTTCATATTACTAATTTGGGAAAAAAGAATGCCATAGCTCTCACTTTGTGTCATCATCATACATTAGTGGCAGCAGCAGCCAGCGGGTATTTCATATCATTTGCTTAGCCATGTGTTGGTCAAGTCTTTCAGTTAGACTTTGTAATTTACAGCAATCATTGTTAAAATCAATTAATGATTTCAAATACATCACATCATGTACGCTCATCGAGACCTTTTCTACTTCACCAGGTTGCAAAAGAAGCCTCTGACATGGTGCTGGCAGATGATAATTTTAGCACCATTGTTGCTGCTGTGTCTGAAGGTCGATCCATCTATAATAACATGAAGGCATTTATCAGGTGTTGTCCCATTCATGTTTACATTATTCCTTGTAGATTAATTGCATGTTTATTGCCAAGTTGAGCTTTCTAGAGAAACATTTACTTTGGATCTTTTCGCTTTGCCATATACTGTTAGTTTTGTACATAATTTGTGTAAACATGTTCAGTTTCATACCAATATCTGAGAGATGTTGTAGCCTTTGGAGGTTCGACCTTGAGGTGGCATATGATTAACTTCGCCTGTTCAGCTTTTTAAAAAGTTGTCTTAGCCTGTAGTTTACGTTCTTGTTCAATTGCAGGTATATGATATCATCAAATATTGGTGAGGTTGCATCAATCTTCCTCACAGCTGCTCTGGGTATTCCCGAAGGTCTTATTCCTGTTCAGCTTCTGTGGGTCAACCTTGTTACTGATGGTCCACCAGCCACAGCTTTGGGATTCAATCCTCCCGACAAGGATATAATGAAGAAAGCTCCTCGAAGGAGTGATGACTCATTGATAAATGCTTGGACTCTATTCCGTTACTTGGTAAGTGTATTGAGCTTTAGAAGTTTAATAGTTAGAAAATAGAATGTTTGGGGTCTTACATGCTAATTTGTCGTGTGTAGTTTATGTTAATCAGATTAATTAACTTGATTGCAGGTGATTGGATTTTATGTTGGGTTGGCAACTGTTGGCATTTTCATCATTTGGTACACCCACAGCTCATTCTTTGGTATTGACCTTAGTCAAGATGGACACAGTCTCGTGAGTTATTCTCAGCTTGCAAACTGGGGTCAATGCCGTTCGTGGGAGAATTTCACAGTTTCTCCATTCACTGCTGGAGCGCAAACGTTCAAATTTGACACAGACCCTTGTAGCTATTTTGAAACTGGGAAAATTAAAGCTATGACACTGTCCCTCTCTGTGTTGGTGGCCATCGAAATGTTTAACTCTCTAAATGCCCTTTCTGAGGATGGCAGCCTTCTCTCCATGCCTCCGTGGGTTAACCCTTGGCTTCTTCTGGCGATGTCGATCTCCTTTGCATTGCACTTCTTGATCTTGTATGTGCCCATCTTTGCAAAAGTGTTTGGCATCGTTCCACTCAGCGTAAATGAGTGGCTGCTCGTCTTGCTTTGTTCTCTTCCGGTCATTCTAATTGATGAAGTTCTTAAGTTCATTGGGCGGTGTACTTCTGGATCTCAGAAATCACGAGTTCCGAAAATCAAGGCCGAGTAAGAAAAATGGCTGTCCATCGCCAGCGGCATTTGCCCCTTTGGAACCTTCCAGGATTTGTACTTTATCTTGGAAGGGTTTTCAGTCACAATTCCATTTATCACTTTGCTACTTTGGAACTTCAAATCGTCTATTTACAATCCTCAAAATTTTATTTGAGCCCAAATAGAGAGCATGTTTAGAACTATTGATAGATAACTGCCAGGGAAGAAACAAGGTTGCATTTCGTCTTTGATCCGCCCAGCATTATGGAGGTTGTGGCGGATCAATAATTTTTTTGGATTTAACAAGTTATTCAGTACATCGGTAATCTGTATTGAATGATACTCCTAATTAACAAGCAATGCAATTAGTATAATTTTGGCTTTTATTTGTAATAATACATAACAGTTGTGCATTTTATCAGCGAGGTCAGGTCACATTTCAGGGCTTTTCAGGTTTCCGTTCAATTCTTTATGTTTTTTTGCTTGACAAGTACTTTTGTTATGTTTGAGGGCTTCACTAGCCCTTCAAATTCTTCAGTATTCCATGTGTCATGAAAAATTGTGAAACGATAAGTTTTTAAAGTTGAGGCGCTCTTTCATCCGGCGATTCTTGCAAGTGTATTCGTTGCTCAATTTGAGTTGAAACACGTAAAACAATTCAGTGGAACCATCCAATAAATTCGCGAAAACTAAGCTGATCAGTTTAAAGGAGGCACAACATTCCGTAGTAAAGAATCAGTGCCTTTTGAGATATAAATTTCAATGCTACTAAAATAATCATGGCAAAAGAAAAACATTACTGTGCATAATTTATTGAAAGAGATCTTACTGTACTATGAAACTACCCGCTAACTAATGAATAACGTAAAAATTGGTATAAGTGAAATAAGTAGAGTCACACTAGTCAGCCACCTTCAAAGAGCAACCAAACATGGCACGAACCAACGACAAGAGTGATCTGCCAGATAATTTCTTGGACTTTGGAACAACCTTCTCTGCAGCCTTGTTATGTCTGCCATTAGATTTCTTGTTACCTTTCTTAAGTACCTTAGTAACCCTATGTTTAACCTTGCTTAAAGAGTTGCTAGAGTCTTCGGAAAACGTGTAAGCTGTATTAATGTATTGCTGCCTATATGATATAGACTCTTGAACTCTAACTTTGTCTTCTTCATCAACTCCAAGCGTGCTTGGTTTTAAAAACCGAGAATTGTACACTGGTGCACCTTTAGTTTGTTCATATGGAGGGAAACTCTTGTGTGATCTTATGTAGGCCGAAGACATTGTTGGATTTTGAAGTTTTCCTTGTAGTGATCAAACTATTCACTCTGTTTGATGGTATTATATTGTGTATATATATATAGCACGGAGTACTCCGTAGTATGTTTAGATAAGATCAGGTTTCATTATCCTATTAGAACTTTGATTAGATATCTAACACATCGTAAATTTCCTAATTTGATTAGCTGTTGGTTACTCCTTGCTTACCATAATTATTGTTGAATGTTATTCTAAGATTCTGACATCTATTACGTTTCCTCTTCCATTTTTAAATTTTTACTGCCACAGACTCGGATATTTACATTGTCGGAATTGCCATAGGAATTATTGAAGCGCCTAAACCAACAAGTTCGAAAAATGCAATAAGCACATTACCGTCTTTATTTATTGGTATGATAACCAATTCAATTACTCATACAAATGTTGTGTAGAAAGTTTCCTGATACATAAAGCGACAAGAGTCATCTTCCTCCAAAGCGTCTTCCTCGTGTCTGGAAGGATGATAAAGCCCCTATGAAGTCCGCCTCGTTGAAATCAGGCCAAAGTGTATTAGTAAAGTACATCTCAGAGTAAGCCAACTGCCAAAGCAAAAAGTTGCTTATCCGAACCTCACCACTAGTTCTAATGAGCAGATCAGGACTAGGGGTAGGAGTGATTTTAGTTTGGAGTTGTCGTTCAATGAGAAACTCGGTGATGTCCTTAGGGTCGACGAGGCCATTCCTAACCTTGGTGGCTATGCTTTGGCATGCTTGCACAATGTCATCCTTTCCACTGTAACTTATGGCAAATATTACATGTGTTTTAGTGTTGTTGACTGTTGCTTCCTTTGTTTGTTGCAGCACTTGTTGCAAGGATTTATCAAGCTTAGAGATTTCTCCAATTGTAGAGATTTTGATTCCTTTCCTGTTGTTTGAAAATTCCCACAAGTCAATCATAATTTATTTTTGTCTACTCGTATTAGATTTGGAAAGTGAAGCCTTACAAATTCAGAAATGAATACATATACGATCCAGGTTTTGAAAGAAAGATAGATAGATAGATAGATAGATAGATAGATGTATGAAGTCAAATAAATGGTAAGAGTATATTCCGTATCATACCTTATTAAATCTTGGCGTTGGTCCACCAGCATTTTCTGAAAGCGGCTCATTACAAAGTCGATCTCTTGCTACAACAAAGTAAATCCATGACCAACCAAAGTATTTAGCTAGGTTTGTAATACTCCATTTGATTTGATTAAAATGAGAATTGGTACTTACTTTGGGGCGACGCCAATTTTCAGAGGAAAACAAGAAAAAGGTGGCAACTTGAATGTGCCACTTAGCACATAGGCTCATGACTTGCAGCAAGGAGTTAAGCCCAGCTTCAGAAGCAAGACCTCTACGGTCGGCCCATCGTTTATTGCCATCCAATATGAATGCCACGTGTGTGGGCATCTTATCTCGTCGTAGATCCGCTGGTAAATCGTCTGCATTTTCAGGAGAGCTGCAAAATGGAAAATGTGTCTTATTATTGCTATTGCTTTTGCTAATAATATTTGATGTGATGCCATAAGTAGCGATGAGGTAATGAGGATAATGAAGAAGAAGAGAGTTTGATAATGGTGAGCAAAATCGTGGGAGTTTTGATCTTAAGCTTAACAACATGTTTGTTTGTTTGTTTGAGTTTTTGCAATTGAGACCAAGACAGTTTACCGATGACTTGAACATTTGTACTCCGTATTTCTGAAAATTGGGCCATCAGCCCAAAAAACTTTCAGTATATAATACAGCAAAGGTTGGCCCAATGAATTAATTAATTTCCTAACATCATCATCATCTTCCTTGTTCCTTCCATTCTTCCCCAATTAAAACCCTAAACCCCTCAAAACCGACATATCCATCCCATTAATCAACAACATCCATAGGAACATTTGCAGTAAAAACACTTAATTAATTAATTAATTAATTATTGATACTTGTTTACAATGCAATTCTTCGACCTAAACATTCCTTATTTAGAATCCGATAAAAATATCCCGGACATTAAAACCCGAAAACAAGTTCGGCTTCAAACAATGGTGAGAGCGGTGGAGCTTGGTTACTCTGGAATAGCTTTCAACCGTACTATCAAAGGCCCCATGTCTCAATCACACGCCTGTACTATCCCTCGTTTTCCTCTCTCCTCTCTCCTTAACCTCCACTCCTCTCTCTCCTCCACCGCCTCTTTCCACCGCCGTCTCCTCTCTGTTCCTTTAAACACATCGTTTCGTCAGTACACACGCTTGACTGTTGTTGTTGATTCTGATGCCCACTCTTCTGCTCTTAATTCTGCTAATCCTGTCCTCAACACTTATGATTTGGTCGCTGTTACACCTCTCAATCAGACGCTCTTCGATCATGCTTGTACTTCTGCTCAGGTTTTTTGGCTTTTGTTTTTGTCAAATACAGTTCAATTCACTTTTGTATGATCGTTTCGTCATCACATTTGTTTCGGTGTAGGTTGATATGATATCTATTGATTTTGGGAAGAAGTTGCCTTTTAGATTGAAGATTTCTTCGGTTAAAGCTGCAATTGAGGTCTAACTCTCTTCATTATTTGCATTCGATCGTTGTTTGAATTTGATGTGAAATTATGGTTTTATACTTTTATGATGTATTTTTAATTTGCAGCGTGGGGTGTACTTTGAGATTATGTATTCGAGTTTCTTGGAGGACAGTCAAGTGAAAAGGCAGATGATTTCTACTGCAAAGGTGTGGTCTGTTTTTTAATCGATTGCTTCATCAGCGTTGTCGTACTTGATATTTTGTGCTTAGTGAAAGCCAGTCGAGTTTGCAAAGTTGCAATAAATAGTTCTCTAGCTGACACATTGGCTGTTTTTTTTTTTTTTTTAATGCCTTAAATCTCATGTTGGTCAATGTAAATAGCTGATAATGGTTTCATTTCTCCGTGGTTATGATATCAGTTACTGGTAGATTGGACTAGAGGTAAAAACTTGATTGTCTCAAGTGCAGCTCCTTCTTACCATGAGCTTAGAGGTCCAAACGATGTTATGAACTTGTTGCATTTGCTCGGAATGTCAAATGAGAAAGCAAAAGCGGCTATATCGAGAAATTGTAGGTGTGTTTCGCATAAATCTGGAGTTTATCTTGCACAATTTGTACTGTTTATCATTGGGCGATGTTCAGTTTTTTTTTTTTTTATTTTTTTTTTATTTTTTATACTCGTTCATTCAAGCTGAATATGATTTGTATTGCAGCTTGCTAATTCTCAGTGCTTTGAGAAAAAAACAGTTCTACAAGGAAGCAATTAGAGTTGAAATTTTGCCAGCTGGTGCACCGACTAACCCCAAAGAGCCATGGATTATTGATTTTTCTAATTGGGATCCCTTATCTAGCGGTGAGGGTGATTTGCGTTTAGAGGATTTGGCAAAGTCGTTTGCTGAGTCAGGGAAAGCTACCCAGACTGTTAATTCTATTGATTTTACTTCCCTTATTGACACTGTATCTTCACATGATAAACAAAGTGGTGACACTGAGTTTAGAATTGCGGGTAAATTTCATTCATCTGGTAAGGTGGACATTGTATCGAGCTCCAATGACCTCGAGGAGCCAAAAGAGCATGGGAATCAAACTGCAGCGTCGGACCTCGAACAGGCATTGTGTTTATCTATAGCTGCCACTCCGGAAGGCGAGGGGTCCATAATATCTCCAGCAAACATTGTTGAAGAGCTCAACATGCCTCCTACTTTGGAGGTAACTCTCTCACCAGTTCAATTAGGTGAAACTCGTCATCATGATTATGCTGCTAACCAGGTGGAAGATATGGTGGTTGATGAAATTATTGGGGAAACAGTCTCGAAAAATGCTAGCTCTAACATAGTTGAAGAGCTCAACTTGCCGCACACTTTGGAGGAAACTCTCTCTCCACTTCAATTAGATGAAACACGTCAGCATGGTTGTGCTGCTAACCAGGCGGAAGATATGGTGTTTGATGAAATTATTGGGGAAAGAGTGTCAAAAAATGCTAGCTTGAACATTGAATGTGTTTCTATCTCACGAAATAAAATCTCAGATGCATCTCAGAGTTTTGATCATAACGACGTGCAAGCTTATACTGGGCAGCTAGTGTCAGGTGCGTTTAACAAAGATGAAATAGGGGAATCTCTTGAAGTGCCATTCTGTGCTCAATCAAATTCACTGCACCCCTTTGATTCATATA
The DNA here is from genome assembly GCA_023091065.1 of Dianthus caryophyllus. Classification (NCBI taxonomy): domain Eukaryota; kingdom Viridiplantae; phylum Streptophyta; class Magnoliopsida; order Caryophyllales; family Caryophyllaceae; genus Dianthus; species Dianthus caryophyllus. Next base: position 168,989 of record CM041516.1, on the reverse strand, counting down.
TGGGGAATCATCTGTTGCAGCTAAAACCAGATCTAGTAGCTGATGGTGGCTCTACCGAGAAAATGGCTAACATGGATTCTTTTGTTGTGAAAAACAATGCTGATGATTTTGTGTCTGGTGATGTACATTCATTGAAGGAGTTGGCTAGTGAACCAGAGCAGAATGATATACATGCTGATGAAATAATGAGTGTCGACTGTTCCGTTGAAAAGAACAACAGTAGTGAATCACCGTGTGTGGGGGAGGTGACCAAAGAGCATGAGCAATGTGAAGAACATCAATCTGAAGTCAAGGACAAGGATCTGTTCTATCAGAAAAATGATGACATTAACAGTTTGACAGGGAAATCCATGGTGGTTGAGGAGCTTAAGAGGGACACAGGTAAACAAGTACAGGAGTTTGTCCAGGCCGAGCATCAACGTTTAGGTGAAAGCAAATCAGGTGGTGTACTGTGTATAATTTTTCTTATAATACAAGAAAAACGAGCCTTATTCTGTTTCACGGCTCTCACAAGTCAGCAATGCTATGACAAACTCTCGCTAGATTTTTTTTAATTCAAACTTTTTTTTTCCCTCAAAAACTGCAGGTAATCTTAAGGTGAAGAGATCAACATCAGCTTCAGTCATTAGGTTTCCATTTAAGAGGTTCCTAATTACTTCTTTTAAAAGAAATGGTAGAACGTCCATGTACAAGACCAAGAAGAGGTAAGTACATGCGACATATTTCCAGATTTTGTAGAGCGATTCAATATGTAAAAGTTTAGACAGCGCCACTTCTTGATATTAGAACCTGTGCCTACTTTATAACTGTACATGTGGCGATTTTTCATTTTCAATTTACAAAATATATATGCTGATTAATGATCATGTAGCTACTATATCATTAACATTAATGTTTTTTTCCGTTTAATTTACAGTCTTTGTTTCTCCTTCCCTCCTTGGACATTATTTGTATAATTGTGTTTATACATGTCACTCCATGAAATTATTTAAGTGATTTTTAGGTTCGAATCGTAGGGGTATCCTGTTCAACTTGGTCTATAATTTTAATTTCCGTGTGGATCTTAACAGTAAAAACAGACTTTGTAGAAATTAAGATAGAGTATTCAGTAAACTATACCTGATGGAGGCGAACCAACGTCCACTTGCTGAAATTTTCTGTGTAGCAAGAGTCTTAACTTCATGAAGGCATTCTTTTAAAATATTTTCATCTGAGGAATTCACTACTTAAACTTCTGAGTTATCACAGTATATATGGTGAGGCAATTGTGCTAAATTAAATGAACTTCATTTATCTCTAGGCTAAACATAATGAGCGTGAAAAAGATAATCTCATTTATCAAACTCTTCCTACTTTCATTTATGGTAAACTTGTTATGTCAAATACAATACTTAAGGTCACATATTATGGATTTTATACCTGGGAATTGTCATCACAATATTTCTCCTAAAAGAGATCAAAGGGAGGCAATGTTTAAAAAAAAAAAAAAAAAAAAATAGACTCCCAATACCTATTTATTTCGCTTGAAATACTTCCAAGTATTTTTTAATAATTGAATTTTAATTTTGTTTTGAAGACATGTTACCAACAAATATGGAGTAGGTATTATTGTCTTAAATTCTAGGTGGAAGTGTGGAACAAATCCAGCACACGTGTACGTAACCGTATCGGAGAAAAAAGGGGTGGTTGTTAACAAGTGTACTGTTGGTCATCAATGATCCTGTTTTGATGTAGTGAATTGGATATTCCGATTCAATCAAAAGTTGATACCCTATCTTTCGCTATTTGGGAAAAATCGTGCAACACTGTTAGGATTTAATTGGAAGGTAAGAAGATAGAAGAATGGTCTCAAGTGTCTATGGCTCATCCTATTTGAGGTGGGAGCCTTGTAGACACCAGGCAATGTTTGTATGTTTAAAGGTACAATGTAGTTTGAGACTCGACAACTTTTTGTATTTATATTTTCAGTCTCCAAGCTACATATGTAAATCTGAATATACAGTCATTGCAAATTTGAGTTTCTGTCTTCCTCTCCCAGCCATGTAGTAGTTGGATGATCCCTTAGAGACCGTGTTGAAATTGAGAGAAAATGTTCTATGGTTAAGCATCTCATGATTTGACACCTGTGTTGTCATTCAGATGATATAGTGGCTGGTTAGACTGCTACCTATATGAATATTTTAAGTAATGACATGAACTTTTCTTTATTCTTTTCGCTTGAAATTTTCTAGAAGGATACACATGATGTTGACTGACCCCTATAGTATGAGACTTGGTAAAGAGGTTTTGTCATAGGAGCATTCTAGCTATCAGCTCTTTGCTGGTCCACCTGCATATATCAAACCCCTTGCCTAGTTAATATCTAGCCTTTGGGTTGTAATAATTTGGAAATGTAGACTGAGAAACTGCAAGGATTTTGTAAGGAATATTCCATCTTCACCAGTGGCTCCAGCCAACTAAAATCATATTTGACAGTTCAATTATGTGAAATGGTAATGGATGGCGCACGAGTTAGTTCGCGAAAAGCAATGCCACGTTCTTTCAGGTTTTTCTTCCTTTTTTTTTTTATTTTTATTTTTATTTTTATTTTTATTTTTTTTAAGTGCATTGTTTTTAGATTATCAGCTTTGATTTCTTTGATGGGGAGAGGGATTCAGCTTCAGATTTCAGTTCTTGTTTTGCAGCATGACACTCTGTAATATATTGGTTTACAGGAAATAAAAGCTGTGGATGAGACCCCTATGGTGCACCAAGATGTAGCTGCTTAAGGCTGAGGAGGTAGTAACCTTAATACCAATTTGGAAAAATCTTTGCCGAAAGGTGTGCACGCTAATCCTAGATGACCCCGGAAGTCTCAGTTCAGTACTTTATTATCATGATTTAACGTGCAGTTCCACTCATTAGTATATTATATTATTTGTTATTAATCACTTTCTATTTGTCTGCTGACAAGTTAGTAGTGCCATTCATGTGCCAACTGAATTTCTTTCCTTTGTTTAATTTCCAAGTGGGTTGGAGGCACCTGGAAGTATGATTATAAAATATGACGGCTTCTTATTAATCGACTTTGTTCATGATAGTAGCTAAATATATCATGTGACTAGTGTATAATGAATAATCACAATTTCAAAATAATTTCTCTTTCTCGTTTCATAGGGGTCATGTAGGCTGCAGGCCTTCAGCTCAAAGTTGGTCTCAGCTTGGAGCAATTTGTTGGTCTGTCTTACTTTTTATTGCCTTTATTCTATGGACTCCCTCCGATCATTTGAATTCAGCATATTGTATGTTACTTGAATACATGTCAGTTCTCCTCCCATCGAGAAAAGTAGTGAATTGGGTGATCACGTACCTTGTGGAAACACTTATAAGATGTTGAATTATGAGTGCAATTCCTCGTGAAGTCTTTTCTTGTCCCTAATGTACTACTGTTCTAAAATCGTAATTTGTAGCCTAGACTGAAAAATACATGCCCATTAAGGCGTGTCTGGCGTCTGAATAGTACTCCCTCCATCTTTTCCAATTATCCCCATGGGCCCACTTTTCCCCTCACAAAAAGTGGGCCAATGGGGTTAATTGGAAAAAATGATGGAGTATATGCTATGTTCTTGGATGTGTCTGTGGCTCGTTGTTATGTATTCTGCGAGGTCGAATGATTATCTCTGCTGCTATGTTGTCCCCAGTTTTGTTTTGTTAGTTTAAAAGTAATTATTCCCCTTGAAGTTAATTGAATATTCCCTCCGTCTTATTATTACTCTTAGTAGTATGGGATTGACATCCAGCAGATGATTTACAGTCAAATGGGGACAATTGAGGGAGTATTTTATTTACAGAGATATTAGGCTTATATTCGGTTATTGTATCTTATTAGTAAATTTCGGCATTTAACAGACTAGATGATGGTGTAGTGTTCGCTTGTTTATGAAGAAATAAACATTCTTGAATGTACTGACCAGTTCTTAACCTATTCTCCTCGCCTTTTTACCTTTTGTTTTCCTCTTCATTTTTACCTCACATTGACTTACTTATATGATGTATCATACAAGACAATACCTGATTATCTTTGGGATTAAGGCTCTATGGCTGTTGCTGTCATATATTTATTTCTTGAGTCATGTCCCGATTTAGGCTAGACATTCTGTCAAAGATAGGCAGGTATTAACCTAATTTGTAAGTCCCAAGAGCGGCCGACAAAAGAAAAGTTGGCTGCCAAAAAAATTAATTTTTTTTTGGGCCATGCAATGATTTAACTGTCACTGTGTTGTTGTTCATTAATAAAATACTAGATACTGAGTATTGAGTAGACATACTTTTGTAATCTAATGATTAGTGCAAAAGTTTATTTTATTTTGTGGATTTATGCAGCTTTTTCAGGGGCCAAGTTGGTTTCATCTATGCTACAAAGATTGAGGAAATTGATGTAAACTCAGTCGAGTATGATCTGAATACTGAATCGACATCAGCACTCGATGGTTTTTACCGGCAGTTTTACATGTATGAATTTCCCTTCAAACTACTACACACAAAGCATTGAATACGTAACAGTTAATATAAATAAGTTACAGAGCATAACTTCACCACCAGGAATATTATATACATGATCTAGCCCTAAACCTTCTTAAGCCATTATATGATAATCAGAATTAGGGACATGAAAGTTGTTTCGCCTTGCTCCTTTCTTTCATGTATATATTTACCGATATGATCAATTATGGAATTGAATTTGGTGAAATGGAATCTAAGAACTGAATCCAATGCTCCTCATCCTCTTCATCTTCTTCACCTGCCACCTGAGTCCATTGTATATCCGGAGAGTATTCTGCCTTCTCTAGCTCATCATTCCTTGCAAATCGGCCTCTAACTCTTGGCCTGCTATCAGCTAATGTTTTCCTACATGCATACTGATAATTTTGTATTTAGTTGATATTGTGCACATATCATCATAAAATGGCAAAAGTTATCGCTTTGAAATGCTTTTTAGTAATTGCTGAAGACCTGTGTTGATATGGCTTTTATTTGGAGATGCAATTATAGGCTTGCAATCTCAAAAAAGATAAAAAAAAAAATCTCATTTGGTAACATTTGGTGCCTGCGTCAATGGCTTGAAGACTGGCATTGACAGTTTGTAAGGCTCTTGTATTTCAAATGTCTGACTAAAGTTTTGTCTGGACTATAATTTGCTTGATTAACAATTGTTTAGTGCAAAGCATAACTTGCAGAGTATTTTTTTAGAGTGGTAAATTCGTTGTTTTCGAATCTTCAAATGTGGCATATGTAAAACTGACCTGAATTTTCTTGTTGAAGTTTCTTTGGCTTCTCTTGCTGCGATATTTTTCGATCCTCTCTTTCTTTTCATCAGGGCTGTATCGGCATGGCTTTGTCATGCCTTCAATAATAATGCTCGTTGTTTCATTTGCCAGCGGACTTCCCCTATGAGGGTTACGATGGCGTACCATACCCTGTTTCAAGAAAAGATCAAAAGTTGAATGACGTATAGAGTTTAAAAGGTAAACATCTGAACTTTTTATGCGTGGAGTGCTCGTTTAACATTTCTTGGCTTATATGGGCCCTCTCCTATCTTCTTCTAATCCGCAAAATTCTGTTGAGTACTTGTATATTATACTCTGTATTATGAAAAACTACCTGTTCCAGATCACCTGCACTAGACACTCTTCTGACTGAGCCCAAATCCAGGTTAGATATTCCTGTAGGAGGATTTGAAAAGAGTTGGTGAGCCTCATTGTTGTCGAGGGAATGGCTACTTAAGCTTCTCTGAAATAATGTTTTTGTGAAATGAGGAGGGTGATTGCTAGTACAGCTTAAAGGTGAACTTGGCGAGCCTATATAACTGCTGCCAGTACTAGTACTTCCGTTCATAGTCTCCAGCATGATTGGTTCTCGAATGGAATCAAAATCACATGTTACTGACTGCGTGAACAGAGTCGATAGATTGGAAGGGTCAAACTGGCCAAAATAACCAGAATTCTGATCATTGACATTGTAGCTATTATTGTACATGGTGTTTGTGAGTGCCGTCGATTTTAGAAAGAGAAGAAAATTGACAATGTGGAATGAGTTGAGTATGATAATCATGGGTCTTTCGGCACTTATATATGAGAAATTGTTGGGGACTTCTTATCATCATAGGGTTGACTCACTTCATAGTTCTTACACTACACTGTCACTGTCCATCTAAGGCTTTACCATTGCTCCTAATTTTTTCCCTACTCCACCAAGTAATAAAGGGTACTAGTTCTAGACTCTTTTTTTCTTCATGATTTTTTTAAATAGACTTTAATCATATCACTGAAAGCGAATGTTCTCAGTATCATTTCAAATCGTGTGACTGAAGGTGTAACTGATTTTTAAATTGTCAAAGTGTAAAATGTTCATGGTCACATTGATTGTTCCATTTAGCAATTCTTACCTTTGAACATGTCTTACATGTGTCATACGCTGCCATCAATGCACCACGAAGTACTACTCCAGTCGTAGAAACTGGAAGTGGTACTGAAATAATGGTAGTTGGGATTGTACGAGTTGAATTTTTCATCATTTAGTCAAACAATAACGTTGCGAAGATGTTTTCACACGAGTAGTCTCTACTATTTACAAAAACTGTTTTTCTTTTTAGGAGTACAGAAACTGTTCTTCTGATTTCCCTTCTCTTACTTTTTTCTTTCATTTATTTACGAAACAGGGTAATATGCACATCCGAAATCCAACGATTAGACAAGATGAAGGTGGAACAGTCAGCAGGCTACGACCCCATCATTCCTTTTGATGTTATTATTGACCATATTGGGCCACGCTGGCGGGAGAAAACTGATCATGTAAGTAAGTATTTATCGTAAATTATCATCATTTGCATCATAAAAACAATGTGTTTGCTTATGCACAATGCTCAATTACACAAAAGAGCAAACCATAAATAAAATCCCTTGATGCACAAAATTATTCTGATGAAGTGTCGAATGATCGGCTGGCTAATAGTGTATTAACAAACGAAAATTCATGATATAGTCGAGAATATGAAGGAAGGAAGGCAGGCAAAATGAAGAAATGAAAGCATAAAATGAGTGCATCTTAGAAAGTGAGTCCCCTAGGATTAACCCCTACAATTGGCCTAAGTTGAATTACGCAATGACCTACACATTAACTAAACAATCACAACCTGAATTTGCGTTGTGGGACTACCCATCAGATTTTCTAGAGGGGTGTGTGTGTGTGCATTCCTGGTGATTCTTAGGCAATCAAAAATTTTCAATGATGTGGAATATAATGTTCACGGGCCTACCTCTATGCCACAATATTCACTCGCATAATTTTTTATTTATTTCAAACATAAAAGGCGAGCTGATACGACTAAATGAATGAATAAGTAGAGACGTAGAGTAGTTGTAATGTTTGAATTTGCCAAATAATTATGTTAAATTTTTATACTCTTATCTGAGCATATACAATAGTTAACCAGGCTCATCTGATACACTTGTAGATGTTTCAAAGCATTTTATTCCTAAAAAGAAAAAATAGGTTTTTGGAACATATTTCATTCATTCATGTAATAGAAGCCTTAGTGTTTGTAAATTTTATTATATGGAGTATCTAACGGCAGATCGGGTTGGATTTGATTTACAAGTTAGCTAGCTAAATCATGCAAAAGCCAATCCTTTATTACTACTCTTGTTGCTCTCTGATAATTAAATTGTGACTGCATAAATGCTCTAAATTGTGAAATGGGACAGTTGCCCAGTTAGCCGGCCGATGTAAGGTCGGCCGGTGACCGATTCAAGGGTGGTTGTTGTTGTTGGTGTTGGTGTTGGGGAAGGTGGTGGTGCGTGGGCATTTCTTAGTTTTGTTATATTTGTGGGTGGACTGGGGGTTGGTGGGGAAGGAGGCGGCTGGCATGTGTGGTGGTCGGCCTACAGGTAGGGTGTTTAGCTGATGCGGTTGGAGAGGGAGGGATGAGCTTTTTTTTTTTTTTTTTTTTTTTTTTTTAATAATTGGCTAGAAAATAAGTAAACGAAAAGATGGTCAAAATTCATTTGACTAAATTTAATTGAAAGGTTGTCTTTTCACAATTGTACAGGAAGTAGGAACTTTAGCTTGTTGATTTTCCCTTTCACCTCCCTTTATCAACATACTTTCCTGTTACTTTGCGCCTTTGCAGTATGATCTTTTGCGGTGCGTATAATTTTTAACTCGATGAAATCGTGTTGCCATGTTCATATTAATATTTACTCCGTATATTTTTGATCTTGTATTGTAGTCATATCTTCAAGGCTGAACATCTTGTTGTGAGCTATTTTATATACGGAGTATTAAATTCCAATTTCTCAGTAGTAAAGATTACTGAATTTTATGCTTCTATGTCGATGGATTCTGTTTGTTCTTCACATGAGTTTTGGTATATGCGTATGGGTTTATATATAGGCATCAGACGTCGTCGGTATCTAGCTTTTGGATACTACGGACACAATATACGAGTCAAAGAAGGTTAGACTTAGTCAATTTTACCATACTCCGTAATTATTTGACATTGAGACGTTATAAAGTAAATCATTTACGGCCAACAAGAGTAAAGTGGTCAAATTATAATATAACTTGCATTAAACTTTTTGATATAAGATCTAAAATAATACATATGATGGAATTACTGTCAATGGAATCACTGTCAACCAACTATTCTAAGAGCAGGTCTTGTAAAAGATGGTCTTCCACATGCAAAAGACGAATTTTTATGCTACATATAATGTGAACCCAATTAGGTTGGTTACGGCCATCATTAACCAAAACATGAATAAATTTATACCCGTCAATAATGATTATAATATACTCAATAATTATTACAATAATCTAAATATATCACTCTTTATTATATAAAACTTGCCTTTCTTAATGAAAGATGGTCTTTGTTAAGACTTTTTCTGTCCTAAATAATGTCAAACATTTCAATCATTAGAACTCAAAGAGACATAGGCCGGTGGGTTAAAAGTACGCAAGTCAAAGGAGCAGTGATATTCTTGTGTAGCGTTGACCTCTGTTTACCTTGTGTATAATGGATTTTGCCTTCTAACGTTTTAGTACTCCGTATAATATTTAGTGTAATGAACTAATTTAAACGAAAAAAAAAAAAACCCCTCAAACCTCCACTGTATAGTGTATAGTGTATAGTGTATAGTGTATAGTGTATATGAGTAAAAGGATCTTGATTATAAGTCTCTTGCAATTATTATAACGCTATCATGTACATTCTCTTCTTGCAATGTTCTTTTCAATTGTTTTTTACTCGATTTTCTAAATGCATGTGCATGCGTATATAAAATACACGCAATAATAGTTTATGCAATAATTATTATGATAAAATAATTCCACATACTTACATTAATCAATACGTTATTTTGACCACCTTTTTAAGTTCATATATTTTTTTTTTAATTATTATTATAATTAAAAATGTAATTTTGACAAATACTCCGTATAAATATTGTCATACATACTTGTTTATACTTTTTGAAGTATTTATTGTCAAACCTTTTAAAAGTTTGAATACCAAAAAGTTAATGGAATAGAATAAGGGAGAGAGGAAGTAGGTATATACGGAGTACTAATATACTCTTTATTTTTTTTGGTTTCCCAACCGATATCCGAAACCATTTGGGCCGATGAGGATACCGGGACTAATTCGGTTTCGGAGCGTGTCCCGAGGTTAAGGTTTTAAACTCCTCCCAATCGGATTTATGTGATCAACCTCGCCTTCTCAACCAAGCTTAAATTTCAAGACCACTAGATCAAGACCTCGTTGGTACTAATATACTCTTTATAAAGTTTGGTTTATTGCATTATACCAATTGATGGCTTGATTTTTCTAAAATTTCCTTTTTATTATTTCATAGTTAAGCATGGATAAATGAGATAGAGTGAGAGATTATTCAGGAAATATAACTACTGAATTCTAATTTAATGCAATTAATCTAACCAAAAGTTTAACATGATAGTTGAAAACCGATTTAATTTCATAATCTAACACGCCCCTCACACGAATGCCCTTTCGATTTTGGAAGTGTGGAGGCCTCCCCATACCGACATTGTTATGTATATATTCCATTTTAGAATGGAAGGGGTGATGAAATTCAAACCCGTAACCTTAAGTTACAATAATGCAAGACTCTAATATCATGTCAGAAATTAATTTCATTCTCTAATTAACAATACATTATTGTAAATTTCTATGAGATACTTTTGCAAAATGAATTTTGCGACTGTCACTCGATGTATCACTATTGGTGGTAAAACATCATGTAAAAGGCAAAGTGTTGAGATACTTCACGTCAAATGTCATGTAGTAGCATTTAAAAAAAAAAAAAAAAATGCAGTCGAAAGCGTCAAACAAAGAGAATTAAGTGTAATTGTGTCAACCAGAAAAGAACGTAAAAGATGGATGTCTTTGAGGAAAAAAGAAGGTAAAAAAGTGGAGGTGTGTTTGACAAAAGAAATACGGGTTCGTAGTTTTGGTGACCCCAACCCCACATTTGAAGATAAGATAAGTCAAGGATTATCGCATCGCATCGCATCGCATCGCATTTTGTGAGTGATAAAATATACTCCGTATCAATTTGGATCCTCTCCATTTCTTCCTCTCCATTTCCTCTCTAATACACTAATAGTTTAATATATTTTCTCTCTCCTTCATTAAAACATTATTTTTACTAAATTATTACAACCCTTAAATTTTCCCAAGATCCAATCCTTACTGTTCTTAGGAAATGAATGTCCATTTTTTTCATAAAATGGAGAGGATCCTCACCCACTCCGTATTGGGTAGTAAACTTAACTGTCTAACACATCTTTCGATCATTTTTCACCATTGCAATTTGCATGCATGAATTCGACTTCTAATCAATCATTTTGTTAATAGGAGTCACTTTGTGATTAGATTGATCATAAGATATCAATCAATCAATCAATTACTCTATTTATTACTCGATACTCTACGTTTCATTATATATGTCGTCTTATTAATACACTATTCAATACTTTGTTCATGCATAATCCGTTCGAGTATATGGTAGGAAGATAGCCTAATGTATTTAATTTGGTCTCTTGTTACAATACCTTTATATTTACTTGATTAAATTACTTCATTCAAATTGCTACATTTCAATATGGCACAAATATTAAAAAATTTGATGTGTGTGTGTGGGGAGATCAAGAGAAAAAATAGTGGGGTTGTATGGTATGTGAGAGACATTTTTGGAAATGTTGTAATTTTACTGAATGATTCGTTTTAGAAAATATTGCAATTCCGAAGAATCAGAGGTAGTAAGAATATTATTAGTTGTTCATAGTTTATTATTTTTATCCTATCTATTTAGTGATAATATTAATTTTGAGAGGCCCTCACCATGACTGAGATCGGAGTGAATGTCCAATACACAAGCCCACGGGAATCCTTTTATACTAAAATGGTAAAATCAATTGGCAATAGTAGGAGGCACATGTGCTTTTATAAGATAGATACTCCCTCCATTCATATCCACACTACAACTATACCATTTATATCCATTCAAATCTACACTACCACTTTCTATTTTCATCCCACATGGCCCACTTTATTCCTCCTCAAAACCCACCCAAAATCAATTAGTTAGCCCATTTATTATTATTTTTATTTATGAACTTTCATTTATGTACAACTTATATGTCCTTTTATTATTATTTTAATTTCTTCTTAAAATTTGTGCTAAAAGCAAATATACTATGTTGATATGAATGGAGGGAGTAATTCTCAATTGCACCGGCGATATAGGACCACTTTACATGTGAAGGCTTTATATATTTTGACAATTATTCCGTACTCCCCCTTCAATTTCATTTTGTGCAATATACTATTTGACACTATTCAATCAATTACGGAATCTTTGAAATTTCTTGGTTATTATACGGTCATGTGAGATTTTATTTTATCCATCTTACTGGGTACAATAAAAATATCAAATTTTAATAATTTTTAATAATATAAAACTCTATGTATTATTGTTTCGACATTTAACTCGACCAATGTAAAAAAAAGTCAATGTATTTTATGGAGTTAAATGAAGAGAGTAGTAAGTGGTTTTTAAAGTGTGGGAGTGTGATATGTCGACACTCGACCCGATCCATCTGTTTTCCTGAGAGCAGCAATATGCGGCTTGGTTAACATTGGGCCAAACAATTTTAATTTGATATGTCGTTCTTTGTTTCTCAATTTCTATCCCGTACTCCCTCCATTCATATCTACATGGTAGATATGTTTTATACACGGGTATTAAGAAAGTTATATTATATTATTAAAAAGTACAACTAGTGGGTAGAATAGGTTAGTATTATGTGTTATTTGTATTGAAAAAGTGGGGCCTAGTAATATAATAATAATAGAAGTACAACCAAATAAGAAAATGTGTAGTGTGAATTTGAATGGACCAAAATAGTATATATGTCTTGTGGATATGAATGGAGGGAGTATTTAATTAATCTTCTTTATTATTATTATATCAAACTCCATAATGATTACGGAGCTAACTGAACAATGATTTAAGACCCAAATAATTGTGTTGAGTAAAATTTTATTTTGACAATCGACCATTTTAAACTGACAATTGAAATACGTAGTATTTAAGTTTGAATAATTTCAACTACTCCGTATTAAACTTGGTGATCACAGATGATGATTGTTAAGATTTTATATTAACAAAGATAGAGAAGAAGTAAACCATCTTTTGTGTACATAAATTAATTTAATCGAAGCACAAATCGCCATGAAATTAATTTGGGTCGTGTTTGGGTTTGTTCACCGAAACCCGACAAACACAACCATTCATTCAATCAATTAATTAGAATTTCAGCTTTTATGATAAAAACATAATTCTAATCCGTTAGTACAATTTTACTATGGAGTAGTACATAGCCTTGCTTTTTTTTTATTTTTTTATTTTATTATAAGTTCATTAAGATAAACCAAAAGGATTACCTGTGTTATAAAACGGGTGATCTAGGATTGAATATATATACGGGTTTAACATGTTGATTAATAACGCTACTAACGTCTTGCTATTATTATTCTTATCTTAATGTAAGACTTTTTCTAATTATCGATTTATGTACTATGTATGTAAGTATGTGGAATTATTTTATCATAATAATTATTGCATAAACTATTATTGCGTGTATTTTATATACGCATGCACATGCATTTACGCACGGGTGTTGATGAACTAGTGCCTTAACGTACAAACTTAGTTATTGTTATTTCCCTTCTATTTTAAAGCCTCTAATTTCCAACTCATCAAGCATCCTCTAAATTTTGTTATTTTATCTAAATTAGTTAATTTGTTGCATTCTTCTAAATTTACCAAAATATAGGAACATAACAACTAACATAATTTCGTCCAGAAACCCACCAACACTTGAATCTCTCTCCATAATCTCTTGATCGATATCGAGTTTGTGGTGGGTTTGTTCCCAAATGAGCAATCACAGCACCGAAGATTCCACAACGTGGATGCTTCGGAAAGCTGAGATTGGTCAAACGATGGACGTACCCACCACCAACATTAACAACAACAGCAGCAGCAACAACATCAACAATAACGTTGGATTGAGTCGGGTAGAAAGTAAAAATGCAATGCAGGGGAATGAGAATGTGATTCCAAGTAGTCAACCCACGTTTGGAAGGTCCCAATCAAGAGCTGCTAAAGGATTGAAGAGTTTGAGGTTTTTGGACGGTGCTGGTAAAGATGGAGATTCTTGGAAGTTTGTTGAGAAGCGGTTTTATCAACACGCACTACAAGGCAGGCTTCCCAAGGACAAATTTGGTGCAGTCATTGGTATCGTACATTTTTAATTGTATATTGGATATTGGATTTGATGGATTTATCTAAATAATTAACACATCCTGTATGTATGTTGTTTTGGAAATAAAAGGGATGGGGGATTCAAAAGAATTTGCAGGGGAGTTGTTTAATACATTGTCTAGACGAAGGAAATTGGATGCTTCTCAAGGGATAACTATTGATGAATTCAGAATGTTTTGGGAAGATATGACCACTCATGATATTGATTCCCGTTTGCAAATCTTTTTTGACATGTATGTATGTATGTATGCAAATACATACTACCTTTATCTATCTATCCATCTCCCATTTTCATCTTTTTTTTTTTTTTTGAATTAACCTAGACGATAATTTATATGTTGTTGGGTTTTGTATTTATATATATATGTAGGTGTGACAAGAACGGAGATGGGAAATTATCCGAGGATGAAGTTTGTGAGGTGATGTAATGGCCGGAGTAACATTTTCTAGGGCTCTGTTATTTCATTTCAAATCTCCAACTACAACTATACATTCCTTAATTAATTATTAAAACTAACTAACTTGAATACATATATATGCATGCATGGGGTAGGTTTTAGTGTTGAGTGCCTCAGCTAACAAACTAAATAAGCTCAAGACACAAGCACGTACCTATGCGAGCTTAATCATGGAGGAGCTGGATCCTGACGGTCATGGGTATATCGAGGTGAAACTTAACCATGTGTACTGTAGTGATAGAACGATTTTCTTCAATTCACCAGGCCACGTACTTTGTTAATTGGATGTTTCATTTTCTAACATTACATACATGCAGTTATGGCAACTTGAGACTTTGCTCAAGGGAATGTTGAGCTCTAATAATAATAATAATAATAATGATGATGAAGGAGCACAAGTGAGCAAGACATTGGCTAAGACAATGATCCCAAAAGAAATGAGGAGCCCAGTTTCAAAAGCGGTTTCAGAAGTATCAGAATTTGTTATGGATAACTGGAAAAGAATATGGGTGGTTGGGCTTTGGCTCACCATAAATGTAATCCTATTCGTCTACAAATTCATAAACTACACGCATCATCCAACCTTTGAGATCATGGGTTATTGTGTTTGTGTTGCCAAGGGTGCCGCAGAGACTCTCAAGTTTAATATGGCTCTCATATTAATCCCTGTTTCAAGAAGAAGTCTTACACGATTAAGATCAACATGTCTTAGTAGAGTTTTTCCTTTTGATGATAACATTAACTTTCATAAGATGGTCGCGTCTGGGATCGTACTTGGAACATTTATACACGTTTTTATGCACATGACTTGTGATTTTCCAAGAGCCACTCGCTGCCCCAAAACCTTGTTCCTTAAGTATTTAGGTTCAGAATTTTACTACAAACAACCAAGCTATGTAGATTTATTAAAAACATCACCAGGTGTAACCGGGATTATCATGATAATTCTAATGGGGTTTTCCTTCACTTTGGCAACTACTTCTTTTCGTAGGAATGTTATCAAGTTACCGTGGCCATTCCACCATTTGGCTGGATTTAATGCCTTTTGGTATGCTCACCATTTGTTCGTGCTTGTTTATGCACTCTTGCTCATTCATGGATATTTTTTGCTTTTCACTAAGGAATGGTACAAGAAAACGGTATGGATGGTTTTCGTCTACTTAAATTAGTACATAATCATAACGAATCCTGCATGCTCACTTAATTATATTAACTAGCTGATCGATGTACGTATGTATATATGCAGACATGGATGTATTTAGTGTTCCCAGTTGGACTTTATGCTAGTGAGAGGACAATCACATCCTATCACGATTACAATCATCATGTCAACATCCTTAAGGTCTTAATCGAGACATTGTTTGTTTTTGTCGAAATTGTCTGTGTTGTACCCTTACTTACCCCTCTACACTCCATCTTACTTATATGAATGAATGCAGGCTGTCATATATCCAGGAAATGTTCTTGCCTTATATATGAGCAAACCACCTAATTTTAAGTACATGAGTGGAATGTACTTGTTTGTTAAGTGCCCTGAAATCTCCAGCTTTGAATGGTACGTGCGTACCTTTTCGATTGACCTGATTTAATTTGATGATGCTGCCTTTTTAAAGATGCAATATAGAGTAGATAATATATATGACTTAATCTTCACATGTATATATATTCAGGCATCCTTTCTCTATCACCTCAGCGCCCGGTGATGCTTACTTGAGTGTACATATCAGGACCTTGGGAGATTGGACTACTGCATTGAGGCAAAGATTTGCAAAGGTGTTCGTTGTTTCTTCAAATTCAAAATTTTAAAAATATATAGTGTAGTAGGAGTAACTAATTCATACGGAGTATTATCTACGTATGCAATGAACATAATAATTAATGTGTCAAGGCAGTTTACATCAGGATAAACGATTAAACGAACAAGCTAAGGTTTAATTTGATGGTTTTACTTGTTGGATGCAGGCCTGTGAGCCTCCCACACAACAACCAGAAAAGGGAAGGCTTTTAAGAATGGAAACAAAAGCAGTGTCCGATTATGACCCTCAACCAATTAAGTGAGAAATACATAAAATATTACTCCGTACTCCACTCCGTATATGTGAAATCATACATATATATCATGACCGATCGACGACAATATAATGTTTTGTTGCAGCTTTCCACTGGTAATCATTAAGGGTCCATATGGAGCACCAGCTCAGGACTACAAAAGATATGACATTCTCTTGCTCATAGGACTTGGTATAGGAGCTACTCCATTCATCAGCATCATCAAAGATCTCTTGAATAACTTGAAGGATTACAAGGTTAGTACTTTTCAACTTTTATTTGTCTCGTCACGTATCCATTCGCTTTAAAATGATTCATATGTTAACACTATTTGAATTTTTAAAGGGACCTCAAAGAGCCTATTTTTACTGGGTAACAAGGGAACAAAGCTCTTTCGATTGGTTCAAGGGTGTCATGGATGATATAGCTGACTATGATATAGATGTAAGTGTTGAAACCACGACCCACACACTATACTTATTATTAATCTTTAATTTGATGTATGTTTGTTTGTCTGTTTGTTTATGTTGATGATACATAAAATGCGATTGTTGCGACAGAATGTGATAGAAATGCACAATTACTTGACGTGTGTGTACGAAGAAGGTGATGCTCGATCAGCACTTATTCAGATGGTACAGTCCCTGCAGCACGCTAAGAATGGAGTAGATGTGGTATCTGAAAGCCGGGTACGTATTATTAACATCTCCACCTGGCCTCTAAACTAGATAATTGATATCAAACACGTACAGGCGTACAACAACTAGTTATTTGTATAACATGCATGGTATTCAGATAAGGACACATTTCGCAAGACCAAACTGGAGGAAGGTATTTACTCAACTGGCTTCCGACCACGCATCACAAAGAATAGGTAATTATATTGTTGTTTTGTTATACGGAGTATTGTGGTAGTAACTTGTTAAATAAGACAGAAATGAAAATGGCATAGCAGGTGTATTCTACTGTGGAAGTCCGACGTTGACAAAAACATTAAAGGAGCTATGCCAAGAGTTGAGCCTCAACACAAACACACGTTTCCACTTCCATAAGGAGAACTTTTAATTGATTTTACCATGTTGTTGACAATGCAAGTACACACATCACAATCTTGTACGTATAATACGGAGTATAATGTAGCAGCTACCTAACACTTTTTGCTACTTTCTCCGGGCCGGGCCCCCTCCCATTTTGTACCCAGGCCAACCTTGTTCATATTTACTACCCGCGGCCGTAGTTGAATCAAATATCTCCTTAATTATTACTGTATTCTATATATATCCACTTCATCAAAAGGCCAGGAAGATATGTGCTCAACAATTATACTTTTACTTCATTACAAAATAATCAATTTAGTTGTTATTTACGGACTACTCCGTATTATATCAAATTTTATAGGTGATATTATTACGTAAGCTAAGGAATATGTGTGTACATGAGAAATTAAAAGGAAAAAAATGAGAAAAAGAAAAGTGGTAGATGGGGGGCCATAAGATTAAAGAGGGTGCATGCATGGTGAATAATGGTGATGGACATAAGATGAAAGATAACCAAGAGTAGTCCTTATTATTAGTTGGTAATAAAATAAAATAAAATAAAAGGTGTAATGTCCCATGCAAGAATCGAAGTTGAGTTCAGTGATATATCCTTGTCAAAGAGTATAATATTTCCCCATTGTATGTATGTCGTCTGACTACACTCTACACACATGACAACATATATAAAACACATTCACTCATGTTTTTACATCTTGTATTTTAACCTGTCAGCTTTTTACATGCCCTTCCTTCCTTATTACACTACCTTCCTTCAATTCCTTCCTTCCTTCCTTCCTCCTTCTATTTACTTACTTACAAATTACAATTGAGCTTTTTTATTTATTTGCACTTAGTTTGCACTTTGCAGTGTCTATCTATCTATCTATCTACTCATCAGTATTTTACAGTACATATACCTACTCCTCTCACCCCCAAAACTAGGGTTACCTGCATGCCTGCCTTCTTATTCTTTCTATCTTGTTACTCTTCTTAGTCAACCCAACCCAACCCAACCCAACCCCCCCTCTTTTCTTCTCTTTTTCAACTCATTTTGCTACCACGGAGTACCGAGTAATACCTTTCTACCGTACCTTATACTCCACCCCAAAATAAGTGTCACTTTTTCAATGTAAATTACATATATAAGGGGACACTTATTTTAAAATGGAGGGAGTACTTATTAATTACCTACTTGATCTTACCCATGTCTATTATTTTGTTTGACTTTTTGCCCCTCTCCACTTCACATTGTCACCCACACCACACGTACTTGTTTTCTAACAAATACTTACATACGTACTTAATTATGAAAATACGGATGCATGCATGCATGATGTATTTTTCATTTTTAAATTTTGAATTGAAACACGATACTAATTAAACTTGAACATCATCCACACGGGAGGTAGTACTCATCGTGTTATTGGTGATCTTCTAGTTACTACATATATACCCTAAGGAAAAAAAAATATATATAGATATCAAATCAAACTGTTTTAACACCCATACATACATCGTAAATTTAGAAGATCATCAATAAAACATATGTGGAATACGGAGTACTTGTACTCTAGTAGTAGCGTCCAAGAAATTAAAAATAACCATCTAGCTGGGTGGATCTTACAAGAGGCACACAAATTAAACATAGGCATTCTACCATCATTACAAGTTTTCTTAATTAAGGTCTAAAAATGATTATTATTATTATTATTATTATTATTATTATTATTATTATTATTATTATCCTTGAGTTTGAGGGATGTCTTATCTTTGATTGGGAAAAGTTGTAGAGTTTTGAGGGATGTTGTTGTAGTAGTGAAGTGGTCATCATAAGAGTTGCTATCATGATTATCATAATCATTCATCATCATCCAATCATTATCATTGTCGTTGTCGTTGCTAAATCTCACTAATTTCTGGTTTTCAACGCCAAACGACTGTGTGCGTAAACTGTCTCCCTTCCAATTGTATATATTTGTCGTCCTCATAGCTAAACATGATTCATCAGACCTTGACTGTTCAAACAATTAAAAACACTGTCAATCAACCCTAACTCCTTCTAAAACGAATCGAATAGTTATCAGCTATGAAGTACTTAAATGTACCAAGTATATTATATATTTATATGTGAACACACTCTCGATCTAACACCACGACTTAGCTTGAGAGAATATCTCTTTCAACTACCACAAAATAAACACTTTCATATATGGGTCGTATGCATGCAAAAATTCAGTTGCATGTCAATAGTTGCACGTAGAAAAATACGTTAAGATGGAAAAAAATAAAAATACAAAGAAAACAACAAGTGTGGGTACTTATGAGAGTGTTTGGTAGGTACGGTACGTAAAAGAGAATTGGGTTTGGGTAGCTAAGATTGTAAGGTTATATTTAGGTGTTTGGAGAAACAATGATGTCGGCCTACGTACATGTCACAACTCACAACAGAGGAGACCTTTTTGACAATTGACATGTATGTATGCATTCTTAAATTAAAGAATCTTGTTAGTTAGTTATAGTTAGTTATGTTCCTAACCTACGGGTTACCCCTTTTCTCTTTTTCATCTCTACTCGATCACCTCCTTTCAACTACGGGTTTTATACTTCATTATTATTATTATCCAAAAAAAAAAAACAAAAACCAATCCATAATATTTTGTGTTTAGTTAGGGCAGTCTTAAAGTAATATATACCTGGTGATGGATATGAGGAGGAGAAAAGTAAGGTGGGTTGAACATATGTGGGGGATGATGAAAACCGACATTAACACTCGAGGAAGGGCAACAAGGTAATTGATGATGATGACGGTGAGGGAAAGGAGGAGGAGGAGGAGGAGGAGGAGGAGGTTGCTGACAAGGGTGATGATCGACAGAAGGAATTGGAAACAAGATAGGATGATGATCAAAGTGATGATGATGATGAAGCAGTTGTTGTTGTTGTTGTTGTTTACCTAGAAGGCGCTTCCTAAGCTTTTGTCGGTCTCTAGCCTTGTGATTTTGGAACCAATAAAAGACGTTTTTACCTTCGATCTTTCCGTAAAGAGAAAGGTGAGCGGTGATCTGCTGAATGTGAGAGGCGTTAGGGGTTCGAACACCACCTCTATACATCTCCTCAAGTATCATCACTTGCTCTGGTGTTGGACACCATCTTGTTGATGCTGCTGGTGACATTTTTTTTTCTTTTTTATTCCTTTTAGTTTGTTTAGTTTGATTTGATTTGATTGGGTTGTTAGTTAGGGTTACTTGTTTTTTGGGCTGTTTGAGTGATGTGAGTTAACCTAGCATGCCTATATATAGATGCCAAACTAGGGGACACTGGGGTCGTCTATACTTGTGGAAATACATATGCTCATTATGGTGATTCTAATAAACATGGTTATAGGACATGACCACTCCGTTATTCATCCAATTTTTTTACCTTTCTATTTCAATATCATCCATTCAATTCATCCAATAAACGATGTTACCTTACTTTTTCCCGTCAAATCACTTCACCTACTATTTTTTTTATTAAAACAAATAATATTTTAATAAATTTAATATTATTATTCCACTTACCTAAAAAATCGATTCAAAAGTAAATGTAAAGATCTTAATCGATCAGGGAGTAATATTGAGTTTTAATATTATTTTTTCAAATGGTAATTATTCTAATAAACTTCCTAGTGTTTTCATTAGAAAAAAAAAAGTACTCCATACTATTTTTTCTATATCACAATGTTTCTCCCACTCACTTTTTAGGCAATCTCGAATGCTCTACTCTGACCACATTTTACTATATTTATATACGAGTAAGTTTTATGCGAGACGGTCTTACATTATGTTAATGTGAGACCAAAGTACAAATTACAGTTAAAAGAGTAAAAAAACATGAAAAATATTACCAAAATCAATACAAAAGGTTACTAAAAAATTTAATCGATTTACACACTGATAAAAAGGTTACGAAATTATAGTATTGCAATTATAACTAAAAATGGTACTAAAATTATATAATTAAGAGTATAAATGAGATGTGTTACATATATGCCTTGAATCTGTCTGTTGCCATTTCGAGTGACTATTCGGGGGTTCCGCTGACCGGTCAGTGGGCGGGGGTCAAATCTGTATTAGGGTTTAGAGAGTATTACTGTATATAAACTCTATAACCCTCACCCTAGTTTAATATGTTTATCATACTGTTCTGAATCTATAATCTGAAACTCCTCTCAAATTAATAAAACTTTCTCCCTTCCGCCCTGTGGACATAGTTAACACCTAGGTTGCACCAAAACGGACACAGACATGGACACGGACACGACACGCGACACGAGACACGTCAATTTAATTTTGTAGGACACGGGACACGGCAGGAAAAAAAACCAATATACATGTTAAAATAAAGGGAATTTATTACTAATACTAACTAACATGTAAATTGTGATCATTTATAGCTCACAAAGTCATAAAAACCTAGTGGAAAAATTGTTTAACCCATTTTTTATTTCAAGTTTTGTCCCAACAATCCTATATTGAGAAATTACAGTTATATAACTGTTTGAGGTGATAGTAGTGCGTGACTAGTGAGTAGTAGTAGTGACCCATGTTTTAAGTGAGGAAATTACGTGAATGCAATCTATTCATAAATTGTTGATAGGTTGTACGGTTTTGTATTTATTTTTAATTTGACATTTTTTTTTCTGATTACATTTGTGAAAGATAATATTATGTAGATTATTAAGGGTCATCTTTAATTTAAATTTAAGTTTAAAAAAAATAGATGAGAAAATAAATGATTACGGAGTATAAAAAAAAAAAAAAGAAAAAAAGAAAAAAAAGAAAAGAGGAAAAAGTAAGGAAATGAAGGGAGAAGGAGTAAAGGAAAAAAAGGTCAACGAAATGAAAACAGAAAGGACAAAAGAATGTAGACATGTGGAAAAAGAAAATGCATAATAATTGTGGCATTATTGGGGGGTATGGACTATGGAGGGAGGATGTTGATAGTAAAGAAAACAAAAGGGACAGTCAAACAGTACAAAAGGAGAAGGAGGAGAAGGAGAAGATGAAGAAGAAGATGACGAAGAAGGAGAAAAGTAGTGAAGTCAGTAAATAGAAAGAGGGACAGAATGAGAAATAGCTACTGCCTACTGCAAAAATTCAAACACTTTTTATCTTTTTAACTTTGTGATTGTGTCTTGTGTCATGTACTCATGTGTGGTTGGGTATTAAATGATTTCGTCATTATTACTGTTATTTACGTTACATTTACATTACATTGTTTTTTGATGGAATTGTCTCCTGTTGTTTTGTAGCTCTACTTCTACTACTACTATTACTACTGTACTACTGTTGACTGTTATTGCCTCCCTCCCTCCCTCCCTCCCTCCCTCTTGCTCTCTCCACCTAACTACTCCTATTCTCTCTTACTCCTCCCCTTTTTTACTGTTTTTCTAATTACCACTATTCTTCTATTTCTTTCCAAACAGCCCAAACACCTTAACTCAATCCCAATCCTATCTTTTGTTTTCTAACCAAATTCCTTTACTTCCAATTTTAAAACCCTCTTTTATCGACTGCCACGTTACCTATTTGTTTCCGAGACTATAGAAAACCCAGACGAGCATTTCAAAAGCCGCTTAAACTAACCAAAGGCGGTTTCAATAAAAGCAGGTCGACAAAATAGAGAGTCCCCCTACTTAGTACTTACAGAGTTACATGGCATGAGAGGTATGTAGACAATATACAATATAGAATGGTTCTACATTCTATTGTATCAGAGTAATACAGAAAGAAAATGACAGGGGCTAGCAAAATTCTAAAAGGGATACCCATAAATGAAGCAAACACATACAGAGTAAGTGAGAAAAAAGAAAGAAAGAAAGAAAGGAAGGCAGGCATGCATGCAGGCTTTTAATTAAGTTAAGGGGAATGTGTAGTCACATTTCAAGGAGTTAAATGGGGGGTTCTGGGTTTTGGGTTTTGCAGCACCAAAACAGACAATAAGGACAAAGAGACACCCCCTACCCCACTTTTCATTCAATTTTGATTCATTTCACAAACTATAATAAAGCTTTTCTTTCATAAATTTAACATTCCCACCATTAATTAATTAAATTTAAAAATAAAAAAAAAAAAAAAGAAGAAAAGAGGAGGTACTTGGTACTGGGTACTCGGTAGTCATATCATATTATGGCGTCATAATTAAGTGGTGAAAGATATAGTCAGTGAGTGAGTGAGTGAGTGTGATGAATATTGATTATTGAATGGTGATTGGACTCTTCACTCTTCACTCTTCACTCTTCACTCTTGAGCTCCACCTCTGTTTTCCCCCTTCTCTCTTTCTCTCTAGTCTGTCCCAACACAACACAATGCACGCACTGTCTACTCTTTTTATCTCTTCCTTCCTCCCACCCTTTCTTCTCTCTTTTGTCTTTTTTTTAACGGAAATATCCGTCTTAAGATAAATATCCTCCCATTTGCACAAATAAGACAAAAATATTGCTTCTTCCTAAACACTTTACCTTTATCTTATACTCCATCCATTCCAGTGAATTGTTTTCACTTTGACTTTTTTGTGAGGAAAATTCGAGAGAAATGTAAACAAATGACTAACACAAAGGAAGTACTAATCATTTGACCCGTCTTAATTTAAGACGGATATACCGTTTTATTTGAAAATTTGTGATTATTTTGACCTCTTAACCCCCCCCCCCCCAAAAAAAAAAACAAATGACTAACACAAAGGAAGTACTAATCATTTGACCCGTCTTAATTTAAGACGGATATACCGTTTTATTTGAAAATTTGTGATTATTTTGACCTCTTAACCCACCCACCCCCCCCCCCTAAAAAAAAGTACAATTGACAAAGCCAACAAAACAGAAGATTGAATCAGCCAAACATAAAATTAAAACAATCAACCCAATCTACTAAAATTCAATCAAGTCATATAACCAATTAGCTAACCCCTAAAGCCAAGGATCCGTTAGACAACTCACAATAGTACTCCGTACCATTGACGCTCAAAAACAGAAAACGCTACAATGTACTCCCTTCCGTTCTTTGTAATATTTCAATTTGCTTTGGAATCAAAAATTAATAAATTGTTCGTTTACGGTGGAAAATTAAAGAGGAAACAAATGCGGACCCTAAACTAAAAAAACAACAAATTTAGGCCAAAAAAAAGAAAAAGTGGACAAAGTAGTAAATGTTGTTAAAATAGAATTGTGGAAAAAAAAAAAAAAAAAAAGTAAATAATATTAGCCTCACAAACTTTTTTTGGTAAGCTTTGAAACATAGGGAGTATTTGACATATAATTGCAAACAGTAGATTATTGTATCTGAGCATTGAGGCCCAAAGTGAGATTGAGATGCCAAATTTTGAGCATGGAGGCCCAACTAAATGACATTGGTTTTCCAGAATAATTGAAAACACTGAATGGATTTTAGTCCTTAAGAAAAGTTACATGTAAGGGGGCACTTCTGCGCCTCACAGACTCACTACAGTCTACACAAATAAACGTACTACGCTGAAAATGCAAGATCACATGTACACAACCTTAAACTCGTGTGACTACTTCGACCTCTTGTTTTCAACGCACACAACCTCAACCCACCTTAACCACATGAACTGTTAACTCCGTCATAAACATAGCCATTTCAAACCTTTAACCATACAAATTATACTAGGAAAATGTACAGAGGTATATGGGAAGCAAATTGACCTCAAGTTCTAGACACTTTATGAGGAACTTTCAGATAAGTCAAAGTAAGGTAGGACTACACGATGAACCAGTAACCAGCTTTCCTCTAACAAATTTGTTAGAGATGACCCCCAAATTTTTGTCGGCAGAAATCTACACAAAACTGCAAATCAAACTACCACACCAAGTCGGGCATGTCACAAAGCATATTATCAAGAAAATGCCTTTACAATGGTTGTATTGAATTTGAGATATAACATATCATCAATATTCAATACAAGACATCAGGATATTGAACTAACCCTACAAATCTCAAAATCATTACTTGCCTCATGAATAAATCGCGAGGCATTCTACAACAAAAGCATCACCATGACCAGATTACGGCAAAAATGCTAAGAATAGTAGGCACAGAAAACTAACCCATATCAATCATCTATTTTATTGATTATAGCTTCTTTTCCTTTGATTTGACAGCTTTCTGCGATCCTCTAACTCTCCATCTGCAACCCTTTCATGCTTCCTCTTACGACACTCTTTCTTGCGCACAGCTTCAGTTTCCATATTGCGCCCATTTTCTCCCTCACTGGCTTCATAACGTTGTTTCTTCTCGCTAAGGACTTGTGGTGTTTGTTCTCCAATTTTATTTCACTATTCAACTGAACATCCTTGGCCTTGTTTTTCTTTGATTTCTTGGCAGTAGCAACAACATCAGCTACACTCATCTCCTCACTGCCATCAAGTCTTGTCATCTTAGTCTTAACATCATCCACCATAATGGCATCATGATCGTCAGCATGCGTAACATCACCATCTCTTTCCTTCTTATTCTTTTTCTTCTTCTTTGACTTGTTCAAATCAGTACGAACATCAGACACATCCCCTTCAATTATCCTTCGACCATACTGCACCTTCAAGTCCATGCCAACATATCTCTTGAATGGTCATCCATGTTAACGTCATCACGTGTTTTACTCCTTCCTTTTCCCACGATCGCAATAGAAGTAGCAGTAGCATGAGTCAGAACGTCATCATGATTGTCATCTTCACCAATAGCAGGGATGTGAAGTACGCCTAAGAAAAGCAGCAAAAGATGGGGAAGCTTCATTGGGTGAAGACGTATTTAGCAGCTCTGGAAAGAGACATTGGGTGAGATGAAACTAGTTTGCCAGAGACAGTCTTCATCTTAAAAACCCTAATTAATAATTGAGGGGTTATTTTGATTCCTGCGAACAATTAAAAGGGAAATTCAACATCCAAAACCACTAATATCACCTTGGATTATCAACAAGAGTAAGTATTTTCGAGTAAACAGTAGGGTTGAAACAAGATATGATTGCAGGAACATTCAAGTAAAATGAAAATTGCACTAAAAGGAGGAGACCCAATTAAGACTGCGCTAACATATCAAAATAAATAGAAACAACAAATTCGAGAAGAAAAACAAGAATGAAAACTAGTAAACCCTTGAAACATAGAAGAGAAAAATACCGGGAGAAAGGCAGCGAAAATTGAACAGCAGAGGAGAAGAGAGAAGAGAGAAGAGAGAAGAGAGAGAGTTGGTTAAAATTGAAAAAGTAGAACGTTCAACAAAACAAAGTGACGTGGTTCTCTCAATTTGTTTGGGCTTCGTATTGGGCCCAACATAAGTTACCTCAATATTTTTCATATTGGGCCTCTCTGTCTTCTACTTATGTTCATGGACTATTTTAATTTACGCTCTTTTCATAACTCCCCACATTTTTTATAGAATTATTTCGCCTTTTATAAATACTCCACCAAAATGAAAACAAAAAGAGAAAAAAAAAAAAAATTATAGTAAGTCTACACTACTCCGTGTTACTGTTTAATTAACTTAAATTGATTCATTAGTTTTGTGCTATTTGTGTTTAAGGAGTATTCTTTTCTTTTTGTT
This sequence comes from Dianthus caryophyllus, assembly GCA_023091065.1. NCBI lineage: Eukaryota > Viridiplantae > Streptophyta > Magnoliopsida > Caryophyllales > Caryophyllaceae > Dianthus > Dianthus caryophyllus. The sequence goes on along the minus strand of CM041516.1, from coordinate 141,960 downwards.
ACGGAGTATATGATATATGATGAGTTAGAGTTGTAAATAACAACCTACTATACCTTGCTTATACTCCGGTATTTGTTAGATATATTTAATAGGTTGTATTTAGATGATCAAAACATAAAATATAAAAAAAAAATAATAATAAAAAAAATTATTATTACTCCGTAAAGTAATTTTGAAGAAAATAATTGCATGAGAATTACTTTTTTATTTGATTTTAGGTAAGTTTTTAATATTCGTCAGAAAATAAATAAGTCCAAAAAATATGAATTTTGATTAATGTAAAGTAATATAAAAGTAAAATAATAAGAAGATTGTAAGAGTGCAGGTCTAATTTAATCAATAAACAAATTCAGTTAATTTACAGATGATGTTATTTTCACTAACAACGTATATAAACGATCTATGAGGAAAAAATAAGACTTCAAGAATTTGAAAAATAAGAAAATTGAGTGTGGCGATGATTACCTGAAAACTTTATACAAAAATAATAGAATTTTTAATGTGAGACAAAAAGAATTATAATTATAATTGTTTAAAAGTTCAAACATATCAATGTTATCAATCCATCTCACAATTATTTTTCATTTTTATTATACAAATTCATATATCGCACGGGATTTATAACTTGTTTGTGAGTAATACTCCGTATATAGGTAGACAAGTAAATTTGACGACTACTTGACGCACCCATGACCCAACCACCCACCCAATTAAGTTAAGTTGGTCTCCTTATTCTCTCTCTTTCAAGTTTCAACTCTCCGGTGCCGGAGCTCCCTTTACACACCTACCTGTTGCCCCTACGGTTCGTCATTCATTCTTCTCATTTTGTTTTGATTTCTCTATTTTAATCCAACTAATTAATCTAATCGATTCATTGATTCATTGATTGATTGATTGATTAATTGAATTGATTATATAAAGTAATTAAAGAAAAAAAGGGATGATGGGCTCTGTAAGTGAGAGCCAAGAAGGTGATGATCATCCAGTTTTGAATAATAAAGAGGAATTAGAAACCCTAGAAGATGAGCAAACATCAAGATGGGAGGACCCTCTTTCCATTTCAAGTTCCATTGTTGTGAAACCCGCTGATTCAGATCCATTGTTGTCTCCCTTTCCGGCGAATGACTTTGATGATTTTGATTTCGGCTACTCTGATGATCTTGTTGTTGTTCCTCACAATCACAATCACAATGGTAATGCCAAACCTAAGCCTGCCTTTTCCGAATATTTGAACATCACTGTTTCTAACCCTCACAAGGAGCAGGAGTTGTCCTCTAATTCTATTGTCCCCGGTGGTAACACTTACGTCACTTACCTCATCACAACCAACACCAATATCCACTCCTTTGGCCCCACCACGAGCTTCTCCGTCAGGAGGAGGTTTAGGGATTTCTTGACCTTGTCTGATAGGTTAGCCGACTCTTTTCGAGGCTTCTTTATACCCCCTAGGCCCGATAAGAGTGTCGTCGAGAGTCAGGTTATGCAGAAGCAAGAGTTTGTTGAGCAGAGGTGTGCCTCCTTGCAAAACTACTTGACCAAATTGGCTTCTCATCCTGTGCTTAGGATGAGCGATGAGCTCAGGGTCTTCCTCCAGGTTCCCGGCAAACTCCCTTTGCCTACAACCACCGACGTCGCCTCCAGGATGCTCGACGGGGCTGCCAAGTTGCCCAAGCAGTTATTCGGGGACTCCACCAGTGTTGTTGCTCCCCACGAGGCAGTCCAGCCTGCCAAAGGAGGACGCGATTTGTTGAGGCTCTTCAAAGAACTAAGACAGTCTCTCACTAATGACTGGGGGAATTCAAAGCCCCCACTTGTTGAAGAGGATACTGAGTTTTTGGAGAAAAAAGATAAGCTTAACAATTTCGAGCTCCATCTTACTGAGGCTTCTAAGCAGGTAATTGGCTGCTACTGATGTAACTTGTGTTGGCTTTGGGCTTCTGCATTTCTTATTATTTAAGAAATGAGTTCAACCTAAAATTGGGAAATATATTAGGACAACTAATATGGGGTGGAGGGAATATTATCCATATTGTCTTCCTGTTTAAGGTTTGATTATCTGATCCCTTTCAGGCCGAATCACTTGTCAAAGCGCAGCAAGATATGGCCGATACGATGGGGGAGCTGGGCTTATCATTCATCAAATTAACAAAATTTGAGACCGAGACAGCAATTTTAGACGCTCAGAGAACACGTGCCACTGAAATCAAAAATATAGCAACCGCTGCTGTTAAAGGAAGCAGGATATATAGGGAATTAAATGCCAAAACCGTGAAAAATTTGGTGCACTTCTCCCCGCCTTTCTCTTGTTGTTATTTATTCTCGTAATGCTTGACTGTGATAGGCCAGCAAAGTTTCTGGCATTCATTTGCCAGGAGATGTCACAATATACTATCTCCACGAGAGCTATAGAAGTCCTTATTTTTTTATTTGTTAAGTGGCATATCATTTTGCTGATAGCTTGTTGCTTCCTTTGATGTTACAGGATACTCTTCATGAATATCTTGGCGTTTCGTTAGCTGCTCGCAACGCATATTCAGATCGTTCCAGTGCTTTATTGACGGTGCAAACACTTTTATCAGAACTATCCTCTCTGCAGTTGAAGGTTGAAAAACTTGAAGCTGCATCATCTAAGGTCTTTGGTGGTGACAAGTCAAGTCACAAGATTGCAGAGTTGAAGGAGACCCTAAAAATCACCGAAGACTCAAAGAACTGTGCAATTAGAGAATACGAGCGCATCAAGGTAAACCATATTATCTTATACGGAGTATATCATTTGGATTTCGTCTATAATGATCTGGACACATCCATTTGAACAGGCCTTTTTTTTTTAAATCATAGCAAAGGATTAGGGGCTCAAAATGTTTAAGTCCCATTATTAAAAGCTTCGTTATTTATCACATTACCTAGTTATTTTGATGGTAATGGTGATTGCTTGTTGACTTTTTGATTTGGAGTCCTGCGTTTCATTCCTCATGGTGCCTCTTATACTCTGTATCTCTCAAGGGGGTAGCAAATTAAGATAAGCATTTATTAGATCCTTTTTTGGAAATCCACCACTTAATATTTGTCTAGCTGCTTCACATCCTTCATGGCATTTTGTTTATTTTGCAAAAAGAAATTTTTATGTTGCGGTGGTGAGTCACTAGAAACCATCTTAATTACTCAGTTAATTAAATGTACATTATCTAATATCATCTGGATTGTTTACTAATCAAAACAGTCTCGTACAAGACTTGTGTTCTCTTGATTTTTTTCACAAAGAATACCTTCAACCTCCTGTTTCATACTTTTCTTTTAACAATTTTAAAATCTAAGGTTTGATGTTTTGAAGAACTTAATATGTACTCCGTAATATATGCATGGTAATGTCCTCCTGTGTAAAACCTTTGCTTATACATCAATTGTGACATGTGAGACCATTTTACGCTTTTGAACAAAATGGTCCATCAAAGTGTTATATTCAAAATATATGCTCATTAAAAAATTTACAGTATCATAATGAGTTTTTGTTCCAAAAAAACACACGTTTTCCACTAATTTGAGCCTTTTTATGTCTGTTGAAAAAAGCTGCTTATATGCTATCCCATTACCATTTCAAGCCTGTAGTGCGGTTTTGTATGCTGGTCACTGGAGGATGAGTAACATATGGGGTTTTTAACTATATCCAGTCACCATTACCATTTCAAGTCATATTTTCTTTTATACTATGCTACAAAAATCTGTGTATACATCTTTGGTTGTCTGGATTATGAATTTGATTTTCATACTAGATTTTCTATGATTAGACTTGGTTTGCTGCTGACCAATGCCTACATGACATTCAACATTGGCCCGCACTTGCTTGCATTGTGGAGTTCTTCTTATTGCTAGTGAATTTTCTGAGAGTTTTAGATGCTTGTTTATTACATTATTCTTATTTCCTACCTTTCTGAGATGGCTGTTAGCTGTACCTCTAGACATCTCTTGTAACGTATTTGTGATGTAAATACTTAAAAGTTGTTGATTTACTAGCTTATATTCTAATCAGCTATTGCTCAAGGCTCATATACAGTCATATGTGGGTTTCTTATAGGAAAACAATAGGAGTGAACTAGAAAGGCTTGACAAAGACAAACATGTTGATTTCTTTAATATGTTGAAGGGCTTTGTACATGATCAGGTACATATTCTGAATTATCGTTCCTCCCTTGCTACATGCTATTGTGCTTTCTGTTTTGTTCATCGGTACTGTTCTCCATGCTCTGCATGTTTTAGATAGTAACAGCGATCTTTGTTAGATTATGTTTTGAATTGAATTCACAATATTATCTTTTATTAAATTGGGCCTTGAATGTATAACTGGTCAGAGTAGCATCTGCTGAATGCTTGAATCCTGATGAATTACGATTCAGTCTAGGATTATTAGGATATATGAATATATTTGAAGAAAAGAGCAACCTAAGTACTGTTACTCTGATCATTGTGAGTATCAACCGTTTGGCCGCTAAGGCGCTAAGTAAAACAAGATGGTAGACATACTAGTTAGGACATTTCTGAGAAGTTGGAAGGTTATCAGTTCTAGGAAGACTCATCCTCGGCCATTATGTTAAGCTGTGACTAGTAAGGGGAAAACCACATTTAGAAATAACAAATCCTTCTGCTTTATATGACATGGAGTGATGGTAGATTAAAACTGTGCTTCTTGTGTCCTTTCAATTTTTTCCTGAGCATTTCTTAAAGCTGTTTTCATGGAACAGGTAAGTTGTGCTGAGAAAATGGCTAATTTGTGGTCAAAGGTTGCTGAAGATACCAGAGGATATGCAAAGGAGAGTTCCTGAATCCTGAGAGTAAGATTAAATAGCTGTAAAGCTGAAAGAGAACAATTTTTTTCCTGTTCGTTGTTTCAACCTGTTATTTCTGTCGTAGATCTGGTCATGAACAATGACAAGTAATTCACAGTTAAAGGAATGGCAAGATACTACATGAAGTCATGAAGTTTGGTTATGTTCTGTAAAACCTTGTACATTATTTCTTTCTATAACTTGCAGCAGATACATTTTTGAACTTGATTGAAGTTGCATATTGAGATTTTAACAGAATGACAAATACAATTGATTACTCAAGTTCGTTAGTGTTGACGCCTGTTGATATATACTCTTTATCTGATGTTCTGTCTTTCTTATTTCTGTCTAATTTTTGTTGGTTTCTCTGGTGTGAATCTGTGATTTCGAACAAAGAATGGAATATATAATTTCTTATATTGTTGGTATTTATAAATAGTACAAGTATTTTCAAGGCATTTAGATCTTTTGTGTTACATTACATTGCTAGAAATGTGAAGGTAGATATTTCAGTGATCAAACAAGGGTCGCGACATCTAGTACAGAAGCAGATGCTGAATTGATTGAGGCTTCGTTTACGATGGAAAAGAATCCAGTTGAAGACTCTTCATCTCGACTGTCAAGAAAAAGATTGACAGGATCTCTAAAAGCGCCATGAATGCAGATGATTGCACCTCCAAGCAGAGTTGTGGAAATGAGCAAGGTTCCAACAGCTGTAAAAAACAGTATTAGAAAAGTGGCGACTATCAAGAGAGCTAGAGTGTCATTGTTAGAAAACGTTCGGCTGCAGAGGATCAAGGGGTGGTCAGAAGGCTTAAAGAAGTAGAGAAAGAGCCAAGCAGAGATGAGAAGTAGGAGCGATATCAAGGAGAAGGGGTGGGAGAAAAGGGAGAAGGCAAGGAGTCCCCCAAGTAGGAGGAGGTAGTTAATTTGGAAGTAAGACAGATTGTGTCGAATCCTTGATGTGGCGTCTGAAAGAGAATGGGGGCGAGAAAATGAGTCGTAAGCAAGGAGCTGAGACCAGGGTTGACGGAGGGATAATGCACGGCAAGCAGAGTCGTTAGCACGGAAGAGGAATTTACGAAAGGAGGGGTTAAGAGAGACACATTTAGGGATGTGGAGAAGAGGAGACGACATGTGGTAAGTGTAGGAAGTGAATGTAAAGGTAGACAGGGGTTGCAAAAAGTGGTAATGTGAGGATTAAAATGGGGATGTATGTAATTATGTATGTTAAAGACTTGGAAGGTGGAAGGAATAGAGAGAGAGAGAGGGAGGGGTTGATAGTAATTGAGTTGATTGTGAAGCTGGTAAAGTTGCCTCCACTTTGACTCTTAACTTTGCTTGCTGAAAACGTTAGTTAGTTAATCAGTATTCACTATTCAGTAGCTACCTACAAAGAACATGTGAAGCTTTGACCTTTGCTACTCATCACTAAACCCCCCCAATTCTATGTCATATTTGGGTTTCTTGCCCTTGCCCACTCCACTTTGGCTTCTAAACTGTTTGCTTTGTAATTCAATCTTATATAGACTGCCATAGTGCTTGTGTTTGTGTTTGTGTTTGTGTTTGTGGGCTGCAGTTTTCAATCAGCAACGTTTCATACTTTTGCCAACTTTTGACTACGTCTTATGCTGCATGCCTTGTTGCAATGTTGAAAAGAAGTTGTTTTTCAACATTTTTGTTACCACTTAGCTGAGTGCAATTTGGATCCTCTTCATTTTTTTCTCTCCATTTCCTCTCTAATACATCAATATTTTAATATATTTTCTCTCTCTTTCATTAAAACATTATTTTTATCAAAAATTTACAACCCTTAGATTTTCACAAAAACCGATCTCAACCATTAATAAGTAATGGACCTCCATTTCTTTTTGAGAAATGGAGAGGATCCTTACTCAGCTGAGTGAGGTTAAACACTGTACCCCTTTGACTGTCATCCTCTACACGTCGGCTACATCTTTAATGTGATGCCATTGGTTTTTACTTTTCCGATCGATTGCCCAAATAAACTAATATCTCCGATGATTAGGTTGGTAAAAACCACCTGTGATTGAGTGAAAAAATAGACAATGAAAAGAAGAAAAAGGTGATGAAACGAAACTGATTTACGTTCATTCAATTCTTGGTTAAGAGATTACAGTAAGACTAATGCCCTCATTAGCAAGCAATTTTGGTGTGTATTACTCCGTAGAATAATTATCATAATATACTCCGTCGTTTAGTCGTTATATTGAGTTAGAGACTAAGATAAGATTAGTAGTCCATGTAACCGATGCAAGTATGTAAGTTATAGAATGGTCTTGACAGACGCCCAACCGTAGACTGTAATAAAAAAATAAATAAAATAAAAAAAAAAAAAAAATTAAAAAAAAAAGCCCAGGAGGCCACTTGTGGATCACGTTAAACAGAAGAGTCGTCGTCCAAAAAGTGGAGCTGTAAATAATACGAGTAAAATTTAAAAAATAAAACAAAAGAGTCCCTGAATAGAAAAGAAAAGAAGGGGTGGTAAAGTGGTAAGTGGTTTGGCAATTGATTTCCCTTTGAACCGCGTATTTAGCTTCATTCAACATCCATCCAGTTGTATGTATTTGAAGTCGTTGATTTGAAGCTGTTGTAGCATTCATTCATCAGTCTTATTAAAAAAAAAAAAAAAAGACTTGTAAGTTGTAGTTATTGTATAAGTAAAAAAACTGAGTCGTGGGTTGAATTTGTAGAAAAAAGAGAGAAAGAATAAGAATAAGAATAAGAAAAGATGGGTGAAAGCAACATGAACGGAGAAGAGAAGCTGATAGCTGTTGCTAGACATATTGCCAAAACCTTGGGTCATTCCGATACTATGACTGACGACATCCTCAACATTTTCTCCACTTTCGACAACCGTTTCTCCCGCGAAAAACTCTCCCTCCCCATCATGTCTGACCACCCCTCCGCCACCGCCTCCTCCTCCTTGGAGGACTCCATCTCCTCCATTGATCGTCAGATCTCCCTTTCTCTCTCCTCTGACCGTCCTCTCTGGTTTGACCCTGCCGATTCCTCCGCCTTCATCGACGCTTTTGATGATTTGATCTCCACCATCCGCGATTTCACTCCTTTGTCTCATGACAATAAGTCTGTTGCCCTCATTTTGGAGCGCGCTGAAGATCTGCTCCAGACTGCTTTGTTCAGGTTGCAGGAGGAGTTCCGCGGTCTCATCCAACGCGGCGCTGACTCCCTTGACTTGACTCGCCCTAACTCACTCCACGATTCCACCGATTCTGATTCCGACGCTGCTGCTGCTGACGATGATGCCGACATTCCAGTGGCTCATCCTGTCACTGATTTTAATATCATCATCGACGCCCTTCCTTCTTCTACCATTAACGATCTCCAGGAGATCGCCAAGCGAATGGTGGCTGTTGATTATGGTAGGGAGTGCTCTCACGTCTACAGCGCCTGCCGTAGGGAGTTCCTTGAGGAGAGTCTTTCCAGGTTAGGTTTGCAGAAGCTCTGCACTGAAGATGTCCAGAAGCTTCCCTGGCCTGACCTTGAGGATGAGATTGAACGCTGGTGTAAGGCCGCTCTTCTCTCTCTCAGGATTCTTTTTCCCTCCGAAAGACGTCTCTGTGATCGCGTCTTCTTTGGATTTTCTGCCGCCGCCGACTTCTCCTTCATGGAGGTCTGCCGTGGATCCGTGATTCAGCTGTTGAATTTCGCCGATGCTGTCGCAATTTCAAGCAGATCGCCCGAGAGACTGTTCAAGGTGCTCGACGTGTATGAGACTCTGAGAGATTTGATGCCAGAGTTTGAGCTTCTCTTCTCTGATCACTACTGTGTTTTCTTAAGGAATGAAGCTCTCGCCATCTGGAGGAGAGTCGGCGAGGCAATTCGTAGGATATTCATGGAACTGGAGAACCTTATTCGGCGCGATCCGGCCAAAGTTCCTGTGCCTGGTGGTGGACTTCATCCGATCACGCGATACGTGATGAATTATCTGAGAGCTGCGTGTAAAGCACAACAGACGTTGGAGCAGGTGTTCGAGGAGGAGAGAGAGCGGGCAATGTCTGTGTCTGGGGAGGGATCTCTGTCAATGCAATTAGCGTGGATAATGGAGTTATTGGAGAGCAATTTGGAAGCAAAATCAAAGATTTACAGGGATTTTGCCTTGAGCTCAGTGTTTATGATGAATAATGGAAGATACATCGTTCAGAAGGTGGTGGATAGTGAGTTGGGGATGCTGTTAGGGGAGGATTGGATAAGGAAATACAACGCAAAAGTGAGGCAGTTTCATGTGAGTTATCAGAGGAGTACATGGAACAAGGTTGTTGGGATTTTGAAGGTGGAGAATAATGGTGGTACTAATCTAGGGGGACCAAATGTGAAGCCGTTGAAGGAGAGGTTGAAAGTGTTCAACTCTCATTTTGAGGAGGTACTCAAGGTGCAATCTGCATGGGTCATCTTTGACGAGAGGCTTAGGGAGGAACTCAAGATATCGGTGACCACAACTTTATTACCAGCTTACCGCAACTTCATTGGGAGATTCCACAACTCTGCTGAAGCAGGGAGGAACCCTGAGAAGCACATCAAATATAGTGTGGAGGATGTTGAAGCCCGGATTAACAACGAGCTGTTTCTAGGAACTGGTGGAGGCAGGAGATAGGGTTTTCTGACGACTGAAAAGTGGTGGAAGATGTCTGTGTTGTTGTAGAACAATGTATCTATGTATTTATCAGAGATGCTTTGGATCATAAACTGGAGGTGTATCCCCCTCATACTTTCTGCATTGTTGTAGTTTTATCTTATTATATGTGGAACTCAAATTTGGCATCTGTATTACCAACTGTTTCTTTGTGTGAAAGCCAATTTTCGTGCTACGATTCCTTGGATTGTGTCGTCAAATTGCTTTGCCCAAGTGTGGCCTGAGGTCAATTTAGCAAAAGATACAACTTTTGCTTGTCAGCATTCATTTCATTTGAATTCGAGTCATAAAGAGTATCCTCCCCCGCGAAGATCACAAGTTGACGATGATCTTCAGCATCATGTGGTGGTTGCTTCGGCTTCATATGATACGACTGTGATTTTCTTATATCTCAATGTGGAAACAACTTGCTTCTTTTCTGCTAAAGAAAATAAATTGATCAATGCAGTTAGCCTCATATTGCAGCAAGTATGAAATGAGTTAACCTCTATGTAGGCCTTCTTCAGCTTTCCTGTTATTTTCGTACGTGTTCTCTGCAGGATGAATGTTGATGCAAGATTCTATGTGTTCTCTCTGGCAGTCAGGTTAGTTCTCGCACAAAACTGTCACTCGTGTATATCAGTTCCTCTTTTTGCACATTGTTTTTAGTAATGTTTTAGAGCTAGTCATAGGAGTATTTCTTTCGGTAACAAAAGCTGATATAAAATAAACTCGTATCTTTCTTGTTTACTTCACAACTTGGCATTCCGTGTATGATAGACTTTTGATAAGTCGGGCCTTGATGATGTCTTAAACATTTTTAAATTGATTTTGTGCTATGGCACCACTTAGTAGTGACAATGCCAACTCGTTATTGCCGAAGATGGTTCTTGAAGGTAACAATTCAATGACGTAGGTTAGGATGATTTGAGAAGAGCTTACATATATAAAGTCATAGTAGACATCAGCTGTGGCATGGAGACTATTTGGCGCATAAGTAGCCTTATGCTACGACAACGTGAATTTAGTTTAACATCAGTTTGAAAGGCCGGAAGTGAAAGTGTTTTAGGAAAATGGTGTCAGAATGTATTCAAAATCACGGGGCAGTGTCCCTGTGTTATAAAAGGACCTAGAAGCATCGTTGAGTGTTTATGATGATGGCTTTATCTGTGAATTCAATGTCAAAATATCGAACAAAATGGAGACATGGACCATGATAGGGTTAGTTTGGACCAAGTTAGGTGTGTGAAGAGTAGGAGAAGGTGAGCTTATCGTGTCCACTGTCCAGTGGTGGACGGAAACCCATGTCACTCAGACATTGAAAACTTGTCAGGCAGAATGTCAAAATAACAACATCGTAGAGGTGGATGTTGGGTATGGTGATACGAGTAGATTGTATACCAAACTAAATGAGGTTTGTCGTATGTTGTATGTTTGTTATGACAGACAAATTGTGAAGCTTATGCTCATACGGGAGGTGATCCAATTATAAGTATGTCCATTGTCCAGGGTGCATCAATCTAGATCTATCTATCTATCATCTTTAATTTGTTTAATTTTTACAAGTGACATATATGCATATGCTTGTCAATTGTATAAATGAAGTTTCTCCACTTGTTATGAATGAATGAATGAATGAATGAATGTAGTAGGCATGTGCAGAAGGCAGAAGAAGGCAGAAGAAGGCAGAAGGCAGAAGTGAAGAGTAAAAGACCTGAATAAAAAGCAGCATGACTTTGGGGAGACGTTACTTAATAAGTGATGCAGCGCAGCCACAGGCCAGAGCTTAAGAGGTATTCATTCCTTTACTCTTTCTTATTAAATGCACACTCTCTTTATTATTCTCACTAACACTATCTCACTTAATACTCACTCACGCACTTAATACTCACTCACTCACTCACTCACTTGTACGTACGAGTAGTTATTATGTCTTCCTTCATTTGTCCTACTTTCAACTCAAATTAAATAAGATACACGGAGTAGTTCAAAACATGCATGTTTGACCATACTTGCTACCTACTGTTTTGATTCTTCAATAGGATATGATATGATAGGATAATAAAAATGGAGGCTATTGCTAATTAATCTTCACAAACCATTTAGTTAGTGACTTTGTTGTCATTATTAGGCGATTGATTAAGTAAACGCTACATATATGAGTGAGTGAGTGAGTGAGTGAGTGATTGATTACATACTATACGCAAATGGGATCATCTGTTGAAGCACAGTTGCTATGTACAAAGCTGGGAAACAAAATCATTACTCAAATCTCTACTATATTTATTTAATTTAATCAATTACTCTTTCCGTAAAGCTATTCAAAATTATTACCGTCCAATATATGATACCTCCTGTTTCCTATTCCCCGTACACGATTTACACACTCACACACTGACTACGTACCCCCTAAACTGCCATCATCCACATCCTACCAGCTTTCTTAATCCTTCAACTCCATACGGAGTAGAGTATACCGCCTCAATCAGTGTTAATTTGACATGGAAGGTGTAGTTAGGTATTCATATTTTCATCTGCTGTAGTCCATCAAATTACTGTACAAAATATGGAGATTATTTCCATTGCTTGTCATGAGAACAATCTATTAACGCCTCAATTGGTGTTAATAGTAATCCATCAAAATAACAAGGTTGGAGCATATAGATCAGATGCTTGTGTATTGTGAATTTGTGATTATTCAAGTTGCATGTTGTAATATTGAAATAGATATGTAGGATTGTAGGGTGTATACAAACATCATACATACTCTACGTACGTGTCTGCCTCAGCTTAGACGACCCCTTAATTCTAGCTTAGGACTTGGTTTCTTGGATAATTAATTATCTGACACACACACACGCACACCAATTTAAATATAAGCACCACATACTGTAGTGATTGTGATATGATGTTGGTTAACTTTGATGTAACAGATTAAGCGGACGCAAACCAAGCCTAACTAGATCAATCGAGTCACTTAACTCCACCCTCCGCTTAATCAGAGCTGAGGCCAGGTTAATACAATCAATTGAAGATTAAAAGAGAGTGATTATTAATTAATAAGCTAAGCATTTACATACCAGGCCATGATTAACAGCTACATTACCTTGGAGGTCCGAAGTTATAATTTATTTGCAACAAGAACCCATGAAACTCAGGATGGATAGCGCCACGCCACACCACACCACAGCACACCACATACTCGATCATTTCTTTCTCCGTATTGATCATATCAATGTGTAGGCGGCTTAGTTATTATGGCGCTATCCCTCCTGAGCTTTACAGATTTTTGCTTACAATATCATCATATCATCACAATAATAATAATAATAATAATAATATTATATTACTAGGAAAAAAGATGATGCTAATTAAAGGATTTATGTTGCGAGAATAAAAGAGAAGGGAAGAAGGCATATAGTAGTCAAAATTAAGCCCTACTCACTTCCTCAGATATGGTGCCAATGCAAAGGATGTCTTGTATTTATAAGCCCGTGTCTTTTCTTAACACTAGGTTTTGTGTGGGATTCACTTACGCCACGCCCACGCATTTCACGACTATCTTATAGTACGGAGTAGATTAGTAGGTAGCTAACTCTTTACAAGTTACTTACTCCGTACTCCCTTTCAATTAATTCTATACATTTCACTTTTTACCTCCTATTTATAAGTGCGTAGATACTTCAAGATAGTAACGTCTAACATGTAAAGTAAATAATAATTATGTATAATCCTATTTTAATTGTCTTATCGAACACATTATTAATATTAAATTTTAATAATTTTTGATAATATAATAACTAAAGTTATGAACAAAACAAAATGAACATCGATGTGAGTTTATTAGGCAAATGTATAGAATTGATTGGAATACATGAAATATATTTCAATAATATAAGTGATCGTTTACAAAAAATTTAATAAAGTATAATATACAAGTGTCACTAAATTTTTTATCTGCGCTAATTATACTGGCCATTCACTAATAAGTGATAACCCTAACTAGCTTTGACCCATTGGTGCATTACTATACCACCATTACTTTTCTAATAACCTATCCACTCTCTATTCATATTTAAAATGCACTTATACTTTTTCACATTTTCAGCGCATGTTTTGCGTGTTATATATTGTTAGCTATCTATCATTTGAACAACAATATCTCCAAATTGATTAATTAACGGCCACTTTGTTTGAATGATTTATAAATCGTTGTACTCTTAGACCTTAAATGTACATGTTCAAAAATATGTATTTCTCGTGAAAATGTCTTATATATATGAATTAAGGTACGTTATACGAATTAAACTAATTAATGCGTTGCTGGTTTTTTTACTATTCAATTTATAAATCGGCAACGATAATAATTTTATACTCCATAGATAATAAGTTGGAACTTTTTTTTTATAGTTTGGCCTAACTCGTCTTGTTCGCAAAAAACAGGCCTCCTATAAATGCAAAATTTTAATTTTACTCCTCTGTCCTAGTCAATTGTTAACGTTTGCTTTATTTTCCACTCACAAAATAAAGTAAACGTTAAGTTGATAATAGAGTAAAAAAAATAAAAAAATAAAAAGGGTTTTTTGTCAGATGATACCTTTTATTTCAGGTTATTTATGAGATACTACCTTTAATTATTTTTTTGTTTTCTGGTACCTTTTATTTTCAATTTTTGTTATAAACTACCAAATATCGGATTCCGGCGTACGAAGTCAAATTTCCGGTAAGAAGACTTATTTGGCACTTTATTTTTTTGTTAAAAGCTACATTATTCAAGTCTTAATTTGTTAAAAACTACCAAAGTCATCATCATCTTTGTTATGCTTTTCACCTTCATCTTTCTTTCTTCAAGTTTTTGGCTACGAACTCCGAATCATGTCTTCGTCCTCAAACGCGTTGTTTGTAGAGCTCTTTGAAACCCATGTTTTTGCAGATTCTAGAAGTAATTTTTCCAACTCAAATCCAAAACCCTCCAAATTACTAATTAACCATAAACACGAAATCGGTTAAACTCCCCGCCTCAAATTTGTTAAAAGCGAGGTTTAGCTTTCAATTTTCGATATATTCAAGAACACATCAATAGGTAGAACAAATGACCCAAATTTTGGGATTTTAGTTCAAAAATTATTGGAATAAAATACTCTAATTTAAAGCAGTTTGCAAGATTAAAAATCCAAATAATGATTCTATTTCATACTACCCAAATTTTGACACTCATTTGACAAAATCCAAGGGTGAATTTGCTCACATTGATTTGATTCCCCCAAACATCCAACATTTTTAATGAAAGATCGAATTTTTCACGTGCAAAGACGGAGAAGATTGAATTATAAGTTAAGGCTTTAAGTGCCATTTTTTAGAAAGTTGTGGGCTTTTTTTGGTGAATGAATGAATGAAGGTGAAAAGAAAGAGGATCAAAGGATGATTGAAGGAAAAAAAGTAGAGTATATATTGAAGAAGATGATTGAATGATGAAGAGTAGAGTATATTGAGGGGAGTAGATAATACATTGAAGAAAAGAGAGGGTCAAAAGTCACACTGACCGGAAATTTGACTTCCTACGCCGGAATCCGATATTTGGTAGTTTATAACAAAAATTAAAAATAAAAGGTACCAAAAAACAAAAAATAAAATTAGAGGTACCATCTGACAAAAAATTCAAATAAAAATAAATAAAAAATAGTAGGGGTAGTAGAGTCCATCACAGGGCACACTCCCTACAGTAGGGGTGAGCACGGATCGGATATCCGATCCAAACTGATAGTTCGGATCGGATATCCAAACTCGAAATTTCTAAATTTTAATATCCATATCCGATCCAAATATTTCGGATATCCAATGTTCGGATATCCAAGATATTTCGGATCAGAGGCGGATATCCATTCGGATATCCATATAGCGCCATTGCACAAACAAAAATGTTAATTTATCATTAAATTTTTCGTTACACTCAATCATTCTTCTCTTTTTTTTCCTTTTAAATTTGATAATGAACTTTTAAGTATGATTGTATTAATAGCAACACATATCACATTATATTGTTTATATATATTATTAGTTCTTTGCATTTTAGATTTAGCTAAATAAAAAATTATATATTTGAATTAGTACATTATATTTAAAGATACGGAAAATTGAAAATTGTAGTATAGGACATTGGATGCTATGAAAATTACAACTATATTTAATAAAATTCAATTTTTAGTAACCAATAAAAAAGAAATATTAAAAATAATCAAAATATCAAGACAATTTTCGGATATTTTTCGGATATCGGATATCCAAATTTTCAAAACTAAATATCCACGGATATCCAATATCCAAAACTTTCGGATACGGATATCCAAATTTTTTAAAAATTCGGATCGGATATCCAAAAAATCGGATCGAATATCGGATCACAATTTTCGGATTTCGGATATTCGGATATTTTGCTCAGCCCAACTGCCTAGTCACAGAGTTTGACCATTCTTCAACCTAAAAGTTTGATTTTAAAGAGTAAATACTCCGTATCCTTCTAGCTTTCAATGCCTTCTTGGCCCCCATCTATGTTTACAGCCTATGACTCTACGCCAACCACTTTTTTTCTTTCCTTTTTTTTTTTTTTTTTTTTTATATTTTAAAAAAGGGTTAATTGAATATAATCCTTTTTATAACACTTTTTTTTCAAAATAACTCTCTTATATGTTATTTTTATGACGTAACCCTTCAAGACACTTTTCTTTCTAAATCACCCCCAACGTCGAATGTTCTTACTTAAAAATCGCAATTAAAGACATTATAGGATATGTCATTTTCAAGTTACAACCACCAATGTCTAAAATATGTCGACACCTCTTGAGAAATCCTTGTTTAAGGGTATGAATATATCATTTTTAAGTAACATATTTCGACTTTGGGGGTGATTTAGAAACAAAAGTGTTTTAAAATAGGGTTATGTTATAAAAATAACATATAAAAGGGTTATTTTTGAAAAAAAAAAAGTGTTATAAAAGAGGGTTATATTTAATTAACCCTTTTTAAAATGGATTTTTCATATAGAATTTTTTTTTCAATAGTATGGTTCCCAAAAAATACTTGGTAAGTTATTGTGACAATTGACAAATTTACAAATAACGTTACAAAATCCTCGGTAAGTTATACTTCGTATTTTAATGGGGATGGTCTTATAAGTTATAATGTCTTGGATTGAAGGAAATACTTGGTAAAAGACAAGATTACTACACTACTCCACTTATATTTTTGGTGTGTATGAGCGTATGTGTATCACATATTTGACACTTTTGATTATTTCAAAATTTATTTCACAAAATTACAAATAACTTTACAAATTTTCAGCAACTTGCTCCTTAAATATAATAATTAAAGTGCAAATAATTACAGAAAACTAAAGGTAAAATAGGATAAATACTTGCTACTCCGTAGTTTGGTTCGGTGGTTGGGAGATAATTTACAGAAGTTGTTTTCTAATAGTATATATGGTTCCCAAAAAATACTCGATAAGTTATTTGTGACAATTGACATTGCATGCATGTACTGATGTTCCTCCTTTAAACATGGATGTTTGTAGTTTTGGGTAGGCCACAATGATGCTAAATAATACTACAGTACATAATGTTAGTCGTTAGATAATTCTCTCAGAACCATGAAATTTTGTTCATTTACGTGAGTCATCTAATAATCCCCCACATTTCATCTACGAGCAGAATAAGAAACTATAGATTTTTACTCGTACTCACTAGTCTTCACAATTTACACTTGACACACAGAATTGGTATATAATGTTAGTCGTTAGATAATTCTTTTGGGTTTCTAAAAGCTAAAATAAAGTTAAATTGAATATATTGGAGCTGACCTGATCAATTTATTGGGACTAAACTTTTTTTTTTTTTTTTTTTTGTTTAAATTTGTGTTGGTTGATAAAAATGAATTGAACTTAAAATAATTGAGTAAAATTTATGAGAATTGACTTTTCTTATACTCCCTCCCATTTACTATGATCTTCCCACTTGTTTTGGAAAAAAAATAAGAGAAAAAATGTAAGGTTGAAAATTAAAGTGGAGAAATATTGTGGGGTCACTTTGAATAGGAAACACACAAATTGGACCAAAATAGAAAGGGGAAGAACAAACAAAATGAACCCGAAAAAAAAAAAACAGGAAGAACAAAGAAAATGGGAAGGAGTACTTGCTAGTGTTAGACTATCCCCATTGAGAATTTGTCTAATTGGGTCATGACCCATTTAATTGAAAGTCATAACCTTTCACAAGTTTGATCCTTTCATTAAACAAGGTCATGACTCCTCTTATTCCACTTTTTTCATACCCCACCACTTTATATATCCTACTTTTATATTCATTTAATTATTTTTTATCAAAAGTTATATACTTTTATTGAATAATTTTAATTTCTTATATTTTTTGGAATTTAGATTTTCAATTTCTAAATATTTTTTCACATAAATTTTTTTTGGGTGATAATATTTGTGTGTTTATGTATTTTTTTTTTTTTTTGTAAGAAGTAAAAAGTAGAAGGTAGAATATAATGATTTTTAAGATGTCCAAATAGTGTCGAGATTGGTCTCATTTTATAGATATTAAAAAAATATGGCCGTTGGTATAATTTTTTTTTTTTAAAAAAATAAATTTAATAAACTAACGACTCTTTTACAGATATACGCTCAAGTAAATTACACAAGAGTCAAAAGGCAAAGTAATAGCAACTTTCCTACCTAAAAACAAAACAACTTTACAATAAAATCATTTAATATTTTTCCTCCCCCACTCAACAAGCAACACTTGGCAAAATTTTTCGACTAACTCAGCTCACCAACGACTGCGCTGTCAAGTTCCCACACTTAACTGAATTTTTGAGTGATTAACCTAATTAAATTGGGTCATGACCTCTTGAATGGGGATAGTCTTAATGTGTTACTCCGTATCAGTTATGTGGTGGAATACTACAAACTGTACACCGTCGCAATGAATCATAACATGTGAGGCTTTGATGTTACTCCGTAGTCCGTATTAAAGAATGACTAGACTTGAAGTAAAATCCAAAATTGAAGTGAGCAATAACAACATGAAAGGCAAATATCACAGCTCTTAACATGTAAACGGTATGATTCGAGGTCGATGTCGTCCTTTTTAAACTTGATGAGTTACATATATGGAAGGTTTTTTAATGATCACCACTTTTTGACGTGACTTTTCATCAATCAATTATCACATGACTACATGAGCACTCTTAATTTTTAAGTGAAACACAACATTTTTTTAGTCGATTTGTAAGTTTTAATTTGTACTCCGATCGTCATAGTAGATTTGTAAGAATTTGGCTTCCACCATATTTCAGAGAGTCGAGCTCTTTTGACGTGATGTTCGAGTATTATTGTCCACGTGTGAAAGTACATGCCACATTGATTGTGAAAGAGATGTTTGTGCTCTTTATAATGTCTAAGAGTCATCCTTCCATTGTCAATTGGTTTTGAGAAATATAAATTGCCATTGGACTTATGAAGTGAGTTTGCTCTCTCTCCACTCGGATTTGGCCAGACTCGTTTCCCATGTTGAATGTGGAAGAGAGATTTGTGTGATTTATAAAGTGTAAGGGTCCTCATCTCATTGCCAATTGGTTTTAGAAAATGTGGAATGCCCTTAAACTTATGAAGTGCGCTTGTTCTCTCTCCACTCGGGTTAGACTAGACTCGTTTCATGATTATAATAGCAAAAGAGAAACATATTGGAGGAGAATTGTGGAGTTTTTCTTTTAAAATAATAATGTTCAAAAAATATAAAAAAAAATACGAAATAGAGGGCTCTCATTAAACTATTTAACAAAAATTGATTCACGTAAACTCTTACAAATTTTAAAGTCGGTATGGAGTGAGTCGCACTTTGGTTTTGCGGCTTTACTTGTTTGTAAAAATCCCAACCACATTAGGAAATTAATTATAAAAAAATTTGGCAAATAGTAAGTTACAATTTCACATTGGGACTTCCCATTTTGTCATTTTTTTTTTATTTCTTTTAATTTATTATTGGGGTTGGGTTGTCTTACAAACCAGCAAAGTCGCAAAATCATATTGTGACTTTACTCCAAACCAGTTTGAAAAATTTGTCTGAGTCTATGTGTTATCCATTTTTGTTAAATTGTTTTATGTCAACCCTGTTTTTATAATTTGTTATTTTTTGCGCATTATTTAAAAAAAATTAAAAAAAAACTTCGAATTTTTGTGTCTTATTTTTCGTTGGGAGGGTATATTTATACACAATACAAAGATCAGAAATAAAGAAAATAAATAATACGGAGTACTCCCTCCCATTTTATATGATCTTCCCCTTTTATATTCTTTGTGAGGAGTATTATAATAAAAGGGGAAGATCATTAAAAATGGGAGGGAGTACATGTTTTGTAATTGACAATATTTACCAAAAGTGGCGAGATGGCAATATCAATGATGTTGTGAAATATCTGACCTTCCTAATAGTTTATGAAATATGTTTAGGTTATTTTAGTTTATTTGAATCCCATTAGATTAAAAAGAATGACTATTTTAATTGATAAATGATAAAAACTACTCCGTACTACCTTCATTTTAGTAAGTTGTTTACGTTTACTTTATACATATTTATCAATATGAGAAGAGAAATAGAGGAAAAAAAAATCAAAGAAATAATAATATAAGTACAAAGGAGGTCTCACTTGCTTTCAAGTAAATAAAATTAAACAATGTAATTTGGTTAAAAAAAAGTTAGTAGAAAACGGATAAATGAAGAAAATTATCGTTAAAAAGTAAAAAGTTAGAGGTTAGTTTGAGACATTACCCTTGTTTATAAATGAAGAAGAGAAGAAACATCAAAGAACCTGTTCTTTCGAACATTTAAATAATCGAATCGAATCAATCGAATAAATCGAATCGAATCGAATCGAAATGAGCTTAATTGAATCGAATCGAATCGAATTGAGTTGAATCGAATCGAATCTATAATGAATCGAATCGAAATGGAAAGAATTGAATCGAATCGAGATTGAATTGAATCGAATCGAATAATGAATCGAATCGAAATCAATGAAGTTCAATTAAATAATATAATCTGAATCGAATCGAATGGAATGAATCGAATCGAATCGAATCAAAGCTAAACTAAAATAAAATAAGCTGAAAACAACAGTCCAAAGTCATAATTGTTGGGTGGATTAGAAATTAGAAGTTTAGAACAATTTTAATATTTAATTTAATTAAATGGGGTGGTTGTCTTATAGTATAAGAAAAAGAAGGCCCAAAAGAAGTGGAAGGAAGGCCCAAATAGAAGTGGAAGGAAGGCCCAAATAGAAGAAGAAGAAGAACAGAGGAGAGGAGTGAAGTGGAGACTGGAGAGATTAATTGGAAGGATATCAACACATGTGGTTGTGGTTGTGGTTGTGGGCCTCGCGACAGCAGAGGATGATATGTGGGGCATGGCATGCAAGATCTCCACCACCGCATCCACCAACAAAAACCCACCTCCACCTCCGCCCCATCTGTGGCGGGTGACAACTGTCTCCACCACCCGCCTGACAGAATTTTTAGACCCACCACCGCCCCAGCCCCTGCACTCCCTGCACCCCACCCGCCATGAAATCGATTTATCGCTAAGTAAATTTTAATATTTTTTACCGAAATTTTTCTAATTACTGACATACCACATAAACACATTTCAAATGACCAACCAAAGTATTGTAGCACTAAATAAAAATACATACGACACACATTTAAAGTTTATGAATTAAATAAATAAAAATCAATCCGACACCCTACACTAAATATAAACAAAAAAAATGTTGTATACTTCATTCATATTTGAAAATATAAAGAAACGAAAAAGTTAAAAGTAAAAGTCTTCTCAAATTTATATTTCTATGAGTATGATTATATGAATTAGGTGGGTATAGACGGGGCGGGTAAGGTGGGGCGGGTATTGGTGGGGCGAGGCGGGGGCGGGTAAGTAGGCGGGGCGGGGGCGGGGCGGTGTTTCGATGAAATCCACCACCGCTCCACGACCCGCGGCGGGGATCACTTTTAAGATCCACCACCGCTCCACGACCCACTAAAGGGTCTCCTACCTCCACCCTAACTGGGGCGGGTGCGGGGCGGTATCCGCGTTGACCCGCCCCACTGACATCCCTACCTGTGGGTTGTGGTTGACACCAATTTTCATTGAAAAAGAAAACAAACAAAACAAAACACACAGGATGTGAAGAAGAAGAAGAAGAAGAAAGTTGCAGTAGTGAAATGGCGGCATCAACAATCAGCTTCAGACCAATAATGTCTGACAACTTGAAAACCAGAAAGCCCATAACAGTTAGCGGCAATCCCCCAACCTTTGTTTCTGCTCATTCCCGTCGCATTATTGCCGGTTTCTTTCTTTCTTTTTTTTTGTTGTTTCTTTTTATGTTTCCTTTAATTAATTAAAGTAAACTTACTTACTTACTTACTTACTACTTACTCTCTCCTCTCATTTTAGTGGGTGACTTGCATGGCGATCTATCCAAGGCAAGATGGGCGCTTAACATGGCTGGACTCTTGACTTCAGACGGTCCTCAAGACTTGTGGACTGGTGGTCACACTGTATGTATTATTCTTCATACTTACCGAGTATAACATCAATCAATCAATCAATCAATCAATCAATCAATCAACTCTCACACAAGATCATTAGGTTTTGATTCAGCTTGGTGATATACTTGATCGAGGACAGGATGAAATAGCTATCTTGTCATTATTGCGCTCTTTGGACAACCAGGCCAGAGCTGCTGGAGGCGCTGTCTTTCAGGTTAATGGAAATCATGAAACCATGAACGTCGAACGTGATTTTAGATACGTTGATACGGGAGGCTTTGACGAGTGCGCTGACTTTTTGGACTACTTGGGTGAGTGTGACCACGATTGGGAACAAGCTTTCGTCACCTGGAGTCACGTCTCACCTAGATGGAAACAAGACCGCAGAAATTCTCAAAACTACTGGGGTCCCTGGAACTTGGTCAAGGTAATGAAATTAACGTGAGGAGTCGTAGGATAACCAACCATTCTGTGTTTTTTTAACACTAGTAAGTAGTAATACTGTATGCATTAGGACAGAGGCAGAGGGGAGTTATTGCTCGGTCAGTACTTCTCCAACCAGGAGGCCCGCTTGCTTGTGAATTAGCACGGCATCCTGTTGCTCTTAAAGTTGATGATTGGGTTTTTTGTCACGGCGGACTTCTTCCTCATCATGGTACTTTTAGGCAGCATTCATAAAACTCTTAATTTATTTATTTTTATGGTTGATTTGTTGGTTAAATCGTGAAAAGGCATACAATTTAGTGCTAAATAAGGCTAACAGACTCTTGGTTCTTTATCAGTTGGGTATGGGTTAGAGAAGATGAACAATCAGGTATCTCGTTGGATGAGAGGCGAGCATAATGAAAATGATGGTACAGCTCCCATCCCATTCCTTGCCACTAGGGGATACGATAGTGTCGTCTGGAATCGCTTATACTCTAGAGATATTTCAGAATTGGAAGGCTATCAGTTTAACCAGGCAAGCTGCGTATTTTATACTGTGCTTTATGATGCTTCAGTTGTGTTCTGCTATGCTTAAAGTAACCCCATCCTGAGTCCTGACCGTCAGATCCACACAATACTTGAGGAAACTCTTCGAGCAGTAGGTGCCAAGGCCATGGTTGTGGGTCATACTCCTCAAACCGAAGGGGTGAACTGGTAAGTGTTTTACAGCATTCCACTTTCGACTTCCAAGGTACGGAGTATTTATTATCCACGTTTAGTTGTTTATGTTGCGCATTGCTCAATACTTGATTTAAATTCTTATTCTTGCAGTGAGTATAATTGTAGCATATGGCGTATTGATGTTGGGATGTCTAGTGGAGTTCTGAACTCGAGGCCTGAGGTATGTCATTTGATTTTTCTAAAATAACATTCTTCTGGCTTCTACTTAACTGGCCCATTCGCTGCTTGTTTTGATTAGTGCGCTTCACTACCGACCTTTCCTTCTTGACTTTTCCCTTGCCTGTATCTCGTTTAACCTTCATGTTTAATGCGCAACGATCTTATTTCCCCAAGGTTGCAACAGGTTCTAGAAATAAAAGACAACCAAGCAAGACCAATCAGAGCAAAAGGTGACATGGCTAGTGAATTACAGGTCCTCAATTACATCTAGAAGCCACCATTTGTTGTCCAAGATAATGGGCATTCATTGTCAACGCCTGACGTATTCGGGAAAGTAATCAGTTTTCTTATTGAAGCACAAGTATTTTCTGTATAGCATTCATAAATAATACGGAGTAGTTCCTACACAACATACAAAAAACTAAACAAAATAGAGTCCAAATCTCTACTTCATACGAGTACTTTCTAAAGTACTTTTGTGGAATGAACTGTGACCCCTCTACACTTAGCCGACATTGCTTGGGAGCCATTATACTAGAATCTATTCGATGTTCTTTCCTCGTCCTCTCCTTTCCATGGTTGTCGTTCATTTGGGGTAAATCATTTATGTGTGACTTGCTTTATCTCAAAGGGATCAAACTAAGTGCCGAGCTATTGGGATGCAGAAGAATCGCAGTGGAGTTATTAATTGCTGTCCATTTGTAAAGAATTCATCTTCCGAGCATTTCGTATGATAGTAAATGTATAGTAGAACTACATAATGATACTCTTGATTAATACAGCAGACTGAACTTACTTTGTCCATTTAGACTACAGGTTTTAATGCCACTCCAGCAGATGGTAATTGTTTGTTTGCAGTACATGCCTACAACTTGTAATACCATTTTGTCATTCAATATTGGATCAACTCTTAGCGTAAGCCAATGCATCCCGAGGAAATTTTACAGGTTTATGTCAATTGTGACAGGAACGTTAAGATTGTTGTTTTATAACCTTCAAATTTGATGATTTGCTACCAAAGTCACTGTTAAGGAATGAGGTGATGTGGCTAAGATCGGCTCATAAACGTACCACAAATGCTACAATGTCTTATGAAGTTATCTTGACATGAATTACATGCTTGGATTTGAGATTGTGAACGCCAAATGATGAGATTAAGTTTACATAAGAAGAGTGGTGACACCGGTGAGTAGTATGTAAAACATGTCACGTCTTTTACCCAGGTGGGATATGATTTTGATTCACCATAGGGTGTGGTGAACCAAGTAAACGATATGCTCATAGTGGAAATATCAAAAGATATAAGAATTTATTATCGTGTCTCAACCATCACCTTAGGGTTTTGGTTGAGTTGGTCTCCTAATAAAATATACAGTCACCTTGGTGAGCAGGCAACAGCGAGGATAATCATAATCAGAGACCATCTGTATAGATCACTTAGGAGCTGTAGCCGCTTAGATACTTGGACCTGTATGGCTGTACTACACATTACGAGATGATCCGAATATCACACCAAATTCAACAGATATGAGGCCATCGTGCACAACACCAGTAGGCAGTAGATATGAAATTCAAAACATTACTCATAAGTCATACGGAGTAACTCATAGGGGGGGGGGGGGTACCCCGTATCAGTTAATTGTTCAAAGTTAAAACATGTTGAAGCATTTAGCAACACGGAATACAAAGCACAATGAAGAGAACATGGATGGGAGGGAGCATAGCGTACCAAGAAGCCTTTGTGGGTTAAGAAGAGGATGGCGGGCGACGTAGATGGTGAAGCTGAGGAATCCAGCGATCATCGGGAAGAGTGAGAGACCAGTGAGGAGCAACAGCAGAGAAAGAAACAGCGCGCATAGCTTCCATGACTCTGGCAGAAGTCTGGGAGGGTAAAGGTGCGTTTCTGCGGAGATCGTCTTCAAGGAAGGCTCTCCTCATGGCGGCATCGGACTCAGCCAACCTCCTCGTAGCATCATCATCATCTTCCTCCACCTCGTCTGTGCTCAAATCCAATGATGTCACTCCATTTTGAACAGCCCCCACATTGGGATAATTGGATAGACTTGAATTGGGAGGTTGATCAACGGGATGATGATAGCCGTTCAATCTGGAATTACTGTCGTCGTCGTCGTCGTCAGAAGAGGAGATAGGTTGATAATAATCGGGTAGTCCATCAGAGCTCGCATCTGAGTCGCTATCTGCGGCATCCTCTGGGAGAGTAACACACAAAACCGATTCAGAATTAATAATAAAATTGAACAGCAGCAAAAGCAATGAGAATACCAATAAATTAAATTAAATCAAATCAAATAATGAGCACCAGTAGTAGTAATGTCGGCTGTGGAGATTGAAGCTGCCGCATTCATTGGATTATTAAATAAATAAATAAATAAAAAAAGTGATTGATTTTGTTGTTTCTGAGTTCTGACCCCTACTTTCAAAAAGAAAAGGAGTACTCCGTATACAATAAATACTGTACACGTCATGCTCAAAATTTGCACCAGCCGGGAATCGAACCCGGGTCTGTACCGTGGCAGGGTACTATTCTACCACTAGACCACTGGTGCTTTCTTTGTCATTATCTTGTTTTTATTATTAAATAAAATAAGTACTGTATATCAAACAATAATACGAATGACGCTATGACAGGGAAGAAATGGGATAAGAGCACAGTTTGCATTTGAGGTAATCACTCTCCATTTTAACAAGTACGGAGTAATAAGTAATGACGATAACAATCTAACCGCGTAACACCATATCGTTAAGTACTAAGTGTTTTAGGAATCTAACAGTTTGCATTTGAGGTAATCACTCTCCATTTACCTGCCTTGACTTACATATTTTTATCATCAACATCTCTGTAAGAATTAAATTCACCCATCATCTACCACATACAACTCCCCCATAATGAATGAATACTTGCTTGTAAATAGGAATACACTAGTGTTTTAGGCCATCATCATAGTGACCAAGTTCGTGGTTGGAGATGGCCATGACTCCATGAGTGGGGTGTGAATCAAAACAACAAATTGTGGTTGTGTTTGTGGCCATACAATACAAGTAACAAAGCTCAAATTCAACCAACTAAAGTAGTGAAAGAACACAACATAATTTCTTACACCCAGCAAAAACTAATGGACTACACTAATAGAAGTCAGCTGCAGGGAGTGCGGAACAGCAATTCATTTACAAATGCTGTTGACAAAAGCAGCCAGGCTACAGGCAGCCGTACCTCCTTTTCCAACTGCCTTCTTAAATATGTTGCGCAGAGCTGTTGCTCTCTCAACCATGTCACCCCGCTCATCACTGTTGACATTCATGAAATTCCTTACAATTTCGCCGATTTCCTTCCTGGTTACTAACCTACCGGATATAGGATAGTTGTTGATAACTCTCCTGCCAATCTTAAGATCGTTGACTATTAGCTTACTATTGGGCAGTTGATCCCAAAATATTGGACAAGTTAGCATCGGAACTACTCCATTCAATAGTTGATGGTAAACGAATGTTGGGTGTACTTTTCAATGCTTGGAAATACTCCATTCAACAAATGCCCATTAAACATAAAAGGGGGTTATTTAAAAAAAAGTGTTATAAAAGGGGGTTATATTCAATTTGCAAGCTTCAAATCTTCGTCCTGGATGATTAAGGGTCAGAGATTTCTTCACAACAATACGGTTGCCATAGAAGCATCTCTTACCGTCTTCACATCCAGATTGTGTACTCCCCTCCAACATCGATTACTAAGAATCAATTACAAACCCTAAATACACCAAAATGCTATTACAAGCAAAACAAAAAGGTAACCTCACAAGAAAGTGAATGAAACCCCCTTTTATAACACTTTTTTTTAAATAACCCCCTTTTATGTTTTTTTTTCCTACTTAACCCCCTTTAAAACGATTTTGTTTTTAAATCATCCCCTTATCGGAAAAAATCACCTTAAAATGAGATATTCCGGTCAAATTTAAATTTTGAATGTTTTTTCTTTCTTTAATCTCTATTTTACCTTTCCCTATTTCTCTTTAATCCCTATTGTTCACGTAACATTCGACTTACTGCTTGTCAAAAAAGCATGACGTGACCAATGCTTCGGCTCTATGTCCATCAAGTACTTCAAAATAGGGATTAAAGTAAGAAAAAAAACATTCAAAATTTAAATTTGGCCGAAATATCTCATTTTAAGGTGACTTTTTCCGATAAGGGGGGTGATTTAGAAACAAAATCGTCTTAAAAGGGGGTTAAGTAAAAAAAAAAACATAAAAGGGGATTATTTCAAAAAAAAAAGTATTATAAAAGGGGTTATATCCAATTAACCCTTATTATTATTATTATTATTATTATTATTATTATTATTATATAAATGGAAAATATAAAATTAACTAATTTAGGTGAACTCGTTCGTATGTAGAGTAAACCTAGAAGTCTATAACTCAAAAGAATCTTGATCCCACAAATCCACAATGACGTTCAAAGATTAGAGTGTTAGACTACAAACAAACAAAGATTTGTTTTAACAAGGCATAATACCCCATAGTTATCACTAATACAGCAGAGTAGAATGCCAATCCTACAAACTGTAAGTCAACAACAACCAACGGAGTACTCCGTAATACATAAAAACACACAAACTTATTAGTCTTGTACGAGTAGTTCAGTGCATTAAACACCATCTAGCATTTCTGATGGTCGTAATTTTCAAAGTGAGCTACACGTCGTTCGACTCATCAAATATCACATTCTTTTCCCTTTGAGGCGCCTCATCAAACCGTTATAGCAAAACACATTCCAAGAAAATCAATCAATCAATCAATCAATCTAACAAATCAAAATATCAAAACATAATACTCCGTAATATTCAATCAATTCCTGCTCTTCATTTGTGTTCTCACTTTCATATGTATGGCTAGTATGTACGGAGACATGGAGTATATGCTTTACCTAAACTGAGCGACTCTGTACTTGTACTACTATCAGCATGAGTCTGCAGCAGTTTTAGACCTCGTAATTGTCTTAGACTCCTCATCTATAACTATGCCTTATCTCATACTCTAGCTCATGGGTGGCATAGTAAAAGCATCAATAATAATTACTCGTAGATCACATGAATTTATTCAAAACCGGATATAATGATTTCAGCTAAGTTGAATAAGAATTAGAAAGGGAGTTCAACGACACTCATACATAATACTCCTAGCAGACTGGCAGGTACATCTTCTTCTACCAATGAATCCGTAATCAAAAGCGAATAAATTAACACACAACCAAGCAAGCAATAAAGAGCGCAGCCACTCACCTGAAAATTTCAACCTACCTTAGCAGCAAATTTGTGATTTTATCCACTTGCTTCTATAAAAGAGAGTCACATAGTTCAAATCAATCCAAGCCCTAAAGATGATGATGATGATGACGACGATTGATAATATCTCTAAGTCAAGGAGTAAAGGGGTATTTCCAAACAACCTACCTCTTTATCTCCTCTTGTGAACAACAAACCCCATTGAGAACTGAGAAGAGTCTACAATAACATTGCTCAACAAAACATTTTTCTTTTTTAGTACAACATATGGTTGCAAACTCAGTATGGACGAGAACGATTCCCACCATATGAATTTCTATCTGGACCACCTCCATCTCGGTTGTCTCTACGTCGATCACCGCCTCCATAACCGCCTCTACCGCCACCACCACCACCACTGCAACACGTGAAAATGATTCTAATAAACAACCAGACAAAATAACAATCTACCAGACACCAAAATCAAAACAGTCGCATGACATTAACATTACAATTTACTACTCAAAGCAACATTTTATGGTACCAAGGCTGATATAATTAGTTCAAGGCACTAAAAAAATGCAACTAACAAACAAAAAAAAATCCGATATCACAATGTTAACAGACTTATCAACATATTTTCCCATACGGCAATTCCCACGTTGTGCTAATGATTAACAAAGCTCGGGCTTCCATAAGAAAGAACAACGGAATTTTCATGAGAATAACAATAATGAATCAAAATCGTTAGGCAACCTACAATTACTTTTGGCCACAAAATACCTTTCACCACTGCCACCTAGGAATAATGGCGAAGCTAGATAACCAAAACAACCCCCCCTGCCGCATCCACTAAAAGTCTTCACAATCATACCATAGGGTGATGAGACAAGCATAATTGATTACAGGAAGACACTTTTATACATATTGACAGAGAAAATAATAAAGGATACCGATTGCCAAATGTCTGCGGCTTTGGAGCCGATTTCTCTGCCATTGTGACACTGATCTTATGTCCTCGCAAATCATGACCTACTCAAAAAATGCATGATATCAGGCATCTAACCAAACAACATAGCCAGCAAACAAAAAGTGAGGTATTGGCACAAGTACGTACCATTAAAAAAGCCACCTGCAGCATGCGCTGCTGATGGATCCTCATAAGTCAGCACACCATCACCCTTAGACTTTCCATTGTCATCAGTATATAGCTTTATGCTCCATGGCCACTGGTCCTTGTAGCCTCTCTTTTGTTTGATTCTTGCAACCTAAAGAGAAGAAACATATCAACTAGAAGCACTAATGAAATCTAAATGCACTAGGTTCCCAGGAAAATATTCTGCAGATTACTATCAAGTATACTGAACAAAATACCACGTGAGAGATCAATACAGATCCAACATATGCAGCTCAAACATTAATTACTTAATTCATAAAGAACGATATCAGTAAATTATGTTTCACATTTGTTCGGGAGAGACAATCAAAAACATTTGGATATGCTCCAACAAAGCAGTCAGTCGTGCATGATAACATCTCACAACAAACAGCTGACAGCCTTTAGCATGAAGTACAACTGTACAAGTAATCTTACAAATTCACCTCCAAATATCAACTTATGCACAGAAAAGTTTCTTTCTTTCAACCTCTGTTTATCTCTGTTACTTTACCAGTAGTTCATCGGAATAAGATGATCCGCCTAAAACCCATAGCAAGTCTAGAGTCAAACACCCAAATATTCCAAACTAGTTCAATACTTGTGCATATATACACGAGGATGCAAAATAATACTACCTCCATCCCAAAATAAGTGTCCCCTTTTGGTTTTTCAAAAATCCCAAAATAAGTATCCTCTTTGGAAAAATTACTAAATTACCCTTATCTAATGTCATCCTTATTGTGTGAATGTGTATTGCTAAGTTCTCTCAATGAAAATATTAGTATAGGGGTAAAATTGGAATTATAAAAAAATATTGTTAAGATTAAGGGATGAGAGTGAGCTTTTTCTACATTTCTTAAATCTAAGGTTTAGGCAAAAGGGAACACTTATTTTTGGGATGGAGGGAGTATTTAGTAAGTCCTTTACCTATCTTAAAAAAACGTCTGAACAAACATACATTAATGACGTGTAAAAAATTATTACAATAAGTCTCTTGTCTCACAGGTTTCACATTTAAATAATGTGATACCAAAGTACAAATTTAAAGTTAAAAGGGTACAAAAACATGAAACAAATCTACTAAAGCCACTTATAGGGGTACTAAAAATTTAGTGACAATTAATCATAATTATCACTAAAATGGTACAAAAACTATATGATCGAGTACAAATGAGCAGGACTTGCAATAATTTATTGCAAGGCCCGACTCACACAAGAATTTGTGAAATTATTATATGTTGAGTAATAAATTAATTAATAATAATTTGTTATAGATATTTATGGACAAGCAAAAAAAAACTATTGCAATAAAAGATAAGAATGATATTCACACCATCATATTTATGATTATTTATTTTTTTATTTCAAAAAAATAAAGTTGTTTGACTATTTTCATAGCAGAGAAGCTAAGTATACAATGATTAACTTACAATTACAAAACTGAACTACGTCAAATGAAATATATATTTTTTTTTTTTTTTACATTTCAAAGGTTTACAATAAAACATCTTTTTTAATTTTCTATAATCAAGTATCTTTCGTTTCTATATTGTAGGATGTAATTGTACGGTATATTTGATAATTGTCATTTAAAATATATTTTAAAATTTGTTGAAAAGTCTCCATAATTTTCATCAAATGATTGTATCATGTAATTATGGACTAAATTTATGGCTTAAGGATACAACTGCATCTATATTACCATGAAATGAGTGGATCGCATAATTATGGCCTTATCGGCTAAATTCAAAAAGGTTATCCACAATTGGAGGTTTCTTAAACTGGGGTCGGCTCAGTTTGTTCTTATGGGGTATTCCACACCACTTAGGTTATTCTTCAGGAGGTTGGACACAAATGAATCAAAAGATCTAGTCGTTCCAATACAGATCATTAATCATGCCAAACAGCAAACAACAGTTTGCACCTTTTTTGGGTTTCTGGTCACTAGGGTTCTTATTTTTGAAAGTGTTGGACAACAACAAAAAGAAAGAAGTTCCATCTCTTTCCTCCTGATGATAATTGACTGTATCGTAAATACAGCAAAGACTAATTCACATTACATTCTAAATTTTTCCTTCACTTGCACTTAGAATTACCATGTTCATTAACTAAAAAGAAAAAATAAAGATCATGATCATAAACTCAAGAGAAAGAAAAAACCATGTTCATAAACTACCATGCTCATAAATCAACAGGAAAAAAAATAAAGACCAAGATCATTCACATGTATTTTGTTTCCCTCATGATCTTATGGATCAAGCTCAAAAACTACTTTGTAAATTAGTTCTTCCTACCTCTGATGACCTCGTTTTTGGTGCACAAACCACTTACTGGAAATGACAGTACAAAGGCTCGGCATTTCATGTTTTTTGGCCAGAATCTCTTGGTAGTATATTAGTGCACATTTACAATAGGCACCACAAAAGTTGGTAAATTTTCACTAATTATAAGCAGCGATACCTTCAAAAAGGGCTTCATGTAATTTAGAGATTTGTCTCTTTTACTTCCTATCAAATGAGTATACAGATAAATTAGATGGATATTAACCTTCATACGAAAGTTGAAACCTGAAAGCTGGTATCCATTAAAAAAAAAAAAAAAAAAAAAGAGTCTACACAAACACAGACAACCATTGTCATGACTGATGAACAGTATGTCATTTGTTCATGTTCCCACGAGTAAATGACACTGAACAGGAGTATTATATGAAAAGCTGATAACACAAAGTTACTCAAATTGCTAATTTAACCCAAAACAGAAACACAATAACACAAAAGCTACTAGTAGTACCTAAAAAACTAAAGGAACATAATTGATCGTCTTCAACCAATCAAATAAATGTTGACGTGCAGTAAAGAGGACTGAGGGTATCAACATTTCAAGCACACTCAATCCTAGACGATGATCCACCCATTCAATTCCATGCGATTTCAAAGCAACTTAATCAAGCAACCTATGGAGTAGTTCACAGATTACAAATGTAAAGACAGAGAAATTGCGACAGAATTCTTGTTTACAATGGCATTATGTGATAAGAAAGAAAAAAAAAACAACAATCAGAATCAAAATAAAAAAGAGCGGTGGAGAGAGAAAATAAAGATATAAAGTTGGGCTAAGAGAGAATCTTACAGTTCCAATGTTTCCAAATAATGCTTGGAGCTCCTCAATAGTGACATCCGGTGGCATATTAGAGATATAAATCCTTGCATTATCACAAGTATCGTCACACTTTTCATCACACTGTTTCACCTTGGCCGGTGAATCAGCAGAGGGTGGAGCACCTCCACCATAGCCCCCACCACCACCACCACCATAGCCACCTTGTTGGCCGCCACGACCACCACTTCTATACTCTCCAGGAGCATCATTGCCGTAGGCAGGAGCAGCATACGATTGAGGGTAGGAAGGAGGGCCACCAGAGTAGCTTGGAGGTGGGGGAACGGCCGAGTCATTTTGTCCATAAGGCACTGGAGGGTAATTGCCTCCCCTTCCACCGCCACCATAAGAAGGTGCGGTTTGAGGAGGCTGTCCATACCCAGTGTTGTCCCTACCTTGACTATGACCATAAGTATCACCTCTACTTCCTCCACTCCTTCCACCTTCATAACTGCTGTCCCTACCCCTACCACCTCTATCTCCCCCATATCCTCCACTTGTGCCCCTACTTTGACCATCACGGTCACCACCTCCACCTCCACCAGCACTCGCAGGGGCAGGTTCCCCGCATTTGTTACAAGAAGTTCGACGTGCAAAATTCAAGTTTCCACATCTACCAAATAACAAAAAAAAAAAAAAACGTACTTTGAACATAACTTCACTACCGAGGAAATTAAAGAAGAAAAGATACTCCGTAGATGTTAAAGGATGGAAAAGTAAAGTTACCCAGGATTAGGACAACGCCAGTCACCATCTCTAGCAGTTGAATCACGAGGGGGTCCACCTCTGCCACCTCTAGCACCACCGCGTCCACCTCTATCTCCTCCACCCTGATATCCACCGCCTTCATAAACAAATTAATTAAAAATAAAATCATATACCTTGAATTTTGATTAGAATAAATTGTATGGAGTACTCCGTAATCAAGAGCAAGAAAACGAAGAAAGCCAAGGGTGGGAAAAGGTACCTCGATTATCAGAGTAACCACCGGCAGCCCCACCATATCCTCCGCCTCTACGATCTCCACCGCCATATCCACCAGAGCCACCATAACCACCACCGTAGGCCCCGGAATTATCACCACCGCCGCCGCCGTACATGTCTAAACGAGATCTAGGGTTTTGTTCACCGCGCCTCTTTGTTATGTTTGTAAGACTTGCGACTTAGTGACTTTGTGAGTTGTAACTTGTAAGTTGTAAGGGTGTGTGAGCCGCCCGTGAGGGGGGGAAATTAAATAGGTTGAGGATAATAGGTGAGGTTAAAATTTTGGATGGTTTTTTTTTCCTTTAGATTTTTACTCGATTCTACTATTATCTTTTCATTTTACCTTTTTTTTTTATATATATAATTTAATCAATTTTATATAATTTACCTTTTTATAATTTACATCTATAATCTATTTACAACTATTATATAAAAAAGAACACATTCTCATAAAATTTTTTGGGTTAAGGAGATAAAACTAATAAGATAAATGGGTAGTAATTAGAAGAGGGTAACATTGTTGGAAAAAGGTAAAAAAAAATATAGGATGGAGTAAATTTCTTATAAGGAAAAAACAATTACGAAAAATTTAATACTAGTTTTATGTCTGTACAAATTGCACGTGTATGTTACTTATAGTCTTATAGAACTCAAGTGAAAACGACGAATAATAAATGAGTTTTGAATTAGTCTCCCATAGAACCGTTGCACAAACGGGTTCTATAAAACGGGTCCTATTTGACCCAACTTTGTTTATGAACCGAAATTTAAATAAAATTGTAAATTAGTTTCCCTAGGTTGCGTAGAAAACCGAAAAGCCCTTTCAAATTCCTTTTAATTTGTTTTTAATTTGGTCAACAACAGTACAACACACCCTCATCTTCCTTTCTCTATCTAAACAGTACAACACCCTTTCTCTATCAAACTCTACAGCTTCAAATTTTTTTCTTTTTTTGTTCCGTTTATATCTCCATTGTTGGAGCATCAAGTTTGTCACTTTATTTTATTTTATTTTGGTTAATTTCAGTTTAATTTCCGTTTTTATTTTGTTAATTTTGTTAAGTGGTGATGTTAAGTGGAAGTTGTTGCTATTATTGAAGGTGCAATGGCAAAGACTAGAGGAGGAGGACATGCAAGGAAAAGGAAGGGAGATTCGTTGTCGACCACCAACGAAGGTAATTGTGAGAAAATTTTAATTTGGTTTTATTAGTATGTGTAATTTTGATTTTATATGTGACCTTTTGTTGTGGGAATATTTTACAGTTGGAGAGGGCTTAGAAGTAGTTGAAGTAGAAGAGACAAACAACGAGGCAAACGATGTTCAAGTCAATGTTCAGAACGACATCAATGGTGTTCAAGTCAATGTTCAGAACGACGTCAATGGTGGTGGGCAACTGACAACAGTTCGGAAGAGTCGTAGAGGGTAATTTAATTTTCTAATGTGGCTAATTTATGATGTTTGTTAAAGTGGCCATTAAAAAACCTAATGTGTCTACTCTAACAATTAATGTGGGTAATATATGAATTTTTTTAATATTGGTAATTTTTGATGTTTGTTAAAGTGGCCATTAAGAAACCTAATATGTCTACTTTAACAATTAATGTGGGTAATATATGAAATTTTTTAATATGACCAATTTTGGTCCTAATCGTTCTGATGGCGTTGAATGTAGTCATGTATTGTTGACTGATGAAGAAATCCGGCAGAAGTATGACAACGTAAGTTTCTATTTATTAATTTGATTTCAGTACTTATTTTTTTGGATAATGTGGCCAGTTTACATGTGTTTATGACCAGTTTACATGTGTTTGTGAGCAGTACACATGTTTATATGTTTACTGTTGACGGTTAATAATTTTGTGGCAATTGTGATGTCTGATTGTAGCCGTATGAGGCAGCGTGTCATATGACACGGCGTGATCTGGAAAAGGTGGTAATGTGTCATGAACGTCGAATTGCGGACTTGAAGAAATTGGAGAACGCGGGAGATGTTGTTCCAGTGGAGGTTTCTCTTGGAACTCAATTTTCATGGACGCAGTCGTTCGATAATCCATCGTTCCTTGCTGAACTTGAAGCATATGGTAGAAGAATTGATGAGTTAGTTGATGAAGAGAAAGGCATGCCATCATTTGACCTTGGTATTGATAGTGAGCTTAGAGCGACCTTTCGATGTTGAGGATCATCCGGATGAAAATTTTCAGTTTAATATACAAACGAGGCTAGCCAAAAAGAAGATGGACTCAAGTTCAGTTGCGGCAAATGAGCAATTGAAAGTTTATCAAACGAGGAAAAATAAGGGGAAGATATAGATGGTAGTTTGGAGGCACATATTCGTCGTTTCTTTTGTTGGACAATGTTAGATGACAACGCTTCGAGTTATTTCTGTTTTGTGTAGCGTTTTTTCGTTGGGAATAATTTGTTTTGGAGAAGTTTGTTGTCGTTTTTATGTGGGAACAATTTTTATTTTTTAGGACGCTGTGTATGAGGTACGTTGGTCGTCTAATGAAATGTTGCTATTTTGGCATCATGTTTTTGTGCTGAAGAGCTGAATATGTGCCTGCTCTACGCGGTCTTCTGAAAGTTAAATTTGAATTGTTTTGTAGTTAAAAGTGTTTATATTGACGTTTTAAGTGAGTATTTTAGTATAACATGTGACAATTCATTATATTATATTAAATTGGTCATTATAATATTTAAAATATACAAAATAAGCAATAAAGTGTCTACTTTGACATTTGAAGTGACTAATTTAGTATAACATTTGATCGTCTTTTATATTATATTAAATTGGTCACTTTAAAATTTAAAGTATACACAATAAGCTATAAAGTGATAACATTATTAGTTTGGTAGTTAAAGTGTCTAGTTTGACGTTTTAAGTGACTACTTTAGTATACCACGTGACAGTCGTTTAAATTATATTAAAATGGTCACTATATAAATTAAACTATATTAAATTGGTCACTTTAAAATATATAGTATACACAATAAGCTATAAAGTGATAACATTATTAGTTTGGTAGTTAAGGTGTCTAGTTTGACGATTTAAGTGACTACTTTAGTATACTACGTGACAGTCGTTTAAATTATATTAAAATGGTCACTATAAAAATTAAAGTATACACAATAAGTGATAAAGTGATAACATTGTAATAATTTGGTAGACAAAGTGTCTACTTTGACGTTTAAAGTGACTACTTTAGTATAGCATGTGACAATCCTAGTGACTACTTGTATACATGTGACAATCCTTAATTGTATATTAAGTTGGACACTATAAAATTCAAAGTATACACAATAGGCTATAAAGTAGTAACCTTCGACGCGCCTCATATGAAATGAATGAAATTGAAAAGAATTCAAAATACCTACTTTCTCATAAATGGTGGCCGCTATTGACATTATAGTAGATACATATTCCAGAAAATGGTCAATTGAACAACATATGTTAAGGTCTTCAAAACAACATATGTTAAAGTCTTCAAAACTGTAAAATTAAGACAACAGTAGGCAAAACTAGTATGTAGCTCAATTGAACAACATATGTTTAGGTGTTCAAAACAAACGAGGGTTGGGCGTGTATGGGGCGTTTTCAGTGCATGTCGACGTAGTTCCTATCTTTCTTTTTGTCTTCTTGAATTGCACTTTCTTTCGTTGGCCCCTTCCTTTCGTTGTAGAACGTCGTGGGTCCAATATCGTGGTCGACGATAGGTGTTGGTCGTTACCCAAACCATTTTGAGAACTTTGTAGTCTTCTAAAGAAATCATCAATTGTGGCTGCATCCCTTGCATAAGCTTCATCAAGTAGTTGTCTCGCTTCTTTTTGTTGGTGACACTTTGAGATAAGGTTGTGGTATTTTGCAAGCATTTGTCGGCGCCATTGAATGTTATCGTTTATAAGAGACCTCCTCGTGTCGTTTGGTAAAAGCCTTTCCCAAACTTAGAAATTTAAAGTATACACAATAATCTGTAAAGTAATTACATTTTAACAGTTATGTAGTTAAAGTGTCTACTTTGACGGTTTAAGTGGCTACTTTAGTATAACATGTGACGATCCTATTGACTACTTGTATACATGTGACAATCCTTTATTGTATATTAAATTGGACACTATACAATTCAAAGTATACACAATAAGCTATAAAGTAGTAACCTTCGACGCCATGTCGCCATCACATATGAAATTAATGAAATTGAAAAAATTCAAAGTTACCCAGACAAGTAAAGCTACTGAAGTAAATGAAATCACTAAGTAAGTAAAGCTACTGAAGTAAATGATAATTACCTTCATTGTTGGGTGATTTTTCACTATTAGGATCTTCATCTTCAACCTCAATTTCATCCTCAACAGAAACAAACGTTTCATCAGGGATCCTATCTTCAACCTCAATTTCATTTCCAATAGAAACAACTGTTTGATCAACGATCATATCGAAAAATAATTTGGCTGACGAAAAATCGTGAACTGATGGATGTTTCGTTAAGAAATTCGTGCTTTGATCTTCTTGTCAGGTTTGATTGTGATTTCTGAAATTCTTTTATGAAGAAGGAAGTATAATCATATGAAGAAGAAACAGAGAGCTCCATCGTTTAAGGTGATAGGGGCTTTGGGATGTGAAGAGCCAAAGTTGTGTTTACTGCTTTGTTTTTTTTTTTTTATTTAATGACAACTTAACCGGGTAAAAGGTAGGAGAAACGGGTCAAATCCAACCCGTTTCACGAAACCCATTTGTGAGACCGTTTTATGTAAGTCTTTGTGATGAGTTTTATAAGAATGGTATAACAAAAAGAAATTACTCCGTATATGACAAACAATGATCATAAATAATCGAAAATTTCAAAGCATTACCGAAAAAAGTAAAAATGACAAAAAGTAATACTACGTACAACAATACGATTGTACTATCATTTATCAAACATAAGAAAATTATCTATGATATACGATAAAATAGTTTTTTAAGGGTAAAATAACGTATTTTTGTTGTAAAATTACGAAGGACCACTATAGGAATTGAAGTTTTCAGTTCATCTGGTCCGAACTTAGACTATCGAATCTTTAATCAGAGTAAAATAAAAACACAAATTCTTCTGTAAGACGTGCCTTACGTTAAGTTATTGTAAGACGACCCATTTATCAACTATCCATGTTTTTTGGGTCAAATATTAAAAAAAAAAACAACAAAAAAAAAAAAAAAAAAAAAAAAGAAACAAATTAACGTTGTTATGTTGTTGAGCAGTTTTTTTTTTTTTTTTGCTTTTTTCAAGGGGATCAGTTAGTGTTTAATTATTCATCCCCTCAAACTCATCCTTTTTTTTTCATCAAATATTTAGTTAGCAAGATTCACCCTCAAATTCAACTGCACTTATGGATGAAGATGGAAGTGTTACAGCAAATATGGTGGATGACAATGATCATGAACAACCATTGACAAACCTAGAGATTGTTACACCGATTGAGAGAGACGATAATTTCGTCTTTAATTTCATAAGCATTTTTTTTTTTTCATTTTTTATTGTGATTTAAACTCTCACTGTTTTGTGATTTTAGACCATGAATTGCCCATGGATGATGATGGTGATGATACTGTTGAGGAAGGTGATGACACTGTTGAGGAAGACGATGGTAATCACATTGATATATCACTCGTACTATTTTCTTATAGTAGTAAACAGTTTGTATTTGTATTACAATATATGCTTTTTGTACACCTTTATTTAATATTTGTATATTTTATTTATTATATTAATCATATGTAATATTTTTCGTTGGCTTGTACTTCAGGACCCTTTAATGTACAAAACTATAAAACATTAATACAAATATTGAAATTTTAAGTTCAAAATCAAATTCAAACAAATACGATACAACCCAAAAGAGATGCAATTTGAACGAACGAAAACACAAAAACCAAAAGCATAAAAAAGTATAAATAAGTGGTACAAACAATGAATTCTCTAGTTCTAAAAGAGAAGATACAAGTCAAATAAAAAATGATACAAAGTCAAACAAAATAAGTACAAACAACAAAAGCTTAAAAAAGTTTTCACAAGTTAGACAAACATCAAATCTCTAATACTAAAAAATTACGGCAAACAAAGAGGATAAAAGTCGTACAAAACAACGAACAAATGTTACAAACATTTAAATCTCTAGTTACAATAAATCAATACGGACAAGTAGAACACAAGTCAAATGTTTAATCACACAATTCACCACAAATAAGTACAAACCCCAAATTCGTACAAAAGTATAAAAAAGTGATACAAACATCGAAATCTATAGTTCTAAGTAAACCAATACTATCAAAAAGTTTACAAATCAAATGATCAATGACACAAATTCACATCATCTGAGTACAAACACCTAAACCGTACAAAAGTAAATACAACATTATGATCAACATCCGCCGCTGCATTTTTCTTCGTAGATTTGCTTCTACCGCGTCCTCGGCCTGCCCCATTTCTCGTGTTCTTAGTGGCAACACGATCAAAAACGGCTCTTGAGCTTTGTCCCAAATCTACTAATTTCACAATAACCCATATTAAACCAAGATACTTCTTCAACAGAATTTCAATTTACAAACTGCTTTCTAAAAGGTACAAAAATGCAAAATTAAATTAATAACATGCACCCAAAAACTCAACTATCATGGTGTCTCCAATTAAAAATGAATACTAACTTAGACATGCACACACAAACATATCAACTATCAACTATATGATGAAGAATAATCCAAACTTTTTCCATCAACTAGTTTGAAACCAATTAATCCTCCACACCATCAACTATGATTTCAATTTAATAAACAAACTTTTAGATACACAAAATCAAACTGATTCATATACAAACTCTTCAATACCTGGTACAATATCTTCAGAGTGAACTTCTCTGGGAAAGTTTGACGGATTTTTTGTCCTCGGCATCGTTTTCCTAAAGGTTTGAGGATGAAGATTGATTTTGAATATAATTTCCTCTCAGAAAATTTCAACTGCATTGGAAAATAAAAGAAGTTCAGTTGAAAAGATATTGAAAGGGGAGTGATACTTTCTTTTTAGGATTGGCAGTTACGTTAGATTTTGTACTGATTTTAATTATTTTTTTTAATTTTTTAATTAAACCCATATTTCAATTGGGTATCCTATTTTTAATTAAATGGGTCGACTAACATTAAGTTATTGAAAGACATGTCTCTCAGTAGAATTACTGAAATAAAAATTGAAGCTTCAAAAAGTGAGAATCAAGGAGTGGACCAAAATATAATTGGTTCACATATAATCCGGAACGAATGGCTCGGTCTGGACCTAACTATGCGTAGCCAGTTACCCATAACGGATTGTGTTTGCCTACTACTATTATGACACAATCATATGAAAGCATTCAAAGGCCCAATCTTAATCTAAAAACAAGGCCTAAGCCCTAATGTAGTAATGTACTACTTGACCTTTTTCACCATCAAGTAGTTGAATACTTGAATGCGACTTACGGAGTACGGAGTAAGGAGTAAAAAATTGAAATACTTATATAGCCAACATAAGATGATAAAAAAATCATCCAAATAATTTTTTTATAAAATTTAAATGTTTTGATTTTATTGAGAGAACTTATATTTTTTTATATAGT
Organism: Dianthus caryophyllus; assembly: GCA_023091065.1. Taxonomy (NCBI): domain Eukaryota; kingdom Viridiplantae; phylum Streptophyta; class Magnoliopsida; order Caryophyllales; family Caryophyllaceae; genus Dianthus; species Dianthus caryophyllus. Next base: position 100,361 of record CM041516.1, on the reverse strand, counting down.
ACTCCGTACGTTGTAAAAACAACTCACAGATTGTATACATATAAAAACAAAAAATTGTCAAACAAAACTCTCATATTGCATTACGTAAACTTAAGTGATTAACAAGCTGTACTTTATATCATTACATATAAGTATATAACCTATGGTTGTACATTAATTTTTCCTTGAAAGTTACAGTATGTTACAATTAATTCAAATTGATAATTGAATAAAAATATACTTTGTATTATTTAAAAATAGTTAGAATATAAAAATTATATAAAATAATTAACTTCTTAAATTTATTGGTGAAAATTATATATATATTAAAAAAAAAAAAAAAAAAAAAAAAAAAAAAAAAAAGAAGAAAAAGAAGAAGAAGATGAAATTACATATTTTATTATTATATGATGGAGATAGAATCTTAGGTAGGGAGCTGAGTTAGGGATGTCAGTGGGGCGGGTCAACGCGGATACCGCCCCACACCCGCCTCAGTTAGGGTGGAGGTAGGAGACCCTTTAGTGGGTCGTGGAGCGGTGGTGGATCCTAAAAGTGATCCTCGCCGCGGGTCGTGGCCTGGGTTGGTGGTGGATTTCTCGAACACCGCCCCGCCCCCGTACCCGCCACCGCCCCGCCCCACGCCGCCCACGCCCCGCCTTTATCCGTCTCACCTATACCTGCCCCGTCTATATCCGCCTAATTCGTATAATCATATAGAAATATAAATTAGAGAAAAATTTTACTTTTAACTTTTTTTTTATATTTATTTTGAAATATGAATAAAGTATACAACATTTTTTTTATATTTAGTGTAGGGTGTGTCAGATTGATTTTTATCCCGATTACTTAAAATCGACGACGTTTTACTTAGAATCGACGACGTTTTTCATAAAAATTATGCTCGCTACCCCTACTCTCTCTCTACCCCTTTCTCTCTCCTTTTCATTTTCTCTCATTTTGGAAAAAAAAAAAAAAAAAAAAAAAAAAAAAAAAAATTGAATGAAATCATTTAATTAAAACAAAATTCATTGAAACAAAACACCATTCATTCATCTTCAAATCCACCACAAAATCTTAACAAAACTTACAAAACACACAAACTTAACAAAACTTACAAAACACACAAAACTTACTAGTGTTTAAGTACTACTATGTAATGTCTAATGTTTAAGTACTAATGTTTAAGTAGTATGAATTACTGATTAAGTAATAAATTGTAATGTTTAAGTACTACTATGTAATGTCTAAGTTATTAATAAAATGTTAAAAATTAATGTTGCTTAACATTCGTCGTTGATTAGTATTTTACACATCCGTGAACAGACGTCCAGAAAATTGTTGTGTCCATGGTAGGACAAACAAATTCATTGTCCTACCGTGGACAGACGTCCAGAAAATTGTTGGGTTCATGGCAGGACAAACAGATTCATTGTCCTACCGTGGACAGACGTCCATAAAATTGTTGGGTCCGTGGTAGGACAAACAAACTCATTTTCCTACTATGGACACTTTTGCGTTTAACTAAAGCAAATCCATTTTGTCCGCCTCCATGGTGGACGTCCAGATTGTGGACCTTGTCCATGCCAGACGTTCATATTCAACGTCCTACACGTATCCAGACAATGAGATTCTTCGTCCCTCCATGGTAGGACAATTACATTCATCGTTCACCCATGCATTTATTAACGAAATTCATCGTCCATCCATGGTTGGACATCCAGATTTTTCTCTGACATTTAACTTCAACGCGTGAAATTATTTCGACATGTTAATTCATCTTAAAAAGTCCAAATTTCTATCAATGTGAAGCTCTTGAAAAGACTATGTTTAACATAAACACATTAAACCTAATAAATTTGTTCATTCAAATTGATAGTAAATTGTGTATAATTTTTTTCCTAAATCTACAATTAAGTAAACTTACAAATATGTAATTTGTTAATGTTAGTTAACTTACCACTGATTCGGCATCCGACATTGAGTTAATCCTTAAGTTTATTATGTTTTTACTATAGATTTTAAGTTTAAAATTGTTTTTTATTTGAGTTTTTTTGGAGAAATTAAAAAGAGAGAGAAAAGAGAAAAAAAAAGCATTTAGGAGAAGAGAGAGAGCTGAAAAAATGAAAAGGGCTATTTAGTCATTTCAGCAAAAAACGTCATCGATTCTAAGTAAAACGTCGTCGATTTTAATAAACCCCCATTTTTATCAAATGTTGTACTAATAAATGTCACAAAATGTACTCCGTGCATAGTTTCAAGAGAAATACTATCTACCTTCTATGTTACCTTCTCCTCTCATAATTAATTAGAATATTAATATTTGGTTTTCATCCACTAGCCAACCGACCCACCCGATATATTGTTGTTTAATTGATTGTGAGGTAGAAAAGGGAGAAGATAGGAAAAAATGTTGGAGGGAGAAGGTAGATAGCACTTCTCTAGTTTCAAATATAGAGAATCTAAATTTTATACTCCGTATTAAGTAATTATAATGAGTATATAAATAATAAAGAAGCAAATAAGAGTGCAAACATTATTGAAGAAGAGAAGGTGGAACAAAGTACTCCATATTGTTTAACAAAATGAATTTATTTTAAAGGTTATATTTGACAATTAATCTACTACGAGTAGAAAGGAGTCAATGAGGAAGTAAACAATGATTCAATAGGGGAGGCAATGGAGGGGTCAATTCAAAGTATAGACACATACATGAATAAAGAAATGGTTTGGTGGGTCTTGGCCCTAATCATTGCAGTATAAAATAATGCGGAGTAGTCCATAATCATCTACTCCGTAGTAGTAAAATGAGCAGCAGCAATTCACAAGATATTATATTTAAATCAAAATCCACTACTTATTATTTAAACCAACCAGATGGTTGGCTGCTCGTCATTTTCATAATAAAGTTGCTTGATTTTGTTTCTTTTTTTTTTTTTTTTTTTTTTTTTTTTTTTTTTTATTCTTTTGCTTGTTGACTCCACTCCACCCCACTGGAGGAATATATTGAATAATGCGGTGGCAATTTGGCAAACTAACATTGCTCCAATGATCAATCACATATATTGCAAGGCGGGGGCTATTATTTCTCTTTGGAATTGCTTTATTTGCTATGCTATATACTATATCATACTCCGTATATGTGCTTTGCCCCTTTTCATGTTTTACAATCATCTCTCAGATACATACGTCATACGTACACCGTATTAGGCTTTAACTAACACGCTATGAATTAATTTGTAGGTATGACCCATATATATATACATGATTACTACTCGTATATGCATGTAAGTATTTTTTTTTTTTATTTAAAAAAAACCTATAGAAAATGGTTGATAATTGAGAGGGTAATTAATTAGAAGGATGGTTACAAAATACAAAGAATGCAGATGCCAAAATGAAAACAGGGGAAATGAGTAAAAACAAAAGGCAAGATTGCATGATATGGCATGGCATATATATGGTGACTGGTGACGGTGTATAGCTGTGGTGCTCCTAATTAAAAAGAGGAGATCGAAAAAGTGAGAAAAGAAAAAAGAGAAGTGAATAGCCAAAAAGAAGCACCTGGTGACAGTGTAATGTGAGTAGTACTCGGTATTATTATTAATACGTAGTACTTCAATTCGTACGTACTCCAGTAGCAACAAAAAGATTATTGTCAAATTGCAAAGCAAGTCGCATGCACGTGTGTCAATCCAACTATATATATATATACATACGGAGTATCTGTGTTAGTAAATGTGTGTGTATCCATGGGTACTGATGGGTCTCTCTTTAATTTGTTTCTCCAGAATCTCCACACACTACTTGCCTACTACTCCGGTCTCCGTATATACATTATATATACAGCCACAGGGGACCATATCATAAGGCTTCCTATATATATACATGATTACTACTTCACATTGCCATGCACATTATTTTTCCTACATAATATAATTTCAACTAATGATTAAGCTAGCTGCCCTTATTATTATACATACCATGCTTCTTCCTTCACTATAATTACCAAGTACGGAGTATTATTTACAACACGTACTGCTTTGGTTATAGCATCAAATCATACGCGTCCCTTCTATGCATGCATCATGCATGTGTTGGTAAGTAAACATCTCTTTAATTTATTATTTTGATTTTATATATGATTTGCAATAAAATTTAAAAAAAAGATGTAAAATTTGACAAGCTAAGTAGGCTTAAAATGGAAGGTGTATTAATTGTTAAGTGAAGAGTGATAAAGATAAGATGGATGAAAGAGGGGAGTATGTAATTATGCATGCATGGTAGATGGAGGAGGTTGAAAATGAGATGGAGGGTGACACATAAAATACTAAATAAGTAGGAGGGGTACGTAGGTACGTATGTATAATATGGTGCCTTTACTTAATCAAGTGGGGGTGGTACGTGGTGTGGGAAATTGGGAATGAATGAAATAAATAAAAGTGGAATGTGATATACATAGAATTGGATCATGAGCTAGCTAGCTAGCTAGTTGTGGTAATTTGACAAGACAATGCATCAAAGTCACCACATTGCTATTTGCTAGTCTTCGTCTTTTTACACACCAAAGATAAAAACAGAGGTTACGTTGGAGGGTAATATAATGTGGGATAAAACAATGGATTACTACCCACATTTTCATAACAAACTAAATTCACCTTAGCTAGCATTGGCAGCACGCAAGCAAATACTACTCCCTCCGTTTCAGTGAATTGTTTACAGTTTGACTTTTTTTGTGAGGGGAAAAAAGTCAAACTGTAAACAAATGACTGAGACAGAGAAAGTACTACTAGTCTTATAGTCTACTACTGCTGCTGCTCCTACGTACTACATACATACATACATACATACATACATACATACATACATACATACGGTGTACCAAGTTGGAAGCATTACATCATACTTAGTTACTTGCACACACATAAACACGCAATTAATTAATTTAATTAATGGAATTACCAAACTATACCGCAAAGGGAGTACGTACTGCGTAATTAACAAAGTAATTAAGTTACCTCAACTGAAATTGCATTGGAGTCACTACTGCATATCATGTTGGTTTGGTGTTGGACACTACATACACTTCACATTTGAGATAACAATAATACACTACACTATCATCATCATGCAAATTTATGTATGAATATGATCCAATACGTTTCTGGGTGTCATGAAAACCTACTATACAACACCTCTATATCTCCGCTATGAGCGTAGAATGAATAATATGTATGTATGTACTCTCTCTATACATGTATTTTAAAATTGCAACGAGCTTACAAATAGTAGCAAATTATAAAAAAAAAATATGGATATGGAAATAATTATTATATATATATATATATATACTTAGTGATGACATTAATCACAATTAATTAATTAATTAGTGTTCCCGCAATAATAATTGATATGATATGATATGATGATGATGATGATGTAAGTAGACCATTACCATTAAGCAGGTACGTTGATGAATCATCATAAAAATTAAAATAATATTTAGGGAGTGGTAGTTGTAGTAGCAGTAGAAGAAGTAGTAGTAGTAGTAGGAGGAGGAGGAGCGTTACTAATATCAGAGGCGGCGGAGGCAATAGTAGCAGTAGTAGTAGGGGGAGGAGGAGGAGGAGGTGCGGAAGAAGTAGAGGAGGAGGAGGAAGGGCGCTTGCGCTTCTTCTTTTCGTAGGGGATGCCGCGGGCCTTGGCTTGGGACTCACGAACCTCCCTGAGGTAGATGCGGACAGCACGAGCACCAAAGGGGTTGGACTCAGGGCGGCCACCGTTTTCCTCATAGGCAGCACGAAGCCTGCCAATGAGGGCGTCAAGGCTACCCCAGGCCTGGCGGAGAGGGCAGGCACAGGGGGAAGGTGGGTTAGGGTCACCAAAGAAAGGGCAGCCGGTGATGTGGACCTTGGTCTTACCGAACTGGTCAAGGTACTTGAGGAATTCAAGGACGTGGGCACCACTGCAGCGAGAAAGAGAAAGAGGGGGCTTGTGGTTCTTGAGGTACTGTAGGAAGGTGTTCCAGTCTCGTCTCTTTTGTGACTCATACCTGCTCGGAGCAGCACCACCACTGGAGGACCCACCTGCTTCCCCGCCTCCGCCTTCTCCTCCTCCTCCTCCTCCAACGGGTTCCGTTGATGACGATCCTGCCCCTCCTCTATCCATCTTTAATTTCGATCTCTTCCTCTCTCAATATATTTATGTATGTATGTATGTATGTATGTAAGTGTGTATTCTAACTAACTAAACAATTAAATTAAATTAAATTGGTGGTATGGAAGAAACAAGCTACAAGCTAGCACAAGGGAATTAGAGATTAAAGAGGAAGAAAAGTGGAGGGAGTTATGGAAGAATTATGGAAAAGAGAGAGTGAAAAAGAAATGATGAGACAGATTGAGAGGGAGAGGAAGAGGGAGACAGTGAGTAGTGAGATTACAAACTACAAAGAAAGAAAGAAAGGGGGAAAATGAAAGGGGGGGGTAAAATGAATTCAAAGGGGTGGAATTTTGCATATCACCGGGGTTTTATTATAAACATCACGTGGTCTTGCTCCCTTCTACAGTCATACTACCTCACCAAACTAGCCCACCCTGATATGGGCCTATACGGTAATTGGACCAATTTAAATGTGAATATTAGCACCGGATCTCCAACTCACCCAAACATACAATTCTCCTTGTTTTATACGGATATGTGGGACGGGTGTTGCCGACGGTTGCGGGTGGGGCGGGAGTGAGGCAGAGTTTTGGTAAAATCCACCTCCGTTCCACCACCTGCGGAGGGAGTCACTTTTAGTACCCATCCCCGCTTTACGACCTGTTAAACTGTTTTCATATCCACCATAACAGGGGCGAATACAGAGCGAGAGCCGCATTAACCCGTCCCACTGACGACATCCCTATTAAATAGTTTCCTCATTTAATTTATTCTTCAAAAGGGTTCACCAAATTCTATTAGACTATCATTTTGTTTTAATTCGGTGACGAAACCGTAGGAATATGTCGGCTTTGTAAAATACGGAGTAGTTCCCTAAACTCTTTTATGGAGAAAAAACACCAATGAGTAACAATATCGTATGAGAGAAACGATACGAACTTACAAAGTATTATTCAACAGGAAAATTACACATACTATAATTCCCTTTTCAAAAGTTCAATGAATGTACTCATACAGTTGTACTGTATTTTTATTTTTTTCTCAAAACTTTCATGATAATTTTCTTTTTGAGTTTTTTTTTTTTATCAGATATTACCTAAAATTTATGTCATTTTTTATACGAGTACGTAACATTTTTTTTTTTAATTTAGGACATGTTCTTTCGGACTTTTAGAAATTGAATCAATCAACTAAATCAATTGAATTAATCAATTGAATCGAATCGAATCAATCGAAATTAATCGAATCGAATCGAACCGAATGAAGTTCAAATTTATAACATATTGTCATTGAATCGAACTAAATCGAATCAAGTGAATAACTGAATGGAGCTGAAATAAGTTGAACTAAACTGAAATGAGCTAAAAATAAACTGAAAAGAACAAGTCCTTAATCGTAATCACCTATATTTTTGAAATTTTTGTTAACAACTATTAAAAGACAAATTTCTATGGAAAAACTTACTCCGTATTTGTTAACCAACACTCATCGCATTGAGATAACCCATCTAGCTAAAACACACAAAAGAGAATTTGTGAAAGAACAACGAAACACCTCCCTCTTCCTATCATCGTCACCCTTCATCCTTGTTTCCTCCACCAAGTTGCATTCTTCTTCTTCCCCTTTCGTTTAATTGACCAAATATCAAAACCCTAAAATCTTCCAAACACTTGTTTTTACTCAGATTCAACCCAAATCTCTCCTATGCATGTATTTGAATTTTGGTTTGCATCCGAATTGGTTTTATTCAATGTATAATTATATGTATTGATCTAAGGTACGGAGTATCATTTTCGTGCTATTCATAATTCATAAACCCATCATTTTATTTGCTTTGGGTTTTTTTTTTTTTTTTTTAATTGTTTTTGTGATTTTAATTTTGTAAACAAAATGTCTAATTCAATTAATCATAGTATTACAGTTATTATTGTGATTGTTGAATGTCAGAAAATATAAAGGCTTCACATGTAAAGTCGTCTTACACTGGTGGAGTTAATGGGAATTCTTCACCTTATAAAAGCATATGAGCCTTGTACTATTGTCGATTGGTTTTATTATGGATGAATTCTCGAGGGCTTTCAAGTTGGAGGATGACGGGAAGAAAGAAGAAAAGAAATGGGGACTGCTTTGGAGTGCTGGTCTAACCAAAGAAGAGACGAGGTACTTAAAAAGGGGTATATCCATCTTACGTTTAGAACGAGTTAATACCATTCCTCTAATTCTTTCAATTGTTAACATTTGACTATTTTTGTTAAGAGTAGTTTTGGTCAAATGCTAACAATCAGACAAATCAAATGGAGTAAATTATTTGTTTTTTTCCAATGCATTTAACCCCATCTTAAAATAAAACGGTCCGTTTTAGATGAGAATTTGTGGTAGTTTGAAAGGAGGTGAAATGTAAGTGCAATTGCGTAAAATTAATGGTGACAAATATTTAGAAAGGGAAAGATGTGAAAATAGAGTATTAACATGAATAAAAATAAAAATGATTGTGTGGTGGTGGTATTGGTATATGATTAATGAAATGGAAAAGAGAAAAAGAGGGGAAGTGAAAGTAGAAATGTAGTCCAGAAAAAAAAAAGATTTGAAAGGGTCGTGTAGTAGCGTCCACCAAATAAAGGTGCGGAGTCAACATTCAAACATTGATGATGTTATCTCTGCCTTTTCTTGCTGGTTTTACAAGTATTACATCTTCTTCATACACTATACTCTACGCGTATTCAATTCATTCATTCATTCATTCATTCATTCATTCATTCATTCATTCATTGTTGGTTCTTCTTCTTGTTTTTCAACCCCATACCGGCATACGGCATACGGCATACGGCATACGGCATACGGCATATACCATATAGCAGAGCTGAGAGCTTTCAAAATTGAAAATGAAGAATATCGGCATCGTCTTCCACCTGCTCATCTTCCAACATGGTCTTATCATTATTATTGCTACATGTCTCAACCCACAAGGTTAGCTTCCTTACTTCACTCTATTCCTTGTTTGTTTTGCCTGTCTCTACTTCTCTACTCACTTCATTACTTTTAATTATTTATTAATCGTAGCACCTAAGTTCACTCCCTTTACTCCCGAGCTTCGTGCTGGATTCAGACGCAACACTCAACCTGTTTCCAGGTACCCATTATTTCACTTCTGCTCTGCTCTGCTTTCAATTTATTTATTCTTATGTTTGTTTGTTTGTTTGTTTGTTCAATCAGGTACTCCATACTTATCACTAGGAGCTTGTTGAGTCTGCAACCCTTGTCCAAGTCATCATCCACCTCTTTCGCTAAACCAATTACCAAGACATCATCATCATCATCATCATCATCATCATCATCATCTGTTGTCCCCTCTACGCTTCACCCACATCATTCACACAAACATGCATCCAAATCCAAATCCAAATCCCAATCCCCATCTCCTACACCTACTCATTCACCCTCACATGTCTCACCTCCCCGTTTTCCACTTTCACCATCTCCATCACCATCTGCCACTTATGTTGCGCATCCATCTCCATCACCGACATCACCCCAACTCCCAGTGTCCTCAACTGTTTTGAATAAATCCCCACACAACTCAGATTCAAAACCTCATAAACCTATCATCTGGGCTGCTATTGCTGGATCCTTTGCATTTCTAATCATTCTAGCTCTTGCTGCATTTATCTGCCATAAGAGAACGCTTGTTTCTGTCAAACCTTGGGCACCTGGGCTTAGTGGGCAGCTGCAACGTGCATTCGTCTCAGGTATGTATTACATGATTTTACTTGTTTTAATATTGCCTCACAGGACCCCCTACCGTGCTCTCAACTCTTGTTTCTTCATTCTAGGTGTGCCAAAACTTAAGAGACCAGAGCTCGAAATCGCATGTGAAGATTTTAGTAATATAATTGGCTCTTTACTTGATGCTACTGTCTACAAAGGTATTTTGTCAAGTGGAGTTGAGATAGCTGTAGTTGCAAGTTCAGTGAAATCTCCCGAGGAATGGTCTAAAACTTTGGAGCTCCAGTTTCGGAACAAAGTATGTCCTCTTCGCTCATACCTTTGCTTGTTATTCTCTCTTCTCTGACTTTAATACTAATTTTCCTGATTTGCTCATGCTTGTAGATAGAAACATTGTCAAAAGTGAACCACAAAAATTTTGTGAACCTAATTGGATATTGCGAAGAAGAAAAGCCTTTCACCAGAATGATGGTCTTTGAGTATGCTCCAAATGGAACTTTATTTGAGCATTTGCACAGTGAGCATCTTATTCTTCTGCCTTTTATAAGTTTGGATACAGCTGATGGAAGTGCACTAAATTGGGTGTCTACTTTCACTTGTTTTTGAAACCTAATTACTTATCTCTTTGCAGTAAAAGAAGCTGAACGCTTGGACTGGAGAATGCGACTGCGAATACTAATGGGTATGGCATACAGCCTCGAGCATATGCACCATCTGGAGCCACCCATATCTCACAGGGACATGCAGTCTTGTTCTATATATCTTTCAGAAGATTATGCAGCTAAAATATCGGATTTCAGCTTCTGGAACAATGGAAGTAGGTCTAAGATGAGATCACCTTCGATGCAACTCCTCGAGGCTTCATCATCTGACATTGAGAGCAATGTCTTCAACTTTGGGGTTGTTTTGTTTGAAATGATCACTGGTAGGGTTCCTTATATGGGTGATGATTGCTCTGTGGCAGATTGGGTTTTGGAATTGTTGGAGAGGGATCAGTTTCCACGAGAAACTATTGATCCGACATTAAGCTCGTATCAAGAGGAGCAAGTTCAAAGACTATTTCACATCATACGAGACTGTATTAATTCTGATGTAGGAGGAAGACCATGCATGAGAGACGTCGCTGCGCAATTAAGGGATATCACGGGGATTAGTCCTCAAGAGGCGACTCCCAAGTTGTCTCCTCTTTGGTGGGCAGAACTCGAGATTTTGTCCTCTGGGTCAAATGAAAGACGATCCTATCAGAAAGTTTAAGTTCATTTAAGATTCATTCTCCGTAGTGATGGGTTCTGTCTTAAGGACTGTAGTCAGATACAGCGATACTGATGGCGTTAGATATGTATATATAGCATGGACTACAAGTGTGAGAAATTGCTTTATTTCTTATACTTTAGACAATGTGTTTATCTAAATACTACGAGTTCGTTTTATGAAGCTGTTCGGCCTGTCCCCCGGGGTACATATCTTAAATTTGATATTTTGGAATTGCCCTAGGGGAATTGTGTCGAAGCCAGTTGATGATGTTTGGCATTCTGTACATGATTAGATGAAACAAAATATGGAGTATAGGGTTAAATGGCACCAGATTTGACGATAAGCTCATTATTCCGCTTACAATATTTGATATTTCGTTATTCAAGTCATTTACACAGGATTCAACAATAATCTGTTACGATTTTGCTGACAAAATACATAGTGACCATTGATGAATTGCAATCCAAGTACGTCTTCTGCAAAGCGTATAAACTGTACAGAAATTCCAGAATGTACCGAAATCATCATGAAAAATTAACATAAATTCTCACTTCTTGTAGTGTATGGCGATTTGCATGTAAGTGGCTATTTACAGCTGACAAAAAGACACTGGCGTAGAGCCGTAGACGGTAGACTATACTATTTGACAATGTTTGCCTCAAAATAACACAAACAAGAGCAAATCAAATGACTGGTCCCCATCAACAAATTGACTTAAAACTCATTTTGACACGACACTTTCGACATACATTTTCTCTCCTGGCGTTACCACAAAGGATATCCCAATAAGCAAAGCTAAGCTAAGCAGCTCATGGATCCCATATATCTCAAAGAGTATTTGCTCCCTGTTACCACAATACTGAGTACACACTACACACGAAGCTATTAATACTACTACTTGGTGTAGATTTCCACGTGAAGTTCCGCAAATACTTTCCTCTCTTTAACCCAATGTCAGCACAAATCAGAAAATGAGTACTTGTTTTGGGCGGCTGCCTTGTTTTCCAAGTGCCGTATCTAGAGCTGAATGAAAATTATTGAATGGAACAAGTTCCATCCTGCACATATCAAGTAGTTAGCACAATGAGATGCAAATTCTTCCAAATCAAGCATTACCCATCTATTTATGTCCGACGATTACATTAATTTCTTGCAAGTGTTAAGTTTTTAGACAGCAACTTTGAGGATATATTGAAGACAGATAAAAAAACGGATGGGAGCAAAAGTGCAAAACATGTACTCCTTAGTTTTCATTGACCTAGATAACAATTACGAGTATTTGCCAGAAATCAGTTGTAGGAATCTTAATTCCAGGTTCAGAGGAAGCAGAACCAATTCTTTCTCAGTTAGATAACTTAGGACCTGTTCTTTCGGACTTTTTAGAGCCGAATCGAATCGAATCGAATCGAATTGAATGAATCGAATCGAATCGAATCGAATCGAATCGAAATGAATGAATCGAATCGAATCGAATCGAATCGAATGCATCTTCAATTTATAACATATGAATGAATCGAATCGAATCGAATCGAATCGAATCGAATGGAATGAATCGAATCGAATCGAATCGAATCGAATCGAATCGAAATGAATCGAATCGAAATGCATCGAATAAGCTGGAAAGAACAGGTCCTTACTCATATTTTATCTTCCCATCGCGCATAAGATATAACAGCTCGTCAATCATATTTCTGCACTCATTTGCTCTATCTGTACTCATCAGTTTCTGTAGCCAGAAACCCCTCAACGAAAGGTCCTGGAATTGCAACGCACAATTAGATTCAGCGGAAAAGGAGAGACACCACTACATACTATAGGCCCAACACCTCTATTGATGCTCTCATAGTCTTCTGCACCTACCCATCTATTGCACATATGTATAATGCTTGTTTAAATTTGATAAGTACTTAGTACTACTCCGTCTTAATTATGAAGTTGTCATCTAGACAACAAAGACTACAACAATATTATGCCTGTTCCTCATAGTCTCACTCGCCTATAAGGACATCAAATATGCAATAATGTATGAAAATTGCCTTGAGAACATTGATTGACTCCCACTTCTACACGGCATAAGAAAGTGAAACACATTAGTAATCTATTTTGCTTTCACCCACAATATTCCAAAGTCGGATTATAGTTAGTTGTCAGCTTGCCCAATATCCCAGAGATCCGCTCAAGGAACTGGACCATTTACCCTAATAACCCATTTGAGTTATGTAGTTAGTAGAATAGTAATGGCAAAGTATTCGAAAAATTGGGGAGGACTATATATAAATAGTTACAGAAGATTCAAAGCAATATAGAGACTGGTAGAGAAACATTTTCTGAATGTTTCCAAGACCACATTAGCGGCTAGTAGTGTGAATGAAGGGAGACAATATAGGAGTGTACGACTACTCGTGAGTCGTGACAACCCATTAGCCATGTTTCACTTCGAAACCCAAGAACCCCAACAATTAAAATATGATACTCCGAATGATTTTAGGAACATCATTTATTCATACCAAACAAGCCAAGCAAAGGCTAAGGGCATGATACTACCAAACCACAGGCATCAAAACAGAGATGTAAGTCATGTAACCCATATTACCTTGAATATAAAGGACGAAGTAGATACAGTGACAGGCTTTTTAGACATACCACCATATGTGACCATAGTGCCCCCACTTCTGACCAGATTAAAGAAATATAAACAAATCATCATGATAGTAGTCCATAGAAGTGTATGTAGTACGGAGTATGCTGGAATGATACGAACAAGCCACTACCTCATAAATTTGAGTACCAGAGAAGCAGCATTGCCACCAACACAGTTAAATCCCAATACTGGTTCTGGCAAACCTCCCTAGGGAATGAAACAAACCGAAAGTGAGTTTTGAGTTTTCAATTATGAGGGAGCCTACGTATTAGAGCAGTAAAGAAGCCAATAATGATTAATGAAGGAATACAAATGGTACCAGCATATCCTTGACATTTTTCATTTCTAGCTGGCTTTCAGTAAATACTTGTTGAGCACCAAGCTTGCTGAGATTTTCTTTAACTTCATCTGCTCCAGGCCTAAAACAGCAACAAGTTGATACTCCGTATGTGTGTGAGCATTTCTAACAAGTAACAACCGAAGAAGGCTAAAGACTTGTCAAAGTTGTCATGGTTGGTGAGAGTAGTAACTACCTGTCCCTAATAATATTGATGGTATGGACACCTTGAATTAGTGCAAGCTGAATAATGCACTGCCCCACGATGCTAGTTGCCCCATTTTGAACAATGGCGTCACCTATTAAAACATAACATAAAGGAGGGAAATTGAGGTTGGTCGTTGGTGTCATGATGTTTGGGAGGGAAATACAATACCTGGATTGAGGCGGACGAAGTCCTGAAGCATAGCAAAAGCAGTCAAAGGATTAACGGTGACAGTAGCAGCATAGTGAAGAGGAGTGTTTTGGGGTATCTTATGCCAGGAACTTTGATCTTTCACAATATAGGATTGCCATGTTCCTGGATAACGAGAGGGTAATGAGCAGAAGTATAAAAGCGAGAGTAAAAAAAGATGGATGGAAAAGAAGGGTACCAAAGGAAGGGGGAAAAGGGATGACGAGATCACCGGGAGAAAGGGCTTTGACACAAGTTCCAACAGCGTGGACTTGTCCAACGCCTTCATAACCAGCGACAGCAGGAGGGTGTGGCCTCACTGGGTAAACCCCTTCAATCCTATTGATGTCGGAAGGGTTAATGGGAGCCGCCAGCATTTTGACGCACACATCATTCTCCTTCACTTTCACCCCCGCCATCTCCACAACTCTGCTCTCCCACAATCACAATCACAATCACAATCACAATCACAATCACTCAAACACTTTTTTACGCTAAATTCAACTCAATTCAATTCAATTCAATTCTATACGCTCTACCCTAATCCAATTCAATTAAGTTCAGTTCAATTCAACACACCTTGTGACTTTGTCAGGGGGGCCCTGCTGGTCGTACACCACCGCCTTTGACGGCGGCGACATGTAAGCCCGGACAGTCGTCATCCTCGTTTGGTGAATCCATCTGGTCCCTACCACCTTCATTGCCGCCATACTCTCTCCAATGATTTTCAAACTAACACAAATTACTTCTCGTAAACCCTTGTTATTTTCCCTGTCCACTTTTTATTTTGGATTTTCAAATTTTGTAAAACTGAGACCTTTTATTTTGAAAAGAATACAGCACAACAAAATCTGATGTTACCATTTTAATACGGAGTAATAATAATAAGTAATATGAGGTTCGTTTTTTGAACCGCATAAAAATTTAAGATGAGGAGAACAAATCCTTAAAGATAAGGAGTACTCCACTCCGTATTAAATTTGAAGGTGATATATTCAATTTCATAAGGAATAAACAAATTGCATGTGTTATGTAGTCGGGTATTAAACAACAAAACAAGGTTTAGTTTAATTAAGACGAAGATGTAGGTACATAAAGCATTGGGGATAATGAAAAAGACGCCTTAGCTTAATTCCAACAAGATGATATGGAAGAATTAAAATTCCAAGCGAGTGATGATTGTTTTTGTACCACCAAAATAGAAAAATGAAAATTAGAAGTAGTTAACATATCTCCTAAAGTCCCTAACTCAGGATTTTGATTACAAGTAGACATCCCTTTAATGGCTGGACATTCTGGTTCATGGTATCTGCCAACTATAAACAAATGAGCGTACTTGATCGAAAACACCAAATTTGTTGTACCAATTCCATCGTCTATATAATGTTCATGAAACTTTATTCTATCATTCTTCTTAGCTTTTATGTGGAATTCATTCATTGCATTAACATCTTCAATTGGAGGTTCAACATCTATCGATCTCACCCAAATCACTGTAAGTCTTACACTTTGATGCTCGCTCATGCGCCTAGCTAATACAAGACCTTCATGATCATCACACCCACCAATAAACAACATAACTACTTCGTAAACCCAATCTATATCATTACTACTACTTGTTGATGTTGATGTTGATGTTGATGTTGATGTTGATGGACCATTTTTCTTATCAATAAGGATAGCTACTGAGCAAGGAGCTTTAAGAATCACCATTTTATTTACCTCTTTCATCTCTAGGGAGCATGCCTCTACATTACCATTATTTCCCCATCTTTTGTAAAAAGGAGCTATGATAATGTTTGTCCGTTTATCATGTGCGATTCTACATATATCGTTATGCATGCTCTTGTACGCTGTCACTGAAACAAAGTGTTGTACATTCATAACCTCTTTACTTTCTTCTTCTAGTTGATCAAAGGCCTTCGCCACACGTTTATGATGACAGCTCAAGTTCTTGCAATTGTATAGCGACTTTAAAGTGGACGTTGAACTTCCAGCAAGGTGTATGAGTTGAAGGGTAAATATTGAAATTGTGTCGCCCATATTTTTCACCAATTTTACAAGATTAACAATGCTAGGCACAGATTCTTCATCGTGTATGCAAACTATAACCTTAAGATTATTATTGTTTTCTTTTATTCTTGCATTTTTTTGCTTAACCGATGTGTATTTCGTTGAAGGATCATACAGATACTGCACTAAAGGAAATGCCACTCCCGTGAAAACCACAATATTCACCATGGAAAGACTAAACAATCTGTCATCAAGAAGCTATCAAATCACAAACACTGGTGATTAGATACACAATCTGATTGAGTATTAACTCAATTTGTTAGTTTGAATAAAATTTTAGAGTAAAAGTAAATTATAATTGGTTTACTTACCCCTCTTTCGCTCCAAGCGTTAAGAATACCAAGCTCCATAATACCTTTGAAAGACATCATAAGGCTTAGTGACAATGCATCTTGAAAGGACATGCCGATTACAGTGGAAGATAAAATAGTGCCTAACAACTTGGCTAGATGACCAATCACAAATACGAGCTCCACACCCCAAAATTGCGGACTTCCGTTCCAAGAAGATAAATTAGTCTTCCATCCAGCCATAGTGCAAAATACAGGA
Organism: Dianthus caryophyllus; assembly: GCA_023091065.1. Taxonomy (NCBI): domain Eukaryota; kingdom Viridiplantae; phylum Streptophyta; class Magnoliopsida; order Caryophyllales; family Caryophyllaceae; genus Dianthus; species Dianthus caryophyllus. The sequence goes on along the minus strand of CM041516.1, from coordinate 83,255 downwards.
AGTAGTACCCCAGAAGTGAATAACTCTAACTTGTGCACTAACGCTGACCCAAGAGGCGGCCCATTCGGCAGGGATAGTCCGAACAAGAAGGTCGCAAACCTTTGTCCCAAAGACTCTCCCCAAAACCAAGCCAACATGAGTATTATTAAGATTAGCATGATGTGTGTTTGTTTCATTGTGGTGTCTTTAGGTGTTTTGCTAGCGACATACAACACCAAAGGGCGAAAGATACAGAACAAAACAGCATAATAAAAAGAAACAGATAAGAAACTCATTAGTCTTGAAACCATATCTGATGTATCAATGTTACCAAACCATGTGAAGCTAACAGTGGCTCCTAATAGGCCTATTAAATCCACAACCAATGATGAAGAGCAAGCGAGACGTCCTAACTCAGAGTTAGATAGCTTGAGGTCATTGATATAGCCACTAGTGACCATGAAAAAGGTCAGTGAATTAAAGGTGATAAGCACTCGAATCCCAGTAAATAAATTTTGGTCAAGTTGAGTGTGTTGTCTGACCTCGTAGAAACTGAAAGCTCCAAGTGAAAGGGAGAAAATAAGACCTGACAAGCCGACCAATAATGATTTGGCTCCCGTACTTCTTAAGGTTGTCATGTCAATCTTCACTCCCATTACAAATAAATGAAGCATGAATCCGAAGCTTGAGATTGTCTTTAAAACATACCTTCCCGGGGGTGGAAATAACTCGTTTGCCAACACTCGATAATGATTCAAAATCCAAGGACCTATGATAAATCCCGCCTGTACACAACACGACATCATGTAACAAAGTTGAACATATATACAAGTCATTATGTCATGTGTTCTAGTAGTTTGTCATGATCAAGTTGTAAATTTCTATCACCCAAGTAAATAGTTATAAAATTGCGATAAACATCAGAACTTTATCTTCAACTTAGATTAAATTTTTACATCATTCGCTTTACTTTTCAATGTTTTTTCATTTGACGTTCATTGAATATGAGGAGATGCGTATATTATTAATATAAGGAGAAAATAATTGTATTCTAATAATCATTTGAAAGTTCGAATATCTCATTTATGTACGTAGATTGATCACTATCTTGTTATTTGACAAAGTGGAACAAAAATCAAAGATAAACAAAATATACATGAAAATGATAAAGCTTACGACAATTTGGGCGACAATCATACTTTGTCGCATGGGTTGGAGAAGAAAGTAAATAATTCTGGTGAAGATGAAAATAAAGAATATCTCAAACAAAATAAGGGAAGTTGGATTATTTAGAGGATTTTCTCCATAGAAAAGACCATTTATAAATCCTGATTTATGAAATTGACACACCAATCTATCATTGAATACAATACCACTTGTCCACCATTGTTCCGATAACATTTTTGTTTCTTCTGTTGAATCCTTGTGATTTGGTTTAATTTACAACAGAAACAAGTTGAAACAAATTGATTAGACTCTTGGATGTAGGGTGAATTAACAAACAAGCAAGTGTGATAAAGATGCATGGAGAATAACATGCATGGACAATATCCGAAAGTACTCAACAAACATTAAATTAAATTATTGGATTACATTTATGCCTTCCTTAAAACTAGCTAACACGAAATTGTAAAAACTAAAGGCCTATATTTAATAACACACATCTCTCCCGCCACCCCTCAACTCAAAGAAGTCAAATTTATTTGCGGTTCAGGCTCCAAAAACACGGCCCTCAATGCTATCCGGGCCGGGCCGTGAAGATGATCACCATATATGTATATACAAACACACAAAAAACTAAAGAATTTTACAACAATATTTTAATACAGATAGTATTTGCCTCCTCTAATTCTACAAATTCTTATCATTTGACCGTTTTTATGGGATAATTTTTGGTCAATGATAAGGATCTGATGAGTCGGAGGGAGTAGTATTCAGGGGCGGAGCTACGGGTAGGCTAGCCCGGTTAGGAATTTACGATTTAAGTAAACTTTGATCAGCATATAGAACAGATGTTTGTGGTAGCTGAGTTGGTTAATCCAAAGGTGCCTGAGGTGCAGGGTTCGAAAACCCTTGCCTTTTTTTTTTTTTTTTTTTGGTTTTTTTTAAAGTTTGCTCTCTCCATTCTTTCAACCTTGATTACTTTATTCTTTTTAGTTGCCCCCACTTGTTTTCAACATTTACTTACTGTTTTTTTTTTTTTTTTTTTTTTTTTTTTTTTTTTTTTTTTTTTTGGGCAATTAATAAATTTTCTATTCATTATTAAGCATGTGACTTAGTAAACTTTGTTATGTATATTAGTTTTGACTTCCAACTTCATAAAACAAAAAATAGTGGACAAAACTATAATGGAGTAAAATTTTAAAAATTCATGTAATAGACATTTATGCACCTCATAAACATGAATATGTCAAAAAGTAAGTTTTCTTAAACTAAATTCACGTTAAATTTATAGAATGAAATAAAGTCTTAGGAGGCTATTGTTTTCTAAAAATTCATTTTCACTTTAGACAAATGTGTTTATCAGAAGAAAGATGTACTACTGAAATATATTACTACTCCCTCCGTTTCAGTGAATTGTTTACAGTTTGACTTTTTTGTGAGGGAAAAAAAATCAAACTGTAAACAAATGACTGAGACAGAGGGAGTGGTATAGATTATTCTCTCTCATTTACTTTATTCTTTCCACTACTTTAATATATTGGTGGTTTATTTTAATCAAGTTAAAAGAACAAAGAAATGGGAGGAACTATTTTGTAAGAATAACCTTACTCGAGTTTCTCTTTGAGATAACAAAAACTAAGCATGTAATTATTTTTAAACATTGGGAACCAATTTATATGAAAAATAAAATCTTTAAATTCGCGTGAAAAAATTTAGTCGACGATCAATTATATTTTAATAATTATCGAGTACGAGTATCAATTTCAGCCCTGGTTCCAATGCAATCCTGGCTTCGTCCCTGGTAGTATTAGCAACCAAATATGTTTTGAATAATCTGGTATACTATTCTATATATTTTACGAGTAGTCTTGTACTCTTGAAGACACATTAATTTTATGATTCATTCATTAATTTTATTTTTCTCAAGTCTGCAATAACATAGATGGACATACTAATGTACACGACGAAAAATGGTAGGAGTCGTTTAACATATAGCTAACAGCCTAACACACGTGTTGAGCTTTAATAAATGAAATTTACGCTAAGCAAATAAGTAGAAGCGATGATTAAAGTAAATTGTATTTACAAAATGTCAAGTTACGTAGTGAAAAAAAAATACGCTAAGCAAATAAGTAGAAGCGATGATTAAAGTAAATTGTATTCACAAAATGTCAAGTCACTACAAAAAAAACAGTCTATTTGCGACGGAACAAATCCGTCGCAAAACACTCATATCCGTCGCAAAATGGCTTTTGCGACGAAATCCGTTCGTCGAGAAAAATGGTCGCAAATTAAGAATTTTTTTTTTTTTAACGTTGTCTCATATAACGTTATCCCGGAATCCTAAACCGCATTATCAATCCCTTATATAAGTTTCGTCACATTTCATTGAAACATTAACTCACAACAAATCTATATAAACCTTATACAACTTACTTTCCTCACCGATGTGGGATTTCATATTTTTTCAGTTTGCGACGGAATATTGCAGATTTGCGACGGATTTCCGTCGCAAAACATAGAATAAATTTGCGACGGAACTGTTCCGTCACAAATCAGTAAAATTCCGTCGCAAATTTTGACGCCAAATCAATTTTTCAACCCGCCAAAGCAATCCGTCGCAAATTACGTTTTCCGTCACAAATTTTTTTAATTGCGACGGAAGTTTTTGTCCGTCGCAAATTCCCTAGACTGTTTTTTTGTAGTGAGTTACGTAGTGAAAAAAAAACGCTAAGCAAATAAGTAAAAGCGATGATTAAAGTAAATTGTATTTACATAATGTCAAGTTACGCACTGGAAAAAAAAAAGTGTACAGATAGAAAGCTACAAATCAATGGTTCTAAAAGTTAGAGTGGGAGAGTCGTCGGGGTCATGTAAACCCCAGACTCTGGTTTGTTGTTGGACCACTAAAATAGATGCTCCAATGTTGAGATTGAGAGCAAGCATCTCTCCAAATGGGCCTAACTCACCAGGACAGTCTCCCCATTGTGCTAACTCTATTATGTAATTTGAATTTTTGTGACGTCGTCCTACCATTATTAACTCCTCATTTGAATTCTCCATGCTCCTTATCAAGCTTACCCAACTCATTCTCCCCGTTAACTCTATTTCTTGGTATCCTATTCTTTCTTCTTTGTGTAATGTACTCAATCTAAATTCGCTTAATATATCTCCATCTAACAGCCTACTTTGCTCCCAATTTCCTACTATTTCTTCCGCACATTTCCCTACCAATCTTATTAGTGTCAATCTTACTCTTGTATTTTCTGACATTCTCATTGCATATGCTAGTGCTTCTCTGTCATCATGTCCTCCCAAAAATATCACTGTTACTCTATATATATTCGGCTCTGCTGTCACATGCCGCCCTCTTCTGTTATTATTATTATTATTATTATTATTATTATTATTATTATTATTATTATTATTATTATTATTATTATTTTGTAATCCTACATGATCCACAAGCACCGCTACTGAACAAGGCGCCTTATCAAACACATTTCTGTTCAGATTCCTGTACACAAAAGAGGGTTCGACTTTTCCTCCTTGACCACAATGTTTATGAAAAGGGATTATGATTAAGGATGTTCTCTTCTCCAAGGCAATAGAGCATACGTCATTGTGCATTGATGCGTTGGGTGATATGGCCTTGTAACAGTGGACCATTACCAAGTTGTTGTAATGTTGTTCTAATTTCTTAAAAGCGTTAAATATCTTTTCCGATTGGGAAGGATAATATGAAGACTTTTCTCGAGGTTGATGAGAAACTAATAAGGAAGAAGAACGTCCCATGAGTCTAATAAGGTGCATTATTATTAAGTTGATGGGACTCTCTTTTGTGGGATTAGAGGCATGCAACACATCCATTATCCCTCTCACATTATCTGAACTGTGAACACATGCCATTATGCGAAGCTCCTCATTACGTCGTTGGTGTCTTATAGTTCTCCTTTTGAATGCCACATACCTTCTTGATGGGTCGTACAGAACCTTCACTATGGGCGACAACACTCCAGTGATCAATACCACCGAGATCATCATTATTGCAAAACTTTCTTCGCTCATGCCCTACACGCCAAAAGTAACAACACAACATTCAATTAGTTTAGTTAAAGTATGTCCTTGTTTGTCATATGTCATTTAGATTCAATAGAGAACTTTGAATAGAAATACGACAAGCAAATACTTACATTATTCTTCAAATTTTGGATTAAGATTGTCAACTCGACAATACCTTTAGCATTCATGATGAGGGCAAGAGATAGGGCATCTCGAAATGGCATTCTGTAAAAGAGAGGAGGAGCAATTGTGCCTACAACTTTTCCTAAGAAGGCCGCAAAAATTACCAAGTGAATGACGCCAATGTTCTTCATCGTTTGGATGGCGAACACATCCATTTGAAGACCACATATGGCAAAAAAGATAGGCATCAAAAGCACAGAAACAAAAGAGTCGAGCTTTTCGGATAAAGCAGCTCCCAAAGGAGGTCCATCAGGTATGACTAATCCAACAATGAAGCAGGCAATGACTGCACTGAGTCCAATAACTTCGCCTATAAAACCGCAACTAAATAGAGTGATTAAAACTCCAAAAATGTACACTTCTTTCATAGGTTCCCCGTCTGGAGTTTGTCTTATGGCCCATAATACAGCGGGTCGAATCCCATAGAGAGCAAAAACAATAAAAAGGGCAACTGATGCGAATGACCCTAAGAAAGATGAAATACTATTAGCTTTAACTATCTTTGAAGCAAACCTGATAGTAATAAGGGACCATTGAAACACATCAGAGACAACAGACGAAGAAGAAGCCAGACGACCAATCTCAGAGTTGAGGATCTTAAGATCAGTGAGAAAGCAAGCAATAACTGGAAAAGCAGACATAGACTGAACTTCAACAACAAAAGGAAGTATGCGTAAGATGTCAGGGTCCAGAGAGATAAATTGTTCAAGAAGAAAAGTCACCAAAGTCGCCAAACCATAAGAAATTAAAATTCCCAATACTCCAATAGCGATCGGCTTCTTGCCTGACCTTAGAGCCAATGCTAAGTCCATCTTTACCCCAAGCAAAAACAAGAAGAGCATTAAACTGAACACCGATAAGTTATCCAATATTATTTTACTCTTTGTAGGGAATAGTTCTGCCGAAAATTCCTTGTTGCGTCCAAGCAGTGAAGGTCCCAAAACTACTCCACCCTGCTAGAAGGTAAGGTACCATATAAACTATATATGTAAAATGTTGATTTCATGAAGGAAATGGATAAATTATCTAGTCGTGGGCAAAGCGAAATATAGTACGGAGTATAACATGACCTCTTATACGAGTATGTTTTATCTTTACGTAGATGATTTTTAGACTTTCATATGCATGTCTACGTATATACAAATTGGAATAGTAGATTTTATGGTGTATTAAATATTTCGTCCTAGATTGCAGATTACTAGTATAATGCATGAATTTTGTAAAAGTTGTTGGTTTGAAATGAACTGAATAATTTTAGAGAGATTCATTAACTCACCAGAATTTGAGAGACAATGGTAGGTTGACCAAAAGGTTTAAGGATGAAGTGGGTAGTGCGTGTAATCAAGGTAATGAGAGAAAGTTGGAGCAACAAAGCAGGTATTGTAAAATGGAGCGGATCATTTCCCGAGAAGATGCCCTGCGAACCTGCACGGCCTAAGGAATGACAAACAAAGCCGTTAGTAAGACGAAAGGCATCTTGATCCGGTTCAAATTTTTGTTGTGCTTTCGTTAACATCGCTGCGTTGTTGCTATTGCTATTGTTGCTCAACCTTTGACCTCCCTCATGTATCAACATTGTGAGGACAGCCCTCACAGCCGTCCAAGACCAAGGTGAAAATGAAGATGTAGGCGATTCATCATGCCTTGATATTGACGCGTGATCATCGTGTACTAAATTTGATCTCATTATTTCTCATCATCAGATGGAAATACATGTAAAAATTTTGATCAAAGAAAATTTCGACAACAAATATTTTAATCGTCCAGAATGTGCAAGAGCAGCACGAATGATGTGATTTGATTAGAATGATGAATGGAGATGATGGATACAAATTATATTTTAGACATAAGAAACAGGATGAAGGGGAAAAAAAAAAAGAAAAAGGAAGGAAGGGGGAACACAGACTAGGTGGTTGCCTTTTCCTTATAATCCAAATTAAGATAAATTAATAAATATTTAACTATTTTTCCTCAATAAAGCCAAAAAATAGGAGCTTTTACCAACATTCTTGAAATTAAAGGGGACGGTAAATTATACTCCGTATGCATCAAATCAATATGGAGTAATTATTTAAGCATGCAAAACTAGCACAAAGCCTATCTCGTGATAGCACATTGAAAGGAAAAAAAAAAAAAAAAAGAATCCATGAAAAATGTCTTAAACACAATATTGTTTACACTTCATCTCTGTCCTTAATATCGTACTAATATCCACTATAAGCTTCCTTCATCGCTAGCTACATATGTCGTGAATACAAACTTAATTGGCTTGGCCTCTACTTGAAACGTTGTGGTAGCGCCCTTAATGCGCTTCATTGCCATTGAAGAGTACCTATAAATTAAACTGGATTTGTTGTCTTCATCATAACAGATTAATAGTAACCACGGAGATACTCCGTATGTCGTAGTCAGTAACTTGGGATCAATTTCTCAATGTCTGCGATGTCATTACCCTGCCTTACTGCCATGGAAGTAGGTGGGCGATCACACTTCCGCTCTTGGTTCATCTGCCACATGCTTCTGTAATATTCTACGACGAAAGCATATCATCGACAAAAGTAAGGTAAGATGAAACTCATGTGCGGATCCTGAAGGTGCCCACAAGTTTGAGACTGAGAGGGTGATAATATAGTTCTTATTGACATCATAAAATTATGACAACTTGTCACAAAAAGACGCCCAAATTACAGTTAGTAACATCCGAGGAATAAAAAATGAGGGAGACGATTAACATATTCCATTGAAATTGAAAACGATATTTATTATAAAATTTGAAAGAGTGGCAAAATTGCAGAATCAGTATTTAAATTCTCATATAGAGGTTTCCAACCACGAGTAACAGAAATATAAATAGGTTATACAGACAATGAGACAAGAAATTAGCGCTTCACCTGTATAGTCTTACCTACAATGCGTCTGCTACCTGAAATTAGAAATGGCTAGTGGAGATTATCATGATTAATAACAATTTTTGTAGATATCTTGATTCCATCTCGTAGGTTTATTTGGGTTTGGTTTGGATAGAATACGGGGTCTTGTTGATTTAATCCGTATGGACATGATGGGGCCTAGTTTGTATGGCTTAATTCATCCCGCCTACAATTTGGTTGTAGGAGGACGGGGCCTTAGGCTTATTCCATCATATTTTTCTCACCCCCAAAGATGACTTGAGATGACTTGCAAAGAAAGATAAAAATATATCTTCTAAAATATTGGAGATATTATCACAATTTTTTTCGATAATTATTTCAAAATATAAAAGATACAAAAATATTATCAAGATACCAAAATATAAAATTTCGGTGTCTACACTATCCTTTAATTTTTGCCGTGTAATTTTTCAGGCCGTAACTGTGCGTCGAACAATTGTGGTGCGTTAAATCTCGAGTATGCGTGGTTGTGTAAATGTGCGTGCATTCTCTCAATAAAAAATCGTCACTCATCAACCACTGTGTTCAAAACATTGACAGTTTGATAATGTTAACACTTTTTCAAAATTAGTTATGAATATCAATATCAATATCAATATCAATATCAATATCAATCAATCAATATCAATATCAATATCAATATCAATATCAATCAATATAATATATTAAAGGCGAAATTACAAATAACTACCTTTTAAAACCACTTTTTTTTCAAATAACTACCTTTTATAATTTTTTTTTCAAATCACTACCTTAAAACGTATTTTTGTTTTCAAATCAATACCAGTTCCCCGGAAAACGTCATATTTTATCAAATTTCGACCACTTTGAAAATTTTTGTTGCCTTTTATTTGAAACACCCATGTCAAATACCCATTCTACCCTTCTACCCTTTTCTAACCTTTCTTCCTCTATTTAACTTAACCTCTTCATTTCATCTTCTTTACCTCTTTACCTAAAATTTCTTCCATTGTTTTTAATTTTTTCTCTCATATTATTCAATCAAACAATGATTCTTTCACTTTTCAGCACTTTCCATCCTTATTTTTTGAGTTAAATGAGATTTCCGGGGAACTGGTATTGATTTGAAAACAAAAATTCGTTTTAAGGTAGTGATTTGAAATTTTTTTTTATAAAAGGTAGTTATTTGAAAAAAAATGATTTTAAAAGGTAGTTATTTGCAATTTCGCCTATATTAAAAGAGAATCCTTAAAATCGTCTTTTCTAAAAACAAACCAAATTTCACCCTTATGCTGCCACGTCAGAACTACCCTTGCCACGTAAGAAAACACAAAATAGCCCTCCTTACTACTTTCCTGACATTATGCTTTACTTTCATCTAGAACAGTAGTTCTTCTGTAAGACCGTACTTACGATAATTAACGTAAGACACAACACACAAAAGTTATTAAAAAAAAAAGTAACCACCCCTTGTGTGAGAGGTCTTACAGTAAGTTTATTGTAAGACTTGTCTCACACAAGTATTTGCCCATCTAGAAAACCAAAAGCCTCACGTTCAATTCGTTTTCGTTTGCGTTTCAATTCACGCAATCATTCAACACACAATTCATTATAGGGCTGATTATTCAACTGTCTCCGCCATCATTCTCGTGGTCCGATTTATCCTCCAAACTTTGAACGGATCCAATTCTAATTGTGTGTGCTTCAAAAACTTTGTCAGGTGACTTTATTTATGTATGTTTCGGGTTTCGATATGAGTTTTCTTGTGTTTGATTCGATTTTTTGTGCTTAACTGTTTGAACCTGAAACCCTAATTTATGTGTAATTGTGCGTTGAATTGATAATTGCGTTTCATTCATTTTTTGTTGCAGCAAGTAGTTTAAACTATTAATTTACAGTAGTTATTTTCAAGTGCACACCACCTGTTTGTTATAATGCCTCAATGAATATTGTGAACAATGTTTTGTCTGCCATTAATTTACTGATTATTAGTGTGTTGGTATCTAATTCAATTCATTTTTGCAACTGGGTAATGCTCGAATTTACTGTTTAAAGTACTTGTGAATTTAGGTTAGGGCTCCAAATTTGTGGCCACACTTTTTTGGGGACGCAAATTCTCCATCTATCAAATTTCATGTCGCCATCAAAGTTTGATGCTCAAGTATTACGAAGTTGAGGGTGGTCTTCTTTGAGGTACAATTGTTTGCATTTTTCTAGCATTGAATTTACATTGGTCTTTAAAAATTTAGTTTTTGCATTATTTGATTAATTAATAGAAAAATATAGGTGGAAAATGATTATAATACGAAATATTGTTTATATATTCGTTAACAACATATTTGAATCAAGTTTATAAAATTCAATATTATTCTTTCTTTAGTTTGGATAGTTTTCTGTTACATGGGTTATTATCGAATTTTATGGTCACACTTTTTGGGGGACTCAGATTCTCGGTTGTCGAAGGGCGTTGAACTCATATAGTTGAAATACAAGATTTGTGTGAAGTTTTATCCTCGTACGGCTCGAGAAAATGATTTAAGAGATTATGTTGGTTAGACGTATCGTGATTTGGCCTTTTTGTTCGTCAAGGTTAACTACAACGAAGTAGAAGCCTTAAAATTTTGATCAAATAATGTGAAGTTTACAGGGTATGTTAAAGAGATATGCACAGTGAGTATGATCACATAATCATATAATCATATAATCTAGGGCATTGTTTTCATATGTGAGTCAGTGAGTATGATATTCGATGATTAAAACCAACTATAATTCAAATCACATACGAAATAAATACTCAAAAGTAATAAACAAAAGAACACACGCCTACTATTCTATTAATACAAAACGAAAATCAAAGTGCTTGGCATCTTGTGTAGTTTGCTTGTGAATTGTTGTACATCTGTGCACCTGTAGTTTCATTGATATATCAACCAAATGAACCTGTACATGTCTTCTTTAATCCAAAGATTTACAGCAGCGATTTTACTACTCCTTTACCTGCTATAATCGACAAGTGCATACAATCTGCCCGAATTGACACGAGACGAGCACTGTACAAGGTAACACTTTTTGTCGAAGGCAGATCAAGGCATATTTAATTTTCTTGATTTTATTGAACTTATACCTTCACTTTCTGAGTGATTTTCATTGTTATGGATAATTCTTTATGGAGTATATTATGCACCTTATACCCTCTGTTTCTAAGAGTTCTTGTGGTGTTTGTACCAGAATATAGTGCTCTCTAGAGGTTCAACTATGTTCAAGGATTTTTATCGAAGGTTGCAATAATAAGATTTGAAAAAGATCGTGGATGCTCAAGTCCTTGCATCTGAAGCTCGGCTTGGTGGAGATGTGAAGGTGATTGCATCACACGTTGTGTCATCGTTAAACTTGTACTTAAACATTTATTTGATACTTGAATGCTAACATGTTAATTATTCGCCCAATCACAACCAGTGGAAGTCAACGTTGTCAGCCATCCCATTCAAAGATATGCAGTATGCTTGCGGGGTTCCGTCCTCGCTTCGACTCCCGAATTCTATCCTGTATGCATCTTTCCTTTCGATCCACTTCTAAGCATGTCAAAGTTTTAACACTGTAAATCTCCACATCTTCCAATGCTTCAGATGGCCTTTTCTTTACAGGAAAAAATGGGTTTGGCTGGGCCGAGACTTTTTGGCTCAACCCAGGCTCGACCTTTGACTCAATGGTTCAGTGCATATTAGTTCTTTGGTCAAGAACATCTATATGTTCTCTTTTACGAAAAAAATGGCATTCATGTTTGTGATTGTTAATGGAATTGTGTGCTCTGTTGATGCTGGCATGCCATACCAAAGCCGAGTACGAAGAATACGGGGCAAGTATATGCCGAACAAATCCGATTTTCAAATGGATGTATTGACCAAGCAACCAACAAACCATGTTTAGAGCTTTGCCTTCAACCACAGTTTTGACCCAGAGGAACATCCATTTTCACTTTGTAGGTCAAAGATAATACTTAGTATATCAAACCCTTTTAATGAATGATGCATCACCGTGATCGATATATTTCAAGGTAATACTTTCGATCTGACTACTTATATTGTGAATCTTTATACAGTTTTGGCATGTTAATCGGGTCATGATTGGACTGTCAATATCGAATTGTAGCCGAGCACCACGAAGTTTGGGATTTCCTCAGTACTACCTCAAAGGTAAGCTTGTGTCAGCTGCATACTACTTAAATTGTTCAAAGAGTTTATTAATGCAAAGAACTCAACAATTAAGTTGAACTCTAACCGTTTAGTTTGTTTGATGTTTATCAAAGAACTATTTATTTGAAAAATCGGCATTAGTGATGAAAACACTTGTGCTTTGGATAAATTTTTTATTTGTTTTTGATTAGTTTTTTTCAAAGTAATAAATATGCAGTTGAACGTGACCATTGTAAATTAGTTCCTCTTTGTTTCGTGTGTGAGCTATAATCTATGGTGCTTGATATTGATGTTATGCTTGCTGTATTTGTTTAGTTGTTAATATGCATCAATTTTAATTATCATGTACATTTGTTGTTACTTATTTATTGTGAAACGTGGTACACTCTATGTGCTAAAGATGACTCAGATGGTGTTTAGCGCTCAAGGAAGCTGTTCAAAGGATTCATTTTGTAGTTTTGATTTCCATGTTGTTAATGTTGTTACTTATTCTTTTGACAGTAATATTTCTCTATCTGTCGACTATAGATGTTGCTCTGTCCTTGATGAATGACTATGGTCTACGGATCTCTTTACGCTCAGTGGTTTGTAAGATGTCTCGCTGTACTTGTGGTAGGACCATTTAATTGAACAACTCATCAATTTTAGTATTTCGCGTCAAAAATAACCCAACTTATTGATCTGTTTTTGATAGGTGAAATAGGGAACAATGCTAATACTGATGATGCTGATCTCGAATTTGGATAATAGGATCCTCTAAAATGCTTTTTAAAAATTTCTTTAACCTCGTCTGTTGGCGTTTGTTGAGCTAAGGTACTGAGGTATTAAAGTATTTTTTTTTTTCATCTGAAAAACGGAGAACTTATTATGGTTCAAATTGATCACCTAATGTAATCGTAAGAAGTATGCGTCTCTGTGTCCGGATTATCCTTTTCTTTGCTATTGATGGCGATGTCCTATGAGACTCTTCGAGCAGCCACGACCTTTCTCATCGCGCTCCGCGAAATACATGTACATATAACATACGGTGTTAGTGTCTTCGTTCTCATTCTTCTTGTATTTGCTGCTTGCTTCTTATTTGCTATTGGTCCGTATTGCTACCAAAACTTGCCTCGCATATTTTCTACAGTTATACAAAGTATGATTTTAAGCGAAATTGTCATTGGGTTAGAAGTTTAAATAATTTGCGATAATTGTAATTCTCTGTAAATAAAGTAAGTATATAAAAAGCGTACGGCATAATTGAATTCAATAGTGTTATTACCCTCCCTTTATATTGGTGTTTTTGTTCTGCCACTACTGGCTGCTGGCTGTTGTTGGTCTGTGTTGCTACAAAAATATGCCTTGAATATTTTCTACAGAGTATGATTTTGACCGAAATTGTTTTTGAGTTAGAAGGTTAAATAATTTGTGATAATTTAAATTGTCTATTTATAATGTAAGTATATAAAAAACGTACGGCATAAATGAGTTCAATAGTTTTTGACTCCCTTTGGGGAAAAAAAATGTTCTTATTTAATCGAGTAAAATTCACTTTCGTGTATAATCGTAACATGTTAGGTGACAGATGTTAAAATTATAAATTAAATAAGTTAAATTATTTAGTTTCAACAAACGCTAATTCAGAACCATTATCAAGTTTTGAACTTCACAATGTGAGGTACTTCTTCTATCCCAAAATAGTGTCATTTCTCTATTTTGGGAGGATTTAAGGAGTGTTAATAAAAATTAAAAAATATTATCAATCCTTTGTTAAAATCTACTATAATTAGAAATGGAATACTTATTTTGGGAAAAAAATGTTAATGAAAAGGGGACACTTATTTTGGAACGGAGGAAGTAGATGAGTACAACTTCAACAGCTAACAGTTCACTACTACCGCAGCACATTCCAATTTCTGATTACTATTGTGTACAACTTGGTTTTTTTTAAGGGTTAATTGTCAAACACCACCTTTAAAAAACTTATTTTGTCAAACACCACCTTTAAAAAAAAAAACTTGTTAATTACCACCTTTAAAAAATAATTTTTGTCAAACACCACCTTTTGGTCGGAGTTGACCAAATTCCGACGTTGACTGACCGGAATTAATATTTTTTTTCCTCATTTTCATCTTTTTACTTCCCTCAAATTCGAATTATCATCCTTCAAACCCAAAATACACCATCTCAAACCAAAAATTAACCACTAAAACCAAGAAATTCGTCTTTTCAACTTAAAAAAAGTGCTCCGGTGACCAAAAATGTCGGAATTTAGTTGACCTAAGTCAAACTCAGGCCAAAAGGTGGTGTTTGACAAAAAAATATTTTTTAAAGGTGGTAATTGACAAGTTTTTTTTTAAAGGTAGTGTTTGACAAAATGCATTTTTTTAAAGGTGGTGTTTGGCAATAAACTTGGTTTTAATACACCCCACCCTTCAATTTCTTATTACTATACTATACAACTTGGTTTTTTGACTTGGTTTTAATACACCTTCATATTTAAAAAAGAAGACCTTAAATCTGGTAATTCAATACATTTTCATTACTTTGCACTTATATTAGTTATATACACAATGGAGTTCCATAAAACATGCCTCCCTCATGCTCACATTTGTTTGTTTCTGCATCTGAAAGATCCAGTAGACATAGACAAAATTTTCATGCGGAGATACCTGATAAAAACATAGACCCAATTGATTTTGAGGCGGTCCTGTGTCACATGGTTCATGGACCGTGTGGCGAAAGAAACTACAAATCTCCATGTATGGTGGACGACAAAGGCAGAAGTACTACTCAAGGAAAAACATGGTAGAATAGAGGGAGTACTTTGGAATTGCGGTACCAAAAAGCGGCTACCCAAAAACAAGTCACTAAACGACTACTACATTACGATACACTATTCTTAATTCAACAGCAATAACAATAATGGGTAATGACTAAAAACAACGTTGCACAACACCATAAACATAAAGACATTAAACGAAAACGACAACTAAACCAACAAAACGAGCCGGCCCGTGAATATTACTAGTTGCATCACTAGTTTGTTTTGATGAATAAGAAGAAATAACCATGCTAAAAAGCACTCGTAAAATGTTAATCGTATCAATTGAATATGGTAGCTTGGCCAAGTCGGGCAGCATAATAACTGGTAGTGCAGTTATACAATACGAATACAAAAAAGAGAATGTTGTAGTTTTATACATACAAGTTGGCAGGCCTATGGTTATGAGTTATGACTCATGGTGTAGCAACTGATACACATCAAAAATGAGACTAAGGGTAGCTTAGTCATTTATCCTTTTGTTTCTTATTTCCCAAGTCATTTAGGCTATATAAGCACATTAGTCACCTTGTAATAATCAACAATGAAATTTATGAATGAACTTGTGAGATTTTTCTCATTTGTTATAATAGAATCTAGGTGATTTTCTCACCACAATTCTATTATTGGGTAGCCTATCGATTCTTGTAATCGAACCGCTGCATTTTCTATCTTTTCGTATATCGTTTATTTTCCGATTGCATCATTTGGTTATCAGAGCTTTCGGTCCTCTCGACCTTCCATTAAAAAAAAAAAAAAAAGAGTTGAAATCCATTCACTTACGTTCACTGGTCTTTATCATCCCTACCACTAGTGTTATGCCCGTGCAAATAGCACGGGTAATTTTTTTTTTATAAAATTTAAGTAGGAATACACGAATAATGAAGTCGTTGTATAATACGTTTAATAAAAATGTCTTTTATAAAAATTAAATGTGAATACGTATCACCAAAAAATATTTAAAACAACAAAATTATATGACAAACAATCATAATCATAAGTAATATAAAAATTTAAACCATTACAGGAAATGTTAAGATAAAAAAAATAATACTCCAATAAGATGGTAAACGTACTATTATTTCTCAAAGACTTCCTTATAAACTACGTTATTTGTTTTATGTAAGACCTATTTTTCACTATCGCTAATCATAATTTTCAGATACTTTTTAATTGTGACTCTTAAAGTAGCGACAAATGATAATAATGAGTTTTAAAATGAGTTTATAAAAGGCGCCTTTTGAAACGACCACTATGAATTAGTGTCATCGAAATTACCTAAGAAAGGGAATTATATGACAATAAATAATTTTATGTCCATACAAATAACAATTTTATATGCTTGCAAATTATCATTATTATATGACAAATAAAATTTTTATGCTCATACAAATAACAATTATATGAATTTTATGCATGTACAAATAACAATTTTATGCATGTGCAAATTATCATTATTATATGACAAAAAACATTTCTATACTCGGGCAATTTATCATTATTATATGAAAAATAAAAATTATACACCCGCACAAATAACAATTTTATACCCGTGCAAATTATCATTATTATATGATAAATAACAATTTTATACCCGTACAATTTATCATTTTTATATGACAAATAACAATTCTATACCCGTACAAATAACTGTTTTATACCCGTGCAAATTATCATTATTATATGACAACTAACAATTTTATACCCGTGCAAATTGCAAAAAAAAATAAAAATATAATAATAAAAAAAAATTAACGTATAATTTTATTCCCGTGCAAAATGCAAAAAACTTACTCCATACTGTTATCATACTAAATACTATAAAAATTGTTGTATAATTTTATACCTGTGCAAAATGAAAAAAATAAATATTTTTGAATGTATAATTTTATGCCCGTGCAAAATGCAAAAACTTATGCCCGTGCAAATTGCACGGGTTTGTTGTTTACGAAGTTCATTTAGGATTTTATGAATAATATAGTCATTGTCTGTGCTGTAACACCCCGTGTTAATTTAATTCAATAATTAGCTATCAATTTCTAATTTCAAATCCTAAATCAAATCCTAACCTTTTTAGCCTTCATAATCACAATTTTTGCTAAACTTTTGTTTTGTAAAATTTCTCGACTTCTTTAATACTTTTTAAAATTTTTGAATAATAGAATAAATATTTTAATCTTAGAATTCAAAAGTAGAAATATTTCGAAAAATAGTCAAACGCGCACACTTTAACTTTTATCGCTTTTGACGCCCGACTTTTTAAAAACTGACGAATTTCGTGGAAAACATTTTTAAACACAAATTAGACAATTTTAATGCATGAATAGTAATGTGGACTTAGTATGTGGATGATGGAGGTGATGATGGTTTAAATCACTTAATAAAACATTATTTATCTAATTAAAAACAAACTTTAACACCTAAACTTTTAACCTAAATTATACTAACTTGTTCCCATAATTCACAAAGACAAAACACAACCATTTTGGCCCCTAAAAACAGCCGAGATATCTACCCCATTTCTCCCTTTCATTTTCTTCCATTTTTATTCCTAAAACACATTAAATTAAAACCCTAATATTACTCTAATATTACACTAGTGTTTTTAGACATTCTTGGGTATTTTGGAGCTTACTTGTTACGGGTATTGAAGGTGAAGACGGGTTCTTGGGTGAAGACTTAGACCTTGATAACATCATCGATCCTAAAACCTTTAGCTTGCCGATCATAGGTGACTAACTATGTCTTATATTATTCTTTTAGTAAATTAATTTGTTTTGTTATTATAATTTTATGAGTATGATTTTGTGCTAAAATATGTTAAACATGATTTGTGTGTGTTTGTATGTTATGTGATGTATAATAAAATGATAATAACTAAATAATATGTTAAAAAGATTATTGTAGTAAATATTCACATGTTTAGTTTAATTCATTTTTGAGCATTTTTAATTTATGTTCATATGATTTTTATGTTTAGTTATGTTTTAGTATAGTAGTATTATCATATAAAAATTATGTGAAATATTAAAAATGAGTTTAAAGTGATTAAAAATGAAAAATAAAAATTATATGTTCATGTATAATCAACTCGGCATTTCCATTTTTTTTTAATATATTTTCACTTTTAATTTTTGTAAATTATATGTAGTGTTAAGTTAGTATAAAATAGATGTTCCTATGAAAAAAAAAACTAAATTAGGAAAACAAATTATAAATTATTAAAATCGAAATTAGTGTTCTTGAGCTTTAATATGGTCTTCATGTGTGTTCTTCATTTATTTATGTTGATGTTCATCCTTGTTACTCATTTTGATTTCATTTTAATTTATGTTTGTTAATAATTTGTGTTTATGTTTAGTTATTGTTTTATATAATGTTAGTATTATACTATAAATCAACTAAAACATTATAAATCATTTAGATTAAAAAGTTAGAAATTTAAAGTGTTGAAAAACACTATTCATAATTATAAATAAAAGTTTAGTAAA
This sequence comes from Dianthus caryophyllus, assembly GCA_023091065.1. NCBI lineage: Eukaryota > Viridiplantae > Streptophyta > Magnoliopsida > Caryophyllales > Caryophyllaceae > Dianthus > Dianthus caryophyllus. Next base: position 64,486 of record CM041516.1, on the reverse strand, counting down.
TTTCATTTTAGTTTAAACCGTTTAAGTATAATTAGAATAATTAAAATATAAAGACTTTAAGCTAAAAACCGATAAAATCGAAAAATGAAAATTTAGAACTACTACTACCTTGCTCACGGCATTTCTATTGTTTTTAGGTTAAAATTTGCTTTTATCACTTTTTAGTTTATTGTTAATATAATTTAATTATTAGTTAATAAGTTAGATTTAAGAAATTAAAAGAAATAAAACCATTTTGACACATATATTAATATACACGGCATTTCTATATTTAATTGACTAAATTTGACCAAAATGAAATTATCACTAAGTCACTAAAGTTAAATAGTAATTAGAATTGAATTTTTGTATAAATCGTTTTAATTATAAATGAATTATTATAAACCGATGAAAATATGTTAACCGTTATAAAAATGAATTGAATCGTGTGATACTACCTTTGCTATTGGATTGATGATCTTGGACATACGGACTATAAATGAATCATCCACGATACTATCACCAACTTAAATAAATAGACGACTAAATTTAACCGAGTCTCGTTTTAAAATAAATATCATTGATCACCTTTTATAAACCGAACTTAACGTTTTTAAAAACTAGAATTTTAGAATATTTTCATAAGTGACTAAATACAAAATGAACTTAACGTTTTTAAAACTATGATTTTCGAATATTTTCATAAATGACTAAATACAAACCGAACTTAACATTTTTAAAACTAGACTTTAGAATATTTTCAAAAATCGCCTAAGTACAAAACGAACCTAACGACTTTGAAACTAAAAATTTGTACTTAGAAAATAAAAAGAACAAGATTAGTATTATTCTAAAATACCTTAAGTATAAAAAATAATAATAAGTATAAGTATAAAGATACGTATAAAATACGATGAATAGTAAATACAATGAATAGTAAATACGATGAATAGTAAATACAATGAATAGTAAATACGATGAATAGTAAAATACGATGAATAGTGAAAAGTGAATAGTGAAATACTGAAAATAATTGAAAATTTTACTAAGTATAGAAAATTTAAAATGAAGAAGTAAATGACCTAAAGTGATTGAAAAACACATAAATAAAATTGGACATACTAATAAACGTTTCAATTTAGAAACTTGAAAACATTAATAATTAACAACACTTCAAATAATAAACGAACGTGTTATGTGATCGTATGAAACCGAATACAAATACTTAAACGTTTGACGATGAGACTAGGAGAGTCTAGAAACATGTGATATGTAATATCAAATAAATAATAAATCATGAGTATGTTTAAATAAAAGGTCAAGCTTGGGCCTCAGATATGAAAACGTCAATCGTGAGTGAAGTGGGGTTAAGATAGTCTTGTAGCGGACGCCACTATCTCGGCCTTATTGCGATTGTCATCCCGAATAGTGTGGTATAGCCGTGAGATTATGCTTTGTGCATCCTGCCCATGCCAATTACGCCTTAAGTCGTATAGCGTTAAAATTCTGACAAGATAATGAAAAATTCAACTCTTAGTGGGTCGGGCTTTAGGAAATAGTCGTTTTATCCGGAGTTAAGGTGCTCTATGAATAGCATAGCCTACTCTTAAATTGGATATTAGTGTATGCATACTAGACTAGGGTTTTATTCCCCTATTTCGCTAAAGTTATCAGGGCCACCGTGACCTTATTGCGATTGTCATCTCACGGTTCTGTCTCCTTGCCGTGTTTCGTTCTTAGTGGGCGCGACACTAGCATTCGTTCTTACCCTGCGTAAAGATTACTTGACGAGATTGTATCTGAAGTTCGAATCATTTCGAACACTAGAGGATGAGATGCAAGTATTATAGTATTCGGCGTGGTTTACGAGTCGAGTAAGCCTCTGCACTATGGAAGTGAGATGCAATCGATCAGAGTACAAGGGCCTACTCAGTGGTCAGGCTCGTAAGCAGTATGTGTTGTCTGTTATATGATTAAATGTGAATGAGTGTGTACCATCTTCGAAAATTAAAGACCACAACTTTCTGAACTGAATCGAGTCTGCATGAGAAGAATGATACGATATGTATGTTTGATTGCGATCCGATATCGCCTTGTAATGTTATGGAATTATTGTGATACTATTGCTATGCTATTATATGCTATTTGCCTTCATAATTGAATATCATGCTTGTATGATTTATCGCTTTAAACTGCATGCTTAATATGACTTATATGTCTCTATATGCTATTTGTATTGAGCATGTTTATGTTTTTATCATAATGTTATGTTTATAAAGCGATAATATTAAACCAAAGTAATTGAAATCGAGGGTAAGTATGAGCATAGCTAGTCCTTTGTCATTCAGTGAGCATCCCCAAATAGTTTATTGTGCGGGAAGATCGTGGACCAGGAAATTTGGATTTTGGGCCACAAGACGTGTTTATACTTTACTTTTGTTGTATTTCGAGAGATATGTAATATATAACACCATACTCTTTTAAATTCCGTATTTAGAGTTGTTTTATTCAACTCTTGAACGATGTTGTAATATCTTGGGTTTATGTATAATTAATGACGCTGGTTTAAGACTTAATTAATTTCCGCCTTAGTAATTAAAGTCGACTAAAAACCAGGTTGTTACATGTGCAATGTGAAATTTTTTCATATGAATCCCTTTATTCCTAAAAATCACTCAAATATTTCTTCCTAATTTTGTTGGGTTTTGATTCAAGTTTGTTGCGTTGCGTATGAAATTCATCGGATGTTGATGATTACTCAATCTTTGTTTCTAATTTGAGTGTTTAATCTTTGATTTGATCAAATGATAGAAACTTTTATGATAAAATAGTGTATGATATTTGATGATTTTGTTGTATATATTTCATCAAATTTTCATCATATAATAAACAAAAAAAATCAGAGATGTTAATGATGAGAGAAATTAATTTAGGTTGGATAGTCGGGGGCATAGTTAAAATGGTTAACTTAGAACCGTAAAGTTCATGGGTTTATTTTTACGCATAAGATTTAACTCGTATTTAACTTAGAAAAAATAATTCGTCTTAATGATAAATTCGCTTTTTTTTTTCTCACTTCTAATTAAAGTTATTTAAAAACTATTGGTTTAATATAACTTAAATTTGTTAGTTATGCGCCACCATTTTCATTTAAAAAATATTTCCCTCAATGTTGATATCATCATATCATATCATATTATATTAATATTAAATGAAATGGAAGTATTATGGATTATTATAAGTAGTAGAAAAAAAAAAACATATTATTCTTCAAGCCCACATTTTAACCCTAATTTTCTTCATTAAAAAAGGGTGTAATTTTACCGTCACTTTTGTTTTTTTACTCCTTTTCCTACTCCTACTCCTACTCCTACTCTTACTCCTACTCCTACTCTTAACTCTTTCATCCCCTATTTCTAATCTTAAATTCCTTTTACCATAATTTCTTCTCTCCTTTGATTCACTAATACCAAATATCTATTTCAAATTATTTTATAAATCAACAATTATTTGCTTTCAATTGCAAAACTGTAATGATTTAGGTATGAGAGAAATTGGATCAACATCCTGTGAATTTTATGGCCAAAGCATGTTAATGGAAGCTATATGTTAACTTATTTTTTTTAATGGTGTATACTTTTTTTCTTCTTTTTTTTTTTTTTTTTTTTTTTTTTTTTAATGTTTTTTGGAACGTAAATACATAGTACGGAGTATATAGGTAAATTGTGTTCATTTCTTTCATTATTCTTCCTTCAAAATTACTCTTTTCAATGTTTATTTCTTTCATCATTTCATAATTCAATTTAGTTTTTAACTAATTCATTATTCTTCATCAAAATATAATTATTATCATTCTTATAAAATCCCAATTATAAACCTATATTTTTGAATTTTTTTTCCTCACTGGTCAACCAAAAGAACAAAATTTAACCCAAATAAGTATGTTTAATCCATTTTTAGAGAGTGAAAATAGTGAATTAATTGAGAAAAATGAATTAAGTTGTAATTAATTGAGAATTGTAGTGGGTAGATTTATTGAGAATGTTAAGTGTACAATGAAATTAATTAATTAAGATGAAAGAGGTGAAATAAATGAAATTAATTAGTAAAGAGGAACATGGGGGGCCCTACTTAATTGGCCAACAAACAACCACAGGTTGACACGTGTCCCTGTGGTTGTTGCATAGTAAATATGATTTTTCTTTTCATAGTCATTCACAAATCAAATACATCATCTTTCTAGTAAGGGTCTGTTCTCCTCATCTTAAGTTTTTTCTGGTTCAGAAAACTTCAGATAACTTAAGAAAACTTCAGATTACTTCAGAAAACTTCAGATTTCTAAATAAATAAATTAACTAATTATAATAATAATACCTATGTTATATATAACATTAATGTTATTAATAATAGTGATAATAATATTATTAACAATAATAATTTTAATAATAATCATAATAATTTGAATAAAAATAAGACCAATCCAAAACCATTTTATTGCAAATCATAAATAAAAAAAAATTAGTTCAAAGTAAATATATAGACTGTTAATAAAACTTTCATAAATGTTTATCAAATATTAATGAAAATAAATGCTAAAATTTTGTATTATTATTATTATTATTATTGTTGTTGTTGTTGTTGTTGTTGTTGTTGTTATTTTTATTATTATATATCAAATCAAACAAATTAAATATAAATATTAATTAAATATTAGTGGAAAAAGCGCATACATATAAAGATTTGAATAATCTTGGTACTACAAATATTTGATATAGCTAACGGAGTCAGAGCTCAGATTGTGTCTCAACTGCCGACTAATTTTTTGTAATTTTGTCTATTTTGTATTTGCGTTTAATAATAATAAGAAATAATTATTTCATATTATTTCAAAAAAACTTCAGAAAACTTCAGATAACTTCAGAAAACTTCAGATAACTTCAAAAAACTTCAGAAAACTTAAGATTGATTCAGAAAACTTCAAACGAAGAGAACAGGCCCTAACTCATTGCAAATTCATTTTTAGTTTTATTTTCTTTTTGTCACATACCACCATTTTCACCGAGAAAAATAAAATAGGGGGTTTTAATGATATCGATCATGGCGAATTCTGACTCAAATCTCTTTGACAAGTTATGTGATAGCTTTGGTAATTTCATGACAATGGAGCAGATTGCAGAATTTGCTTTGACAAGTAAGGTAATTTTGTCATATAAAATCGACTTTTTGAACTCATTTCATGATCAATTAGTACAAGGATTGTGGAAAAGGTCTTCAAATGGTTGTATATATCCGTTAGATAATCGTTATGAGAAGATTTTGTATGTTGAGATAAACGAAGATTATGAGGCTGATGTTGAAAAATCATTGGAGAAATTGAGGAATTTTAGTACCGCCCACAAGGTGTTCGATGAAATGCAGGGCAATGCACCTGAAGCGGGTGACATCGTTGAAGCAGAAAATGCACAAAATGATACTCAAGCCGAAGTACGCCAAGTGCTTGGTGAAATTTCCGACCCAAATCTGTGCTCAAGTGGCACGCAGATGATGGTAAATGATGATCACATGCTCCGTGAGTTGCCTGTGCCCGACTTTATATTAGAAATGGCACGAGCGTCAGAAACTACTCGACAAAATCAAGAATCGACTAACACGCACCAAGTGTCCGATATAATGCCTGAACCAACTTCAAGGCTACTAGTCAGCAGCAGGAACAGATAATAAAAACTCTGAAATTTACACACTCCAAAAACAACAAAAAAATTAAAGACACCGCAGAATCCATCTATATGACAGATTATGGTACAAAATCCGCAAACAATATGGTCTGATTTGCAGGTGGTAAATAGCTATACTGGTGTTGTACCAGAGGTTAACCTCCCTGCGGTCGAGCCTCAACCTGATGAACTCAGTTTTAGCTGTCCAACTGATCCTTTTCAATACGTCTACAGAAGCGCAAGCTGCCTTTTTCAGTGTTGATCATGGTAAGCAGGAAAATAGTAGCTTGACAATCGATAATATAGTACTCATGAACTATGTACTGTAGTTGTTAAACTACCGCAAGATGTGTAGTAGTAGTAGTAGTTGACGATGGTGGGTGATACACTAACCCAGATAGACGGGGCTTGATCTTGTTGGTCCACAAGGGGGTGAAGGCCGCAGAGTCTCCGCCTTTAGTTTGCAGCTCCACAACATGGAGATGTTCTGTCAAGGGTCCAATCTCTAACCTGGCCATAAAATGGCCGTTGGGGCCTTCCAACTCCACCACACGACCCTCCTTTTTTCTCTTGACCTTGACATTCTCGGACGATGCTACTTCCTCAATCTGGTTTAGGATCTTAAGAGCAGGCTCAGCCGACAGAAATCTTTCAGAGTCAGTAATGGGGTTGAACGAATCGTGGAACAAGCCTGACAAATCAAGGCCAGACGAGAAGGAGATCAAATCAAAGGCGTTGAGGGAAGAAAGCGTATGTTCCTCCATCTGTAGCTGTAGCTGAGCTTGAGATGCTTTGGAGGAAGAGGACTCGTCAAAGTTAATTTGGGGAGTGGAATACTGATCCTTAGTAGCTTTAGTGAACCAAGGGTCAGAGGTGATGCGATCGAGGGTAATGCGTGTTGCGGGGTTAGTGTCAAGGAGGCGAGAGAGAAAACGCTTGAGGTCAGAGGACATCCATTTGGGGCAGCGGAAATCACCCTTGTAGATTTTCTTGTACATGGCCATGAGGTTAGGGTCATTGAAGGGGAGATATCCGGCGGTGAGGACATAGAGGATGACACCGCAAGACCAGATGTCAACCTTGGCACCATCATAACCCTTCTTGGCGAGAATTTCAGGGGCAACATAGGCAGGAGTGCCGCAGAGGGTGTGGAGAAGGAGGTTGGAAGGGTCAGGGTCAGGAGAGAGCATGAGGGCGCTGAGGCCGAAATCAGTGACCTTGAGGGTGCCGTTGTCATCAACAAGAAGGTTTTCGGGCTTAAGATCACGGTGGTAGACTCCCCTGGAATGACAGTAGGAGATGGCTGAGATCAACTGGCGAAAGTAGTGGCGAGAGAGGTCCTCAGAGAAACGGCCCTTGGCGACCTTGGCGAAGAGCTCGCCACCCTTGACCAATTCAAGGACGAAATAAATCTTGGACTTGGAGGCCATGACCTCGAAAAGGCGGACGATGTTGGGATGGCAGAGGCGGCTCATGATGGAGATCTCGCGTTTGACGTTGGACATAAGGTTGGAATTGGAGGCAATCTTCTTTTTGCTGATGACCTTGATGGCGACGCTCTGACCGTCACGAATGTTCCTGGCATAGTAGACCTTGGCAAAAGCACCGCAACCCAGCAGCCTGCCAACCTCGTATTTCCCGAACAGCTCCATGGGATTGTAGGGATTGATGGATGGAAGGCAACAGGCAGCAGGGGAAATGGAAATGGAAATGGAAATGGAATGTGGATGCAAATATGTGTCTACCTACTTTGACTAACCTTTTTTTTAGCTTTTGTAACAGCTTGTTTGTTTGTTGTGTTTTGTTTTGTTTGAATAAAATAAGAGGGGGTGGGGATTAAATATAGGTGCTCTGACTTGGCCTGAAATTGTTGTAATACGGAGTGGAGTATTTGTTTAGTTATTATGGCATAATATACTTACTAATAATTAATTAATACTCCGTATAATATAATTAGTCGACCACCCAAGGAGCAATAGACACGTAGGAGCATAAAGTAATGCAAATCAACGCGGCTTTCTAAATACGGAGGGGAGTGTGAAGAAATTATTAGACACCTGTTCCACATTGGGACTGGCCCATTTGTTTTGTAATATATCCTCCATGGGCCTTGTAATTAATGGGCCAAGACTAGCCCATTTAAAAAAATAGTAGACCTTAGCTTGTAGTTGTAGGCCAGAGCCCCAGAAGAGGAGTTGAGAGGTACTGACCATCATATTTTGAAATTATTATTATTTGGTGATTACTGTAGTAATTAGGGTTTGAGGGTTGAGTGTGTGTGACTGTGTGAGAGTTTGATAATGACGGTTGAGGGTGTTACCTTTTCGTCGGATGGCATCGTAAAGAAGTCCCCCAACGACCGGCGTTTATACCGTTACCTGCAGCTTCACAATGGTCTCTCTGCTTTGCTTGTTCATGACCCCGACATCTACAAAGACAAGGACGAACAAGAACAAGACTGCACCGAGGATGATGATGATGATGATGATGATGATGATGATGATGATGATGATGATGATGATGATGATGATGTTGATGATGATGATGAAGACGACGACGACGAAGAAGACTGCAGCGAGGAAGAGGAAGAGGACGACGATGACAACGACGCCTCCTCCTATGACAGCCGCAGAGGAGACGCAGCAGCAGCATCCTCTCAGACTAAGAAGGTTTGGTTGTTGTCTTTTCTTATACATACTCCTCCTCCTCATACTTAGTTTTTCCGACTGACTAGTCACTGATTTCGCAGGCTGCCGCTGCACTTTGCGTCGGCATGGGCAGCTTTTCCGATCCCTACGAGGCTCAGGGCCTTGCTCACTTTTTAGGTACTCCATAACTCCCTACATTTCCATTTCCTTTTCTACCTTTGATTTGATTTGATTTGATTTGATGGATTCTACTATGCTGTTCATTTTATCTACTTTCCTATCCTATCCTATCCTATCCTACCCTTCCACAGAGCATATGCTGTTCATGGGCAGTGCTGCTTTTCCTGATGAAAACGAGGTCTGCTTCGTACGGAGTAGTTCTTTCTTCTTCTTTTTTTACACACCCTCTTCCCTCTTACTCTTACCATTTCGTTTCGTTCCTTTTCTTTTCCTTAGTACGATAGTTATCTTTCCAAGCATGGCGGCTCTTCAAATGCTTACACTGAGACTGAGCATACTTGCTACCATTTTGACGTCAAGCCTGAATTCCTCAAAGGCGCCCTTGAAAGGTTTTCCACCTCTCTCCTTTCTCCTTTCTTACTTCTAAATTCCCTTCATCCTTTCTGCTTCTTACTTCTTATATCGTCTCTCTTTATTAGATTCTCCCAGTTCTTCATCTCACCACTTGTCAAAATAGAAGCCATGGAGCGAGAGGTACTCGCTGTTGATTCAGGTACCTATATCTGTTTCCCTTGCCCCCTTCTCTATAGGGTAGTTTTTCTATGTTGTCTGTTTTCTTATGCCACCCTTTCTTGTCTGTTCCATTCCAATACAGAATTTAACCAAGTTTTGCAAAGTGATTCCTGCCGCCTCCAACAGCTCCAATGTCACACCTCTATACAAGGCCATCCTTTCAATAGGTTCTTCTGGGGTCAGTTCTTCTGGTTTCTCCCGTCTGCTTCATCTTTTGATTCCGCTTTTATCTCCGTGACCGACATCCTCTTCTCGTGTTAAAGGAAACAGGAAAAGCTTAATGGAAGCCATGGAGAAAGGGGTTGATCTGCGGGGAAAGATTGTCAAATTGTTTGAAGATAACTATTGCGGTGGAGTTATGAAATTAGTTCTCGTTGGTGGAGGTTTCTTTTTCTCCCTTCTCTTTTCTTTATTAACATAAGATATACTTACGACCATCTGTTTGAGTAACCAATCCATTCAATGCTGACGGTGTCTATCATGAAATCTCCCACCAGTGATATTTCCATGAATAGCTATATATGTTGACTTGGCTACGAGTGCAAGACTATTGCTCTATTTAGTACATTTTTTTTATTAGAATGACATGATTGTACCAAAATGTCTTGATATATAGCTAATTCCACTATAGTGCCCTGTCGTTTAGCTAATTCCACTTTGATGATCTATGGTGTAATCGCACCAATATATTTTCAATCACATTAATTGTGTGGAATTATGTTAAAATTCACCTTATATGTTATTTTAATTTAATTTTATACTTCATTGTGATACTTTAGTTTTAATTTTAAATTCACCGTTATATGTAATTTTAATTTAATTTTATACTTCATTGTGATATTCATTTTAAACTGAGATGAAATTTGACTGAGTTATACTTAATCCACAATGCACCAAAGTAAAATCGTCTAAATCTCAGGTCACGAAAGGGGAATTAACCAAAACCTTAAGGCATCAAATTGATAATTTCTCTAAACCATTGTTCTAATTTTGTAGAGTCGCTTGATATTCTTGAGAGTTGGGTTCTGGAACTCTTTACTAATGTCAAGAGAGGCCCTCTTACAAAGCTGGAGATTGCAGATGGAGGTCCTATATGGAACATTGGCAAGCTGTATAGGCTAGAGGCTGTGAAAGATGTTCACATCCTTGAGATATCCTGGAAATTGCCATGTCTTCATAAAGAGTATCTGAAAAAATCTGAAGATTACCTCGCTCATCTTATAGGGCATGGTATGAGCTTTGTGATTGCCTACATCTGTTTGATTATATTTCCTTGATAAAGCATTTTTGTTGGCAGATTCTCTTCTTCCCCGTCTCCAAATATATCGCCTCTGCCAGTTTCGTTTACTGTTTAATGTTTATTACTCCTTCCATTCTCAACATTTAGCCACATTTGATAGAGCTAAGACTTTGTTCCGGTAAAAACTGGCGTGAAAGGAAAGGGAGGATGAAGAGAAGTCAGATGGAGTGAAGGGAGGAAAGGCAATGGAAAGAAGGGTTTTTTTTTTTTCCAAATCTCCTCTCTCTTGAATGGATTTTTGTTTGCCTTGGTGGAGGGAAAATAGATCCCTTATATTTTGTCCATGGTAATTAGCTATCTAAAGTCTAAACAAAGGGAATTGAACCCCTCCCCTTCCCCTTCCCTCCAAACCCCCCTCCATCCAAGCCCACCCTTAATAAAAAAAATAATGGTCTTTCTGACTTCTTTTCTTTCATGTATCTGCAAATGTCTTTTCTTAACTTAATCATCTCATGCCGATGCTGTTTTAGAGGGCAGGGGTAGCCTACATTTCTTCTTGAAGAGTAAAGGATGGATAACATCTATTTCTGCTGGGGTTGGAGACGAAGGGTTGCATCGATCTTCGTTAGCCTATATTTTTGGCATTTCAATACGCCTTACAGATTCTGGCATGGAGAAGGTTAGGCCTAATCCTTCATTCCCGTCAGTATATTGATTTTCTGAATTGTTTCATTATGTCTTGCTATATCATTTTATTGGCTGTAGTTATCATTGTCACTATTGATCTTGAACTAGCAGCTTTATGATATCATTGGGTTTGTATACCAATATCTCAAACTATTGCGAAAAGGTCCTCTTCAAAAGTGGATATTTAAGGAGCTCCAAGACATCGGGAATATGGACTTTAGATTTGTTGAGGAGCAGCCTCAAGATGATTATGCGGTTGAGCTTGCAGGTAAAATATTCTAGTCCTTTATGGGTGATATTACATTGTAATGCTATTGTAGGTGTTTATGCTATTCTACTACTAGTTGGTGATTGGTTCACTTACTTCCTCCCAATATTATGTCTTTGATTGATTGTTTGGTTAGATGCGAGAAATATAATTTCTATCAAGGTACATGTGCAAAGACCATGAATTTCCTTTTTCTAAGAAATGCTTATGGTGTTTTATGCATTTTTTGTTAATGGCTAATGAGGATATCAATCTACAAAAGGATCAAGAGGTTGACAGTCACTCCAGAACCAAAGAGTTAGAATACTATGCCATTGATCAAATGGAAAAATTGATCCTGGCCTTGGTAGTTGATGGTGGGAAAGAAATTTGGACATTCTTAGGGAAGTGTTAACTTCACACATATATAAGAAAAAGTGTGCAATACTTGCTAACCTAATAAGAACTCTTAGTAAGCTAAACAAACAGTAGGTAGATAGGTAGGTTTTTTTGACCAGTAACACCAGTTGGCAATTTCTGTCTAATTATGGTTAGGGGAATTGAGGCTCTCTTTTCTTTTTGGTACTGTCTCTGTCTCATGGTATCTATTGCCGAATTAACATGATCAATTGAATATCATATATTGTAACGTATGGTTTTAAAAATGTTATTCTCTTGTTTGAAAAAAGAGAAGGTGCTTTCTAATGGTGAACTTTTGAAGTGAAACCAAGTGAAGGCACAAAGAGCAGAAAATCATTTTAGTTGGAGAGATTATTCAGGGAACCAACTTTTTCTTTTTCTTTTTTTTTTGCTTTTTTTTTTTTTTTTTTCGCTTAATATATATTTTCTAAAAGGGTTTTTTGTCAGACACTACCTTACATTTAAGCCAACTTGTGAGGTACTACCTTACATTTTTTTTTTTTGCGAAGAACTACCTTACATTTTTAAAATCTTGTGGAACACTACCAAACACCATTTTGCCGTTAAATCTAACCATTGACCGTCATTGACTAACTACAACTTGGGTGGATGGTCACTAATGGAAAAGATAAAAATCTAAGTAGGTCAAGAACTAGACCAATAAACTATATTCCACAAATGTAGAGCTAGTAGCCAATGATGGTCAACGGTTAGATTTAACGGCAAAATGGTGTTTGGTAGTGTTCCACAAGATTTTGAAAATGTAAGGTAGTTCTTCGCAAAAAAAAAAATGTAAGGTAGTACCTCACAAATTGGCTTAAATGTAAGGTAGTGTCTGGCAAAAAACCCTTTCTAAAATATAGAGAATTTGATAAAAGAGTGACTGGGAAAATTTTGCCAGCAGCCCAGCATTGAAGTGGAGAATGTCGCAAGGTTTATAAGTGATTTGTTATTGTTTAAGGTGAATTGCCACACCATTGAATGTTTGAAGTAAATTAGTAAAATAGTGAGATGCAAACCTAAGGCACTTAGCCACTTAGGTACTACTTCAGTTTGAACTTAAATCAGTTAAATGTACATTATTTGTACACTTGTACATATTGATTAAATCCTTTTAGAGATCAAGGTTACATAAGACATTAAATCTGTTACACTTTCAAAAGATGTCAATACACACCTTGGGAGATCATATTCTTAAGAATGAACTTAGTAAGCAGTTGCCAACTAAACGTAAAAAGTTGATGGGTGTAATGGTTATTTCTGTCCATAAGACTTATTGACTCCTAAAATCTGCCTAAGATAGGTGGCATTCAAACTCCTTTCTCGAAGACTCCATGCTATAACAACTTCAACGGAGACCCATTTCTCTTAGCGAAAAAAGGTGAGATAGTATGTATAAATAAGTATTTTGGCCACGTGAGAGTTGAGACAGAGATTAAGCAACTCTCAGTTCGGAGGCTTGAACTGTGGAGACATGATATTGTGAAAAGACTTCAGACTCAACTCACCGAAGAACCTATGAACAGAGGCATTTGATTGTGATATCGGTATTTCTGAAATTGTAAAAACTACGACACCTTACGTAACTGTGGAGGAATTGTATTCTGAGAAGTTTCAACTGCTGCTATATTTGATTCTTCTACTGTATGTGTTATGTTGTTTTTTCGAGTCAAATCGTTATGTTTTCATTGGAATCTGTTTTACGTTGTGAGAAATAGTGGTGTCTAAATCTTAGGGCAGTTTTACAAGTGCGAAAATGGTAGCTTCAGAAATAGCGGAGGCTAAGAGGCCGGGTGATGAATTATCAGCGGATTCTATGGTGAGAATTTGTTGCTAGTTGGTAGATGTTGTGGTGAGGAAATTTCAGTGATTTTAAAATGGTGGATTGTGTGGTGAATCAAAATATTTTGTCTGACCCGCTCTTTGGTTTGGGAGGAATTCGTGTCCGTTAATAGTTGCTTTGGCTGTAGTGGTAAATATTGTTGCTTCAGTGCGATGATTGTTTACACTTGCTTGGAAGTTGCTATTGCGTGAAATCTATGTGGAAGTGATTGTAAGTGAGCAGTTATTTGCTATAATGTCAGGGAGTTGGGGTTTCAGGAACATTTTTTTGCTGCTGTTACACCTTAAAAACTTCCCAGGGAGGAATCTGTCTTTTTCACAGAGGAGAAATGCCTTCTTAGTTCTTACTTTTTTTTTTTTATTTTTTTTTTTTTTTTTTTTTTTTTTTTTTTTTTTTTTTAACTTTTCTCACTTATTGTAGAAAACCTACTCGTGTATCCACCAGAGCATGTCATTTACGGTGAATATGCCTATGAAGATTGGGACACAGAGAAGATAGAATCCCTTCTGAGCTTATTTACACCTAAGAATATGAGGATTGACGTTTTATCGAAGTCTTTTACTGAGCCTAAAGGTGATTGCAGATCTTTTGCTTTAGTAATAAGTAACTATTCTTGAGCTGTCTGATTGTGGTAGTAGGCTCTCTGTTTAACTGATTTGTTTCTTCATTGTTGACTTTCTCTCTCTAGATGTTCTCTGTGAACCATGGTTTGGAGCTAGATATACTGTGGAAGATATTACTCTATCTATGTTGGACTTGTGGAGGGACCCTCCAGAAATAGAAGGATCACTGCATTTGCCTTTAAAGAATGAGTTCATTCCAGTCAACTTTAATGTGCACAAGGGCACTATGTCCACTGATTTGGCTTTTGGATTGTATCCTAGATGCATACTTGATGAACCATTATTGAAGTTGTGGTACAAGCTTGATAATACTTTTAAACTTCCACGCGCCAATACATATTTTCGGATAAACTTGAATGGTGCCTGTGAAAGTGTGCGGAGCTGTCTCTTGACAGAATTGTTTGTTCTTCTGCTTAAAGATGAGCTAAATGAAGCTATATACCAGGTTAGTCTTGTTTTGCTCTTTTGTTGTCTTGCCTATGTTTCAAGAAGAGACTTTTAAGGTCTTACTTCTGTAATTCTAATATAACAGGTGTGTAATGCCTAAGAGTGCTTTGGATAGATGTCGGTCAATTATTTGTCTTATAATCTAGGGTAAGGAGATGAGCCCTTTTCCTTTTAGGGTTTTTGTATGTGCTTTCTTCAATCAAGACCTACAAAAAACGTATTACCGTTCTGTCCCTGTGATAGTGAATTTCGGTCTATTGTGTTTCAGTTAGATACTCCTATTATTAACCGTACATTTTCAAATATAGTTTGGTCTTTTGAATCTTACTTTATCATCTACCCAATAAGTTTGTGGCTCAGCATTTAATTAAAAAATAAATTGGTTAAAAAGCAGTTCAAAAAGTCCAAGAGGGACGTTAGTTTCAAAAGGGTGCCTCAAGGCAACTAGAGTGTATCACGATAAGGTGCAAGATATGAGAAGGTGTATACATAAGGTGCAAGGCAATGAAGGCATGAGGAGAAGGTTTAGACAAACAGAGCTCTGCATTTTTCAAAAATTTGAGCAAAAATACCTTCCCTTAGATTGTAGTTACGATGACATGTAAATGACTATAAGTCTATAACAGGACAAAGAATTCATGTGAATTTTATAGTAGTGCACTTTCTCATTTGAGCCTCATTTAAACTTAAGGCGCTAGTGCGGTGCTTAAGTGCGTCCAATGGACGCTCTTTTTAAACTAAGTGGGGGATTACTATTAAGCCATACAAATTGTGGCTTAATTGCATTGTGGGTTCACAAACGCATCCTCATGGATATAGTTGGGAAGGAGAAGCTCTAAATCGCTAAGAAGTGGAAAATAAGAGGATTTGTTATGAAAAAAGCTCCTTTTTCAATTTACTTTTCAAATGATGTGAATGTTTAAAGATAGCAGCATCATTACAGTTTCAAATGTCACTGAGAATATAAGGGATCACATGGTGTCTGAGTATTGATTCTGGTGCTTTTAAAATGATGACTTTACGACTGTAGCATTGCGTAAAGACTATACAGTACATTTTTATGCCTTTGTTTTTAACTGGAATGTGGTTTTTGCTGTTTAGGCAAGCATAGCCAAGTTGGACACATCAATATCAGTTTCTGGTGATAAACTACAGCTTAAGGTTTATGGGTTTAGTGAAAAACTTCCACTTCTACTTTCCAAGATTTTGTCTGTTGCAAAATGCTTTTTGCCCAAAGATGATCGATTTAAGGTGAGTGATTGTATAATTTTCTATACAACAAAACTGGAATCAACCGTTTGACGCGTTAGACAGGTTTTTGATGCTTTAAATCTGACCATTTTACGCTCTATGTGACCATCATTGAGTGTAAGCTGACCACTTGGCATAAAAGTGGTTACATTTAAGTCAATAATGGTGACAATAAGCCTTAATGTGATCAATTTTGTGCAATGAAAATTCATTTGACGCAAGACCTAATGATTTCCATAAACTACATTCACCTTGCATTTTTCTTCTTATTAATAAATTATCTACAAGCTTTACCCTACAAAAAGTAAAACATTGCAAAATGATAGAATATACAGTTAAAATTATGCTGAATATTGCAGGTGATTAAAGAGGATGTTGAAAGAAATTTGAGGAACACAAATATGAAGCCGTTAAATCATGCATCATACTTGAGATTACAAGTTTTATGCAAATCTTTCTGGGATGTTGATGATAAGCTTCACAGTTTAGTTGATTTGCCTGTTGCTGAACTGCAGGATTTTATTCCGAAACTTCTTTCCCAGGTCTGAAAATTGTACCCCTTTCTCCGAGCATATCTTAATAACATTCATCAATATGTGAAGTTATGTTGGCAAATGACAGTCCGTTCATTTGGATTCATTACATTTTATTGTGGAACATATTTATAGAAAAACACATGTGGGAAGTTAGAGTCATGTGTCCCATGTCTGGTCTTGGAGAATGCTGTGGGTGCCTGAGTGGATAGCATACCCACATACTTTTTAGGGCATTTTTTGTCTCCTTACAGTCAAAACTTAACCAAGACTGAATATTTAGTAAATTGATTTAAATAATATAGAAATGGCTCGTAGTGAATATAAACTGAATGGAAGAAGGATATGCAATCTATTTTTCCTAACCCCAAGATGATTAAAGATAAAAAATATGTTGATATATAACCATTGCTTTGTAGAAGGAAGTTGGGTTGAACTTAGTCCTTTGACCAACATCACACACATTCTGGACATCTTGTCACGATGTACACGAAAGTCAATGAGGTTGAATGTACGAAACCTTCCTCCTTGACCTGTGCTGATGTTAGTAGAGACTATTTCACACTCAATTAGATTTTGGAATTAAATTAGACTGTTCCTATATATGATTTGCTATGTAATTTGGTCCTTGTGATATATTAGTCTTACATTTTCTTTCCACTTAGTGCTTACACTGTTTGCCTTTTGTTATCCAGTTATACATCGAGGCTCTGTGCCATGGTAATTTACTACAAGAAGAAGCATTAAGCATATCAAACATATTTAAGCAGTATTTCTCTGTACCTCACATTCCTGTTGAGAGAAGACACAAAGAGACTGTCCTTTGCCTTTCTCCTGGTGCAAATGTCATTAGAGATGTTTTTGCAAAAAATAAACTGGAAACAAACTCAGTTGTTGAGGTTGGTATTTCATAAATGACTTGTCTGTTTTAAATTCTGTAATGTACATTTCATGACTGATTTGATTTTTTTTTTATGTCTTCTTCTGTATAATGTTGCAGCTTTACTATCAAATCGAGCAAGAAAATGTTGATAATTCAGTAAAACTGAAAGGCTTTTCTGATCTTTTTGATGAAATTGTGCAAGAGCCGCTGTTTAATCAGCTGAGGTAAAGTTCTGCTTATAGAAATTCTATAGAGATTTTCTTCCTTTTCAATAGCGTAATCAACAAGATTTTTTATTTGTCGCATTTTCTGGGCTTGGAGACGGAGAGAGAGATGACAGGAGATTAGTGAAGGGTTTGTGTTGAGCTATGGTAAGGTATGAGGAAAGAAAAAACTTGTTTGTTGGGGAAACTCATTAATGCAAGAAAATATGTAGAACGGGAAGGCTAATTGAAATGTTACTGGAAAATAATGTGGTCAAATGAGAAAAACAGAAAGAAAATATGGGGAGGTCCATCAATGTGAATGCTCGTAGGGCTGAAACCGGTGATGGGCTTTTGTCTGAGTTGGGAACTTGGGATGTATGGTTATGTAAATAACTTGTTAGTACGGTTAAAGGATTACTCCGTACGGAGTATATGTTTAGTTAAAGAATTTAAGTTAAATTAAATAAGGGTTTTAACAATGTTTCAACTTTATCCATAAGAACTAAATAGGACAATCACTGACATTTAATCTTCTTTCATTGACTTGGTACTTAGGACAAAGGAGCAGCTTGGCTATGTTGTTGAATGCGGTCCACGGATAACATATTGTGTCTTGGGATTTTGTTTCTGTGTTCAATCTTCCAAGTATGACCCTGCATACTTGCAAGATAGGATTGGAAACTTTATTGATGGCCTGAAAGATATGCTGGTAAGCAAGCATTACTTGGCCATTTTCATTAATTTTCTACGACTGTAACATATCAAAACCCTCTAGAGTCAAGACTACCCAGTGTAATACAACAATATTTCATCAACTCAATAATAAAAATGACAACTGTTTTGATTGGCGATGAAGGATGGATAGTAAGGAGGAATAACATACCTTTAACCTGTGTAGAATGCTTTAGTAAAACTGTAAGAGCGAACCTTTTTCTCCAGAAGCTACATACATAATATGTGACCTCAGCTAGTTACTTGCACCCTTTGAGCTCAAGCTCTACTCTATAAACACCCTCATCCTTGTCTTTTACATCCTAAAATCTTTCAATCGGGTTATTGAGCTGTCCCCGGCTTTGAAGTTTTATGGAATCTAGTAGATTTATTTGCAGATCTTGGCCCAAGAAACGTCTTACAGTTGCTTGGTTTAGAATGAAGTTTCAATCTAGCTGGAAATTACTTATGAATCCCTTGGAAGATCATGCATAGTGTCTCTTATGATTGCTTACCGTATTCACTGTCATCCCATCTTTGGTTCTTTCTCATGAGGCATGTTGTCTACGAAAGTATGAAGCCTAATGTTAGATCCAGTTGTTAATCATTCTTGATACATGAAAGTATGAAACATAGCTCCTTAACCCTAAACAAAATGTCAAGATTGCTTGTAAAATTCAAGATTGCTTTTAACTTGTTATCATATTTGCTGTAGGAAGCACTGGATGATGGATCTTTTGAGAGTTTTAAGAGTGGATTAATTGCAAGATTACTAGAGAAAGATCCATCTTTGACATATGAGTCCGACCGACATTGGAATCAAGTTGTGGATAAGAGGTACACCATATGCTAACTGATCATTTTTGTTTACCAGTGCTCCGTAATGTTGTTGTGGAAGAGGGAGTCTTGATGTGGTGATTGTTCAGGTATATGTTTGATTTGGCGGAAAAAGAGGCAGAAGTCCTTAGGAATATAAAGAAGAGTGACCTGATTGAGTGGTATAGTTTATATTTTGGCAAGGCATCCCCCAAGTGTCGCCGGCTTGCAATTAGGGTATGGGGCTGCAACACTGACTTCAAAGGGATGGAGGCACAACAAACATCTATACAATCAATCAGTGACCTTACAGCCTTCAAGACATCGTCCGATTTCTACCCAAGTTTGTGTTGATCTTGTGAGTTGATGATACTAGTATTGTCATTGGAAATCGGAATCAGTCAGTTATCTTTACTTCTATTGAGCTGGTCACCGTCAAACTCCCCTCTCGCTCTTGTTTTTACCCTTATTTTTCTTTAGATGATTGGCATTTTTGCCTTTTCATTGCATAAATATGGATCTGATTATCCGCGGTACTCAGACTGGCCACATCCGGTGGTGATTTTTCGCTTGTGTTTATTCATGGTCTTTCTTAATAACTTGGGGGAGTTTGGTTAGAGTATGATATGGAGAATGATTCCAAGATTGTATGGAGTTATCGTATGGCTGCACCCATTAAAAGCTATTTGGTTTAACTTTGGAATGAATTGTAAATGTCATTTTCTTTATAGAATATTTTCAATTAACGTAATTGATTTTTCATATACGGATTTTATTCAAGTTATACACTTTTTGTCATTATTTTTCCTACCCTATCCTTTTTTACTCTAAAAATATACAGAATTCTCTCTTTTTAATTTTCTACCAAATTTTAAATCAATTTCAAGTTTTTAAATTTTCAATCATGAACTCCAATCATAGATTCATTGAAGTAATAATTGTCTTTTAATTTCATTTATCATAAGTAAGAACCTTGTCAACTCAAAATGCCATAATATAGACCTTTTCGAAATCCCGAAAATTTGGGCCTTAAACGTAAAAGCGGACTTTCGGGCTGATTTCGGGGGCCGTCTGTTTATGATCTTTCGAAACTCAAAACACGAAAATGTCTTCATTTATCATGAATATGAACCCTATCAACTCAAAATGCCAAAATTTGGACCTTTTCGAAATCCCGAAAATTTGGTCCTTAAACGTAAAAGCGGACTTTCAGGCTGATTTCGGGGCCGTCCATATATGATCTTTCGAAACTCAAAACACGAAAATATCTTAATTTATCATGAATAAGAATCCTATCAACTCAATATGCCAAAATGTGGAAATTTTCGAAATCTCGAAAATTTGGTCCCTAAACTTAAAAGCGGACTTTCGGGCTGATTTCGGGGGCCGACCATTTATGATCTCTCGAAACTCAAAACACGAAAATGACTTAATTTATCATGAATATGAACCCTGTCAACTCAAAATGCCAAAATGTGGCCCTTTTCGAAATCCCGAAAATTTGGTCCCTAAACGTAAAAGCGGACTTTCGGGCTGATTTCGGGGACCGTCCGTTTATGATTTTTCGACACTCAAAACACGAAAATGTCTTCATTTATCATGAATAAAAACCCTGTCAACTCAAAGTGACAAAATTTGGACTTTTTTGAAATCCCGGAAATTTGGTTCATAAACGTAAAAGCGGACTTTCGGGCAGATTTTGGGGTCTGTCAGTTTATGATCTTTCGAAACTCAAAACACGAAAATGTCTTCATTTATCATAAGTAAGAACCCTGTCAACTCAAAATGCCATAATTTGGACCTTTTCGAAATCCCGAAAATTTGGGTCATAAACGGAAAAGCGGACTTTTGGGCTGATTTCGGAGGCCGTACATTGATGATCTTTCGAAACTCAGAACACGAAAATGTCTTCATTTACCATGAATAAGAACCCTGTTAACTCAAAATGTCAAAAAATGGACTTTTTCGAAATCCCGAAAATTTGATCGTTATACGTAAAAGCGGACTTTCAAGCTTATTTCGGGGGCCGACTGTTTACGATCTTTCGAAACTCAACATACGAAAATGTCTTCATTTATCATAAGTAAGAACCCTGCCAAGTCAACATGCCATAATTTGGGCCTATTCGAAATCCCGATAATTTGGGCCCTAAACGTAAAAGCGTACTTTCGAGCAGATTTCGGGGGCCGAAATTTTACGATCTTTCGAAACTCAAAACACGAAATTGCCTTCATTTATCGTAAATAAGAACCTTATCAACTCAAAATGCCAAAATTTGGACCTTTTCCAAATTCCGAAAATTTTGTCCCTAAACGTAAATGCTGACTTTCGGGCTGATTTCGGAGGTCGTCCATATATGATCTTTCGAAACTCAAAACATGAAAATATCTTAATTTATCATGAACAAGAATCCTATCAACTCAATATTTCAAAATGTGGACCTTTTCGAAATCTCAAAAATTTGGTCCCCAAACGTAAAAGCGGACTTTCGGGCTGATTTCGGGGGCCGACCGTTTATGATCTTTCGAAACTCAAATCACGAAAATGACTTCATTAATCATAAATAAGAACCATGTCAACTCAAAATGTCAAAATGTGACCCTTTTCGAAATCCCGAAAATTTGGGCCCTAAACGTAAAAGCGGACTTTTAGGATGATTTCGGGGGCCGTCCGTTTATAATCTTTCAAAACTCAGAACACGAAAATGTCTTCATTTATCATGAATAAGAACCCTGTAAACTAAAATTGTAAAATTTATACTTTTTCTAAATTCCGAAAATTTGGCCCCAAACGTTAAAGTGTACTTTCGGGCTGATTTCGGGGGCCGTCCGTTTATGATCTTTCGAAACTTAGAACACGAAAACGTATTCATTTATCATGAATAAGAACCCTGTGAACTAAAAATGCCAAAATTTAGACGTTTTCGAAATCCCGAAATTTGGCCCCAAACGTGAAAGCGGACTTTCGGGCTGATTTCGGGGCCGTCCGTTTATGATCTTTCGAAACTCAGAACACGAAAATGTCATCATTTACCATGAATAAGAACTTTGTCAACTTAAAATGCCAAAATTTAGACTTCTTCAAAATTCCGAAAATTTGGTCCTTAACGTAAAAGCGGACTTCCGGGCAGATTTCGGAGGCCGTCCGTTTTTTATCTTTCGAAACTCAGAACACGAAAATGTCATCATTTGTCATGAATAAGAACCCTGTCAACTTAAATTGCCAAAATTTAGACTTTTTCAAAATCCCGAAAATTTGGTCCCGAAACGTAAAAGCGGAGTTTCGAACTGATTTCGGAGACCGTCCGTTTATGATTTTTCAAAACTCAGAACACGGAAATGTCTTTATTTATCTTGAATAAGAACCCTGTGAACTAAAAATGCCATAATTTAGTCCTTTTCGAAATCTCGAATATTTTCCCCAAAACGTAAAAGCGGACTTTCGGGTTGATTTCGGAGGCCGTCCGTTTATGATCTTTCAAAACTCAGTACACGAAAATGTTTTCATTTATCATGAATAAGAACCCTATCAACTCAAAATGCTAAAATTTAGTGTTTTTCGAAATCCCGAAAATTTGGTCCTTAAACGTAAAAGCGGACTTTCGGCTGATTTCGGAGGCCGCCCGTTTATGATCTTTCGAAACTCAAAACACGAAAATATCTTCATTTATCATAATTAAGAACCCTGTGAACTAAAAATGCCAAAATTTAGACTTTTTCGAAATGCCAAAAATTTAGCCCCAAACGTAAAAGCGGACTTTTGAGCAATTTTCGGGGGCCGTCCGTTTATGATCTTTCGAAACTCGGAAAACGAAAATGTCTTCATTTATCATGAATAAGAACCCTGTGAACTAAAAATGCCAAAATTTATACTTTTTCGAAATCCCGAAAATTTGGCCCCAAACGTGAAAGCGGAATTTTGGGCTGATTTTGGGGGCCGTCCGTTTATGATCTTTCGAAACTCAGAACACGAAAATGTCTTCATTTATCATGAATAAGAACCCTGTCAACTCAAAATGCCAAAATTTAGACTTTTTCGAAATCCCGATAATTTGGTCTCGAAACGTAAAAGCGGACTTCAGCACTGATTTCGGAGGACGTTTGTTTATGATATTTCCAAACTCAGAACACGAAAATTTCTTCATCTATCATGAATAAGAACCCTCTGAACTAATACTACCAAAATTTAGACCTTTTCCAAATCCCGAAAATTTTGCCCCAAACGTAAAAGCGGAATTTCGGACTATTTTGGGGGCCGTTCGTTTATGATCTTTCAAAACTCAGAACACGAAAATGTATTCATTTATTATGAATAAGAACCCTGTGAACTAAAAATGCCAAAATTTAGGCCTTTTCGAAATCCCGAAAATTTGGCCCCAAACGTTAAAGCGGACTTCCGGGCTGATTTCGGAGGCCGTCCGTTTATGATCTTTCGAAATTCAGAACACGAAAATGTCATTATTTATCATGAATAAGAACCCTGTGAACTAAAAATGTAAAAATTTAGAGTTTTTCGAAATCCCGAAAAATTTGGTCCTAAACGTAAAAGCGGACTTTGGACTAATTTGGAGGCCGTCTATTTATGATCTTTCGAAACTCAGAACACGAGAATGTCTTCATTTATCAAGAATAATAACCCTGGGAAATAAAACTGCCAAAATTTAGACCTTTTCGAAAGTCTGAAAATTTGGCCCCGAACGTAAAAGTGGACTTTCAGACTAATTTCGGGGGCCGTCTGTTTATGATCTTTCGAAACTCAGAACACGAAAATGTTTTCATTTATCATGAATAAGAACCCTGTCAACTCAAAATGACAAAATTTATACTTTTTCGAAATCCCGAAAATTTGGTCCCTAAACGTAAAAGCGGACTTCCGGGATGATTTCGGAGGCCGTCCGTTTATGATCTTTCAAAACTCAGAACACGAAAATGTCATCATTAATTATGAATAAGAACCCTGTCAACTTAAATTGCCAAAATTTAGACTTTTTCGAAATCCCGAAAATTTGGTACCGAAACGTAAAAGCCGACTTTCAGACTGATTTCGTAGGGCGTCCGTTTATGATCTTTCGAAATTCAGAACACGAAGATGTCTTCATTTATAATAAATAAGAACCCTGTGAACTAAAACTGCCAAAATTTAGAACGTTTTGAAATCCCGAAAATTTGGACCCAAACGTAAATACGGACATTCGTACTGATTTCGGAGGCCGCCCGTTTATGATATTTCGAAACTCAAAACATGAAAATGTCTTCATTTATCATGAATAAGAACCCTGTGAACTAAAACTGCCAAAATTTAGACCGTTTCGAAATCCCTAAAATTTGGCCACAAACGTAAAAGCACACTTTCGGGCTGATTTTGGGGGCCGTCCGTTTATGATAATTCGAAACTCAGAACATAAAAATGTCTTCATTTATCATGAATAAGAACCCTGTGAACTAAAACTGCCAAAATTTAGACCGTTTCGAAATCCCGAAAATTTGGCCCCAAACGTAAAAGCGGACTTTCGGGCTGATTTCGGAGGCCTTCCAAGTATGATCTTTCGATACTTAGAACACAAAAATGTCTTCATTTATCATGACTAAGAACCCTGTCAACTCAAAATGCTAAAATTTAAACTTTTTCGAAATCTCGAAAATTTGGTCCCTTAACGTAAAAGCGAACTTTTAGGCTGATTTCGAAGGCCGTCCGTTTTTGATTTTTCGAAACACAGAACACGAAAATGTCTTCATTTATCATGGCTAAGAACCCTGTCAACTTAAAAAGTCTAAATTTTCGAAATCTCGAAAATTTGGTCCTTAACGTAAAATCGGACTTCCGGGCTGATTTCGGAAGCCGTCTGTTTTTGATCTTTCGAAACTCAGAACACGAAAATGTCATCATTTATCATGAATAAGAACCATGTCAACTCAAAATGCCAAAATTTAGATCTTTTCGAAATCCAAAAAATTTGGTCCCTAAACGTAAAGGCGGAGTTTCAGGCTGATTTCGGAGGCCGTTTCGCCCGTTTGGTTATGATCTTTCGAAACTCAGAACACGAAAATGTCATCATTTATAATGAATAAGAATCCTGTGAACTTAAAAAGCCAATATTTAGACTTTCTCGAAATCCCGAAAATATGGTCTTTAAACTTAAAAGCGGACTTTCGGACTAATTTAGGAGGCCGTCTATTTATGATATTTCGAAACTCAGAACACGAAAATGTCTTCATTTATCATGAATAAGAACCTTGTGAACTCAAAATGCCAAAATTTAAACTTCTTCGAAATCCCGAAAATTTGGTCCCTAAACGTAAAAGCGGACTTACGGGCTGATTTCGGGGGCCGTCCGTTTATGATCTTTCGAAACTCAGAACACAAAAATGTCATCTTTTATCATGAATAAGAACCCCGTCAACTTAAATTGCCAAAATTTAGACTTTTTCGAAATCCCAAAAATTTGGTCCCGAAACGTAAAAAGGGATTTTCGGGCTGACTTCGGAGGCCGTCCGTTTATGATCATTCGAAACTCAGAACACGAAAATGTCTTTATTTATAATGAATAAGAACCCTGTGAATTAAAACTGCCAAAATTTAGAACGTTTCGAAATCCCAAAAATTTGGGCCCAAATGTAAAATGGACTTTCGTACTGATTTCGGAGGCCGTCCATTTATGATATTTCGAAACTCAGAACATGAAAATGTCTTCGTTTATCATGAATAAAAACCCAGTGAACTAAAACTGTGGACTTTTCGATATCCCGAAAATTTGGGCCATAAACGTAAATGCGTACTTTCGGGATGATTTCGGATGCCTTCCATTTGTGATCTTTCGAAACTCAGAACACGAAAATTTCTTCATTTATCATGAATAACAATCATGTCAACTCATAATGTCAAAATTGTGGACGTTTCGAAATCCCGAAAATTTGGGCCCTAAACGTAAATGCGGACTTTCGGGATGATTTCGGATGCCTTCCATTTGTGATCTTTCGAAACTCAGAACACGAAAATGTCTGCATTTATAATGAATAAGAATCATATCAACTTATAATGTCAAAATTTTGGACTTTTCGAAATCCCGAAAATTTGGGCCCTAAACGTAAAAGCGGACTTTCGGGATGATTTTGGATGCCTTCCATTTGAGATCTTTCGAAACTCAAAACACGAAAATTTCTTCATTTATCATGAATAAGAACCCTGTCAACTCATAATGCCAAAATTTGGACCTTTTCGAAATCCCGAAAATTTGGGCCCTAAACTTAAATGCAAACTTTCGGGTTGATTTCGGAGGCCGTCCGTTTATGATATTTCGAAACTCAGAACCCGAAAATTTTTTCATTTATCATGAATAGGAACCCTGTCAACTCATAATGCCAAAATTTGGACCTTTTCGAAATTCAGAAAATTTGGGCCATAAACGAAAATGCGGACTTTCGGGTTAATTTCGGAGACCTTCCATTTGTGATCTTTCGAAACTCAGAACACGAAAATTTCTTCATTTATCATGAATAACAATCATGTCAACTCATAATGTCAAAATTGTGGACTCTTCGAAATCCCGAAAATTTAGACCCTAAACGTAAATGCGGACTTTCGGGCTGATTTCGAATGCCTTCCATTAGTGGTCTTTCGAAACTCAAAACACGAAAATGTCTTCATTTATAATGAATAAAAATCATGTCAACTCATAATGCCAAAAATGTGGGCTTTTTGAAATCTCGAAAATTTGGGCCCTAAACGTAAATGCGTACATTCGGGATGATTTCGGATGTCTTCCATTTATGATCTTTCGAAACTCAGAACACGAAAATTTTTTCATTTATCATGAATAAGAATTATGTCAACTCATAATGTGAGAATTTTGGACTTTTCGAAATTCCGAAAATTTGGGCCCTAAACGTAAAAGGGGACTTTCGGGATGATTTCGGATGCCTTCCATTTGAGATCTTTCGAAACTCAGAACACGAAAATTTCTTCATTTATCATTAATAAGAACCTTGTCAACTCATATTGTCAAAATTTGGACCTTTTCGAAATCCCGAAAATTTGGGCCCTAAACGTAAACGCGGACTTTCTAGTAGATTTCGGAGGCCTTACATTTGTGATTTTTAAAAACTCAGAGCACGAAAATTTATTAATTTATCATGAATAAGAACCCTGTCAACTCATAATGCCAATATTTGGACCTTTTCGAAATCCCGAAAATTTGGGCCTAAACGTAAATGCGGAATTTCGGGTTGATTTCGGAGGCCTTCCATTTGTGATTTTTCGAAACTCAGAACACGAAATTTTTTTTCATTTATCACGAATAAAAACCCTGTCAACTATTAATTCCAAAATTTGGTCATTTTCAAAATCACGAAAATTTAGGCCCCAAACGTAAATGCGGACTTTCGGGCTGATTTCGGAGTCCTTTCATTTGTGATCTTTCGAAACTCAGAACACGAAAATTTCTTCATTTATCATGAATAAGAACTCTATCAACTCATAATGCCACAATTTGGACCTTTTCGAAATCCCGAAAATTTAGGCCCTAAACATAAATGCGGACTTTCGGTTTAATTTCAGAGGCCTTCCATTTGAGATCTGTCGAAACTCAGAACACGAAATTTTTTTTATTTATCATGAATAACAACCCTGTCAACTCATAATGCCAAAATTTGGACCTTTTCGAAATCCCGAAAATTTAGGCCCTAAACGTAAATGCGGATTTTCGGGTTGATTTCGGAAAATAATGCCAAAATTTGGACCTTTTCGAAATCTCGAAAATTTGGGCCTGAAACGCAAATGCGGACTTTCGGGTTGATTTCGGAGGCCTTACATTTGTGATTTTTCGAAACTCAGAACTGGAAAATTCTTAATTTATCATGAATAAGAACCCTGTCAACTCATAATTCCAAAATTTGGACCTTTTCGAAATCCCGAAAATTTGGGCCTAAACGTAAATGCGGAATTTCGGGTTGATTTCGGATGCCTTCCATTTGTGATTTTTCGAAACTCAGAACACGAAAATTTTTTAATTTATCATTAATAAGAACCATTTCAACTCATAATGCCAAAATTGTGACCTTTTCAAAATCTCGAAAATTTAGGACCTAAACGTAAATGCGGACTTTCGGGCCGATTTCGGAGGCCTTCCATTTGTTATTTTTCGAAACTCATAACACGAAAATTTCTTCATTTATCATGAATAAGGACCATGTCAACTCGTAATGCCAAAATTGTGAACTTTTCGAAATACCGAAAATTTGGGCCATAAACGTAAAAACGGACTTTCGGGCTGATTTCGAAGGCCTTCTATTTGTGATCTTTCGAAACTAAGATAACGAAAATTTCTTCACTTATCATAAATCAAAACCCTGTCATCTCTTAATTCCAAAATTTGGACGTTTTTAAAATCCCGAAAATTTAGGCCTTAAACTTGAGAGCGGACTTTCGGGCTGATTTCGGAGGCCTTCCATTTGTGATCTTTCGAAACTCAGAACACGAAATTTTCTTCATTTGTCAGGAATAAGAACCCTGTCAACTCATAATGCCAAAATTTGCACCTTTTCGAAATCTCGAAAATTTGGCCCTAAACGTAAAAGCGAATTTTCAGGGTTATTTCGGAGGCCTTCCATTTGTGATCTTTCGAAACTCAGAACACGAAAATTTCTTCATTTGTCATGAATAAGAACCCTGTCAACTAATAATGCTAAAATTTGGACCTTTTTAAAATCCCGAATATTTGGGCCCGAAACGTAAGATCGGACTTTCGGGCTGATTTCGGAGTCCTTCATTAGTGATCATTCGAAACTCAGAACACGAAAATTTCTTCATTTATCATGAATAAGAACCCTGTCAACTCATAATGCCAAAACTTGGACCTTTTCGAAATTCCGAAATTTTGGGACCTAAACGTTAGAGCGGACTTTCAGGCTGATTTCGTAGGCCTTCCATTTGTGATCTTTCGAAACTCAGAACACGAAAATTTCTTCATTTGTCATGAATAAGAACCCTGTGAACTCATAATGCAAAAATTAGGACCTTTTCGAAATCCCGAAAATTTAAGCTTTAAACGTTAGAGCGGACTTTCGGGTTGATTTCGTAGGCCTTCCATTTGTGACCTTTCGAAACTCAGAACACGAAAATTTCTTCATTTGTCATGAATAAGAACCCTGTGAACTCATAATGCCAAAATTAGAACCTTTTTGAAATCCTGAAAATTTAAGCTTTAAACGTTAGAGCAGATTTCGGGCTGATTTCGTAGGCCTTCCATTTGTGATCTTTCGAAACTCAGAACACGAAAATTTCTTCATTTGTCATGAATAAGAATCCTGTGAACTCATAATGCCAAAATTAGGACCTTTTCGAAATCCCGAAAATTTAAGCTTTAAACGTAAGAGCGGACTTTCGGGCTGATTTCGGAGGCCTTCCATTTGTGGTTTTTCGAAACTCAGAACACGAAAATTTCTTCATTTATCATTAATAAGAAGCCTGTAAACTTATAATGCTAAAATTTGGACCTTTTTCAAATCCCGAAAATTTAGGCCCTAAACGTAAGAGCGGACTTTCGTGTTGATTTCGAAGGCCTTACATTAGAGATTTTTCAAAATTCTGAAAACGAAAATTTCTTAATTTATCATGAATAAGAACTATGTCAACTCATAATGCCAAAATTTAGACCTTTTCGAAATCTCGAAAATTTGGGCTCTAAACGTAAATGCGGACTTTCGGGTTGATTTCGGAGGCCTTACATTTGTGATTTTGCGAAAGTCAGAACATAAAAATTTCTTAATTTATCATGAATAAGAACCCTGTCAACTCATAATGTCAAAATTTGGACCTTTTCGAAATCCCGAAAATTTGGGCCCTAAACATAAAAGCGGATTTTCTAGTTGATTTCGGAGGCCTTACATTTGTGATTTTTAAAAACTCAGAACACGAAAATTCATTAATTTATCATGAATAAGAACCCTGTCAACTCATAATGCCAATATTTGGACCTTTTCGAAATCTCGAAAATTTGGGCCTAAACGTAAATGCGGAATTTCAGGTTGATTTCGGAGGCCTTCCATTTGTGATTTTTCGAAACTCAGAACACGAAAATTTCTTCATTTATCATAAATAAAAACCCTGTCAACTCTTAATTCCAAAATTTGGTCATTTTCAAAATCCCGAAAATTTAGGCCCTAGATGTAAATGCGGACTTTCAGACTGATTTCGGAGGCCTTTCATTTTTGATCTTTCGAAACTCAGAACACGAAAATTTTTCATTTATCATGAATAAGAACCCTGTCAACTCATAATGCCACAATTTGGACCTTTTCGAAATCCCGAAAATTTAGGCCCTAAACGTGAATACGGACTTTCGGGTTAATTTCGGAGGCCTTCTATTTGAGATCTTTCGAAACTCAGAACACGAAAATTTTTTCATTTATCATGAATAACAACCATGTCAACTCATAATGTCAAAATTTGGACCTTTTAAACATCTCGAAAATTTGGGCACTAAACGCAAATGCGGACCTTCGGGTTGATTTTGGAGGCCTTCCATTTGTGATATTTCGAAACTCTGAACACGAAATTTTCTTAATTTATCATGAATAAGAACCATGTCAACTCATAATGCCAAAATTCGGACATTTTCGAAATCCCGAAAATTTGGGCCCTAAACGCAAATGCGGACTTTCGGGTAGATTTCGGAGGCCTTCCATTTGTAATTTTTCGAAATTCAAAACATGAAAATTTTCTCATTTATCATGGATAAGAACCCTGTCAACTAATAATGCAAAAAATTTGGACCTTTTCTAAAATCACGAAAATTTGTCATGAATAAGAACCCTGTGAACTCATAATGCCAAAATTAGGACCTTTTCGAAATCCCGAAAATTTAAGCTTTAAAAGTTAAAGCGGACTTTCGGGTTGATTTCGTAGGCCTTCCATTTGTGATCTTTCGAAACTCAGAACACGAAAATTTCTTCATTTGTCATGAATAAGAATCCTGTCAACTCATAACGCCAAAATTTAGACCTTTTCGAATCCCAAAAATTTTGGCCCTAAACGTAAGAGCGGACTTTCGGGCTGATTTCGGAGGCCTTCCATTTGTGATTTTTCAAAACTCAGAACACGAAGATTTCTTCATTTATCGTGAATAAGAACCCTGTCAACTCATAATGCCAAAATTTGGACCTTTTTGAAATTCCGAAAATTTGGGCCCTAAACGTAAGAGCGGACTTTCGGGCTAATTTCGGAGGCCTTCCATTTGTGATTTTTCGAAACTCGGAACACGAAGATTTCTGCATTTATCGTGAATAAGAACCCTGTCAACTCATAATGCCAAAATTTGGAACTTTTTGAAATCCCGAAAATTTGGGCCCTAAACGTAAAACGGACTTTCGGGTTGATTTCGAAGGCCTTACATTTGTGATTTTGCGAAAGTCAGAACACGAAAATTTCTTAATTTATCGTGAATAAGAACTCTGTGAACTCGTAATGCCAAAATTTGGGTCATTTCGAAATTCCGAAAATTTGGGCCTAAACGTAAATGCGGAATTTCGGTTTGATTTCGGAGGTCCATTTGTAATCTTTCGAAATTCAAAACACGAAAATTTCTTCATTTGTCATGAATAAGAACCATGTCAACTCATAATGCCAAAATTGTTGACTTTTTGAAATCCCGAAAATTTGGGCCATAACCGTAAAAGCGGACTTTCAGGCCTATTTCGGACGCCTTGCATTTGTGATCTTTCGAAACTCAGAAAACGAAAATTTATTCATTTATCATAAATAAAAACCCTGTCAACTAATAATGCTAAAATTTGGACCTTTTCGAAATCCCGAAAATTTGGGACCTCAACGTTAGAGCGGACTTTCGGGCTGATTTCGTAGGCCTTCCATTTGTGATATTTCGAAACTTAGAACACGAAATTTTTTCATTTGTTATGAATAAGAAGCCTGTCAACTCCTAATGCCAAAATTTGGACCTTTTTGAAATCCCGAAAATTTGGGCTCTAAACGTAAGAGCGGACTTTCGGGCTGATTTCGGAGGCCTTCCATTTGTGATTTTTCGAAACTCAGAACACGAAAATTTCTTCATTTATCATTAATAAGAAGCCTGTAAACTTATAATCCCAAAATTTGGACCTTTTCGATATCCCGAAAATTTAGGCCCTAAACGTAAGAGCGGACTTTCGTGTTGATTTCGGAGGCCTTACATTTGTGATTTTTCGAAACTCAGAACACGAAAATTTCTTAATTTATTGAGAATAAGAACCCTGTGAACTCAAAATACCAAAATTTGGACCTTTTCGAAATCCCGAAAATTTGGGCCTAAACGTAAATGCGGAATTTCGGGTTGATTTCGGAGGCCTTCCATTTGTGATATTTCGAAACTCAGAACACGAATATTTTTTCATTTATCATGAATAAGAATCATGTCAACTCATAATTCGAAAATTGTGGACTTTTCGAAAATTGTGGACTTTCGGGATGATTTCGGATGCCTTCCATTTGAGATCTTTCGAAACTCAGAACACGAAAATTTTTCATTTATCATGAATAAGAACCATGTCAATTTATAATGCCAAAATTTGGACCTTTTCGAAATCCCGAATATTTGGGCCCTAAACGTAAATGCGGAATTTCGGGTTGATTACGGATGCCTTCCATTTGTGATTTTTCGAAACTCAGAACACGAAATTTTTTTAATTTATCATTAATAAGAACCATTTCAACTCATAATGCCAAAATTGTGACCTTTTCAAAATCTCGAAAATTTAGGACCTAAACGTAAATGCGGACTTTCGGGCCGATTTCGGAGGCCTTCCATTTGTTATTTTTCGAAACTCATAACACGAAAATTTCTTCATTTATCATGAATAAGGACCATGTCAACTCGTAATGCCAAAATTGTGAACTTTTCGAAATACCGAAAATTTGGGCCATAAACGTAAAAGCGGACTTTCGGGCTGATTTCGAAGGCCTTCCATTTGTGATCTTTCGAAACTCAGAAAACGAAAATTTCTTCACTTATCATAAATCAAAACCCTGTCATCTCTTAATTCCAAAATTTGGGCGTTTTTAAAATCCCGAAAATTTAGGCCCCAAACTTGAGAGCGGACTTTCGGGCTGATTTCGGAGGCCTTCCATTTGTGATCTTTCGAAACTCAGAACACGAAATTTTCTTCATTTGTCATGAATAAGAACCCTGTCAACTCATAATGCCAAAATTTGCACCTTTTCGAAATCTCGAAAATTTGGCCCTAAACGTAAAAGCGAATTTTCAGGGTTATTTCGGAGGCCTTCCATTTGTGATCTTTCGAAACTCAGAACACGAAAATTTCTTCATTTGTCATGAATAAGAACCCTGTCAACTAATAATGCTAAAATTTGGACCTTTTTAAAATCCCGAATATTTGGGCCCTAAACGTAAGATCGGACTTTCGGGCTGATTTCGGAGGCCTTCATTAGTGATCATTCGAAACTCAAAACACGAAAATTTCTTCATTTATCATGAATAAGAACCCTGTCAACTCATAATGCCAAAATTTGGACCTTTTCGAAATTCCGAAAATTTGGGACCTAAACGTTAGAGCGGACTTTCAGGCTGATTCATAATGCCGAAATTTAGACCTTTTCGAAATTCCGAAAATTTGGGACCTAAACGTTAGAGCGGACTTTCAGGCTGATTTCGTAGGCCTACCATTTGTGATCTTTCGAAACTCAGAACACGAAAATTTCTTCATTTGTCATGAATAAGAACCCTGTGAACTCAAAATGCCAAAATTAGGACCTTTTCGAAATCCCGAAAATTTAAGCTTTAAACGTTAGAGCGGACTTTCGGGTTGATTTCGTAGGCCTTCCATTTGTGACCTTTCGAAACTCAGAACACGAAAATTTCTTCATTTATCATGAATAAGAACTCTATCAACTCATAATGCCACAATTTGGACCTTTTCGAAATCCCGAAAATTTAGGCCCTAAACATAAATGCGAACTTTCGGTTTAATTTCAGAGGCCTTCCATTTGAGATCTGTCGAAACTCAGAACACGAAATTTTTTTTATTTATCATGAATAACAACCCTGTCAACTCATAATGCCAAAATTTGGACCTTTTCGAAATCCCGAAAATTTAGGCCCTAAACGTAAATGCGGATTTTCGGGTTGATTTCGGAAAATAATGCCAAAATTTGGACCTTTTCGAAATCCCGAAAATTTGGGCCTGAAACGCAAATGCGGACTTTCGGGTTGATTTCGGAGGCCTTACATTTGTGATTTTTCGAAACGCAGAACTGGAAAATTCTTAATTTATCATGAATAAGAACCCTGTCAACTCATAATTCCAAAATTTGGACCTTTTCGAAATCCCGAAAATTTGGCCTTAAACGTAAAAGCGAATTTTCAGGGTTATTTCGGAGGCCTTCCATTTGTGATCTTTCGAAACTCAGAACACGAAAATTTCTTCATTTGTCATGAATAAGAACCCTGTCAACTAATAATGCTAAAATTTGGACCTTTTTAAAATCCCGAATATTTGGGCCCTAAACGTAAGATCGGACTTTCGGGCTGATTTCGGAGGCCTTCATTAGTGATCATTCGAAACTCAGAACACGAAAATTTCTTCATTTATCATGAATAAGAACCCTGTCAACTCATAATGCCAAAATTTGGACCTTTTCGAAATTCCGAAAATTTGGGACCTAAACGTTAGAGCGGACATTCAGGCTGATTCATAATGCCAAAATTTGGACCTTTTCGAAATTCCGAAAATTTGGGACCTAAACGTTAGAGCGGACTTTCAGGCTGATTTCGTAGGCCTTCCATTTGTGATGTTTCGAAACTCAGAACACGAAAATTTCTTCATTTGTCATGAATAAGAACCCTGTGAACTCATAATGCCAAAATTAGGACCTTTTCGAAATCCCGAAAATTTAAGCTTTAAACGTTAGAGCGGACTTTCGGGTTGATTTCGTAGGCCTTCCATTTGTGACCTTTCGAAACTCAGAACACGAAAATTTCTTCATTTATCATGAATAAGAACTCTATCAACTCATAATGCCACAATTTGGACCTTTTCTAAATCCCGAAAATTTAGGCCCTAAACATAAATGCGAACTTTCGGTTTAATTTCAGAGGCCTTCCATTTGAGAGCTGTCGAAACTCAGAACACGAAATTTTCTTAATTTATCATGAATAAGAACCCTGTCAACTCATAATGCCAAAATTTGGACATTTTCGAAATCCCGAAAATTTGGGCCCTAAACGCAAATGCGGACTTTCGGGTAGATTTCGGAGGCCTTCCATTTGTGATTTTTCGAAATTCAAAACATGAAAATTTTCTCATTTATCATGGATAAGAACCCTGTCAACTAATAATGCAAAAAATTTGGACCTTTTCAAAATCACGAAAATTTGTCATGAATAAGAACCCTTTGAACTCATAATGCCAAAATTAGGACCTTTTCGAAATCCCGAAAATTTAAGCTTTAAACGTTAAAGCGGACTTTCGGGTTGATTTCGTAGGCCTTCCATTTGTGATCTTTCGAAACTCAGAACACGAAAATTTCTTCATTTGTCATGAATAAGAATCCTGTCAACTCATAACGCCAAAATTTAGACCTTTTCGAAATCCCGAAAATTTTGGCCCTAAACGTAAGAGCGGACTTTCGGGCTGATTTCGGAAGCCTTCCATTTGTGATTTTTCAAAACTCAAAACACGAAGATTTCTTCATTTATCGTGAATAAGAACCCTGTCAATTCATAATGCCAAAATTTGGACCTTTTTGAAATTCCGAAAATTTGGGCCCTAAACGTAAGAGCGGACTTTCGGGCTAATTTCGGAGGCCTTCCATTTGTGATTTTTCGAAACTCGGAACACGAAGATTTCTGCATTTATCGTGAATAAGAACCCTGTCAACTCATAATGCCAAAATTTGGAACTTTTTGAAATCCCGAAAATTTGGGCCCTAAACGTAAAACGGACTTTCGGGTTGATTTCGAAGGCCTTACATTTGTGATTTTGCGAAAGTCAGAACACGAAAATTTCTTAATTTATCGTGAATAAGAACCCTGTGAACCCGTAATGCCAAAATTTGGATCATTTTGAAATTCCGAAAATTTGGGCCTAAACGTAAATGCGGAATTTCGGTTTGATTTCGGAGGTCCATTTGTAATCTTTCGAAATTCAAAACACGAAAATTTCTTCATTTGTCATGAATAAGAACCATGTCAACTCATAATACCAAAATTGTTGACCTTTTGAAATCCCGAAAATTTGGGCCATAAACGTAAAAGCGGACTTTCAGGCCTATTTCGGACGCCTTGCATTTGTGATCTTTCGAAACTCAGAAAACGAAAATTTATTCATTTATCATAAATAAAAACCCTGTCAACTTATAATGCTAAAATTTGGACCTTTTCGAAATCCCGAAAATTTGGGACCTCAACGTTAGAGCGGACTTTCGGGCTGATTTCGTAGGCCTTCCATTTGTGATATTTCGAAACTTAGAACACGAAATTTTTTCATTTGTCATGAATAAGAAGCCTGTCAACTCCTAATGCCAAAATTTGGACCTTTTTGAAATCCCGAAAATTTGGGCTCTAAACGTAAGAGCGGACTTTCGGGCTGATTTCGGAGGCCTTCCATTTGTGATTTTTCGAAACTCAGAACACGAAATTTTTTTAATTTATCATCAATAAGAATCCTGTCAACTCATAATGCCAAAATTTTGACCTTTTCAAATTCCGAAAATTTGGGCCCCAAACGTAAATGCGGACTTTCGGGTTGATTTCGGAGGCCTTACATTTGTGATTTTGCGAAAGTCAGAACACAAAAATTTCTTAATTTATCATGAATAAGAACCCTGTCAACTCATAATGTCAAAATTTGGACCTTTTCGAAATCCCGAAAATTTGGGCCCTAAACATAAAAGCGGATTTTCTAGTTGATTTCGGAGGCCTTACATTTGTGATTTTTAAAAACTCAGAACACGAAAATTCATTAATTTATCATGAATAAGAACCCTGTCAACTCATAATGCCAGTATTTGGACCTTTTCGAAATCTCGAAAATTTGGGCCTAAACGTAAATGCGGAATTTCAGGTTGATTTCGGAGGCCTTCCATTTGTGATTTTTCGAAACTCAGAACACGAAAATTTCTTCATTTATCATAAATAAAAACCCTGTCAACTCTTTATTCCAAAACTTGGTCATTTTCAATATCCCGAAAATTTAGGCCCTAGATGTAAATGCGGACTTTCAGACTGATTTCGGAGGCCTTTCATTTTTGATCTTTCGAAACTCAGAACACGAAAATTTCTTCATTTATCATGAATAAGAACCCTGTCAACTCATAATGCCACAATTTGGACCTTTTCGAAATCCCGAAAATTTAGGCCCTAAACGTGAATGCGGACTTTCGGGTTAATTTCGGAGGCCTTCTATTTGAGATCTTTCGAAACTCAGAACACGAAAATTTTTTCATTTATCATGAATAACAACCCTGTCAACTCATAATGTCAAAATTTGGACCTTTTAAAAATCTCGAAAATTTGGGCACTAAACGCAAATGCGGACCTTCGGGTTGATTTTGGAGGCCTTCCATTTGTGATATTTCGAAACTCTGAACACGAAATTTTCTTAATTTATCATGAATAAGAACTCTGTCAACTCATAATGCCAAAATTTGGATATTTTCGAAATCCCGAAAATTTGGGCCCCAAACGCAAATGCGGACTTTCGGGTACATTTCGGAGGCCTTCCATTTGTGATTTTTCGAAATTCAAAACATGAAAATTTTCTCATTTATCATGGATAAGAACCCTGTCAACTAATAATGCAAAAAATTTGGACCTTTTCAAAATCACGAAAATTTGTCATGAATAAGAACCCTGTGAACTCATAATGCCAAAATTAGGACCTTTTCGAAATCCCTAAAATTTAAGCTTTAAACGTTAAAGCGGACTTTCGGGTTGATTTCGTAGGCCTTCCATTTGTGATCTTTCGAAACTCAGAACACGAAAATTTCTTCATTTGTCATGAATAAGAATCCTGTCAACTCATAACGCCAAAATTTAGACCTTTTCGAAATTGATATCTCATATATTTACGTTCTTATAGCCCCCTGTCGCTTGCGTTTCTTCGCGTTTCTCGTGCTTTTATACGCGTTTCAGCTCCTATTTCTCTCCATTTTGGCACTGCTGCGTTTTTGTGTCCATTTTTCAGGTACAAGCGCATATTTGGAGTTTAGGAGGCTGTTCGGGAGGTTTCATAATGTTTCGTGAAGTTTCGTGAAGTTTCAAGGTGTTTCGAGCTTGTTTCGTTGCGTTACGGTTGCACACGAGCCTCGTTTCAATGCATGAAGGTGTTCCGGGACCTTGGCTCGGGATTTGAAGCTCCCATAATCATCCTAAGACTCGTCCCTACTCATGAGCAAAGTACATTAGCCTTGGGACAACAAGAAGAAAGGAAGTTGGCTTTGCTGCAAGCCAAAAGAAGCAAAAACAAGAAAAAAAACTAAGTACAAAAGAAGCACAAAAGATGGCTTGAACTGAAGGCTCCGGGATGACCTTGTCCCGTCCGGGGTGCACTTGTCCCGTCCGGGATGGCCCCTGTCCCGTCCGGGACCACCTAGGGACGGTGAGAGGCAACCGTTAGCTTAAAATGTTTCGTCTATTTGAGGGGGCAAAACATATTATTTTCGCACGAAATTTTGAGGGGATCTTCCTAACACTTGAAACTACTTTCTATCAAAAATTTAGGGTTAGATCAATTTTCCTTCTTGTATTTTGAATTCCCGACTCAAGTACGTTGTTTGATCATCCTATTTCGGTATTGTTGTTTTTGTTCTTTGATTTCTCTTGCAATTTCTGATTAGGTTTTGTTATAAACTTCTCTTATTTGATTGTCATCTCTTTATTTATCATCTTTGATCATGTTTTCATCTTTCTCATTTGCTTTTGTTGTTAAATTCGCTATGTGTGAGTAGTCTCTTATCTAGGGAGGAAGGGTGAATCATGGGTTTTGGTTTTGGTTGTTTTTGATGATCTTTTTGAGTAGGTTTTGTGCTTGCTTTGTTTAGTCCTTGCTTGATTGCTCTCGTTGATTCCTTGATCACGTTTTAGCGAGTATCTAGCACCCTTGAATTTAAGAACGAAAGCCTAGTTCTAGGGTAGGCGCGAGACTAAACATTAGGACCCTCGATTGTAAGTTGCGAGCAGCGTTCGAGACCTAGAGGAAGCTTAAGACCGAGAGGACGAGCTTAACCCTTAGCATGTGCGATTCCTTACTCATTCCGATCATCATCCTTGACCTTGACTTACCCATTGCCTAGCCCGACTCCCTAGACCTTTCTCCCATCGCTTTAAACCCTTACTTTTGCGCTCTAGTTTTATTAACCTCAACACTCGAACCGAGACTAGAATCGCTAAGAATAACCAACATTACGACCTTCTCCCTGCGGATTTCGACCCGACTTACCCTTGCTACCCGCTAGTGTTGAGTTTGGATTATTTTTGATTAGGTGACGCGACTAAGCCTATCAGAAATCCCGAAAATTTTGGCCCTAAACGTAAGAGCGGACTTTCGGGTTGATTTCGGAGGCCTTCCATTTGTGATTTTTCAAAACTCAGAACACGAAGATTTCTTCATTTATCGTGAATAAGAACCCTGTCAACTCATAATGCCAAAATTTGGACCTTTTTGAAATTCCGAAAATTTGGGCCCTAAACGTAAGAGCGGACTTTCGGGCTAATTTCGGAGGCCTTCCATTTGTGATTTTTCGAAACTCGGAACACGAAGATTTCAGCATTTATCGTGAATAAGAACCCTGTCAACTCATTATGCCAAAATTTGGAACTTTTTGAAATCCCGAAAATTTGGGCCCTAAACGTAAAACGGACTTTCGGGTTGATTTCGAAAGCCTTACATTTGTGATTTTGCGAAAGTCAGAACACGAAAATTTCTGAATTTATCGTGAATAAGAACCCTGTGAACTCGTAATGCCAAAATTTGGATCATTTCGAAATTCCGAAAATTTGGGCCTAAACGTAAATGCGGAATTTCGGTTTGATTTCGGAGGTCCATTTGTAATCTTTCGAAATTCAAAACACGAAAATTTCTTCATTTGTCATGAATAAGAACCATGTCAACTCATAATGCCAAAATTGTTGACTTTTTGAAATCCCGAAAATTTGGGCCATAAACGTAAAAGCGGACTTTCAGGCCTATTTCGGCCGCCTTGCATTTGTGATCTTTCGAAACTCAGAAAACGAAAATTTATTCATTTATCATAAATAAAAACCCTGTCAACTAATAATGCTAAAATTTGGACCTTTTCGAAATCCCGAAAATTTGGGACCTCAACGTTAGAGCGGACTTTCGGGCTGATTTCGTAGGCCTTCCATTTGTGATATTTCGAAACTTAGAACACGAACTTTTTTAATTTGTCATGAATAAGAAGCCTGTCAACTCCTAATGCCAAAATTTGGACTTTTTTGAAATCCCGAAAATTTGGGCTCTAAACGTAAGAGCGGACTTTCAAGCTGATTTCGGAGGCCTTCCATTTGTGATTTTTCGAAACTCAGAACACGAAAATTTCTTCATTTATCATTAATAAGAAGCCTGTAAACTTATAATGCCAAAATTTGGACCTTTTCGATATCCCGAAAATTTAGGCCCTAAACGTAAGAGCGGACTTTCGTGTTGATTTCGGAGGCCTTACATTTGTGATTTTTCGAAACTCAGAACACGAAAATTTCTTAATTTATTGAGAATAAGAACCCTGTGAACTCATAATGCCAAAATTTGGACCTTTTCGAAATCCCGAAAATTTGGGCCTAAACGTAAATGCGGAATTTCGGTTTGATTTCGAAGGCCTTCCATTTGTGATATTTCGAAACTCAGAACACGAATATTTTTTCATTTATCATGAATAAGAATCATGTCAACTCATAATTCCAAAATTGTGGACTTTTCGAAATCCCGAAAATTTGGGCCCTAAACGTAAATGCGGACTTTCGGGATGATTTCGGATGCCTTCCATTTGTGATCTTTCGAACCTCAGAACAAGAAAATTTATTCATTTATCATGAATAAGAATCATGTCAACTGATAATGTCAGAATTTTGGACTTTTTGAAATCCCGAAAATTTGGGCCCTAAACGTAAAATCGGACTTTCGGGATGATTTCGGATGCCTTCCATTTGAGATCTTTCGAAACTCAGAACACGAAAATTTTTCATTTATCATGAATAAGAACCATGTCAACTTATAATGCCAAAATTTGGACCTTTTCGAAATCCCGAATATTTGGGCCCTAAACGTAAATGCGGACTTTCGGGTTGATTTCGGAGGCCTTCCATTTGAGATTTTCGAAACTCAGAACACTAAATTTTTTTAATTTATCATCAATAAGAACCCTGTCAACTCATAATGCCAAAATTTTGACCTTTTCAAATTCCGAAAATTTGGGCCCCAAACGCAAATGCGGACTTTCGGGTTGATTTCGGAGGCCTTACATTTGTGATTTTTCAAAATTCTGAACACGAAAATTTCTTAATTTATCATAAATAAGAGCTATGTCAACTCATAATGCCAAAATTTAAACCTTTTCGAAATCTCGAAAATTTGGGCCCTAAACGTAAATGCGGACTTTCGGGTTGATTTCGGAGGCCTTACATTTGTGATTTTGCGAAAGTCAGAACACAAAAATTTCTTAATTTATCATGAATAAGAACCCTGTCAACTCATAATGTCAAA
The DNA here is from genome assembly GCA_023091065.1 of Dianthus caryophyllus. Taxonomy (NCBI): domain Eukaryota; kingdom Viridiplantae; phylum Streptophyta; class Magnoliopsida; order Caryophyllales; family Caryophyllaceae; genus Dianthus; species Dianthus caryophyllus. Next base: position 22,761 of record CM041516.1, on the reverse strand, counting down.
ATTTGGACCTTTTCGAAATCCCGAAAATTTGGGCCCTAAACATAAAAGCGGATTTTCTAGTTGATTTCGGAGGCCTTACATTTGTGATTTTTAAAAACTCAGAACACGAAAATTCATTAATTTATCATGAATAAGAACCCTGTCAACTCATAATGCCAATATTTGGACCTTTTCGAAATCTCGAAAATTTGGGCCTAAACGTAAATGCGGAATTTCAGGTTGATTTCGGAGGCCTTCCATTTGTAATTTTTCGAAACTCAGAACACGAAGATTTCTTCATTTATCATAAATAAAAACCCTGTCAACTCTTAATTCCAAAATTTGGTCATTTTTAAAATCCCGAAAATTTAGGCCCTAGACGTAAATGCGGACTTTCAGACTGATTTCGGAAGCCTTTCATTTGTGATTTTTCGAAACTCAGAACACGAAAACTTTTTCATTTATCATGAATAAAAACCCTGTCAACTCATAATGCCACAATTTGGACCTTTTCGAAATCCCGAAAATTTAGGCCCCAAACGTGAATGCGGACTTTCGGGTTAATTTCGGAGGCCTTCTATTTGAGATCTTTCGAAACTCAGAACACGAAAATTTTTTCATTTATCATGAATAACAACCCTGTCAACTCATAATGCCAAAATTTGGACCTTTTAAAAACCTCGAAAATTTGGGCACTAGACAAATGCGGACCTTCGGGTTGATTTTGGAGGCCTTCCATTTGTGATATTTCGAAACTCTGAACACGAAATTTTCTTAATTTATCATAAATAAGAACCCTGTCAACTCATAATGCCAAAATTTGGACATTTTTGAAATCCCGAAAATTTGGGCCCAAAACGCAAATGCGGACTTTCGGGTTGATTTCGGAGGCCTTCCATTTGTGATTTTTCGAAATTCAAAACACGAAAATTTCTTAATTTATCATGAATTAGAACCCTGTCAACTCATAAAGCCAAAATTGTGACCTTTTCAAAATCCCGAAAATTTAGGACCTAAACGTAAATGCGGACTTTCGGGTTGATTTCGGAGGCCTTCCATTTGTTATCTTTCGAAACTCAGAAAACGAAAATTTCTTCATTTATCATAAATAAAACCTTGTCAACTCTTAATTCCAAAATTTGGACATTTTCAAAATCCCGAAAATTTAGGCCCTAAACGTGAGAGCGGACTTTCGGACTAATTTCGCAGGCCTTCCATTTATAATCTTTCGAAACTCAGACCACGAAAATTTCTTCATTTGTCATGAATAAAAACCCTGTCAACTAATAATGCCAAAATTTGGACCTTTGCGAAATCCTGAAAATTTAGGCCCTAAACGTAAAAGCTAATTTTCAGGCTTATTTCGGAGGCCTTCTATTTGTGATCTTTCGAAATTTAGAACATTAAAATTTTCTCATTTATCATGGATAAGAACCCTGTCAACTAATAATGCAAAAAATTTGGACCTTTTCAAAATCACGAAAATTTGGGCCCTAAAAGTAAGAGCGGACTTTCAGGCTGATTTCGGAGGCCTTCCATTTGTGATCATTCGAAAATCAGAACACGAAAATTTCTTTTATCTTTAATAAGAACCTTGTGAACTCATAATGCCAAAATTTGGACCTTTTCGAAATTCCAAAAATTTGGGACCTAAACGTTAGAGCGAACTTTCTGGCTGATTTCGTAGGCCTTCCATTTGTGATCTTTCGAAACTCAGAACACGAAAATTTCTTCATTTGCCATGAATAAGAACCCTGTCAACTCATAATGTCAAAATTTGGATCTTTTCGAAATCTCGAATTTTGGGCCCTAAATGGAAGAGCGGACTTTCGGGTTGATTTCGGAGGCCATACATTTGTAATTTTTCGAAACTCATAACACGAAAATTTCTTAATTAATCGTGAATAAGAACCCTATCAACTCATAATGCCAAAATTTGAAACTTTTCGAAATCCCGAAAATTTGGGCTTAAACCTAAATGCGGAATTTCGGGTTAATTTCGGAGGCCTTCCATTGGTGATTTTTCGAAACTCAGAACATGAAAATTTCTTCATTTATCATGAATAAGAAACATGTCAACTCATAATTCCAAAATTGTGGACTTTCCGAAATCCCGAAAATTTGGGTTATAAACGTAAATGCGAACTTTCGGGCTGATTTCGGAGATCTTCCATCTGTGATCTTTCGAAACTCAGAACACGAAATTTTTTTTCATTTATGATGAATAAGAATCATGTCAACTCATAATGCCAAAATGGTGGACTTTTCGAAATCCCGAAAATTTGGGCCCTAAACGTAAATGCGGACTTTCGGGATGATTTCGGATGCCTTCCATTTGTGATCTTTCGAAACTCAGAATACGAAAATTTATTCATTTATCTTGAATAAGAATCATGTCAACACATAATGTCAAAATTTTGGACTTTTCGAAATCTCGAAAATTTGGGCCCTAAGCGTAAAAGCGGACTTTCGGGATGATTTCGGATGACTTCCATTTGAGATGTTTCGAAACTCAGAAAAAAGAAAGTTTCTTCATTTATCATGAATAAGAACCTTGTCAACTCATAATGACAAAATTTGAACCTTTTCAAAAACCCGAAAATTTGGGTCCTAAACGTAAATGCGGACTTTCGGGTTGATTTCGGAGGCCTTCCATTTGAGATCTTTCGAAACACAGAACACGAAATTTTTTTCATATATCATGAATAAGAATCCTGTCAACTCATAATACCAAAATTAGGACATTTTCGAAATCCCGAAAATTTGGGCGCTAAATGCAAATGCGGACTTTCGGGTTGATTTCGGAGGTCTTACATTTGTAATTTTTCGAAACTCAGAACAAGAAAATTTCTTAATTTATCATGAATAAGAACCCTGTCAACTCTTAAAGCTAATATTTGGAACTTTTCGAAATCCCGAAAATTTGGGCCTAAACGTAAATGCGGAATTTCGGGTTAATTTCGGAGGCCTTCCATTTGTGATCTTTCGAAACTCTAAACACGAAAATTTCTTAATTTATCATGAATAAGAACGTTGTCAACTCATATAGTCAAATTTTGGACATTTTCGAAATCCCGAAAATTTGGGCCCTAAACGTAAAAGCGAACTTTCTAGTTGATTTCGGAGGCCTTACATTTGTGATTTTTAATAACTCAGAACACGAAAATTCATTAATTTATCATGAATAAGAACCCTGTCAACTCATATTGCTAAAATTTGGACATTTTCGAAATTCGAAAATTTGGGCCTAAACGTAAATGCGGAATTATGGGTTGATTTCGGAGGCCTTCCATTTGTGATTTTTCGAAACTCAGAACATGAAAATTTCTTCATTTATCATGAATAAGATTCATGTCAACTCATAATGCCAAAATTGAGGACTTTTCGAAATCCCGAAAATTTGGGCCATAAACATTAATAGAGACTTTCGGGCTGATTTCAGAGGTCTTCCATTTGTGATCTCTCGAAACGTAGAACACGAAAATTTCTTTATTTATCATGAATAAGAATCATGTCAGCTCATAATGCCAAAATTGTGGACATTTAGAGATCCCGAAAATTTGGGCCCTAAACGTTAGAGCGAATTTTAGGGCTGATTTCGAAGGCCTTCCATTTGTGATCTTTCGAAACTCAGAACACGAAAATTTTCTTCATTTGTCATGAATAAAACCCTGTCAACTCATAATGCCAAAATTTGGACCTTTTAGAAATCCCGAAAATTTAGGCCCTAAACATAAATGCGGACTTTCGGGTTAATTTCGGAGGCCTTCCATTTGTGATTTTTCGAAACTCAGAACACGAAAATTTCTTCATTTGTCAGGAATACAACCCTGTCAACTCTTAATTCCAAAATTTGGTCATTTTCGAAATCCCGAAAATTTGGGCCCTAAACGTTAGAGCGAACTTTCGGGTTGATTTCGAAGGCCTTCCATTTGTGATCTTTCGAAACTCAGAACACGAAAATTCCTTCATTTAACATGAATAAGAACCCTGTCAACTCATAATGCCACAATTTGGACCTTTTCGAAATCTCGAAAATTTGGGCCCTAAACGCAAATGCGAATTTTCGGGTTAATTTCGAAAGCCTTCCATTTGAGATCTTTCTAAACTTGAAACACAAAAAATTCTTCATTTATCATGAATAACAACCCTGTCAACTCATAATGCGAAAATTTGGACCTTTTAGAAATCCCGAAAATTGGCCCTAAACACAAATGCGGACTTTCGGGTTGATTTCGGAGGCCTTCCATTTGTGATTTTTCGATACTCTGATCACGAAAATTTCTTAATTTAACTTGAATAACAATCCTGTTAACTCATAATGCCAAAATTTGGACCTTTTCGAAATTCCGAAAATTTGGGCCCTAAACATAAAAGCGGACTTTCGTGTCGACTTCGGAGGCCTTACATTTGTTATTTTTCGAAACTCAGAACACGAAAATTTCTCAATTTGTTATTAATAAGAACCCTGTTAACTCATAATGCCAAAATTTGAATCTTTTCGAAATCTCGAAAATTTGGACCTAAACGTAAATGCGGAATTTCGGGCTAATTTCGGAGGTCTTCCACTTGTGATTTTTCGAAACTCAGAACACGAAAATTTCTTCATTTATCATGAATAAGAGTCATGTCAACTCATAATGCCAAAATTGTGAACTTTTCGAAATTCCGAAAATTTGGGCCCTAAACGTTAGAGCAGACTTTCGGGCTGATTTCGGAGGCTTTCCATTTGTGATCTTTCGAAACTCAGAACACGAAAATTTCTTCATTTGACATGAATAAGAACCCTGTCAACTCTTAATTCCAAAATTTGGTCATTTTTAAAATCCCGAAAATTTGGGCCCTAAATGTTAGAGCGAACTTTCGGGCTTTGAGCCCTAAACGTAAGAGCGAATTTTCAGGCTTATTTCGGAGGCCTTCCATTTGTGATCTTTCGAAACTCAGAACACGAAAATTTTTTCATTTATCATGAATAAGAACCCTGTCAACTCATAATACCAAAATTTGGACCTTTTTGAAATCCCGATAATTTGGGCCCTAAACGTAAGAACGGACTTTCGGGTTGATTTCGGAGGCCTTATATTTGTGATTTTTCGAAATTTAGAACACGAAAATTTCTTAATTTATCATGAATAAGAACCCTATAAAATCATAATGCCAAAATTTGGATCTTTTCGAAATCACGAAAATTTGGGCCCTAAACGTAAAAGCGGACTTTCGTGTTGATTTTGGAGGCCTTACATTTGTGATTTTTAAAAATTCAGAACACGAAAATTTCTTAATTTATCATGAATAAGGACCCTGTCAACTCATAATGCCAAAATTTGAACCTTTTCGATATCCCGAAAATTTGTGGCCTAAACGTAAAAGCGGAATTTCGGGTTGATTTCGGAGGCCTTACATATGTGATTTTTCGAAATTCAGAACACGAAAATTTCTTAATTTATCATGAATAAGAACCCTGTCAACTCGTAGTGCCAATATTTGAAACTTTTTGAAATTTCGAAAATTTGGGCCTAAACGTAAATGCGGAATTTCGGGTTGATTTCGGAGGCCTTCCATTGGTGATTTTTCGAAACTTAGAACACGAAAATTTCTTCATTTATCATGAATAAGAACCATTTCAACTCATAATGCCAAAATTGTGGACTTTTCGAAATTCCGAGAATTTGGGCCCAAAACGTAAATTCGGACTTTCGGGCTGATTTCGGAGGTCTTTCATTTGTGATATTTCGAAACTCAGAACACGAAAATTTCTTTATTTATCATGAATAAGAATCATGTGTCAACTCATAATGCCAAAATTGTGGACTTTTCGAAATCCCGAAAATTTGGGTCTAAAACGTAAAATCGGACTTTCGGGATGATTTCGGAGGCCTTCCATTTGTGATGTTTCGAAAATTAGAACACGAAAATTTCTTCATTTATCATGAATAAGAATCCTGTCTACTCATAATGCCAAAATTGTGGACTTTTCGAAATCCCTGAAATTTGGGCCAAAAGCGGAATTTCGGGCTTATTTCGTAAGCCTTCCATTTGTGATCTTTCGATTCTCAGAACACGAAATTTTTTTCATTTCTCATGAATAAGAACCCTGTCAACTCATAATGCCTAAATTTGGACCTTTTCGAAATCTCGAAAATTTGGGCCCTAAACGTAAAAGCTGATTTTCAGGCTTATTTCGGAGGCCCTCCGTTTGTGATGTTTCGAAACTCAGAACACGAAAATTTATTCACTTGTCATGAATAAGAATCCTGTCTACTCATGATACCAAATTTTGGACCTTTTCGAAATCCCGAAAATTTGAGCCCTAAACGTAAAAGCGGATTTTCGGACTTTTTTCTGAGGCCTTCCATTTGTGATCTTTCGAAACTTAGAACAAGAAAATTATTTCACTTATTATGAATAAGAATTCTGTCAACTTTTAATGCCAAAATTTGAACCTTTTCGAAATTCCGAAAAATTTGGGCCCTAAACCTAAGAGCGGACTTTCGGGCTGATTTCGTAGGTCTTCCATTTGTGATTTTTCGAAATTAAGTACACGAAAATTTCTTCATTTATCATGAATAAGAACCCTGTCAACTCATAATGCCAAAATTTAGACCTTTTCGTAATCCCGAAAATTTGGGCCCTAAACGTAAATGCGGACTTTCGGGCTGATTTCGAAGGCCTTCAATTTGAGATCTTTCGAAAGTCAGAACACGAAAATTTCTTAATTTACCATGAATAAGAACCCCGTAAAATCATAATGCCACATTTGGACATTTTCGAAATCCCGAAAATTTGGGCCCCAAACGTAAAAGCGGACTTTCGGGCTGATTTCGGAGTCCTTCCATTTGTGATCTTTCAAAACGCAGAACACGAAAATTTATTCATTTATCAAGAATAAGAACCCTATCAACTCCTAATGCAAAAATTTGGACCTTTTCGAAATTTCAAAAATTTGGGCCCTAAACGTAAAAGCGGACTTTAGGGTTGATTTTGGAGGCCTTCCATTTGTGATCTTTCGAAACGCAGAACACGAAAATTTCTTCATTTATCATGTATAAGAACCCTGTCAACTCATAATGCCAAAATTTGGACCTTTTCGAAATTTCAAAAATTTGGGCCCTAAACGTAAAAGCGGACTTTCGGGTTGATTTCGGAGGCCTTCCTTTTGTGATTTTTGAAAACTCTGAACACAAAAATTTCTTAATTTATCATGAATAAGAACCCTTTGAACTCATAATGCCAAAATTTGGACCTTTTCGAAATCCCGAAAATTTTGGCCCTAAACGTAAAAGCGGACTTTCGGGTTGATTTCGAAGGCCTTAAATTTGTGATTTTGCGAAAGTCAGAACACGAAAATTTCTTAACTTATCATGAATAAGAACCCTGTCTACTTATAATGCCAAAATTTGAACTTTTTCGAAATCCGAAAATTTGGGCCCTAAACGTAAAAGCGGACTGTCGGGTTGGTATTGGAGGCCTTACATTTGTGATTTTTCGAAACTCAGAACACGAAAATTTATTATTTATCATGAATAAGAACCCTGTCAACTCATAATGCCAAAATTTGGACCTTTTCGAATTCCGAAAATTTAGGACCTAAACGTAAATGCGGAATTTCGTGTTGATTTCGGAGGCCTTCCATCTATGATTTTTCGAAACTCAGAACATGAAAATTTCTTAATTTATCATGAATAAGAACTCTGTCAACTTATAATGCCAAAATTATGACCTTTTCAAAATCCCGAAAATTTAGGACTTAAACGTAAATGCGGACTTTCGGGCTGATTTCGG